>CM069141.1:48998822-49676322 GCA_035221665.1 Okamejei kenojei
TTTGTTATGGATAAATTATGTGGGAAGTCAGAGTGTTCTGTGCCAATAGCAATAACGACCCATGCTATGGCCATGTCATGGTAATTTTCGGTCCTTCACAGAAAACATGCTTGCATCAATCTGTAGTGTGCATGGTCCAGGATTTATTGACACAGGTTGATCATTTGCAGAATAATCCAACCACATTTTGGTTTGGAAGTGGAAAGAACTAATAGAAATTACATTAATTACAATATGTAAAAAGAGTTGAGATATTGTATTATAATTTCGCTGCATGTCATTGTGGTATATATCATGTCTTGATTGGTGAATATGTTTAGTTTGTGAGTTATTTGAAGCAGAAATAATATGTGAATGTAAACAAAAGTGCTGGAGAAACTCAGCGGATATGGCAGCATCTATGGAGCGAAGGAAATAGGCAACGTTTCGGTCTGAAACCCTTCTTCAGACGGATGGGTTTCGGCCTGAAATGTTGCCTATTTCCTTCGCTCCATAGATGCTGCTGCATCCGCTGAGTTTCTCCAGCACTTTTGTCTACCTTCGATTTTCAAGCATCTGCAGTTCCTTCTTGAATATAATATGTGAATGCTTCATTGAGCATAATTCTGACTGGTAACTACGCACTTTGTCCGAGCACATTATCGCACGCGTCATGCAAACCATCTTAAATGACCACCTAAACTGTCATTTGGCAACCTAAAAAGCTGTCAAGGTTCTGTTTTGTTTTATTGTATTGTAAATATTATTTTTAATATCGAATACATGTTTTGATTAAAAAAAACTGTGCCACCCCAAACCTAGATAGTAATAAGCACCTTTTATGAAACCACCAGGGACGTACTGTAAGGTTTAGGTATTTTAGTTAATCCATGGATCACTCATCAAATTTGCTCATATATTAAGCCCGGCACATAAGCTGCATTGACATGCTGGTGACAAAATCCAGGCTATTTAACTGATCAGTAATTCCCTCCAGCTGTAGGCACCTTACAATCTGATTCATGAACATTTTCCTGTAGGTTTAATGCAAGGATAGATAATTGATCAGCCCTTGACATGTGCATCAGTTATGTGCAAAGATCAGCAGAGTTGTTCCAAGATTTAGTAGCTTGAGCTCTGAGCAATATTCATACCCACTACAGGCTTCCAGAATTTCAATACAGTGAATTATCTTTTAAAAGGATTTCCTTAGCAGCAGTGCAGTCAATGTGTGGGAGGTGAGTACAAACAGCAGGCAAAGGTTTTGTGCATGTTTTGTTCAGGGCAAGTTTTTAACACAGAAGGTGATGTCCCAGGAATCCGCTGCCAGGGGTGGTGGTGGAGGCAGATATGAGAGTTAAGGGCTTGCCCCGCTTGCATGCGATTGCGTGCATTTGGCGCGACAAACCGGAAGTGGAGGTTGCGTGAAGTTCGCGACAAGTCCGCGCTAAGTTCGTCATTTACGTCATGCTTACAAATCAGCTGGGCAGGAGGCGGGCCAACTGAATTTGGGCGTCGTACGGCATCGGGCGGTGACGTCATCACGCAACGCCACGCGCTAGGCGTACGTCGTCAAGACGCTGCGTACAACGTCATCTCCTCATCCTCCTGCGCTCCTAGGTATATCCAGCCTGCTTACCTGTCCTAATAGAGTCCTGACCTTGAGTCCTGGCAACATCCTTGTAAATCTTCTCGGCACCCTTTCCAGCTTCACAACATTTTTCTTAATGTGTGTATGATAGTGCTGTCACTATCGATAGGGGATCGGTGGTCAGCATAGACTCGGTGGGCCGAAGGATCTGTTTCCATACCGTCTCTTTAACTAAACTAAGAAATTACCATTTTTGTTTTCCTTTCATTAAAGACCTTCACATTTAATATTGTTTTATTTATTCGTGTGTGTGTATATGTTTATACAATGGTATATGGACACACTGATCTGTTCCGTATTCATGCCTTCTATAATTCTGTTGTGCTGATGCAAAGCGAGAATTTCATTGTCCTATCTGGGACACATGACAATAAACTCTCTTGAATCTTGAATCTTGAATATTGTGTGATGTGCTTCAAAATTAAGCAATGGTCTGAATTTTACTAGTTAGGGTTAAGATTTTTCTGATCACTGTGTGCAAGGACTTTGTAGTTGCTGCAAAAGGCAGTGTTCGTTTTTAAAACGTTTTGTGTTGTGAGGGATGGTGGCGAGAAAAAGCATGATTAACATGCAAGGGAGTGTAGTACGGATGTCAGGGGTTATGGGGAAAAGGCTGGAGAATGAGGTTGAGAGGAAAAGATAGGGTTTTTTTCTTTTTTGGGGGGGATAACTTAGGTATGAGACGTGAATTGGCCATTGATGGCAATATTCTAAAAGGTTGACGGTGGATGGCATTTAAAGAGCATGGATGACTACAAAAATGGTGGCAAAAGATAAATCGGGGAAGGTAGTGCCGAATAACAAGGTCTAATTATCTGATGCTCAAAGTAGCCAGAAAAAATACAAGAGGACTGGGAGAAATATGAACCATGAATTTATAGCACTTTAAAAGTGGTTTGCACCACATTTTATTGTTCCGTCTCAAGGAAGGACATAAAATAAACTGCCTGAAATAACAGGGACTGTGGGGTCAGGAGGAATTATAATCCAGAGTCGATGATTGTTGGGTAAATTGAATAGGCGATAAACCCCAGGGCCAGATAGGCTGCATCCCGAGTTTACTTTAAGGAAGTAGCAGAAATAGTGGAAGATTAGTGATAATCTTTCAAAACTCTTTAGATTCTGGATAGTTCAGGATTTGATGGTTACAGACCGGTGTCTAACATCGGTAGTGGGGAAACCAGTTATACTCCTCTTTGGTTGAAATCATTGGACAAAGTCAGCATGGATTTACAAAAGGTAAATCATGAGCTGCGAATCTTGTTTTTTCGTGGAATGTAACTGAACGTTGTTCGGAGAAGCTTTCGACAGCAGGTTAGTTTTACTTGAAAGGTGTACTTATGGCAGGCAGTAACTACCGTGGTGGTACCGCAGGGCTCAGTGCTGGGATTATTTACAATTATATTAATGATCTGGATAGGAATGAAGCAACTCCAAGTTGCGGATGACAGGCTGAGGAGGAGATGCCTGCAAGGTGACTTGGATAGTATGTGGGCAAATGTTTTAAAATTGGATAATGTGAGGTTATCCACTTTGGTGGCAAAAACAGGGAAAGCAGATATTATTTAAATGTGGCCGGATGCAGCGAGACCGGGGTGGGAGTCATTGAAAAAAGTAGGCATAGGTGCACAGGCAGTGAAAAAAGCGAAAATTTCTCATACCCAGGGGTCTTGGTGATGAGTAATGCGACAGTTTTGGTCCAGAAGTAAGATAGAGGGAGTTGCAGAGAAGAGTTCACCAACTGATACTGGCTGGATCTCGGTTTATTATATTTTAGGAGATTAGAGGGGATCTGAAACTTAACAAATCTTAAGGGGTTGGACAGGCTAGATGCAGGAAGATTGTTCCCGATGTCCAGGACCAAGGGGTCACAGCCTTAGGTAAGGGGGAAATCTGGAATGAGAATGATTTTTTCCACACAGAGAGTGGATGAGGGAACTGCCCACAGAGGGTAGTGTGAGGCCAGTTCATTGGCTAGAGGCGAGTTGATGTGGCCCTTGTGGCTAAGGGGATCACGTGCCATGATCATATTGATTGGCCAAGGGCTTGCCACTCTATGTTTCTATGTTTTATGATAGATCCCATGATTTGAATGCAGAGTAGACTTGCCGAATGCTAATTCTGCTCTACAACCATGAATTTATGCAGTGACACATTTACCACTGAGATAACCCTTCTTAAATGCACTAGAACTTCAAACATTGACAACTTCTTTTTACATTCTTTGGATGTTGGGGTTGGGGAGGGATAACATTGAAAGAGATTTGTAAATGGAGTCCCATGACGATATGCCTAAAATGCTTGCCCCCTGTATGTTCAGTTCGGATCCTTCATCTTTATTTTTGTATTGAAGTGAAAATTCCCCTATGCGATGCCTAAACCATGTGTTCGATCCTTGTCTCTGCATGGCCAAGCCCTTCAGCCTTGTGCAAGCAGAAGCACTCCAAAAGGTCATGCAGTCCCAAGTGCACTTCCAGAAGATCGACACAGATCTAAGATGGAGACACCTTTTATCGGTCCACGAACCTTGGGCCGAACTACAGAGGGGTGGTCTCTTTACAATCCAATCAAACATATTAATTACATCAGTACATTATTGACAGTTCCCCAAACCAATTACTTAGTCTCCCACACATTGTTTCTAGGAGAAGCTTCTGGAAGGAAGCTAACTTAACTGAATAATGCAACATTTACCCTGGAACTCAAACAAACCTGCCAGAGCTTAACATTTTGGCCAATCAACAAACAGCAGGGTAACTGTCTTGCAACATTATTTGCATTGTTTACAATGTTTCTGCAGTAATCCAATCAACTTCATGCATATATACTACTTTGGAGGTCCTCTCCAAAAATCTTATTCATTCTGTCAATTGAAGAAATACGCATACATTTCTTATCTGCAACATTGATCTGGGATCTAAAATTACTGGCTCCATTCAGGCAAGCTGCCTTCTTATATACTGAAACACAGACTTGACCAAAATAGCCTTACAGTGCATGAATCCTCTGCTAAATTTTGGTTCTATTCCTGCTCCTTTTTGGCCAGGATTTACAGAGGTATATATGATCATGAGAGGAATAGACAGGGTAAATCTACAGAATCTTTTACCCAGAGTATAGGAATCAAGAACCAGAGGGCATAGGTTTATGGTGAGCAATGAAAGATTTCATAGGAAACTGAAGGGCAACTTTTTGACATAAAGGGTGGTCAGTGTATGGGACAGGCTGCAGAAGGAGGTAGTTGAGGCAGGTACAGTCACAATGTTTAAAAAACACTTGGACAGGTACATGGATAGGATAGGTTTAGAGGGGCAGAATCTGTAGGAAAGAACTGCAGATGCTGGTTTTAAATCGAAGCTAGACACAACATGATGGAGTAACAGCAGGAAAGGCACCATCTCTGGAGAGAAGGAATGGGTGACATTTCGGGTCGAGACCCTTCATCAGACTGATGTCAGGGGAGTGGGCGGAACAGAGAAAGAATGTGATCGGAGACAGTAAGACTGGTGGGAGAACTGGGAAGGGGAAGGGGAAGGGGAAGGGGTTGCTCAGCACTTTAACTCCCCTACCCATTCCCAATCTGACCTTTCTGTCCTGGGCCTCCTCCATTGTCAGAGTGAGGCTCGGTACAAATTGGAGGAACAGCACCTCATATTCCGCTTGGGTAGCTTACACCCCAGTGGTATGAACATTGACTTCTCTAACTTCAAATAGCCCTTGCTTTCCATCTCTCTCCAGCCCCTCCCTCTTCCCAATTATCCCACCAGTCTTACTGTCTCCAATGGCTCCATAGCAGAAACGTTCATGTCATGGGGTTGGAAACTGGAAGTATCCTGAGCTAATTCTGCTATTGCAACAAGTGGTGGCTCCCACTGATTGTCGCTGGAAGCTTGCATCCTTTTCAGGACGGACGATGACCGCGATGTCAACATTTGAAACATGGAGGATGGACACGAAAGAAGAAGACCTTGGCGATGAAATACTATGATCCCCTCTTGCACTACCATGGAACCATTTTTAAAATTTCTCTCACTCTCCACAGATGTGCGGGTTTGCAAGTTAATTGGCTTCTGTAAATTGTAAATTGCAGATGGCTGGTCAGCGCTGACTCAGTGGGCCAAAGGACCTGTTTCTATGTTGTATCCTTAAAATCTAAAGTCCGAAGACCACAGGACATGCCACTCACCCAGGCAACAGTTGAGAGCTGATCCAAATGTTTAGTCATAAACTAATATCCCAGGGCAGAAATTCTATTGCTAAAGTTATGTTAATCTGCAAAAATGTTGGTACTTTCAGCATGAAAGCAGCAAATTAAATATGCAAAGACTTAGTTTCATCTTTGCAATTCTACAGATTTATCACACTGGAATATCCCAGCTAACCAGACATAATTATCACACACAGAACCTCATTTATTTGGTAAGTGAGTGCAAATTGTTTTAAAGTACTGTGTTCCGTTATCATCATAAACAATTATTGTGGCTTGCAAATGATTGTTGGGTAATGAAATGTAGACAAAAGATGGTGCTGGGATGCTGTTGGGGTGTGGAGGGGCGTTAAACACAGAAAGGTCAGATCTTTATTTAGTCTGCATTAAACGGTCTAGTTCACTTTATAGGTACAATGTGGAAACATCCCTTCGGCCAACCGATCCCTGTACACTGCTACTATCCTACACACAAGGGACAATTTAATTTTTTTACCAAAGCCAATTAACCTACAAACCTGTACGTCTTTAGAGTGTGGGAGGAGACAAGTGCACCCAGAGAAAACCCGCGCGGTCACAGGAATATAGGTCACAGCATCATACAGACATCACCCGTAGTCAGGATTGAACCTGGGTCTCTGGTGCTGTAAGGCAGCAACTCTACCACTGTGCCACCATGCCATCCTTGGTTCTATTTATTATACAGGGCAGTACAGTAGCAAAGCAGTAGAGTTGCTGCCTTACAGATCTGGGTTTGACTCCCGACTACTAGAGCTGACTTTGCAGAGATCGTACATTCTCCCCGTGACCACGTGGATTTTCTACAGGTGCTCCGGTTGCCTCCAACATTCCAAATGCTTGCAAGTTTGTAGGTTAATTGGCTTAAGTAATTTGCCCCTGATTATGTAGGATGTGAATTTGTGATAACATAAAACTATGTTATCACAAATTCATGACATGAGAATTAAGGGACAGAGGTTTCGGGACATGAGAATTAAGGGACAGAGGTTTCGGGGTAACGTGAGGGGGAACTTCTTTACTCAGAGGGTGGTGGCTGTGTGGAATCAGCTTCCAGCAGAAGTGGTGGAGGCAGGATCGATTTTAACATTTAAGAGTAAAGTGGATAGGTATATGGACATGAAGGGAATGGAGGGGTATGGTCTGAGTGCAGGTAGATGGGACTAGGGGAAAACAAATGGTCGGCACGGACTGGAAGGGCCGAGAGGGCCTGTTTCCGTGCTGTAATTGTTATATGGTTATATGGTATTGTACGGTTGTTCATTGGTCTGCGCGGACTTTGTGGGCAGAAGGCGCTGTTTCCATGCCGCAGTCTTCTTTGGCTTGGTGATTCAACGCTCATCCAGATACTTTGTAAATTTGTGGGAGTGCCTTCCTCCATCACTTTCTCCGGTAATGTGCTCCGAACTCCAAACATCTTCTGGGTGGCATCATTTTCCCCTTTTTCGGCAGGTTGTCCTTCATCAGTCAGAGTATAGAGTATAGAAGTTGGAAGGTCATGTTACATTTGCACAGGACATTTAGAGTATTGTATTCAGTTTTTGTTTACTCTGTTATAGATAAGATGTTGCTCAGCTGGAAAGAAAGCAGAGAGGATTTACAAGGCTGTTGCCAGGACTGGAGGGATGAAGCTATGGGGAGATGTTGGACAGGCTAGGTCTTTATTCCTTGGAGCGCAGGAAGATGAGGGATGATCTTATAGAGGTGTACAAGATCATGAGAGGTATAGATAGGGTAAATGCACAGTCTTTTACCCAGAGTAGGGGAATCAAACACCAGAGGAAATAGGTTTAAGGTGAGGGGGTAAAGATTTAATAGGAACCTGAGGAACAACTTTGTTACACAAAGGGTGGTAAGTATATGGAACGAGCTGCTGGAGGAGATAGTTGAGGCAGCTAATATCATAACATTTAATATAAATTTGGACAGATACATGAATAGGGCAGGTTCGGAGAGTAATGTGCCAAACACAGGCAGGTGGGTCTATTTTAGATGGGGCATATCAGTTGGCGTGGGCAGGTTGGGCTGAAGGGCCTGTTTCCATGTTATATGACTCTATGACTCAAGAGAGTCAGTAATATTTTATTGTTGTAAGTCTCGAAATGGAACAATGGAATTCTTACTTGTAGCAGCACAACAGGTATGTAAATCTAGTACTCTGTAGACACCATAATAGACAACAAAATGAAGTGCAATATTTAAAATTATATAATATCAAACATAATGGAGTACACATAATTCTCGAACATGGCTCTCCAACTTTCAATCACTCAATAGCTTGTATAAGTGTATGATAAATGTATAATTGCTTTCATTATATATTCAGTAGCTCTTTTCATTAGTGGACAAGGAAGGAATTCAATAATCATGGAAACAGACTGTAATCAATTTTGTCCAGGCCATCGAATGTGAATTTAAGCCATCAAAAATTAAAAAGCTACCTTACAATAAATTCTATTTCAATATACCCTAGTTGCTCATAAAGCATTCATGAGATCTGACAAACAATCGGTTTAATGGGAGTCATTTTCAGGACAAGATCATTAATAGCTGGACATGGAGTGAAACACCAGTTAGATCTGACTTTTGCAAACTGTTGGATATTATTAATCTTGAAGAGCAATAATACACCACTTTTTAATTGCATTTTCTCCAAGAGAAACTCATTCATGCTAACCAAGTTGCCTCACCAAGCTAGTCCCACTTGCCTGTATCTAGCCCATACACATTTTTCCAACATCTCTGGAGGAAAGGAATATATGATGTTTTGGGTCAGAACCCTTCTTTCGACTGAAGGATATAGAGGGCCAGAACAAAGTTTATCTATTGTAGACAAAAGTACTGGAGAAACTCAGCGGGTGCAGCAGCATATATGGAGCGAAGGATATAGGCAACGTTTTGGGCCAAAACCCTTCTTCAGACTACTTCATGGACTACAAAAAGTTTATCTATTCTTCAGTCTGAAGTAGCGTTCCGACTTGAAACGTCAACTATTCCTTTTCACCAGAGATGCTGCCTGACCCGCTGAGTTACTTCTTCATTTTGTGTCTATCTTCAGTATAAACCAGCATCTGTAGTTCCTTCCTACGCAGGGTGGAAAGGTCCAACACTAGAGGGCATAGCTATAAGGTAAGAGATGGGAAGTTTAATGGATATGTGCAGGGCAGGTTTTTTACACAGAGAGTGGTGGGGCCCTGGAATGCATTGTCAGGTTTGTAGATTAATTGATGTCGGTAAATTGTTAATTGTCACTTATTTGTGTAACAGAACTAGTGTATGTAGTGATCGCTGGTCGACACGGACTCGGTGGGCCGAAGGGCCTGTTTCCACGCTGTATCTCTAAAAGCTGAAAAGAAAATAATTCACTAAGTTCTCTCAGCAGTGCCAGTATATAGAATCTGATGCATATCGTGACCATCTGGTTCATAGAGCATTTTTATATTACTTTGCTAAATATTCTCAATTCAACATATGTTTTGCTAAATCATTTTAAGGATAAAGATTCACTCAACATTGTCAGACATGAGGAAAAGACAGATGTATAAATGTCAGCACACACCGAGTATTATTTTATCAAGCTTTCTCTTGAGACCGCCAATTGTTCCTTAATGTTCATGGTGAGACAGAGAATCATATGAGGACCAAAGTAACATCAGTAAAGTCCAAATTATTCAACGCACACTTTGTTTTGTATGCAACGTTAACTCATTCAGAAAAATGTCATCAATAGAGGGCAGCACAGTGGCACAGCGGTAGAGTTGCTGCCTCACAGCGCCAAAGGCTCGGGTTCAATCCTGACTATGGGTGCTGTCTATGCGGAGTTTGTACATTCTCCCTGTGACCACATGGATTTTCTCCAGTTGTTCCGGATTCCTCCCACACCCCAAAGACGTAGAGGTTTGTAGGATATTGTAAATTGTCCTTAGAGTGTAGGATAGTGCTAGTGCATGGGTTGATTGCTGGTCGGCCATGGGCTCGGTGGGTCGAAAGGGCCTGTTTCTGTTCAGTATCTCTAAAGTCTAACGTCTAAACATTAACTCATTCAGAGTTCAGGGACTACACGTTCAATGCTGACATCAGGTGTTGTTGGCGTGGAGTTTGCATGTTCTCCTCATGAGTGGGTTGCCTCCGGGTGCTCCGGTTTCCTCCCATATCCCAAAGACTGGCAGATTTGTAGGTTAAGTGGCCTCTG
This sequence comes from Okamejei kenojei, assembly GCA_035221665.1. Classification (NCBI taxonomy): domain Eukaryota; kingdom Metazoa; phylum Chordata; class Chondrichthyes; order Rajiformes; family Rajidae; genus Okamejei; species Okamejei kenojei. Next base: position 49,008,870 of record CM069141.1, read on the forward strand.
TAAAATTCCCATGTGTGTAGGATGCAAAAGTGGGATAACATAGAACTAGTGGGAATGGGTAATCGATGGTCTGGCTCTGCTTTTGTGCAAAATCTCCTGATGCTCCTTTAATTACAATCTGCTCACTTAATAGACTGCTAGTTTTTCTGTCAAATTCCAGGTTATTTAGAGTGTGATTAAATTATCTTATTTCTCTGTTGAGATTTGAGCCTCTCTGGAATACTTATCCAGTAATTTAACAACTATACCACTGCTTACAAAACTAAAAGAAGTCTAAATCCTTACACTGGCATTCATTTCCTAGATCCCTCTTTCTCCATCTCAGGAGACAATGGTATTCAATGGTGCTTTATTTGTCACATGCGCAACTGCACAGTGAAATTCTTTTTGCTTATATTACACATGCGGGCGCCACCATCTTTGACGCCATTATTCAAACTCCACTGTTCGGTCGGCTCACGTGCTCGATGCACTGGAGATGTTCCTGCAAACCGTGTCACTCTCATCGCCCAGCTGTCTTTGCGTCCCAGGGGCGTCTCCTGCAGCTCACCTCAAAGGCGCTGAAGGCATTACCCCGATTCACTCTCCTTACTCCTCGCGTCTGATGTCTCCAACTTCCTTCCATCTAACGAGCCTTCAAGCAGGTTCTCAGTCCCAAGGACCAACCAGCCTTCCGGGCAGGCCTCTGATATTTACAATCAACCCTCTGGCTCATCTACTCATGCACAGTGGCACAGCGGTAGAGTTGCTGCCTCACAGCGCCAGAGACCCAGGTCCGATCTGACTATGGGTGCTGTCTGTATGGAGTTTGTACGTTCTTCCTGTGACCGTGTGGGTTTTCTCCAGGTGCTGTTTTCTTGTTTCCATATTGTATGACTCTATGAGTATGATTCTAATTCCACCAAGGCAGTTGGAGAATTGAGAGTGAGAGTAATTGAGCAATCTGGTGTATACAGTTGAGGCAGGTAAGGAAAGTCATGAGAGGAATAGATCAAGTAAACGCACAGAGTTTCGTGCCCATAGGAGGGGAATGGTGAACCAGAGGCATAGGTTTAAGGTGAGGGGGAAAGATTTCATGGGAACCTGAGGGATAACTTTTATACACAAAGGATCGTGGGTGTATGGAACTAGCTACTGGAGGAGGTTGTTGAGGCAGGCACTATCGCAACATTTAAGAAACATTTGGACAGATACATGGATGGGATAGCATTAGAGGGATGTGGGCCAAACTCAGACAGGTGGGACATGTTGGTCGGTGTGGGCAAGTTGAGCTGAAGTTCCTGTTTCCACGCTGTATAACTCTATGACTCTTTGAGACTAGATACAGTAACAACATGTAATAGACAGAGAGGTACAGGGATAGGAAAAGCTTAGAGCAATATGGGCTCAACAGGGGCAAATGGGGCAAGCTTAGATGTGGCATCTTGGTCGACATAGAAGAGTTGGGCCGAAGGGCCTGTTTCCGTGCTCTATGACTCTAAAACTCCATGACCCTTTGTCCTCCATCAGTTGGTGTTTTGCTCACGATTCCAGCATCTGCTGTCTCTTGTGTCTCTCAGTTCTTACCACATTCTGTTTTCAGCCCATGCTGAAATCTAGCAGGCAGTTGGAGTGTTAATTCACAATTTTTTTTAGTTCAATTTTAAGCAAGCCATCGTTATGTTTTTTTCCTCATTATTATATATTCTGCTGATATGTATTAATCATAAAGGTTTCCAAATAAAGACATCTTTGATATTTAATTAAAAATATAATCTTTGCCAGTACGGACAGTTTTATATTTTCCAATTATGAAGAAGAAAAAAATTATAACAGTGGACCCTTGAAAATATACACTGTGATAGATTGACCAGATCAAACACTTTTTTTTAAGCTAAGATTTGGATTGAGTTTATACCTCCATGGTGCCAACATCAATTGTGGCAATATATTTTATTAACAGGAACAATTACTCTACATAATCATGCACTCTTATCTACGATGTTAAAGTCTAACAAAATGTGGAAGTTAATTCAAAATTAAATACGTGGAGACTTTCACAACCTCAGGACATTGTGAAATGCATTATAACTAGCAAAGTAATTTTGAAGTGTAGTCATTGTTGTAATCTGAGAAAATTGCCTGCTAACTTGCACACAGTAAACTCCAGCGAAAGGCAATCAAATAACGAAGAATGATTTGACCGCCAATTGTACCTCTTACATTATTCCGACTATAATAATGCTTCCCTTTCACCCATCACTCTGTGAAAGTGCAACTCAAGTAAAAGAATGGTTGAGAAGGTATATGGTATGCTTGTTCATAGGTTCATCGGTTCTAGGGGCAGAATTAGGCCATTCGGCCTATCAAGTCTATTCCGCCATTCAATCACGGCTAATTTGGAAGAAATTGAAGACTTTTTCCCCCTTGAGGACATTAAGGGGGACAGTCTGGCAGCCCCCCCAACAGTCTGTTTATTTTTTTTAATATTTAAAAAAAATTTAGTGTGTTTTATAATTTTGTGTAATTTTTCTCCAGTTTGTTTTATGTGGGGGTCGTGGGAAACTTTTTTTTCAGTTTCTTACCTTGCCGGAGACGCGATGTTTCCGGGTCGATGGTGCTGGAGGCCTCCTCGGACTGACCTTGGGCCCCACCGCAGGGCACAGACTTAATATCGGAGCTGATCCCTTGCCTGGGATCGCTCCAACCGTGGCCTGCGGACTTACCATCAAGGGCTCGCAGTCTCCAGAGAGGTGAGTCGGGAGCTCCAACGAATGCAGAGGCTCGATCAGCCCCGACGCGGGATTTGAACGCCCGGCACGGGGGAGCTAACATCCCGCCGATGCAAGAACCAGATCGCCACGATGCGGAGTGCACAAAATGCCGCCGACTACGAGGCCCCCGATTGCGGGAGATCTAAGGGAAGAGATTGAACTTTTTTTCGCCTTCCATCACAGTGAGGAATGTGGTGGAGTCTCTGTGGTGGATGTTTATGTTAAAATGTGTTTTGCGTGTTCTGTTGCTTTTTATGTGTATGACTGACTTGGCAAATGAAATTCCTCATATGTTGCAAAACATATGTTGCAAAACATATTTGGCTAATAAAGTATTATTGTGATTATTGTGATTGGGATTGACTAATGATTCAGGTAGATGTTTCAAAGATAATCCCACAGTTCAAATGGTTCATGTGTTGCAGGTGAAAGAATAATAGAAACATAGAAACATAGAAAATAGGTGCAGGAGTAGGCCATTTGGCCCTTCGAGCCTGCACCGCCATTCAATATGATCATGGCTGATCATCCAACTCAGTATCCTGTACCTGCCTTCTCTCCATACCCCCTGATCCCTTCAGCCACAAGGGCCACATCTAAATCCCTCTTAAATATAGCCAATAAACTGGCCTCGACTACCTTCTGTGGCAGATAATTCCACAGATTCACCACTCTCTGTGTGAAAAACGATTTTCTCATCTCGGTCCTAAAAGACTTCCCCCTTATCCTTAGACTGTGACCCCTTGTTCTGGACCTCCCCAACATCGGGAACAATCTTCCTGCATCTAGCCTATCCAACCCCTTAAGAATTTTGTACGTTTTTATAAGATCCCCCCTCAGTCTTTTAAATTCTAGCGAGTACAAGCCGAGTCTATCCAGTCTTTCCTCATATGAAAGTCCTGACATCCCAGGAATCAGTCTGGTGAACCTTCTCTGTACACCCCTCTATGGCAAGAATGTCTTTTCTCAGATTTGGAGACCAAAACTGTACACAATACTCCAGGTGTGGTCTCACCAAAACCCTGTACAACTGCAGTAGAACCTCCCTGCTCCTATACTCAAATCATTTTGCTATGAATGCTAACATACCATTTGCTTTCTTCACTGCCTGCTGCACCTGCATGCCTACTTTCAATGATTGGTGTACCATGACACCCAGGTCTCTCGTTGCATCTCCCCTTTTCCTAATTTGCCACCATTAAGATAATAGTCTACCCTCCTGTTTTTGCCACCAAAGTGGATAACCTCACATTTATCCACATTATACTGCATCTGCCATGCATTTTCCCACTCACCCAGCCTATCCAAGTCATCTTGCAGCCTCCTAGCATCCTCCTCACATAATGAGAGCTAATAAGCAGTAAATGGGGATATGGATTGTGCTGATGTGGTGACAGGGTATCGCAGACAAAGCCTACAAATAGAGACATGTAAAGCAGCATTGACGACACCCACATTTTAGGAACTTCACTGATTATGTTATAGCGTGGACCCATCGTTGCAACAACTAACAATTGGATGTGTTTAGGTATGGCAATACTCTACTGGATTGTTTGTAAAAAAAATAATTTCACCGTGCATTTGCACTTTGCGCATGTGACAATAAAAGCTCCATTGCGCCATTGATCCAAAACGATTGAGCCATTCCCCTGTGGTGGGATTTGAACCCACGTTTCCAAATCAATTATCAGAAAGCACTTCAGTAACTCCGCCAACTGGCCACAAACACACAAGGCAAAACTGAGACTTCCCCAGCTATACTTAACCCTAGACTCTGTGGAAACAGGCCCTTCGGCCCAATTTGCCAACATATGCCCAATCTACACTAGTATTACTTGCCTGCGTTTGATCCATATCCCTCTAAACCCATCTTATCCATGTACCTGTCCATATGTTTCTTAAACGTTGCGATAGACAGCCCTCTAATTATTTCTTGGACGGTGAGAACTGGCAAGAAAAAAGACGACTTTAAATAAAAATTATTGCTGAATGTAACAGCGTTCTGTCCCTCAGGTAGCTGAGTTGTTCAGGAGAGATCTGCCCTCATTAAAGGCACAAGATATAGGGAAAATGCTGAGCAAGCTTGGGACGTATTTGGGAACGGATCCAAAAATTCTGCTTCCACTTAACCTCTAGATGCCCATTAAGGGAATCTACCTCCTCGGCTGAACTGCTGGGGGAGAGAGTGTTTCGGGGAAAGCTGTCCGGTAGTCAGTTCATTCGGAGTCAACTCCCTGGTGTGGCACAGCCGTGGAAATGTCACCGACCTTGATTGTGCCCAATGGAGTTTCCGTAATGACAGCGCGGCCAAAAATACCCAAGCCTGCCGTCCGAGACACATAACAGTGAGATTTAAACGGGAGACTCGATTAAGGTTGTCACCGAACAGGTAACACTTCAGGTTTCAAATTGGATAGCTCAAAGCCTCAGCCTTTACACAGCCATCAAACTTCATGTCACTGCCAACACACTGACCAGTCTGAAGAAGGGTCCTGACTCAAAATGCTACCCAGACAATTTCTCCAGAGATGCTGACTGACCCGCTGAGTTACTCCAGCACGTTTTTGTCTAGTATGGAACATACCTTCCTTCCAGTCCAATTGGTGATGGATTTATTTTAGACTTTAGGGTCAGAATCATACAGCGTGGAGGCAGGCCCTTCGGTCCAACTTGCCCACAACGACTAATATGTCCCATCTACACTAATCCCATTTGCCAACACTTAGCCCATATCCTTCTAAACCTGTCCTATCCAAAAGACTTTAAACAGGTCCTTTGGCCGACCAGCGATCACCCTATAGACTAACACTATCCTACACACTAGGGACAATTTACAATTTTACCAATACCAATTAACATACAAATCCGTATGTCTTTAGAGTGTGGAAGGAAACCTGAGAACCTGCAGAAAAGCCACGCGGTCACAGGAAGAACGTACAAACTCCATACAGACAGCTCCTGTCATGGGCCGCGGAGCTGAGGGGGGGGCTGCAACCCCTCCACTTTTTTGGCGAGACATGCTTCATAACCCGAAATTATCCGGCCCGCAGGCGTAATTCTCTCTTCTGAAGATTTCCGACATCCAGAATCTCAAAACAAGCGCACAGTGAGCGCGGCAAAACTACGGCTAGCAGTGGCGGAAACCGACTACCCCCCCAAAAACCCTCCCTCCCCTCCGCTCAATGGCCAATCACAGCGCGGTTCACAGTCGAGATATGGGGCAATGAACAAAGCGCTGTGATTAGCCGCTGAGCGGAGGGAGGATGGGCCCCGAGAGAGAGAGAGAGAGTCAGTCCCGAGAGGGAGAGAATAGGCCCCGTGAGGGAGAGAGAGTGAGAGAGAGAGTCGGCCCCGAGAGGGAGGGAGGGGGAGGGTGGGAATGGGGGAAATATCCCCCCACTTTTTGAGAAGGGGGATGGCGTGTATTATCCCTCAGTTTTTGGAGGTCGAGCAACAACAACAAAATAATAATTGTGCCACCCTTCCCCCGCTCGGTCGCTCCGCTCCCTCACCGGGTACCTCCGAGGCCGTTGTCCAGTGATCGCTCAGCCCCCCAACTTTCAAAAATGTTACGCGGCCCCTGCCTGTAGTCAGGATCGAATCCGGGTATCTGGTGCTGTAAGAAATCAACTCTACCGCTGTGCTATCCTAAAGCAGCTACACCTTTGTTCTCTTTGTAACAATGTAGTTTGGGTGCAAGAGCTACATGAGGAGTAGACTTGTGTTGATTACCCCTGCGGTTTCAGCATACACTTAGGCAGAAACTGATTCAGACAATTATTGGTGAGTCAGTATTTTCAAGGACCAGATACGGATCTTAAGTCTAATTGTAGATGCAGGAAATCCTACTGGGTTTTCCTAGAGAACTCAGTGCTGAACAAAAAAGTTTATTTTTGTTGAACTCTTGTTTACTTTGTATTAAAAATTGGAGCGGCACAGTGGCGCCTCCTCATCTCCTTTCTAAAGGTACGGCCTTATATTCTGAGGCAATGCCCTCAGGTCCTAGACTCTTCTGCTAGTGGAAACATCCTCTCCACATCCACCCTATCTAGGCCTCTTTTCCCTGCACTTCCAGGTGCCAAACTAAAACCCTCTTATACACCTCTATCCTATCTGCTTCCACCACCAACCCTGGGATATTTCTGAATCAGGCATGGAGATGTTTAATGATCTCTAATTAAACACTCAAGAATGGTTCATTTTCAATTGAAGTAATAAGTTCTGGACTAGAGATTCAGACAGTGCAGTTGTTCCTCGGTACCTTCTTGGAGTTTTCTATGTAAAAAAATGTATGTTAAAGAAAATAAATCCTGTTATTTCATGTGTAGGAAGGAACCGCAGATGCTGGTTTATATCAGCGGGTCAGGCAACATCTCTGGAGAAAAAGGATGGGTGACTTTTCCGGTCGGATCCCTTATTCAGACTACTAGTCTGCATTCTGAGAAAGGGTTCAGACCCGAAGCATCACCCATCCTTGTTCTCCACAGATGCCGCCTGCCCTGCTGAGTTACTCCAGCAGTTTGTGTCCAGTCATTTCATGCTGGTTTATCAGACCTTGAAGGACTCCCAGTCAACCCTCCCTCGTCAATTGTTGATCTGCAGAGGCTATTTTCCTGCAATTAGCCACACTTGATTGTTAGTATGCCTGACAACAATTAACATCTCATTGACGTTGGAAGCTCAGTCTATTTTCAGCAGCTAGCTGCATTGAATGAGCAGGCTATCAGTTCACAGCTCAAGTTTGGTGACACTCCCATCTGGTTCAATATGTCCTTTAGGGAAGGAAATCTACTCTCGGTCTCTCTGATATTCAGAGCGCGTTATTTTAGAACATAAAAAAGTAGAGAAATGTTTAGTTTAGTTTAGTTTTGAGATACAGCATGGAAACAGACCTTTTGGCCCACAAAGTCCATGCTGACCAGCGATTCCCATATACTAGTTCTATCCTATACACTAGGTGGCAATTTACAGAAGCCAACTACCTACAAAACTGCAATGTGGGAGGAAACCGGAGCACCCGGAGAAAACCCACACAGTCACAGGGAGAACGTTAAAGGTTCGTACAGGATCGATTCTGGGTCTCTGCCTCTTCCTTATATAGATCCATACAGTCATAGTGTCATATAGAGTGGAAACAGGCCCTTTGGCCCAACTTGCCGAGAAAAACCAACATGCTTGATCTACATTAGTCCCACTTACCTGCATTAGGCCCATCTATATAACTAAAAGTCTCATCTTGACCACTTCCTGTCTGCGTTGTATATTGATTTTAGAAAAAAACGCTACCATATGATTTTTGGAGATCTTACTCACTCCTCCGCTGAGGCAGCCCCAAGGATTTTTCCGATTGATGAAAAATAAAAAAGTTAGGAGTGTTAAAAAAACTTGAGATCAGCTGAATGGTCCTCTCGCCTGTCATTCAAGATTGTGAGGAGAGTCCACAACTGTGAGTCTAAGCTGTGAATCAACTGAACTGTGAGTCTGCAATGTACTTGCAATAAATGATTTGATAGCCCATAATGGCAATGTAATGAGTTGTTTGGTAATTTGGAGGCCTGCACTCTGCTTGAAATGCTATGAAATTGAATTTGGTGGCCTGCACTCTGCTTGAAATGCTATGAAATTGAATTTTTTTTTTTTTTTTTTTTTTTTTTTAAATTTTTTTATTATAGAAACAATATATACAGAGTACACTCTTATGCGGCATTAAAAATTATATAATATACAAAATTATATAATATTGATTATCAATTGATACTGTTTGTGTTATTTGTAATGTTATCCATTATATATTTCCTGGTTATTTATTTTGTATGATTGGGAGTGTATGTAGTATATTCCTAAAATAAGCAATATACTCATACTTCTCATACCACACATATTTCTTCTAATTACCAAATACAAATCCCCCCTAATATAACTACATAATACCCAATCTTAACCAAACTTCTATGATATTCATGATATTTTCATAATATTAAGAGTGTTTGTATTATTATTAACTTTATATTTCAAAATTATTATATAGTTGAAAATGGCAATTTTATATAATTACAAATTTAAGACATCTATAATATTTTCATACAACTAATAATATGTATATTCATACTAATAATTAAGAATATATATAATATGTTTCTATACTTTTTTTCCTACTTAAAGATAGAAAGATAGAGATAGAAAAGTAGAAAATAGAAAAGAAAATGTGAAATGTTTGGTGGAGATTAAAATATTACTCAATAATCCGTTCTTGGAGATACATTCATGATTTATTATATGTATTTCTTCATCCATTCAGATATTCAGGCCTCAGTCAAGTCCCCGCGCCGAACCATTATGACCCTGTAAATATTTAATGTATGGAGACCAAATCCCTTTGAAGAGATCTAACCTATCCATAAGGACAAGTCTCAATCTCTCCAAGTGAAGTGTCTCCGACATTTCTGTATTCCACATTTTAATTGTTGGGGATGCGGGGCCTTTCCAAAATTTTAGTATTAATTTTTTCCCAATTATTAGAGAATAGTCGATAAAAATTCTTTGATTCCTTGTAATTATTTGTTCCGTTTCAGGTATTCCAAGTATTATTAACTTTGGATCAGGAATCATAGTAATATTAACAACATTCGAGATTATCTTAAATATTTCGTTCCAATATTCTACAATCTTCGTACAATTAGTGAATGAATGTGACAAATTTGCTTCTAAGATTTGACATTTATCACATATAGGCGATAATTTTGGAAATATATTATGTAATTTAGATTTGGAGTAATGTAATCTATGTAAAATTTTAAACTGTATAAGAGCATGTTTAGCATTTAACGAGCAGTAATGTATGTGTTGTAAGCTTTCTTCCCATATTTCTGGGCTTATTATTTGACCAAATTCATTTTCCCAAAGCTGTCTGTGTGTTTCCGATGATGGAATATCACTTTCCAACAAAATATTGTAATATATGATATCATTTTTTCTGTATTTGGATGTTTATTCAAGCATTCATCTAAAATTTCACTCTTTCTATTTCTGAATTTCTTGTGTATTTGCAGAGATATAGTTTCTGATTTGTAAATATCTAAAATATTCATTATTATGAAGCCCGTAAGCTTGTTGTAACTCTTGAAATGAAAGAAAAAAATTTTCCTTATAAAGATCCCCTATATTTAAAATTCCTTTATTTTTCCATTGTATAAAAGCCTTATCCATCGTTGAGGGTTTTAAACGTAAAATTGTTGGCAATAGTAAGACCTAGCGGTATAAATTTTAGTTTTAATGTTTTCTTTATTTGTTTCCAAATACGGATTCCGCTTTCTATTATCGAGTTTTCACTATAAATTTTCTTAGGTACATTAATATTAGCAAATATCATAGAACTAATTTCAAATGGAAAACAGTCTTCTCTTTCCATTTTTAACCAGTTTGGTTTATTATCTGTTTCTTCTAACCAGAAGTTCATATTTTTAATATTAACTGCCCAATAATAAAACATAAAATTTGGTAATGCTAATCCCCCATTTATTTTAGCTTTACATAAGTTGTTTTTTTTATTTATTCTATGGTGCTTATAATCCCAGATAAAGTTAGTGACTAGAGAGTCTACTTTAAAAAAAAATTTTTAGGGAGATATATCGGGATTGATTGAAATAAATATAATTAATTGTGGGAGAAAAATCATTTTTATTGCGTTTATTTTACCTAACATTGAAATAGGTAAACTTTTCCAGTATAAAATATTTTTATTTAATTTATTCAGTAATAACGGGAAATTAGACTTAAATAGAGAGTCAAATCTTTTTTGTAACAAAAATACCAAGATATTTAATATTTTCATTTGTTATCTTAAAAGGAAATTGTTGTAATATCTGTAAGTTATTCATGGCTATTGGCATAAGTTCACTTTTATTCCAATTGATACTGTATCCTGAAATTAAACCAAATTCCGTTATTAGTTTTAACAAATTACGGATACTTATTTCCGGTTTAGTGATATAAAGTAATACATCGTCCGCATATAACGAGATTTTATTCTTAGTATCTTTAGTATCATATCCATACATTTCCGGGTGCAATCTTACCCTTTGGGCAAGAGGATCGATTGCTAACGCAAACAGTAAAGGTGATAAAGGACAGCCTTGTCTACAACCTCGAGATAAAACTAAATTTAGTTGATAACATACGATTTGTTTGTTATTCTAGCTGTTGGGTTTGCATATAACAATTTGATCCAAGTAGTAAACTTCTCACCAAGCTTAAAAGCTTCCATCACCGAAAATAAATAAGGCCATTCCACCTGGTCAAAAGCTTTTTCTGCATCCAGCGAGATAACTACTAAGTCTTTTTTTATCACTTCTTTTCGAATATATGATATTAAATAACCGTCTTAGATTATATGAAGAATATCTTTTAGGTATAAATCCTGTTTGATCAGGATGAATTAATTCGTTAAACAACTGTGCTTAATCTTTGTGCTAGTATCTTTGTTAAAATTTTTTGATCCGTATTTAATAAAGCAATTGCTCTATATGATCCTGGTTCATCCAAATCTTTATTTATTTTGGGTATAAGTGTTATAATAGACTCGTTCAGTGTATCTGGTAATTTCTATTGTGTATATATCTGTTCATATAATGATTTTAAATATGGGACCATTTGATCATGAAAAATTTTATAAAATTCCGAACCTATACCATCCGGTCCTGGAGTTTTACCATTTTTTAATGATTTAATAGATTCTTGGATTTCTTTTATTGAAATATCAGCATTTAATAGTTCTCTATTTTGTAAATCTAATTCTTTTAAGTTACATATATTAAAAAGCATCTATTTTCTGTTTTATTTACTGTCGCTTTAGCAGTATACAGATTTTTATAATATTGCATAAATCTTTCATTAATATCTTTGGGTTGTATTAATAATTCACCGTTTTGTGATTTAATCCTATGTATAATTTTTTCAGCTTCAATTTTCCTTAATTGTCGAGCCAATAATTTTTGGGGTTTGTCTCCAAATTCAAACTGCAATTGTTTAGTATGTTGGTAATATTTTAAAACTTGATCAGTATATATTTTGTTTAATTTATACTTCAATGCTACAATTTTATTATGTATTATTATATCTGATTTTGTTGCATTCTGTATGTCTAATTGTTTAATCTCCCTTTCTAAGTCCTGTTGTTCCTTCCGAATCTTTTTATTATGGAATGCTTGTGAAGAAATCATAATTCCTCGAAGATATGCTTTAAATGTTTCCCATAATAAAGAGCGAGATATTTCTGGTTGATCATTTATTTCAAAAAACATCTTAATCTGAGTTATAATATATTCCTGAGTGGTTTTATTTTTTAAAATTTGTGGGTTAAGTTTCCATTGTCCTAAATTTTCTGTTTTACCATTTATTTTAATTTTAAATGTTAATGGTGCATGATCTGAAATTATAATATTATGATATTTAGATTCGTAAGTAAGTGAAATAAGCTTTGCATCTACCAGAAAATAATCTATTCTTGAATAAGTTTTATGTACTGGTGAGTAAAAGGAATATTCTCGACCAGTAGGATTTTCTGTTCTCCAAACATCTTTAATATTAGTCGTTTGGATATATGCATTTAATAAATCACTAGTATGTGATTTAGTTTTTCTTTGTTTTGAAGATCTATCTAAGTAAGGGTCTAATGTACAATTAAAATCTCCTCCAATTATCAAATTATAATGTGTTAATTCCGGAATATTATTGAGTACTTTCTTAAAAAATAAAGGACTGTCAAAATTTGGTCCATAAATATTAACAAAAATCATTTTTTCCCTGTTTATTTCTCCTATCACAATAATATATCTGCCATCTTTATCAGATATAGTAGATGTATGCTTAAATAAAGTACCTTTACGAAATAATATTGCTACGCCTCTTGATTTATGCGTAAAAGAAGAGTGATATATTTTGTCTATCCATTTGGCTTTCAGCCTATTTTCAGCGTCTTTTTTTAGGTGGGTTTCTTGAATGTAAATTACATCAGCTTTAATTGCCTTTAAGTGTGTCAATATTTTTCCTCTTTTTAATTGGTTCATTGATACCTTTAAATTCCAACTGCAAAAGGTTAATCCCTCATTCCCCATATTTCTTTTTAAGTCCTGCATTTTAAATTTGTGGGAATCTACAATAGAGTCCAAGGGTCCGTGCAGTAGACCTAACCTTACACCCGAACACCGAATAGATGAATTTTAAATCTCTTTTATGTACTTCACGAATATATCTCCATTGTTCCAGTGTGTAGCTCCATTCAAACTGAAAGATACAATAGGTATAAAAGAATAGTAAAGAATAGATAAAGAGATTAATAGTGTGTATAAAGAATGAAAAAACTACAAATAAAATATTTGTAGTTTGTGTAAGCCATACTACATTGGCTATCCATCTAAAGGCTTCCGGCATTGATGTTTATTAATTTGGCCAGCTCCTAGATTTAAGGAATTGTTATTCCATAATAATATTTTAACGGGGATATAATATTAAAGAAATGAAAAAAGTGATATTGATCATCATATAAAAGTATGTATATCTAAAATTAATTTAAAAATCTAACTATAGAACGGGAGATAAAAGAATTTTTAAAGTACAAAATAAAAATCATTATTAAAGAAGAAAAAATAAGGGGAGGGTATCTCCAAATTTAACAAGACATAAGATATTAATTATTAGTAATATTAATTAGCAATAGTGAACAATCTTGGTTAATAATAATCATAGTGATAATAAAACCGCGTTATGATTTTAGTATGTGTGTTATTTGTTTATGTTAGTTATATATTATGACTAATTGTCAATGTTCAGCAAGCATCTTCCAATCCAGAAAAACGCTTCATTCCATACGACATTGTCCGTTCCTTCTAGTTCCTTCTAATTCCATATTATCGTATGAAGTCTCACAGAATGTTAAGAGACCGTACTAGGACTCTAAAAGTAGTAAAAGACAGTATGTTTGCTTGTAGATAATTTTCAAGTGTCAAACTGCTTTGCAAATTCCATTGCTTCTGCTGGGGTCTTGAAGAAATGTTCCACGTTGTTATAAGTAACTCTTAGGGTGGCTGGGTAATTCAAACCGTATCTCAAGTTTTCTACACCCCTCATAAGGCTTTTGGCTTCATTAAACGCTTTTCGTTTTTCTGGCAACCTCTGGGGGATAGTCTCGGTAGATACTGATTCTTTGTCCTTGAAATGTCAGATTCTTTTTTCCCGAAGCTCTCCGCATAATATCCTCCAGGATAAAATCATATTGTAGCTTTACAATCATTTGTCTTGGGGGGGCATTTGTACTGGTCTGTCGTCTGCCGACTCTATGTGCACGAGCTAATACAGGCTTATCATCCAGAGATAAAACAGCTTGAAGTAGTTTAGCAGTGAATTCTCGAGGATCTTCGTGTTTCTCTAGACCTTCAGGAATCCCTGCGATCCTCAAGTTCTGTCTTCTCTGATAGCCTTCTAGCTGAGTGCATTTCTCTGTTACTTTAGTCAACAACTCCAGTAGACGTTCTTGTTCTGTTATCAGCTTTGCTGTAGACACAGTACTTGCCTCCGCTATCTTTTCAAGGTTGTTCATGCCAGCTGCCTGTTGTTCCAGCACATTTTCAATAGGATCAATCTTATTTTGAAAGTCTTTTTTAACTTTTTCAAGTTTAATCTCCATCTTACGTTCCATATTATTGATCATATCAATAAGTTCATTCTTCAATTTTTCTGATACTTTCTTGAACTTATTATCAATTTTTAACATTGTATCTTTTTGAAATTCATTCCATTGATTTTTCATCAGATCCATCTGATTGTTAATTTGACAAATTTCTTCCTTTATTTCTCCCTTTATATCTTTCATTTCTTGCTTTATATCTTTCATTTCTGCCTTTAATTCTAGCTTTAAATCAGCCATCTGGTGAGAGATAAAAGTTTTCAAATCCTCACCTTCTGTGCCTGCTTTCTTGGAGACATCTTCCAGGGAGCTGGCCCTACTTGAATCCGAGGCTTCTCCCAGGCCTTCTCCCGCTCCCGGCCGGTTTTTTTTCGACCTTTTACCTTGTCGGTAGGGCTCCGTGCCATCATGGTTTGTCGCACGGCTGATGACGTCACTCGGTACCGTCGGTATTAAAACGGCAAGCAGTGTGAAACAGGCAGCCGGTAAGTCTTTTTAAACCCCCGTTTTTCCCGAATTTTTACGGAGCTGGCTGGCGCTATGCTCTAGGACTCCATAGCGCCACCGGAGTCACTCCTCCGCTGAGGCAGCCCCAAGGATTTTTTCCGATTGATGAAAAATAAAAAAGTTAGGAGTGTTAAAAAAACTTGAGATCAGCTGAATGGTCCTCTCGCCTGTCATTCACCACGAAGAAGGTAACCCCCCTTCCGGGGGGGAGCAGGACTATAAAACCCTGGAAGCCTGGATGTGAGTCAGTCACTTTGGAAGATCGCGAGGGAGAGTCCACAGCTGTGAGTCTAAGCTGTGAATCAACTGAACAGTGAGTCTGCAATGTTCATGCAATAAATTATTTCTTAACCCTTAATGGCAATGTGATGAGTTGTTTGGCAATTTGGTGGCCTGCACTCTGCTTGAATGCTATGAAATTGAATTTGGTGGCCTGCACTCTGCTTGAAATGCTGTGAAATTGTATTTGGTGGCCTGTACTCTGCTTGAAATTCTGTGAAACTGAATTTGGCGGCGTGCACTCTGCTGGAAATGCTGTGAAACTGAATTTGGTGGCTTGCACTCTGCTTGAAATACTGTGAAACTGAATTTGGTTGCCTGCACTCTGCTGGAAATGCTGTGAAACTGAATTTAGGTGGCCTGCACTCTGCTTGAAATGCTACAAAACCGACTTGAGTCAGTCACTCTGGAAGATCGTGAGGGAGAGTCCACAACTGTGAGTCTAAGCTGTGAATCAACTGAACTGTGAGTCTGCAATGTACTTGCAATAAATGATTTGATAGCCCATAATGGCAATGTAATGAGTTGTTTGGTAATTTGGAGGCCTGCACTCTGCTTGAAATGCTATGAAATTGAATTTGGTGGCCTGCACTCTGCTTGAAATGCTATGAAATTGAATTTGATGGCCTGCATTCTGCTTGAAATGCTGTGAAATTGAATTTGGCGGCCTGCACGCTGCTTGAAATGCTGTGAAACTGAATTTGGAGGCCTGCACTCTGCTTGAAATGGAATTTGAAGGAAAAGCCTTGAGTGAACTGCCAGCCCACCAGGACTGAGTGACTGAGCTGGCAGCCTACCTTGCCTGAGTGACTGAGCTGCCAGCCCACCAGGCCTGAGTGACTGAGCTGCCAGCCCAAGAATCCATTTGGCCCACAATGTCTATACTAGCCCTCTGGAAACCAGTCCCTTTGGCCCACAACACCCATGCTTGCCCTCCCGAAAGTGGAGAGGTGGAATATTGCATTGGGGGACCAGCCTTCCTGTGTGAACATGGGACCCAACGGATCCCACTTAGTCTAGCATTCCTCTAAACCTGTCCGATCCATGTACCTGTCCAAATGTCCTTTAAATGTGTGATAGTACCTGCCTCAACTACCTCCACAAACAGGTCATTCCGTATACCCACCTTCCTTTGTGAAAAAAAAGTTGCCCGTCAGGTTTTTATTAAATCTTTTCCCCTCACTTTAAACCTATACCATCTGGTTCTTCATTCCCCTATTCAGGTTAAACGACTCTGTGTATTCACCCTACCTAATCCTCTCATCATCTTATACACTTCCACAAAACCATACTTCATGCTCCCCCGCTCCAAGGAATATAGTCCTAGCCTGCTCAACCTCCCTGTAGCTCATGCCCTTGAGTCCAGTCAACATGGGCGGCATGGTGGCACAGCAATATATTTGCTGCCTTACAGCGCCAGATTCCGGGTTCAGTCCTGACTATAGGGACGGAATTTGTACATTCTCCCCAAAACCACATGTGTTTTCCCTGGGTGCTCCGGTTTCCCCCCACACCAAAGGTGTACAGGTTTGTAGGCTAATTGACTTTGATAAAATGTGTAAATTGTCCCTCATCTGTAGGATTGTGCTAGTGTTAAGGGGTCACTGGTCAGTGCAAACTCAGTGGGCCGAAGGGCCTATTCTGTGCTATATCTCTACACTTAGCTAAACTAAACTTCTTTATAAATCTTCTCTGCACCCTTTCCAGCTTTTATTATGTATGTTCTATGATATCTCTTCAATAGATGTTGTACCAACCCTCCCTTTTTGTTCCAATGTTTGCAGACGACAAGGAAAATTACTTTTCCAGTTTTCTGCGCAGATATCATCCTTCAATGAACAGTTTCAAAGAAGTGATATCTGGCCATTGCCTCATTACCGTCCATGGGACCATGCAGTGTGCAATTAGCAGCTGCATTAACCACCAATACAAAAATTGACTACACTTCAAAGGTACTTAATTGACTGTGAAGTGCTTGGGATGTCCTAAGGTTGTAAAGCCATTATATAGACGGACAAATTGTTTCTTTCTCATCTGCCACCACCTTTCATCTATTCCTGCCTCTTCATAAAATCCTCTTGACCCATTTGCTCTATTACATTACACCTCTCTGTGTTAATAAGACCCAGTAATGGGCTTCCTCCTGACAATTCTGATATAAAGTCTGCCCCAGATATATTAACCATCTCTTCCTTTCTTCAAATTCCAATAGACCAGTCCCAACGTTTCCTCTTTTAATTAACTTTACAAGATATTTAACCAATTTCTCTCATCTTGGCGGCTCACATTGCTCACAGTCTCAGCTTGAGTCCTGCTCAATCGCTTTGAGGCATTCTGAAGTCTTATAGGTTCATAAATTCTATGAGCAGAATTAGGCCATTCGGCCAATCAGGTCAACTCCACCATTCAATCACGGCTGATCTATCTTTTCCTCTCAACCCCATTATTCTGCCTTCTCCCCATAACCCTGAATACCCTTATAATCAAGAATCTGTCAATCTCCCTTTTTCAAAATAGCCATTGATTTGACCTTCACAGCCGTCTGTGGCAATGAATTCCACAGGTTCGCCGCACTCTGGCAAAATAAATTCTTCTTTATCTCCTTTCTCGAGGTATGTCCTTTTATTCTGCGGCTGTGCCCTCTGGTCCAAGATTTTCCCACTAGTGGAAACATCCTCTCCACATCTATTCTATCCAGGCCATTCATTAAGACCTACAACAGTCCTGAATGATAATGCAACTAGAATTCTATTGAATGGAATTATTCTTGGATACGCTGAATCCAACAGTGAAACGCTGAATATCTATATAATTAAAAGCCTCATCTTGACCACTTCCTGTTTGCACTGTACTTTGATTTTAGAAAAAAACTCTACCACTTACGGCTGTGATTTTTGGCCATCTTACTCAGAGTCCACCTCCGCTCATCAGTTGCCGAGGATTTTTCCCATTAAAGAGTTTTAAAAATGTTGAGATTCTTTCTCCTGTCAATCACTGCCATGAAGGCCATGCCCCTTCCAGGGGGTGGGGGGGAGGGCTATAAAACCCGAAAGTCTGGATGTGGCTCAGTCTGTCTGCAAGATGGCGAGGGAGAGGTCATGGCTCTCAGTCTGAGCTGGGAATCTACAACAACACTGAGTGTCTACTGACCTGTGAGTGCCCTTTATGTGGTTTTAAAAAGTGTGGTTTTAAAAAGTGTGGTTTTAAAAAGGGTGGTTTTAAAAACGGTGGTTTTAAAAAGGGTGGTTTTAAAAAGGGTGGTTTTAAAAAAAGGGTGGTTTTAAAAAAAGTGTGGTTTTAAAAAAAGTGTGGTGTTAAAAAAGTGTGGTTTTTAAAAAAGTGTGGTTTTTAAAAAAGTGTGGTTTTAAAAAAGTGTGGTTTTTAAAAAGTGTGGTTTTAAAAAAAAGTATGTTTTTTAAAAAGTGTGGTTTTAAAAAAAGTGGTTTTAAAAAGTCAAGTCAAGTCAAGTCAAGTCAAGAAGTTTATTTGTCACATGCACATACAAGATGTGCAGTGAATTGAAAGTGGCAATGCCTGCAGATTGTGCAAAAACAACAGAACAGAATAGAACAGAATCAATATTTACATATTAGAAAAAAAACCCTCAGCAATTTAAAAAAGACACACAACAGTAAATTGGTACAGTAAATTAGTCCCTGGTGAGATAATAGTTTACAGTCCTAATGACCTGAAAGGGAAGAAACTCCGTCTCATCTTCTCTGTTTTCACAGCATGACAGTGGAGGTGTTTGCCTTACCGTAGCAGTTGGGGTGGTAGGGGTCCCCCGTAATGTTGCTGGCTCTGGATCTGCACCTTCTGATGCAGCGGGCGAGTGTAGTTCCCATAGTGCATTCGGCCGAACACACTACTCTCTGCAGAGCCTTCTTGTCCTGGGCAGAGCAGTTCCCAAACCAGATTGTGATGTTGCGGGACAAGATGCCTTCTACGGCCCCTGAGTAAAAGCACTGAAGGATCCTCCGAATTTCCTCAGCTGCTTCTTCTTCTTCTTCTTCTTTCGTGTGGCGTGCACAGCCTAAAGTTGTTGGACAACTTGTTCTATTTGATCTTCCGTTTGTGCACATCGAGTTGATTGTATTAGTCGAAACAGGGCGGACCACGTGAAGGTTGCAATCTGCCTTGCCTTACTCACCAGTGCGGCAGCGTGTGATGTCCATGTCAGATCCTCTGTGAAGTGGACTCCCAGGTATTTAAAGCAGCTCACCCTGTCCACAGTAGCCCCATTTATCCCCAGTGGGGTATACGTCCTCGGATGTTGTGTCCTTCTAAAGTCCACAATCAGCTCCTTAGTTTTTAATACATTCAAGAGGAGGCTGTTGTCCTGACACCAGAGTACCAGATCAGCCACCTCCTCCCGGTAGGCCTTCTCATTGTTATCGGAGATCAGGCCCATCACCACAATGTCATCAGTAACCTTGATTATAGAATTGGAGCTGAACCTAGCCACACAGTCATGTGTGTACAGGGTGTACAGTAGGGGGCTGAGGACGCAACACTGGGGGGATCCTGTGTTCAGGGTGAGGGTGTTTGATGTATTTCTTCCCATCTTGACTACCTGGGACCTGGTGGTGAGAAAGTCCAGGACCTAGGCACACAGGGGAGTGTTAAGCTCCAGTTCCAGCAGCTTCTCAGCACGTCTGGTGGGGATTATCGTATTGAAGGCTGAACTGAAGTCAATGAACAGCATCCTCACATAGCCCCCCTCCTGGTGGTCAAGGTGAGAGGGAGCGGTGTGCAGAACCTGGGAGACCGCATCGTCCGTGGATCTGTTCGGATGGTATGCGAACTGTAGCCGGTCGAGTTGCGAGGGAGGAAGGCGCAGATGTGTTTCTTGACCAGCCTCTCGAAGCATTTCATGACTACCGATGTGAGGACCACCAGTCGGTAGTCATTCAAACAAGCTGGGGAGGCATTCTTTGGTACAGGTACAATGAAGGATCTTTTGAAGCAGGCAGCGACCACGGACTTGGCTAGGGAGAGGGTGAATATTGTGGTGAGCACTGGAGCTAGCTGAGTAGCACAGGACTTAAGTACTTGCCCAGATACACCATTTGGGCCTACAGCTTTCCTTGTGTTCACACGTGTCAGAGCCCTCCTCACGTCATGCTCGGACAAAGAGAATGTGTGCACATCCCCAGCAGTGGGCCTCCCTCCAGCCTCGTTAGCCAGCGTGCTGGCGGTGTTGTTGTTAGCCGGCGAGCTAGGGACGATGTTGCCCATCTCGAATCGTGCGTAGAAAGAGTTCAGGTATTCAGCTTGGGAGGTGCTGGCACTTCCGGTTGAGGGGGGTTGCTCCGGTAGTTAGTTATAGTCCGTAGCCCCTGCCAAAGGCGTCTGGTGTCCTGCTGCTCCATCTGCGACTCCATCCTGTCCTTGTACCTCCTTTATGCGTCCTTCACCGCCCTTCGCAGTCGGTAGGACTCTCCCTTGTAGACGTCCATATATCCGGATGTCAGGCCAGAGTTGTAGGCAACGGTGCGAGCATTCAAGGCAACGCAAATGGACCTGTCCACCCAGGGTTTTTGATGAGGAAAGATGCGAACCCTTACCGTGGAGGACGATGTTATTGGCTAGTGTTGCAATGAAGTTCGCGACCGCTTCCGCGAACTCACCAATGTCACTGGAACTTGCTTGGAACATATTCCAGTTGACATCAGTCGGTGCATCCTTTAGCATGGTCTCTGACTGGTCGGACCACTGCTTTAAGTCCCTCATCTCTGCCGCTTCCTGTACTATCCGTTGTTTATATTCCGGCAGCAGGAAAATGGCACCGTGGTCAGATTTTCCAAAAGGAGGGAGTGAAACGGCCGTGTAGCCTTTCCTGAACGACGTGTAGCAGTGGTCAAAAGTTCTTTCGCCCCTGGTGACACACGTGATGTGTTGGCAGAAGTTAGGTATGACCTTTTTGAGATTTGATTTATTAAAATGTCCAGCCACCATCAGGGTTCTTGTTTTGGTGATGACATAGCACATCGTGTAGGGCAGATAGTGCCACTTCTGTGTCCGCATGTGGTGGAATGTAGACGGCTGTGATGATCACTGAGCTGAACTCATATGTGTGCACCAGGTTCAACGAGCAGGACGAGAATGTGTCTTAATATTCCCAGGGTTGCACCAGTTATTATTGGTCATGAAGCAGACTCCTCCACCCTTGGATTCCCCAGATTCCTCCGTTCTGTCACGGTAAACAGTGAAGGACTCGGTTGGGCAGATTACCTGATCCGGCACCAGCGAGGTCAGCTATGTCTCGGTCAGACAGAGGATGTTGCAGTCCCTTATGTCCCGCTGGAATCTGATCCTCGCCCTGAGGTCATCCAGCTTATTTTCCGGGGACAGTACGTTCACCAGATGAATGCTGGGCAGAGGTGGACAGAAGGCTTGAGCTCTCAGCCTATTCCGAATCCCCCCCGCTTACCCCAATGTTTTCTCCGGCTTTTTCCTGGAGCCGCGCTCCCATTGTTGTTGCCGTGGCGCGACCACGCTGGATTGGTGAGCATAGTGTTAAAGTGTGGTTTTTTTAAAAGTGTGTTTTTTGGAAAAGTGTGGTATTAAAAAAAGTGTGATTTTTTTTTTTAAAGTGTGGTTTAAAAAAAGCTTTATTAGATCAGACTGTGTTTACTGCAAAAGTTCCGCTCATTCTGTGACGTAGTGGACAGGTCGCGCTGAAGAATGTGTAATTTCCGGTGGGTGCACAGGGCGTGCTGAATGCGGAAGTGTTGCTGACTGCGGAAGGCCCATAATGGAGACACCACGCTGAGCCGTTTGAGTATTCAAAAAAGTTTACTACCATATATATGGTGTGTGTCTGTTTGTATGAGTGTATGTGTGTGTGAGTGTATGTGTGTGTGGGTGCATGTGTGTGTATGTGTGTGGGTGCATGTGTGTGTGTGTGAGTATGTGTGTGTGAGTGTATATGTGTGCACTCTGCTTGAAATGCTGTGAAGTTGGGTTTGCCAGCTTGCACTCTCCTTGGAGTGCTGTGAGGTGGACTTGATGCCTGCACTCTGCTTGGAGTGCTGTGAAGTTGGAATTGCTGCCTGCACTCTGCTTGGAGTGCTGTGAGGTTTGACTTGCTGCCTTCACTCTGCTTGGAGTGCTGTGAGGTTGGACTTGCTGCCTGCACCCTGCCTGAAGTGTTGTGACGTTGGATTTGCTGCCTGCACTGCTTGGAATGCTGTGAGATTGCATTTGCGGCCTGTACTACGCTTCGAGTGCTGTGAGTTTGGATTTGTGCCTGCACTCCGCATCCAGTGCTGTGAGATTGGATTTGCGGCCTGCACTCCGCATCCAGTGCTGTGAGATTGGATTTGCATGCCTGCACTGAATGATGACTTTTGAGGTAAATTCTCAGATTTTCTTTCTTAAAATTTGACCGCTCAATCTCTCTTTGTTAATATTGTATTTTTTTTATCAACAGCAAAGAGGCATCAAAGGCAGTGAGCAGCAGAACACAACAAGAGAGACACAGCAAGAAAGAACTTAATAAATCTCATCTTTAACATTAAATTGTTGTTATATTTTAAATCATTCACATTTTAAACTTTAATAAATCCTTTTTCCACTTGCCATGCCTGCGTGTTCTTCATCACAATGAGACCTAATAGGCAAAAATAGCTGCGCTGTCAGAGGGCCACTAAGAGTGCATGGGGGGGGAGGTTGAGGGGAGATGGACTGAATGCGTGGGAGGAGGGGAATGGCAAGGAGCAGAGTGGGGGGGTGAAGGGAGAAGGGGTGACTGAGTGAACTGCCACCACACCAGCCGTGAGTGACTGGACTGTCAGCCCACCAGCCATGAGTAAGTGAACTGCCGGCCCACCAGCTGTAAGTGATTGAAGGGCCAGCCCACCAGCCATGACTTAATGAACTGCCAGCTCACCAGCCATGACTCACTGAACTGCAAGTCCAAGAATACATTCAGTCCACAATGTCCATACTAGGCCTCTGGAAACCAGTCTCCTTCAGCGCACAACACACATACTAGCACTCCAGAGATCCATGCAAGGATAGACTTTCCTCCTTCATTGCTGTAATATGTAAACAAAGATGAAAATGTCTAAAATTGATTGTCCACCCTCTCCCCCTTCTCGCTCACAGAGTCTGTCACCTGTTTTTGGCAGAATTTCTGGCAGTTTCTCAGCTGCCAGCCTGCCATGCCTGAGTGACTGAGCTGCCAGGCCTGAGTGACTGAGCTGCCAGGCCTGAGTGACTGAGCTGCCTGGCCTGAGTGACTGAGCTGCCAGCCTGCCAGCCATATTGGAATTGGTGGAGAGGTGGAATTTTGCATTGGGGGACCAGTCCTCCCGTGTGAAGCTGGGACCCAACGGATCCCACTTAGCCTAGTGACATCTAAAGAAAGGTTCCAACCCAAAATGTCACCTGTCCCCTGTCTCCGCGGATGCTGTGTGACCCATTGAGTTACTCCAGCACTTCATGACTATCTTCGGTGTAAACCAGCATCTGCATTTCCTTCCTGCACGTCTTCACTTGCTTTGTGTCTTCACTAACTGTGAAAATACACACCTCTAAATTCAGGGACAGTTTCTTCCCAGGTGTTAACAGACGCCTAAACCATCCTATCAACAACTAGAGAATGGTCCTGGCCTACTATCTACCTCATTGTAGACCCTTGGACTATCTTTAAATAGACTTTATATTGCACTAAACATTATTCCCTTTATCATGTATCTATACACTGTGGGTGGCTCGATTGAAATCATTTTCACTGACTGGATACGCAACAAAAAAGGTTTCCACTTTACCTCGATACACATGACAATAATAGACTAAACCTTCTAAACCTTCTGTGATCATTAAAGGGAGTTTAAATGTTGCCTAAGATGGAACATTTTTGTCATGAGGAGAGACTGGAGTGGCTGTCTTCCCTTGCTTTGGAGGAAGCTGAGGGGCAAAATGATAAGCGGTATGGCGAGAGTGGAGAGTAAGGCTTTTTCCCCCACAGCCGAGGTTTCTTAGACCCATGGGCACAGGTTTAAGATGAGGAATTAGAGGTTTAGAGGACATTATACTTGTTATCCTGTACGCTGTGGACAGCTTGATTGTAATCATGTGCAATCTTTCTAGACTGGATAGCACTCAACAAAAAAGCTTTTCACTACACCACGGTGCACGTGACAATAAACTAAATAAAAATTAAGGCAACGGTGGTAAAGAAATGTCATAAAGGACTGATGACAGTTCTGCTATCAAGTATAGTCTATATTGGGGTGGTGCAGTGCCTTACAGCGTCAGAGATCCAGGTTCAATCCTGACAATAGGTGCTGTTTGTGCAGAGTTTAAACATTCCCCGCATTGGTTTTCTCCGGGTGCTGAAATTTCCTCCCACATTCCAAAGACGTGCAGGTTTGTGGGTTAATTGGCTTCTGTAAATTATCCATAGTGTTTAGGGTAGAACTGGTGTACGGGTGATTGCTGGTCGGTGGGCAGACTCGGTGGGCCAAACGGCCTGTTACCATGCTGCATCTCTAAACTAAACTAAAGTTGTAATGGAGCTTACAACATTGTGTTTAGTATTATGAGTTCATGCTTGCCAAATGAATGCCACAGATTCACCACCCCCTGACTAAAGAAATCCCTCCTCGGCCACGGGGGGAACGTACAAACTCCGTACAGACAGCAGCAGTGGTCTGGATAGAACCTGTGTGTCTGGCGCTGTAAGGCAGCAACTCTACCAGTGTGTCACCGTGCCCCTGTTACAAGAGAGAGTAAAATGGAAATATGCTGTAAAACCCTAATTCGAAAGCTCACACATGTTACACTCAGCTGATTCTGTCTGCACACCACACAAATAAAGATAGATCCATTCATTATTGTCCTGTTGCTCCCCTATGTAATACTAGCAGTGTTTTCTGAAGCTCTCTATGGCTTATTATGGAAGCAATAATTGGGTTTCTTTGTCCATCTCCTCAATAAATTAGTTTTTTTTTCCCATCAGGTCACAATAAATGGTTGATTTAGTGTATTATTACTTTAAACAATTGAATGGAGGGACGGCAGCGATTAAATTGGTGCCTGCTCTCCCCATCTCCTAATCCTTGCTTCATCTCTCTCTTTTTTTTTTCTTTTCAAAAACTTTATCCGACACAATCATATGATACAACACATCAAAACATAATCAAAATTACACTATATCAAAAAAATCATTATATTATAAGAGTGCATTAATTGTTCACAATACTCTCAACCCCACGCAGTGACCAGCGCCGACGGAGGGCCTCCAGAGTGCCCGTGGACACCGCGTGTTCCCTCTCCAGGGACACACGTGCACGGACGTAGGCCCAAAAAGGGGCAAGCAGCCGACTCTAGCCTGACCATCGACCGCCCGCTGCCTGGACCCGTGAATGGCCATCTTGGCCAGGCCCAGGAGCAAACCGACAGCGATATCCCACCCCCCCAGTCGGCTCTCCACACTCCCTGCCTTGTGTTCGAACAGCAGAATTGTGGGACTAAAATGCAACCAGAACCTGTGGAACAACCCCTTCAGATATTGATACAGGGGCAGTAACCTCTCACACTCCATATACACGTGGAATACGGTCTCTTCCCGGTCGCAGAAAATACAGGCGGCGGACGAGCCCGTGAACCGACTCAAAAGTTTGTTACATACCACCGCTCTGTGCAACACTCTCCACCCCAGGTCCCCAATGTAAAGGGGAGCAACTGCCTTTTAGAAGGACCCCCACTGGGGACCTCCCCCGCCTTTGGGTGGTAACACCATCCGCCATGGTGTGTCGGGACGGGAGACGAAGGCAAGGAGGTGCAGAATGTGCAGGAGCATCCTGTACAGTGTGCGTCTCTTTGCATCACGAAATGGCATGCTGGTCATCTCAGAAAGGCAGCTCAGATTGTGTGGGGCCGGTGCCCGAGAAATATCTCGGAGCCTAGGTCCGATGAGCAGATCTGACGGAGCGGGTGAAAGCTCTGTCAGAACCACTCTAGGCGCGCGCCTCTCCTCGACACCCGCCAAGACAGGATGAGGACCGGCCACTCCCGCTCCCGTCGTGGAGCAACACGCTGTGTGAAAACAACCAAATTCCTCACTCTTAGCACATCCCGGTAAAAAACAGGTAGGCCCCTTATGGCAGGTCGACTGATGCCCGCCACCGGGAGCCGTGAGACCCCCCTTAGGCAACGACCCCGACAGAAAAAATATGTGGCCAGAGTGTGCCACCTGGGGGGGGGGGGTTCACTACCTACATGTATCTCCGCAGAGTCCTGAGGCGGAGAGCGGCCACCTGGGTACGCACGCCACCAAGGACTGGGCGCCCTCCTCTAACGGGAGACTCGGGACTGCCGCGGAAACCCAGTGCTTCCTATTTCCCCAAATGAAACCTACCAGCTTCTTCTTGTAAAACAGTTGCAAAGATAGAGGGCGGGACAAGAGTAGCCAGCCGGTGCCATAACATGGAGGCCACCAGCTGGTTTATGACCAGCACCCTCCCACGAAAGGAAAGAACTCCAAGCAGGCCTGACCAGCGCCCCAGCCGAGCGACCACTTTCGTCTCCAACTCCTGCCAGTTTGCCGGCCAAGCATCCTCAGTGGGACTCAGGTACACCCCCAGATAGGGGAGGTGCATGGTACTCCACGCAAACATTACCACCTCCTCTGGCAGGGAGTCTACCTGCCACTGACCTACTAAAAGTCTAGAAGACTTACTCCAGTTAACCCTAGCAGAAGATCTAGCCGAGAAAAACTTCTGACAGTCACGCATCCTCCGCAGGTCACCAAGATCAGTGAGCATAAGAAGTACATCATCGGCATACGCCGAAAGAACCACCTACACCCCCGGGACAGGTAGGGCCAGGCCTGACAACCTCCTCCTAAGAAGACACAGGAACGGCTCCACACAGACCGAGTACAACTGACCCGACATGGGGCACCCCTGACGGACCCCCCTCCCAAAATGAAAAGGAGACAACAACGCACCATTAACCTTTCACAAGGCACTCCACAGCAGCGTACAAAAGCCGGACCCGGGCCACGAAATGCGGTCCAAACCCAAACGCTTGCAACGTCCCGAAAAGGTATTCATGCTCTACCCTATCAAAAGCCTTCTCCTGAGAGACAGAAAAAGCAGCTGACTGACCAGTGCCCTGGGCTAGATGAATCAGGTCCCTTACCAGGTGGATGTTATCCTGAACGGACCGGCAAGGGACTGTATAGGACTGGTCAGGATGAATCGGTTGAGGCAGCACGGAGCCCAGGCGATTTGCCATTGCCCGTGCAAAAACTTTATACTCTGTGCATAGGAGAGAGACCGGGCGCCAGTTCTTCAACAAGCGGAGTTCACTCTTCGTGGGCAGCAGGACAACAACTGCCCTACGCCACGAGAGGGGCATCTCCCCGGTCGCCAGGCTCTCCCCCAGAACATGTAATCTCCACCAAGGACATCCCAGAAAGCTCTAACAAACTCTACCGTCAGCCCATCCATCCCAGGCCACTTACCGCTCCTGAGCTGATGCAGGGCACGAGTCAACTCCTCCAAAGATAAGGGGCCATCAAGAATATCTGCCACCCCCCTATCTACAGTCGGCAGACCCTCCCACAGATCTCGCTGAGCCTCCCTGTTGAATCCATCCGCAGAGAACAGGGACCCATAAAAGGACCTGACCAAGCCACTGATCCTCTCTGGAGCAGTGACAGAGGAGCCGTCGTCTGCGAGCAGCTCCACCAGCTGTTTGCGAGCTCCCTGCCCCTTCTCTAGAGAGAAAAAGAAAGGTGTAGCTCGGTCCAGATCGTGCAGCATCTGGACCCGCGACCTCACGTAAGCGCTCCGGGACCGCTCAAGCAGCAGGCTCCTCAATGCTTCCTTCTTCATCTGAAACTCTCCCCATTCGCAGGAGTCTTCACCATACCGACGAGACTCTGCTTCCAGTATCTCCCTCTCAAGCCTCTCGACTGCTGAGTCCCGCCTTCCGGTCGACCCCCACGTATAATCCTTACAAAAGAGACGGATGTGAGCTTTCCCCACATCCCACCACTGCCTAAGGGAAGAGAAACACCTCTGCCTCTCTCTCCACTTCCCCCAAAACCGACTGAATGACTCCCGGAAACACCAACCTCCAGCAGCCTGGTGTTAAAGTGCCAGTACGCGGACCCAGCACGAGCGCGCGCTGGATTGAAATCCACACGCACCAGACAGTGGTCCGAGCACGGCACCAGCCGCATTGTGGCCGCTGAGACACGGAAAACAAACGCTCGGGAAATATATATTCGATCAATGCGGGAACCACCACCCTCAGACCTCTGCGAAAAAGCAGTGGAATCCGGGTGGAGGTCCCGCCAGGCATCAACCAACTCAAAGGATTCAATCAACCCTCTCAGCTTCTTCGCTACAGTAGGGGCACACTGAGTACCAGAACGGTCTCGCGCCTCAAGTGTGCAATTAAAATCCCCACCAAGGAAGACTCTCAACACTCTCCCCTATCAATTGTGCTCAACAGAGCAGTCACCTCCTGAAGTAGGCCGGCCTGCATCGTGCCGGAACTAGGGGCATACACGTTAATGAAATGCAACGGCATGCCATCCAAGCTCACGGCCAGATGGAGCAAACGTCCTGGCACAACTTCTTGCACTTTTAAAACATTTGGCAGAAAATTCGGGGCCAACAGAAAGGCCACCCCACTCGAATTCGAGCTGAGATGGCTCATGTAGACCCCCCCCTTCCCACTCCAGTCACCTGGTGGGTTCATCACTAACAACAGTATGCGTCTCTTGCAGAAAACACACCGCAAATTTCCCCTCTCTAAGGACTGATAAAAGCTGAAATCTGCGAAAACTCTCTCTACTCACGTTTAAATTTAATGTGGCTACTGTGAATGTGCAGGCACACTAGATTGAGATCCTCACACTCCGCCTAGACTCAAAAACTCTCTCTCTGAGGAACTCCAAAAAGTCTCCAAACTGGCTCTTCTCAGAGTCAGAAAGATCACTATCCTTGTTGCCAAGGATAGCCGCGAGAGTCTCAATCAAAGCTGGCCAATCCTCCCACCGTTTTTTTGCAGCATCCTTTTGTGTTCTGAGGGTACGACTTGTTTTTAGGAACTCTCGCACCTCACAGATAACTGTTGCATGATACACGGCCTTGGAGTCTGGGCACTTGGCCAACCCACTCGCACCTGAAACAACAAGCTTACCAGCGCAGTGCCCAAGGGTCGTTATCAAAAATCGAAAGACCAGAACTCTCGAAAAGTTCACTAATCCCGCTACACAAACTAGCCCCATCACTCTCCCCCTCCTCCGGCATGCCACCACCCCCAGGATCAATGCTGGGGAAGGGTCCCGACACCCCTGACTGCAACAAGCAGCCCACTGACTGGCTGGGCTCCTGCACTCTCCCATCACCCTCCACGTCTGGGCCAGAGGAAGAAAAAACAAGAGGCACCCCCAGGACCTGTGGTGCACTGGCACCCTTGGAAACTGAAGGAGGATCACGACCCGAAACAGCCCCGACCTCCACAGCACCCAGAGTACCCTCTCCACAGGCAACACCCAGAGAATCTCCTCTTGCCCTTAAACTCTCCCCTGCCGACTCAGCCGGTGAGGCAGCACATCCCCCAGCACCTCCATTGGCTCTGATAAGGAGCACAGAGTAGTACACCAATGCCCCTGAACCTCCCCCTTCGGGCTGACTCTGCTCATCCCCCGTCTCAGGGGGCACACTACCAGGGGAGCTAACCCCATCATCTGGCGTGCCAACACCCTCAGTAGGCCTCTGAAACGAGGGGACCTCCTCCGACCCAGAGGACACACACCCAGGGGAGCTAACCTCAACACCCGATGAGATAACTCCCTCAGAGGGCCCCTGAAACGAAGGGGCATCCTCCCGCTCCGAGGACACACCACCAGAGGAGTCAACCCCAGCACATGGTCTTAACCGTGGAAGAACCCTGAGATAGAGGCCCAACCTCCGACCTGGAATACACCAGTTCAAGACCACCAACCACATCAGTGGTGGAAGGTCTGGAGAAAGACATCCCCCTAACTTTGGACCCACGCCCTTGCTCTTCCTCGCCAGCCACTAACCTCCTTTTTGTCCCGCTAGCATGTGGCAGTACGGTGACCTCCATAACAGAAGTGTCTTCCGCCTCCACACTACCCCCAGCCACTTTACCACCCGCACGTTTTAGCTTCCCTGCCCCCGTCTGAACCACCGCAGCTCCTTGCTGGGCCACGGCAGGTGCAATCTGCACCTCACTGGAGCTGGCAGGCGCCCCTTGGGTGGTCTCAGAACTCAGCAGGTGCGCACCCGATCCCGTTTGACTCGCTCGGGTGGACTTTTTCTTCTCTTTCTTCTTCTTCTTCTTTCTCTGCTTCTCCCAATTGCCCCCTTCCTCACCACCCTCCCCCTGTGCCCCGCCTTCAGCCGCCACCACAGCTTCAGGACGTGGGAGGAGGGGGCTATCGCTACCCCGGGTCCCCAAGGCAGAACCTGCAGACCCAGATGGACTATCACTGCCGCCCTGGATCACCGAGGCAGAGCTGGCAGCCCTAGGCAGGTCAGCAGTACCACCCCGCGCCCCTGAGGTTTGACGAGCCACGCCGGATGGGCCAGCAGTACATCCCTGTGCCACTGCGCTAGAACTTCTCGCAGTGACCCCGCGAATAAGACACTCCCTACGGAGATGTCCAAATTCGCCGCACGCATGACACCGTGCCTTTCCCCAACTCCAACGCACGGTTCTAGGGAGACCTCCACATTCCACCTCGAAACTCCCCTCAGCGCCATCCCCCTCACCCACCTTCATGAACACCCTCCTCTTGAAACTGAAGACCCCTTTTTCCTCTGGTTCCCCCCCGGGGTGCATGAGCCTAAAGCACTTAGACCGCACATCCCCAAAATTAGACAGGTGTGGAATAAGTGACGCGTCCGGAATACATGTGGGGCAACTCCGCAGGAGAACCGGTCTCACCCTGGATACCCACGGATCCACCTGTATGTGGACCCCCCCCCCCCCCACTGAGATCCCCTTCTCCAACGCTCGGGCCACATCCTCCCAGGTCTTCAGTATCATCTCAAACTTTCCTCTTTCGATCTCGTAAGAGATAATAGCTCCCCTCCCAAGAAGTTAATTCAAGTCCTTTGTAATTGCTCACCTGGACTTCATAGGCCCAGTTTGAACCGAGGTACCAAAACCGTCCCAATCCAAGTCAACATGAGGCTCATGCTCAGATGGCTTCGTGCCCGCCACTGTTGCCACCGCTGCGTAGGTCTGGACCTTCGGCCGCGCCCCAGCCATCGCCATCCTGACAGAGGCACAAATCAGCTCCAGGCACCCCAGCAGCTTAGCTCCAAGTTAAGTTCCAGAGACAGTCACAGTCAAAGACAGGCAGCAGAAAGCAGAAACCTCCAATTGAAGCAGGAAAGTCCCCAAGCTCATCCACAGCCGAGAGCAGCTTTTGGGAAGCTCTATCCAAGTCTAGCCGGAAGCAAAAGTACCTTCTTCACATTAAGCCAGGAAGCCGCACTGTGCAAAATGACTTTAGGGCAGAGAAACGGTGCAAAAAAAAGACAAAGACACCAAAATCTTCGTACCCTCGATCTCCAGGCACTCTTGGCAGTCTGCCAACGACAAACGCACCCTCGACAATTTGGAGAAAACTCAGGAATATTCACACGTAGAGGAATCCTAGATCAAAGGAAAGTTTCAACAGTCCAACGATGTTAAACTATGAAGCCCCTCTGCCTCTGTTCCTTCTCCAACGTCAAAATCCTTGAAAGGTTGCTTCAATTCTTCTCAACCGCAGAGCTTAGAAGAAAACATGACCTCTCTCTCTCTCTCTCTCTTTCTCTCTCTCTCTCTCCCTCTCCCTCCCTCTTTCCATCTCTATCTCTCCATCTCTCCCTCCATCTCTCCGTCCCCCTCTTCCTCTCTCCCTCTACTACTAGGGACAATTTACACATACACCTCTCTCTCTTTTTCTCTCTGTCTTGTCTTCTTTGTTTTAATTTACAGATACAACATGGAAACAGGCTTTACAGCCCCACTGAGTCCATGCCAACCACAACTGCCCATCATTAGTTCACTAGTTCTAGACTCTAACTACATGTTAGATTGGTCCTGACCTCCCATGCACCTCATTGGAGACCCTTGAACTAGCTTTAATCAGACTTTACCGGACTTTCCCGAACCAAACATTATTCCCTTCATCCTGTATTTGAGGCACGGTGCCCAGTGGTAGAGTTGCTGCCTTACATCGCTTGCAGCGCCAGAGACCCGGGTTTGATCCCGATTATGGGTACTGTCTGTACAGAGTTTGTACGTTCTCCCCGTGACCGCATGGATTTTCTCCGAGATCTTTGGTTTTCTCCCGCACTCCAAATACGTACAGGTATGTAAGTTAATTGGCTTGGTGGATGTGTAAATTGTCCACAGTAGTAGGATAGTGTTAATGTGCAGGGATCGCTGGTCGGTGCGGACTCGGTGCGCTGAAGGGCCTGTTTCCATGCTGCATCTCTAAATCACCCTGTGGACCGCTTGATTATAATAATGTATAGTCTTTTTGCTGTCTAGATAGCACGCAACTAAAGAGCTTTATACAGGCGACACCCTGGCGACATGTCGCGGGTGTCGTGGGGTGTCACCCGCGACATGTCGCCAGGGTGTCGCCTGTATGGTCGTGAGTAGTCTCCTAGTCACCCAAAGAGTCGTAGCGTCTTTCTTGTCGCCACTGAATTTTCAACATGATGAAAATATTCGGCGACCTATGACGGATCACCGAAAAAGTCGCGTAAGTGGGAGAGGCCCTTTACTCCAGCACTTTGTGTCTTCTTTTGTAAACCAGTATCTGCTGTTCCTTGTGTCTACATAGAAATGTTCTTTTATCTAAAGAAAAGTACAGCACAGGAACGTTGATGAAGAAGAATTTCTTTAGCCACAGGGCGGTGAATCTGTGGAATTATTTGCCACAGACAGCTGTGGAGGCCAAGTCTTTGGGTATTTTTATTTAAGAGATTGATAAATTCTTGATTAGTAAGAGTGTCAAAGATTAAGGGGAGAATGCAGGAGATTAGGGTGGAGAGAGAAAAATAAATCAGCCATGATTGACTGGCAGAGTATGCTTGATGGCCTAATTGGCCTAATTCTGTCTTATGATCTTATGACTGAGGTTCAATCCTGATTTCAGGTGTTGTCAGTGTGAAGTTTGACCTCAAAGAAGTTGTATATGTTTCAATAAATTCTGCTTTCATGCTTTGTGTAAGAAAAAACTGCAGATGCTGGATAAGATCAAAGGTAAACAAAATGCTACAAAATGCTGGAGTAACTCAGTGGGTGAGGCAGCATCTCTGAAGAGAAAGCATGGGCGACGTTTCGGGTCGAGACCATGCTTCCCATCTCCACCCCTTTCTGCTTTCCACAGAGACCATTCCCTCCGAAACTCCCTGGTCCCTTCCCACCCAAACTATCCCCTCCACAGGTACTTTCCCTTGCAGCGCAGGAGATGCAACACCTGTCCCTTTACCTCCACCCTCGAATCCATCCAAGGAACCAAACAGTTTTTTTCAGGTGAGGCAGAGGTTCACTTGCATCTCCTCCAACCTCATCTACTGTATCCGCTGTTCCAGATGTCAACTTCTCTACATCGGTGAGACTAAGCGCAGGTTCAGTGATCGTTTCACTGAACATCTCCGCTCAGTCCGTCTTAACTCAGTCCGGTGTCTCAGCACTTCAGCTTCCCCTCCCATTCCCAATCTGACATTTCTGTCCTTGGCCTCCTCCATTGTCAGTGTGAGGCCCAGCATAAATTGGAGGAGCAGCATCTCATATTTCGTTTGGGTAGTTTACACCCCAGCAGTATGAACATTGACTTCTCTAACTTCAGAAAGCCATTGCTTTCTCTCTCCATCCCCTTCCCTTTCCCAGTTCTCCCACGAGTCTTACTGCCTCCGACTACATTCTATCTTTGCCCTGCCTCCTCCCCAGCCTGAAGAAGGGTCTGGACCCCAAACATCGCCCATTCCTTCTCCCCAGAGATGCTGCCTCGCACGCTGAGTTACTCCAGCATTTTGTATCTACCAGTTCTCATGCTTGTCAGCTCCAATGAATATAGCTTCATTTTTAGTTTAGTTATAATTTAGTGTAGTTTCGTCAAGTTTACCGAGGTTGAGTGAAAAGCTTCTGTTGCGTGCTAACCAGCCGGCAGAAAAACAATACATCAGTATAATCGACCATCAACAGCATACAGATAAGAAATGTTACTGTTGGAGTAGAGATTAAAAGGAGTGGAGTGAGTCTGAGTTGGTCACCATCTTGGATCTTTTCTGTGCATTGACAATTGTCACAATCTTAGTCTTCTGACAAGTCCACAAATGTCAGTTATGATTAATGGCATTGCTTATAAAAATATTAAGATCAAATTGCGCAAATTTTCTTACCTATTGCATCCTTCCAAAAAAAATGGCTTGTTGTTATATTTGACGCCATTAAATCACGTGAGAAAGATAATAAAAGATGCAAAGGGTTTATTTTAAAGGGCAAAGGGTCCCCTTGGTAGATATGATGTCTTTGACCTTAGCCTCAAATTGAATAAGGACCAAAATGCTATAAATGTTAAGGTCAGGAAACTTTTGTGGAGAGAGCATTAATGTTTCTGGAGAAACTCAGCGGGTGCAGCAGCATCTAAGGAGCGAAGGAGATAGGCGACGTTTCGGGTCGAGACCCTTCAGACTGGTCAGGGATCAGGGAAACGAGAGATATAGACGGTGATGTGGAGAGATAAAGAACAATGAATGAAAGATATGCAAAAAGTATCGATGATAAAGGGAACAAGCCATTGTAAGCTGTTTGTGGTGTGAAAATGAGAAGCTAGTGCGACTAGGGTGGGGGAGGGAGATAGAGATAGAGGGAATGCCAGGGCCCGAGGGCTGAGGGAGAGGTGGGAGGGGGAGGAGACAGTAGGGGTTAACAGAATTGAGAAAATTCAATGTTCAAGCCCAAAGGATGCAGGCTCCTCCAGCGGAATATGAGGTGCTGTTCCTCCAGCTTGCGGTGTTGCTCGACCCGAAACGTCGCCTATCTCCTTCGCTCCTTAGATGCTGCTGCACCCGCTGAGTTTCTCCAGCTTTTTGTGTAACCCTCGATTCTCCAGCATCTGCAGTTTCTTCGTTAACACTTTTTCTACTCCACTGCGACATCTCCTCAAGGTATGCCTACTTTGAAGAAGTTCTCCTCCTCCCTACATAGACAGTTTCACAACCTCCTCTCTAACTGCTCCCCCTCTGTGATACCTCCTTCCCTCCAACTCTACAACCACATCCTCACCCAGACTCGATACCACAGCCACATCTGCTTCCTGGGGGCTTGCCTGCGCCTCCATCTCATACCCCGTGGATTCCAGCTCCAATTCCCTGCCTCCCAGTTCAGACCCCAGCCGGACTCGGTACCGACTGGCTATCTCCCGCCACACTGTACAATTCTCCAACCGGGCACTAAGATCCACCCTGGTTGCCATGCGCCGACACCAGCAGGACCTCGCATTGACTCTCCCGAAACTTCGGGCCTCACTCACCCAGACCTGCAACGGACCCCAACTACACTACATCCTCCGGAAGATCCACCGCTTCAATCAACAATTCCTATCCCACCTTACCTCCACCAAGGACCTGAAATTAGCCCGCCTCCAGGCCGTTCCAGCCACCGACAATCCCCAACTCGACTGCCCGCAGGCCCCGGGCCCCAACTCTGGCCCGAGCCGCCGGCCTGAGTCCCCCGACGCCATCTTGTCCACGAGGAGCGCCTCCAGGACTCACCAGGACGCCACCTTCACCGACCTCCACGCCGATGCTGCCGCCGACCTCCACCTGCCTACCGATGATGCCCAGCCTCGCTGCCTGCCCGGTAACTGTTTATCTCCCCCACCCCGATTCCACCGCCCATCACCAGCACAACGCGACTGCCGAACCTCGCCGTCCCCCGGGACCACCTAACTCCATCGCCACACCGGGCCCATCCAGCATCGCCGGTGTACTGGGCCCGCCGAAGACCACAGCCGCCGCACCGGGCCCATCCAGCATCGCCGGTGTACTGGGCCCGCTGAAGACCACAGCCGCACCCGCCTCACCTTGCATCGCCGCCGGACCGGGGCCCCCCGAACACGGCCGCCGCACCGCACCCCACTCATCTCGCCGCCTCACCGGTCGGACCGACCACCCGCCCACCGGGACCTCCAACGCATCGCCCGCCGACCCCGACTCCACTGCCCGCGGACTCCTACCTTCGGGTCTGCCGACCCACGACACTCCACCCCCTCCAGCAGCCCGCAGCCGTCGCCTCACCTGCAGACTTTACTCTGCAGCGGGCCTGATGCCTCCATGTTGCTAACTCCTCCCACCACTCTGTCTTTAACGGCACTGGGTCCTAGTGCCCGTCTCCCCAGCCCCAGTAACCCCAGTGGCTATTCCACTGGGTCTTCCCCATCCCCCCCTACCATGTAACTCCTGCTCTTCCCCACCCACACCACAGCCCCCATACCCCCCCACCCCCTGACCACCCTCCACCCCCCCACCACACAACGCTCCGTCCTCAGTGCACTCACCTGCCTTCCTCCGACCACAACCCCCATCCTTGCCGCGTGTTCACCATCCCCCCCGGACCTCCCCCTCTCCGACACCGAACGGTCTGTCCTCAGCAGAGGTCTTACCTTTGTCCCCCTCCGCCCACCACGACTTGGAGCTCTTCTACCGTCGCCTCCGCCTCACAGCGTTCTTCCACGGGAAGAAGTCCTCGCCCCCCCACTGATGATCCCTTTTCCTGTCTCCCACGTACCTCCTCCACTTGGACCCCCCCCTCGTAGCCTTCCGGCTCTAGAACTATTTATCCAGAACTGCCGTCGGGACATCAACCGCCTCGACTTCTCCACTCCCCTGTCTCACTCCAATCTCTCCAGCCCCGAACGTACTGCCATCGACTCACTCCGTAACAACCCAGACTGGGTTATCAAACCCGCCGACAAGGGAGGAGCCGTGGTAGTCTGGCGCGTCGATCTCTACAAAGCGGAGGCCATGCGCCAACTCTCGGACACCTCCTCCTACTTACCCCTGGACCATGACCCCACTGACGAACACCAGGCCACCATCTCGAGCACCATAACCGACTTCATCAGCTCCGGCTCCCTACCCCCCCGAGCCTCCAACCTCATTGTTTCCCAGCCCTGCACGGCCCGATTTTACCTTCTCCCCAAAATCCACAAACCCGACTGCCCTGGCAGACCCATTGTCTCTGCCTGTTCGTGCCCCACCGAACACATTTCTACATACCTTGACGCCATCCTATCCCCCTTTGTCAAATCCCTCCCCACCACTGTTGTATCCCCACCAAGACACCTCAGACACTCTCCGTCGGCTCCGTGCATTCCATTCTCCAGGCCCCCATCCTCTAATCTTTACCATGGACGTCCAGTCACTCTACACACCTCCATCCCCCACCAGGATGGTCACAAAGCCCTCCGGTTCTTCCTCGACCAGAGGAGCAACCCATACCCGTCCACTGACACCCCTCCTCCGCCTAGCGGAGTTGGTCCTCACCCTCAATAACTTCTCTTTTGATTCCTCCCATTTCCTCCAAACACAAGGCGTAGCTATGGGTACATGCATGGGCCCCAGCTACGCTTGCCTCTTTGTTGGGTACGTCGAACAATCCTTGTTCTCGGCGTACCAGGGCCCCATCCCTGACCTCTACCTCCGTTACATTGATGACTGCTTTGGTGTCACCTCCTGCACCCACACACAACTGACTGACTTCATTCATTTCACCACCAACTTCCATCCGGCACTCAAATACACTTGGACCATTTCCGACATTTCCCTACCATTCCTTGACCTCGCCATCTCTATTGCAGGTGATACACTCCTGACCGACATCCACTACAAACCCACTGACTCCCACAGCTACCTGGACTACTCTTCCTCCCACCCCGCTTCCTGTAAGGACTCCATCCCCTATTCCCAATTCCTTCGTCTACGCCGCATCTGCTCCCAGGATGAGGTGTTTCACACCAGGTCATCACAAATGGCCTCATTCTTCAGAGAACGGGGATTCCCCTCCCCCACTATTGATGAGGCTCGCACCAGGGTCTCCTCCATACCCCGCAACACTGCCCTCTCTCCCCATTCCCCCACTCGCAAACAAGGCAGAGTCCCCCTGGTCCTCACCTTTCACCCCACCAGCCGGCAAATACAACAGATAGTCCTCCGCCAGTTTCGCCACCTCCAACGTGACCCCTCCACCCGCCACATCTTCCCATCTGCCCCCCTGTCTGCCTTCCGCAAAGACCGCTCCCTCCGCGACTCCCTTGTCAATTCTTCCCCTCCCCTCCCGCTCTACTCCTTCCCCGGGCACTTTCCCTTGCAACCGCAAGAAATGCAACACTTGTCCCTTCACCTCCCCTCTCCACTCCTTTCAGGGACCCAAGCAGTCCTTCCAGGTCCGACAGAGGTTCACCTGCACCTCCTCCAACCTCATCTACTGTATCCGCTGCTCCGGATGCCAGATGATCTATATCGGTGAGACCAAGCGGAGCTTGGCGATCGTTTCGCCGAACACCTCCGCTCGGTCCGCAAAAACCAACCCGACCTCCCGGTCGCTCAGCACTTCAACTCCCCCTCCCATTCCGTATCCGACCTCTCGGTCCTGGGCCTCCTCCATGGCCAGAGTGAGCAACACACCGCAAGCTGGAGGAACAGCACCTCATATTCCACTTGGGGAGCCTGCATCCTTTGGGCTTGAACATTGAATTTTCTCAATTCTGTTAACCCCTGCTGTCTCCTCCCCCTCCCACCTCTCCCTCAGCCCTCGGGCCCTGGCATTCCCTCTATCTCTATCTCCCTCCCCCACCCTAGTCGCACTAGCTTCTCATTTTCACACCACAAACAGCTTACAATGGCTTGTTCCCTTTATCATCGATACTTTTTTGCATATCTTTCATTCATTGTTCTTTATCTCTCCACATCACCGTCTATATCTCTCGTTTCCCTGATCCCTGACCAGTCTGAAGAAGGGTCTCGACCCGAAACGTCGCCTATCTCCTTCGCTCCTTAGATGCTGCTGCACCCGCTGAGTTTCTCCAGCTTTTTGTGTAACCCTCGATTCTCCAGCATCTGCAGTTTCTTCGTTAACGCATTAATGTTTCTATTGGCTGACCTCTCTTCAAAAATCATTGTCCTAAAACAAGCGATCAGATAATTTATTGCATAGAAAAAAAAGAACTGCGGATGCTGGTTAATACATGAGAGGACACATATAACATTAACTAAGGGGGTCCCAGGTTACTATGTTGTCTCGATTGAGATCGATTCAGACTCTGCTCAGGAATGGAAAGCAATGATCTCCGTCGAGAGAACACAAACCTGAGATGCTCCAAATACTCACGGGGTCAGGCAGCAGTTGTGGGAGGATGAACAGTTAAATGTGTATTTTGAAAAAGACACAAATTGCAGGAGTAACTCAGCGGGTCAGGCAGCATCTCATGCTGAACATGGATAGGTGACTTTTCATATCGAGAATCTTCCACAGGCTGCCTGTAGTGGGGAGTGGAGGGAGAAAAAAGCTGGAAAGGCTTTTCTTTAGTTGGATTCATGGGAGGTGATCTTGGAGGGGAGGATGCTCCTCAAATTGCCGAGCATCCTGGACAATGCAGCTCACCCCCTCCATGACACATTGGTCAACCAGAGGAGTACCTTCAGCAACGGACTGGTTCCACCAAGATGCAGGACAGAACGCCACAGCAGATCCTTCTTCCCCGTGGCTATCAAACTGTACAACTACCCCTTCTGTCGTGGGGTAGACTGCGACTGACTTCCCTTCCCCCTCCCCAATCCTTTCCACTCGTCACTTTAACTTCATGTTTCATATATAATGTGTTTTTATGAATATTGGCAGATCAATTTCCCTCCTGGGATAAATAAAGTTTTATCATATTGTATCATAAAAGGGGAGAGGCAGGAGAAAGCCTGGGAGGTAATAGGTGGGCACAGGCAAAGGGGAGGGGGACTTGGGGGCGGGGGGTTGATAGCAGATGGTTGGAACAAAGGCCAGAGATAAGAGCTGTCGGTGTGAGACAGGTGTGAAGAGTTCTGGATTGTGTAACCAGATAATTTACCACCTTGTAGAAACAAAGAACTGCAGATGCTGGCTAATACACAAAAGATACAACGTGCTGGAATAACTCAACAGGTCAGGCAGCATCTCTGGAGAACATGGATAGGTGATGTTGTAGGTTGAGATCCTTCTTCAGGGTTCCCACCTGAAATGTTACCGATCCATGCTTACCCGAGATGCTGCCTGACCTGCTGAGTCAGTCCAGCATCCTGTGTTCTTTTAATTTCTCACCTTTTTTTTGTCATTTTACCACTGTGTTTGCAATGTAAAGTTACATTGTTCTCTGTCAAGCTCTGTGGGATGCTCTGAGTTCATGAATGGCAATGTGCGGAGGTGAATTTGTTCATGATGTTTGCTTAATCAACATCTGCCAGCATGTCCTTTCAGAAACAGAGGACAAGGACTAAATAAACCTGTTGCCACTACCTCAGCCACAAGTTTGAAGTTAGAAAAATCAAATATTCATCCAGCTGGGTTGTAAGCAGCCCAATAGCGAAAAATGGGGTGCTGTTCCTCCAATTTATGTTTGGCCTCAATCGGACAGCGGAGAAAGCCCAGGACAGAATGTCCGATAATGGGAAGGGGAGTTAAAATGTTTGGCAACCAGGAGATTGTGTAGGCGAAGGCAGACTGAGCGGAGGTGCTCAGCGAAATGACCAGTGAAATAAATATTGATTTCTCTAACTTCAAGTAACCCTTGCATTCTGTCTCCCTCCATCCCTCCTTCCTTCCCCCACCCTTGTCATCCTACTAGATTCCCTGTCATCCTGCTCAGTTGCACTGTATTCCACATTATCACCTCTCCACGGCCAAATTGTGGGCTCCACCTTTCCTTGAGCATTGTTGCTGACTTTGATTTGTCCTTTTCATATCTTTCATTCACTTGTTATTTGTACATAGAAATATAGAAACATAGAAATTAGGTGCAGGAGTAGGCCATTCAGCCCTTCGAGCCTGCACCGCCATTCAATATGATCATGGCTGATCATCCAACTCAGTATCCCGTACCTGCCTTCTCTCCATACCCTCTGATCCCCTTAGCCACAAGGGCCACATCCAACTCACTCTTAAATATAGCCAATGAACTGGCCTCAACTACCCTCTGTGGCAGAGAGTTCCAGAGACTCACCACTCTCTGTGTGAAAAAGTCTTTCTCATCTCGGTCTTAAAGGATTTCCCCCTTATCCTTAAGCTGTGACCCCTTGTCCCCAACATCGGGAACAATCTTCCTGCATCTAGCCTGTCCAACCCCTTAAGAATTTTGTAAGTTTCTATAAGATCCCCTCTCAATCTCCTAAATTCCAGAGAGTATAAACCGAGTCTATCCAGTCTTTCTTCATAAGACAGTCCTGACATCCCAGGAATCAGTCTGGTGAACCTTCTCTGCACTCCCTCTATGGCAATAATGTCCTTCCTCAGATTTGGAGACCAAAACTGTACGCAATACTCCAGGTGTGGTCTCACCAAGACCCTGTACAACTGAAGTAGAACCTCCCTGCTCCTGTACTCAAATCCTTTTGCTATGAAAGCTAACATACCATTCGCTTTTTTCACTGCCTGCTGCACCTGCATGCCTACTTTCAATGACTGGTGTACCATGACACCCAGGTCTCGCTGCATCTCCCCT
Organism: Okamejei kenojei; assembly: GCA_035221665.1. NCBI lineage: Eukaryota > Metazoa > Chordata > Chondrichthyes > Rajiformes > Rajidae > Okamejei > Okamejei kenojei. Next base: position 49,050,847 of record CM069141.1, read on the forward strand.
TTTCCTAATCGGCCACCATTTAAATAATAGTCTGCTTTCCTGTTTTTGCCACCAAAGTGGATAACCTCACATTTATCCACATTATACTGCATCTGCTAAACATTTGCCCACTCACCCAGCCTATCCAATTCACCTTGCAGTCTCCTAGCATCCTCCTCACAGCTAACACTGCCCCCCAGCTTAGTGTCATCCGCAAACTTGGAGATATTGCCTTCAATTTCCCTCATCCAGATCATTAATATATATTGTAAAAAGCTGGGGGTCCCAGCACTGAGCCCTGCGGTACCCCACTAGTCACTGCCTGCCATTGTGAAAAGGACCTGTTTACTCCTACTCTTTGCTTCCTGTTTGCCAGCCAGTTCTCTATCCACATCAATACTGAACCCCTAATACCGTATGCTTTAAGTTTGTATACTAATCTCTTATGTGGCACCTTGTCGAAAGCCTTCTGGAAGTCCAGATATACCACATCCACTGGTTCTCTCCTTATCCACGCTACTAGTTACATCCTCGAAAAATTCCACAAGATTCGTCAGACATGATTTACCTTTTGTAAATCCATGCTGACTTTGTCCAATGATTTCACCACTTTCCAAATGTGCTGCTATCCCATCTTTAATAACTGACTCTAGCAGTTTCCCCACTACCGATGTTAGACTAACTGGTCTGTAATTCCCCATTTTCTCTCTCCCTCCCTTCTTAAAAAGAGGGGTTACATTTGCTACCCGCCAATCCTCAGGAACTACTCCAGAATCTAAAGAGTTTTGAAAGATTCATACGTTTTCATACCTCGAGTTTCCCTCTCCCCTGATTCTGAAGAAGGGTCTCTACCCAAAACATAACCTATTTCTTTTCTCCAGAGTTGTTGCCTGACCCGCTGAGTTACTGCAGCATTTTGCATCTATCTTCAGCACACATCAAAATACTCTTTCTGTTGTATTATCCAGAACTTAAGCTGAAGGTACAATGCTTCACGGCATCATCCTGTTTCAAGTATGAAATTGTACCAATTAGTCATGTTGTCAAAGCATGGCACTCTGAATATTGTCAGCTTAATTAGGCCTGAAGGCATGTTTTCACCTTTCTTGATTAAGTCCATCTTGTGAATAGTTGATTTTTGTTAATTTTGTTATAAAATATTATTTCCTGTAGCTTTTCCTTTTCAGGTCCACTGCAGAATGAATAATTATGGGAATTAAGGTGCAAATTAACCAGTTTCCAGTGGTTGGGCTCAGAAATCCTTGACACATGCAGAATTGTGACCCAGGGATAAAATGTTATATGCCAAATCACTTCTGCATTTAAACGAAATACTGCCTGATTGAGAGCCCAGAGGTTAATAAATAATCTCATTTTAAGAGCACTTGAATGACATTCAAAGCTTCTTTAGTTTAGTTTAGTTTAGAGATACAATGAGGAAACGGGCCATTCGGCCCACCACGTCCGTGTCAACCAGCGATCCCCACACAATAACACTCCTACACACATTAGAGACAGTTTACAATTATACCAAGCCAATTTACTTACAAACCCCTGTGTATGTCTTTGGAGTATGGCAGGAAACCAGAGCACCCGGAGAAAACCCAAGCAGGTCACGGGGAGAATGTAAAAATTCCGTACAGGCAACATCCGTACTAAAGATCGAACCTGGTGCTCTAGTGCTGAGAGGCAGCAGTTCAATTAACCAACAAACCCACACGTTTTTGAGATGTGGGTGGAAAGTGGAGCAGTCTGAATGCAGAGGAGATGAAGATGTTCCTGAGTCTGGTGCAGTGCCGGATTTAGATGAAGAGAGGCCCTAGGCTGTTCCACTTGTGAGGCCCAACCCATTCCCCCAACCCCATGATGAGAGGAAGATGGTCCACCAGATTGACACCGATTTGCAGCCGAGCGTGGCCAATTAGATAAATGGCTGGAAAGCTGCGCTATTTATTTATTTATTTATTTATTGCCAGCGCTAGTGTCAAGTTGTCGGCTTAAAACACGATTATTCTGAAATGGAGGGCAAGGAAAATTACTGAAGGGTTGTTTAGAGACTACAGTGCGTTATGACAGCATATGTAAGAAAGGCCTATGACAGTGGCAAAAATATTACACCTTGCAGGGCTCTCACTTAATTTTTTTTCTCTGTTGTCAGCCGGCAACCTTGGTAGCTTTTTAAGTTGCCAAATGACAGTTCATGTGGTCATTTAAGACGGCTTGCATGATGCGTGCAATAATGTGCTCGGACGAAGTGCGTAGTTACCAGTCGGAATTATGCTCAATGAAGCATTCACATATTATTTCTGCTTCAAATAAAGTCACAAACTAAACATATTCACCAATCAAGACATGATATATACCACAATGACATGCAGCAAAATTATAATACTGTATCTCAACTCTTTTTACACATTGCAATGAATGTAATTTCTATTATTTCTTTCCACTTCCAAACAAAAATGTGGTTGGATTATTCAGTGTATGATCAACCTTGGTGAGACTAAGTGCAGGCTTGGCGATTGCTTCACACAACACCTCCACTCAGTTCGCAATAACCAACCTGATCTCCCGGTGGCTCAACACTTCAACTTGCTCTCCCATTCCGAATCCGACCTTTTTGGCCTGGGCCTCCTCATTGGCCAGATTGAGGCCCACCGCATATTGGAGGAGCAGCACCTCATATTTGCTTGGGTAGTTTACACACCAGCGGTATGAACATTGGCTTCTCTAATTTCAGGTAGTCCTTGCTTTCTCCCTCCTTTCCCTCCCATTACCTGCTCTCCCACAGCCTACTGTCTCCGCCTCTTCCTTTCTTTTTCGTGTCACCTGCACCTCCTCCAACCTCATCTATTGCATCCGCTGCTCTGGGTGTCAGCTGCTCTACATCAGTGAGACCAAGCGTAGGCTTGGCGATCGCTTCGCCCAACACCTCCGCTTGGTTCGCAATAGCCAACCTGATCTCCCGGTGACTCAGCACTTTAACTCCCCCTCCCATTTCAAATCCAACCTTTCTGTCCTGGGCCTCTTCTTTTTTTTTGTTTTTTTGTTGCTTATTAGAAGTTAATACAGTACAAAACAATACAGTGGCACCTAATTTTAGGTGCCAACTATGTCATAACGTAATGCATTCTATGTACAACCTCTAGTTTTATGTTTTTGAAAAGGAAATTAAAATAAAGACAAGAAATAGAGAGAAGTAAAAGAGGAAAAATAGATAGTAGAAAATAGAAAAACGTGAAGTGTGTATATAAGAAAAGAAAAAGTAGAAAGTAGAAATAGGAGAAAAATACCCATAAAAAAAGAAAAATTTCAAATCTTTGTTCGGAGATGTAATTCTACCCACGACCTGACCTGAAATCAGTAATCTTTACGGTACTGCTGCATCACATGATTCCAAAAAGTCGATGAAAGGGGACCAACTCCTTAAGATTTGGTCATATTTATCTGTTAGGCGGAGTCTCATTTCTTCAAGGTGAGCTATGTCCGTCATATTACTAATCCACATTTTAATAGTTGGTATAGCTGTATTTTTCCAAAATTTAAGTATCAATTTCTTTCCAATTATTAACCCATAATTAAAGAATACTTTTTGGTCTTTGTTTAACTTGATATCTTCTACTATTATTCCAAATATAATCCATTCCGTATTTGGTTCTATTCTTGACTTGAAGAGCTTTGTAAATATATCAAATATATCGCTCCAAAATTTATTCAACTTTATACATCCTACAAATGAATGTGTTATATTGGCATTTTGAAACAAACATTTATCACATCTAGGAGAGACATTTGAGTAGAATTTATTCAACCTCGTTTTTTAATAATAAAGTCTATGTAATAATTTAAATTGAATTAGATTATGCCTTGCATTAATGGAACAATTATGTGTGTTCATCAGATACTTTTCCCATCTATCCTTTGGAATCGTTATCATTAGTTCATGTTCTCAATCTTCTCTTAGTGCCTCTGTTGAGGGTAATTCGCTATTTAATATACTATTATAAAAATATGATATTAGTTTTTGTGAATCGGCCTTAATATTCATTGCTTCTTCTAAAGGATCTAAAAATATAGTTCGAAATCTATGTATATATTGCTTCATAAAGTCACATATCTGTATATATTTAAAATATTGATTATCATTCAGTTTAAATTTTGATTTTAATTGTTGAAATTATAACAATTTACCCAATTCATACATAGCTCCTACTTTCCTAATTCCCAGTCTATCCCAATGTTTAGTTGTTTTGTCGATAAGAGATGGTTTGAATGCAGGATTATTCAGTATTGGGGTTAGTACTGATAGATTATTTAATTTCAAGGATAATTTTATTTGTTTCCAAATTCTTATTGTATTGTGAATAATTGGGTTCTTATATATTATACTATTCAATTTTATCGGTGAGAACAAGATCGTTCCTATATATCGTATGGGAAACACTCATCTTTCTCCATTCTTATCCACTCCGACCGGTGAGTGGAACTATCCAACCAGTACATTATGTTCTTTATATGCACTGCCCAGTAGTAATATGTAAAGTTAGGTAATGATAAACCCCCAACTTCTTTAGGTTTCCACAGATGCTTTCGTTGAATTTTGTGTGCTCTATAATCCCATATAAAATTAGTGATATTAGAATCTAGTTTTTTGAAAAAAATATTTTGGAATATATATTGGGATCGCTTGAAACAAATATATTAATTGTGGTAAGAAAGTTATTTTTATAGCGTTAATTCTACCTATCAATGAGAGCGGTAGTGTTTTAAAAATTTAATCATAACATTCAGTTTATTTAATAGTGGCATAAAATTGGCACTAAATAATGATTTGTGTCTTCTCGTAATTTGAATACCCAAATATTTGAATTTTTCTGTTGCAATTTTGGAAGGGAATTTTAATAAGTGTCTCGCATCCTGTGGTTTCAAAGACATAATTTCGCTTTTATTCCAATTTATTCTATATCCTGAAAAATAACCAAATTCCTCGATTAGTGTTAATAAGGTGGAGATACTCGTTTGTGTATTACTAATATATAAAAGAACATTGTTAATTAAATTTTATTCCTTGAGTCCTTAGTATTATATCCGTGAATATTTGGATGATTTCTAATCCTTTCAGCCAGCGGTTCTATCATAAGGGCAAATAGCAATGGTGATAAGGCACATCCCTGCCTATTACCCCTTGATAAATAAAATTTTGGAGATAACATATTATTAGTTAATATTCTTGCCGTAGGTATATCATAAAGTAATTTAACCCATCTACTAAAATTCTCTCCCGTATTAAATTTTTGGAGTACCTTATTTAAATACTGCCATTCTACCTGATCAAATGCCTTCTCTGCATCCAATGTAACGACTGAAATATCTTCAATGTCCCCTTTGTGAGAGTACATTATATTGAAAAGCCTTCTCAAGTTATTAAATGATTGTCTTTTGGGTATAAATCCCGTTTGATCCGGGTTTATCAATTTGTTAATATAATTATTCAGTCTTCTTGCTAGAATCTTTGCAAAAATTTTCTGATCCGTGTTTAGAAGTGATATAGCTCTGTAAGAACCAGGTTCCTCTAATTCTTTATCTTTTTTTGGTATAAGCGTTTTTGTTGATTCTGCTAAAGTTTCTGGTAGTTTATTTTCGGTATAAGCCTGCATGTATAAGTTGAATAATCTTGGTACAATTGATTCCTGAAATTGTTTATAAAATTCATTGCTGAAACTACCTGATCCTGGGATCTTCCCATTTTTCAATGAGTTTATTGTTTGTTTTATTTCTTCATTAGTAAACCGTGATCATAATTCCTCTTGTTCTAAACTATCCAATTTAGGGAGGTTGCAATTATCTAAAAAAATTGTAATTTTACTATCATCTGTATTTATTTTAGTTGTGTATAAATTATGATAAAATTGGGCAAAGCTTTTATTAATATCCTTTGGCAGTGTTAGAAGCTCGCCCTTATCAGATTTAATTTTAGTGATTGTATTTTCCTTTTCTTGTTGCTTCAGTTGCCTCGCTAATAATTTATGTGGCTTATCCCCAAATTTGAAGTGTGCCTGTTTTGTAATTTGGAATAGTCTTATTTCTCTTGCCGATAATATTCTATTGAGTTTATATTTCAATAAAGTTATCTTATTATGTTTATCTATGGTTGGGTCCAGTTGCATTGTCCAGTTCTAGTAATTTTATTTCCTGTTCAATCCTCTGAAGTTCGCTTTTATTTTCTTTATTTTGAAAACTGGGCCTTTTCCATGGCCAGAGTGAGGCCCACTGTAAATTGGAGGAGCAGCACCTCATATTTCGCTTGGGCAGTTTACACTCTCCCTCAGCCCAGCTCTCCCTCAGCCCACTGTCTCCGCCTCTTCCTTTCTTCTTCCCGTCGACCCAACCCTACATCAGTCTGAAGAAGGGTCTCGACCCGAAACATCGCCTATTTCCTTCGTTCCATAGATGCTGCCTCACCCGCTGAGTTTCTTCAGCATTTTTGTCTATCCATTCACACAAGTCCTGTTATCCCAATTTCCTCACCCATTCCCTACACATTAGGTACAATTTTACAGAGACAAGTTAACCTACAAAGCCAATGCGTTTTTAGGATATGGGAGGAAACCCACACGCTTGCAGGGAGAATGTGCTAATTCAACACAGACAGTGCCTGAGGACAGGTTCAAACACGGATCTCTGGTGTGTGAGGCAGTAAGTCTACCCGCTGTGCCACTATATTTTGTTTTCCAACACACAAAAAATTATACGTTGCTAACTGTGGTTACTAAAAAAATGGAAATATCCATTTTCAGTCTTAAATCTCCAAGTGACGCTATGTCCCCCTTTACAGCTACTGTATGTTTTAATTCAGTTCAAGACTATGGGGCAGTATATTGGCCACAACTTTGCTCCTGAATATGGGGAATTGATCCTGAATATAGGTGCTGTCTGTACGGGGTTTTCTCCTTTTCCCTTTGATCGCATGGGTTTTCTCCAGGTGCTCTTGTTTCCTTCCACATTCCAGAGGTGTGCAGGAACCTATTTCAGACCCAACCCAAAACATAATATTTTCCTTTTGTCCAGAGGCTCTGTCTGACCTGTTGAGTTACTCCAGCTTGTTGTGTCTATCTTCAGTTTATACCAGCATCTGCAGTTCCTTCCTACACACACGATACTATACGATAGAACTTTATTAATCCCAGGAGGGAAATTATGTGTGTGTGTGTGTGGGTATATATATTATACACACACACACACAACACACACACACACAGAGTGTGTGTGACGGAGAGTGACAGAGAGAGAGAGATAGAGAGGGGCCCGCTCTGAGTTGAACGGCAGGTGTCCTGCCTTGGCCGGAGGCCCCCTAGATTTCAAGGCCCTAGGCTTCAACCTATGAAGCCTAGTGGTAAATCTGGCTCTGCTCTGGTGGTGTGTGCTTTCAAGCTTTTATATCTTCTACCCAACAGGAGAGGGAGAAGAAGGAATGAGCGGGTTGTGAGTTGTCCTTGCATATGGGGCTGCATTCAGGAGACAGCATGAAGTGTAGAGTCATAGAGTCATACAGCGTGGAAACAGGCCCTTTGGCCCAACTTGCCCATGCCAACCAACATGTCTTCTCTACACTAATCCCACCTGCCTGCGCTTGGCCCACAACCCTCTAAACCCATCCATACATGTACCTGTCCAAATGTTTCTTAAATGTTATGATAGTACCTGCCTCAACTAGCACCTCCGGCAGCTCGTTCCACACAGCCACTCACCTTTGTGTAAAAAGGTTACCCCTCAGATTCCTGTTAAATCTTGCCCCATCACCTTAAACCTATGTCCTCTTGCTTATAATTCCCCTACTCTAGCAAACTACTTTGAGCGCCTACCCGATCTATTCCTCATATGATCTTGTACACTTCTTTAAGGTCACCCCTGATCCTCCTGCCCTCCAGCGAATAAAGTCCTAGCCTGCTCAACCTCTCCGAATAGCTCAGGGCATCGGGTCCGGACAGAATCTTTGTAGATCCTGTAGATGGAGTCAATGGTGGGGTCTGGTGTGTGTATGATGGACTGGGTTACATTCACAACTCGCTGCAACTTCTTGCAGTCTTTGGTGAACTTACAAGCCCTTCCTTGTGAAGCATAGGTGTCCAAACCAGGGATACACTGCATTGCAACCTAAGGTAGGCACATCTTGAATCAATATATTGCAGAATTCCATTTCTTTGAAGTTTCTGAATTAAATTGAATTAGTTTAGTTTAGTTTATTGTCATGTATACTGAGGTACAGTGATAATTTTTGGTTCCGCGTTATCCAGTCAATGAAAAGACTATACACTAAATGCTGGAGTAACGCAACGGGTCAGGCAGCATCTCTGGAGAAAAGGAATAGGTGACGATTTGGGTCGAGACCCTTCTTCCGGCTGAGAGTCAGGGGAAAGGGAAACTAGAGATATGAAAAGGTACAAAGAACACTTGAATGATAGGAATGAAAAGAACAAATCAAAACCAGCAACGATGATCAAGGAAAGGTGGAACCCAACAATGGTCCATTGTTGGCTATGGAAAATGTGATAACGAGTAGATACAAACAGTGAAACTAAGCAGGTCGACGGTGAAACTCATAGGACAACTAGCGTGGGTGAGGGAAATAGAGAGAGGGAATGCAAGGGTTACTTGAAATCAGAGAAATCAATACTCACACCGCTGGGTTGTTAGCTGCCCAAGCCAAATAAGAGGTGCTGTTCCTCCAATTTGCATTTGGCCTAACTTTGGCAATGGAGGAGAGTAAGGTCAGTGTGGGAATGGGAAGGGGAGTTGAAGTGTTTGGCAAGACTATACTTTGAAAAAACTATACATGATTACAACCGAGCCAGGATAATGGGATAAAGTTTAGTGCAAGATAAAGTCCAGTAAAGTCTGATTAAAGATAGTCCGAAGGTCTTCAATTAGGTACATGGTAGGTCAGGAGCACTCTCTAGTTGGTGATGGCATAGTTCAGTTGCCTGATAACAACTGAGAAGAAACTGTAACTGAATTTGGAGCTGTGCGTTTTCACACTTCTGTCCCTTTTGCCCTATGGCAGAAGGGAGACGATGGAGTGACCGGGGTGAGACTTGTCCTTGATAATGCTGGCGGCCTTGCCGAGTCAAAGTAGGCTCCAAAACTAAAACTGAAAAGTCCCTGAAATGCTGATCAGAGGCCACTTTCAGCCCCATGTGTGCGGCTAATGTAATGAGGAGCTTCAATTAGCATTTATTTTGAATTAATGAATGTGACCCAAAGAGGCTCATTTATGCTTCCTTTCTTTAATAGATTTAAATGACACGGCACATTGCCAGCCGCCACACCCACCTCGAGACTAGAAGATCTTGCCTCGTTTTTACTAATGATCCAACTGAGGAATTTAAAGTACAAATCTCCCTTCTAAACCAGCGAGGGCTATTAATTATTTTTTAGGCAACATCAATCCTTTCTCCTTTGAGTAAAATTAACAAATGGGAGATAACTTCAGCTACACAGTTAAACAAAAGTGTGTTCATCCTTTTTCTGCCTATAACTAGCCCCATGGGTGCAAGAGTATGTTTGTACATCTGCACCATTACTTTCTCTTGTCTCGGAGTGCTCCTCGAAGCAGAATGGCGATAGTCCCTTGCTAAATTCTCCATTTTACATTGCGTGGGTTGAGCTGGAAGTGCTTTTCAGAGAATGACAAGTTTATTGTTCCCTTTGGGCAATGGAACAGTCAAAGACTCACAGGAATCCTGTCACTTTATATTCTACCCACCACAGTTAGTCTTTGTCAACTAGAGTCAAGGAGTCACACAGCATGGAAACAGTCCCTTCGGCCCAACTTGCCCAATCCATCCAACATGTCTCATCGACACTAGTCCCACCTGCCTGCGAACATCCTATATCCCTTTAAACCTGTCCTGTCCATGTACCTGTCTAATTGCTTCTTAAATGTTGCGATAGTCCCTGCTTCAACTACCTCCTCCGGCAGTTCATTCCATACACTCACCACCCTTTGTGTGAAAAAGTTACCCCTCAGATTCCTATGAAATCTTTCCCCCTTGACCTTAAACCAATGCCCTCTGATTCTTGATTCCCCCATTCTGGGCAAGAGACTCTGTGCGTCTACCCGATCTATTTCACTCATGATTTTATACACTCTTCTGAGCACTTTGTTGTTTTAAGTTTTATTTCAAAATTAAACTTTATTCAGAATAAAATATATATATACAAAACAAGAACTGTGCAAACACACTTCCGACCTTCTCAGTGGCTACACATAAATTCATTAGCATTGTACAGTATTTGTTAGTGTTCACAAAACTGTAATTATACCAGGCACCCTTGCCGCTATGTGGTCTCCTGGGATGATATCCCTTCCCTTGTTTAAAGGGTGACCTCACCGGACTCTGCCCCCCCCACCCAATGTCCAGCAACAGAAGGACCGTAGACTGTGGCCCTCCCCCACAGAGCCTTGACGCTGGCTGCACCGAGCTACATTGCGTTCCTCAACACGTACTCCAGCAGTCAGGAAATGAGCCAGTCAGCGACATTCCCTAATGGACTTTTCGGAGAATGACAAGTTTATTGTTCTCTTTGGGCAATGGAACTGTCAGGCTCACATGAATCCTGGCACTTTCTACTCTACCCACCACAGTTAGTCTTTGTCATCTTGTCTGAGCACGATATCGTTTTCAGTAAAATCCAATTTAAAAAATTGTAAAATTTTAAATGAATTCATAATTATTCATATAACATATGTACAGTATCATCAAGATGCTAAAGAAAAGCAACATAATGTGCCTTAATTAATCTGAAGAAGAGCCCAACCCAAAAGCCAACTATCCATGTTTTCCAGAGATGCTACCTGCCCTGCTAAGTTACTCCAGTACTTTCTGTCAACCAGCATCTGCAGTTCCTTGTAACTACAATCTCTTCTCTCCACTGAGCTGGGAATATAACATGTTCTCCAGAAATGCTACCTGACCCGTTGAGTTACTCAATAACTTTGTGTCCATCTGTACCTTAATGACTACTGTCCAGTGGCTCTAACATGATCAGTTTGAGGAAGGGTCCTGACCTGAAACGATTTATCTGTGACCTGAGTGGGATTTCTCTGAATGCTTTAGTTTCCTCCCACATCCCAAAGGCATATGGGTTTGTAGGTCAATCGGTCTGTGTAAATTGCCCCCAAGTGTGTAGGGAATGGAAACAAAACTGGGATAACATAGAACTGGTGTAAACTGGTAATCAATGTGGTGTGGACTCAGTGGGTGAAGGGCCTGTTCCATGCTGCATCGAGTTTTGTATAGTTTAGTTAAATTTATTATTGACATATGTGTGGAAATGCAGTGAAAAATGATTTAGTTGCGTGCTATCCAGTCAGTGGAAAGACTATACATGACTACAATCAAGCTGTCCACAGTGTACAGATACAGATAAGGGAATAAAGTTTAGTGCCATATAAAGTCCAAGATAGTCCAGCGGTCTACAATGAGGTCAGCCTGATAATAGCTGGGAAGAAACTGTCCCTGAATCTGGAGGTGTGCGTTTTCACACTTCTGTACTTGCCTGGTGGGAGAGGGGGAGAAGAGGGAGTGACAGGGTGAGATTGGTCCTTGATTATGTTGGTGACCTTGCCGAGACAATGTCTAAAATTGAAACTAAAAAGTCCTTGAAATGCTGCTCAGAAGCTGTCTGCTGTACTCATTATGAGTTAATTCGGCTTACAGATGTGTTGCTTGTTGAGGTTTCCTTGAGTTCTCTCAGAGGGCGATTCCACTGTTTGAAGTAAACATTCAAATTTGTATATGCTTTGTACATCCTCAAAGCATATTTATTATGCAAGCTCTTGAACGATTGTCAAATCTTCATTGCCACATCATCAGACATGCAAAAATTCCATGCATGTGAATATTGCAGTTTCTCAAATTTAGTTTAGTTTAGAGATACAGCACGGAAAAGGCCCTTTGGCCCATCAATTTCATGCTGACCAACAATCACCCATACACTTGTTCTATCCTACACACTGGGGACAATTTACAGAAGCCAATTAATCTACAAACCTGCACATTGTTGGAATGTGGGAGAAAACCTGAGCACTTAGAGAAAGCCCATGCAGTCCACGGAAGAACGTACAGACTCCGTGCAGACAACACCCATAGCTAGGATCGAACCCAGGTCACTGGCGCTGTGAGGCAGCAGTTCTACATATATTGTTAATATATTGTTCATAAGTTCATGAGTTCATAAGTCATAGCAGCAGAAGTAGGCCATTCGGCCAATCAAGTCTACTCCAGCATTCAGTCATAGCTGATCTATCTTTCCTTCTCAACCCCATTCTCATGCCTTCTTGCCATAACTCTCAACAACCTTACTAATCAAGAATCTGTTGATCTCCATCTTAAAATACACAATGATCTGGCCTCCACTGCCATCTGTGGCATTATGTCTTATTTTTGAGCAACCAGAGAGATGGGTGAAATCCCACAGTTACTCCATTCAGTAATAATTTTTCATGGTTGCCCTAGGGTGAAGGCAATTTTTTTTTTGGTTTAGTTTAGTTTAGGTTAATGTCACGTGTACCAAGGTTTTCTTGTGTGCTAAACAGTCAGCGGGAAGACAATACATGAATATAATCGAGCCGTCCTGTATTGTGTACAGATACATGATAAAGGCAAAATAAAGTCCAGTAAGGTCCAAGCATTGATAGTTCAAGGGTCTCCATTTAGGTAACTAGTAGCTCAGGACTGCTCTATAGTTGTTGATAGAATGTATCATTATCCTAACCTGCAAAATTCCCTCCCAGCCTGCAATGGTTTGGAAAGACTAACCATAAGACTAACCACTAAGACTAATCAGAACGCAGCTGTAGAATTGCTGCCATACAGCGGCAGAGACCCGGGTTCGACCCTGACTATGGGTTCATGCTGTATGGAGTTTGTACGTTCTCCCCATGACCATTGGGTTCTCCCCGGGTGCTCCAGTTTCCTCCCACAGTCCAAAAACATGCAGATTTACAGGTTAATTGGCTTCCGTAAAATTATAAATTTTGGTAAAAAATTATAAATTGTCCCTAGTGTGTAGGATAGTGTTCATGTCCAGGAATCGTTGGTTGGCCCGAGTCCCACTGGTCTGAAGGATTTGTTTTCTAAACTAAACGAAACACGGTTCGGGAGAAATGAGATACAAGAATAAATGAAATCTAAAAAAAATTCAGTTTCTACTTACCTCCAATTGGTGTTGATTTGAAGTGGCATTTTTATAGCTCGGTCAATAATACAGCACTATACCAATACAGAAAAAAGCATCAATGATTACCAGGTTAGCTTGGCTGTGCCCGAGAGTGATACATCGCAATGCTTTTTAAAATGGTGAAAGGCAGGGGAGATCCATAGAGATTTCGGGCCTGAAGTACAAATATCATTAAAATGTCATGGAGTTGTTTAGCAAATAATCAGAAAGGGTAATGGAAAGCTGAGCTTTATATGTCTATGAACATGCAGGCATATGAATTAGAAGGGGGAGTAGGTTTCTCAGTCCCTTGATAGTTGCACTGTTCAATAAGATCATGGCTAATCTGATTGTAACCTTACCTCCACAGTCCTTCCTATCCCGATAACCTTTCATTGCCTAGCTTCTCAGGAACCTTTCTGTCTCTGCTTCACAATATTCAAAGTCTCTCCTTCCACCATTTGTCTGGCAAGGTGGCACAGCGGTAGAGTCACTGCCTCACAGCGCCAGAGACCCGGGTTCGATCCTGACTACGGGTGTTGTCTGTATGGAGTTTACATGTTCCCTGTTTAGCTGCAAATAAGAATGTAATTGTTCCGTTTCAGGACATATGACCATAAAACACTCTTGACTCTTGACTATCTTTACACTTGCTCTATCTATTGTACTTGAGTTTTGTTCAAGTAGACTCTACGAAACTAGACTAAATCTGCTGGATGGCATGGGAGTCATAATGGAGACACAAGGAACTTGAGCAAAAAAGAACGTGCCAGATGAACGCAAGTGGGTCAGGCAGCATCTGCGAAGGGAATGGGCAGATGACATTTCGGGTCGTGAACCTTCTTGGAGTAGGTGGGGGGAAGAACATTGGACAAGAGAAATGGGGGCTGGACAAAGCCTGGAAAGTGATAGATGGATACAGGATACAGGTGAAGGGTGTGAGTGGCAGATGGGTGGAGAAAGTACAGCTGTCAGAGGTTATGGGGAGAAGGCAGGAGAATGGGGTTCGGAGGGAGAGATAGATCAGCCATGATTGAATGACAGAGTAGACTTGATGGGCCGAATGGCCAAATTCTACTCCTAGTCCTTATGACCTTAAATGACAAAGGCTAGATGTGAAAAGGAGACAAAAGGATGTCAGATACGGATATGATGGGTTAATTGACCGACACCTGTTCCTGCGTTCCAAACAATCTAAGGAATGTCCTCAGGCAAATTCTGAAATAATTGTATTGTATTGTATTGTATTGTATATCTTTATTAACATTATTCTGAGTACTTACATACCCAGAAAAAACGAAAAAGCGTTTCTCAACCAGTGTCCATTCAGTGTGTGGTAAAAAATAAATAGAAATAAAGAATAAAAGTACACATATCACGAGTTCCGATCGGCAATGGCACGACAAAGGCTCTGCTTCAGTGTGTCCAGGTTGGTGTTTGGTGCGCGATACTTTGGCAAAGTCCGTTTATCAGTCTTATAGCCTGCGGGAAGAAGCTGAGGAGCATTCTGCTGGTTTTGCAGCTGATGCTCCTGTACCTCTTCCCAGATGGTAGGATGGAGAATATGTGATGCGATGGGTGGTAGGGGTCTTTGATGACGGAGATAAATAAGCCAACAATAAAGTCATTATATTCTTTGATATGAACCTATATTCTCTGGTTATAGATACAAAATGGTGGAGTAACTCAGCAGGTCAGGCAGCATCTCTGGAGAAAAATAATATGTGATGTTTCTGGTGGGAACCCTTCTTCAGAGTCTAGGTTAAGTTTCGGGTCAGAACCCTTCTTCAGAGTCTTTCTCCAGAGATGCTGCCTGACCTGCTGAGTTACTCCACCATTTTGTGTTCATTTTCGGTGAAACCCAGCATTTACAGTTTCTTCCCACACACCACGTTCTCTAGGTTCTAGATTCACAAGACAATACATTCACCCTGTATATTAAGTAAGGACAAATGGCGGCAGATTTTAGGAAGTGTCTTAATGACAGGTGGAAGGGCGGGGAGATAGAGGGAAGGGATTCCATGAACTAATGCCTCTGTTACTGAATTCATAGCTACCTATGGTGGAGTGATTAGAATAAGTAAGGTCTACGATTGCCAGAGGTTGTACTTGAACTGGAAACTATTCTCCAGCGGTTAAACGGTCCCCTCCTCTCCTGTAATTATCCGGTGACAAGTGAGCTCCCTGCAACGTTACAGAGCTTCGTTAGAAATTACTTCTGACATTTCTTGGGGAGCGTGACTGTGGCGTGGAATATAAAGTTATTAATTGCAAATCTTTGCAGTCAAGCAAATCAACGACTAGCGGTGATGCCTGCAGACGTTAATTATCCACAAATAACACTGGCCGACAATATCACGCTTCAGCAACACAAGGTATTATACTCAACCATTGTAGGTCAGGCCACCATTTACATTACATGCTTGGTACCCCAGGCACTGTTGAATCCTTCCCCTGATTAGATGACCTAAACTACACATGAATCTCTAAATGGAGCCTGACCAATTCTGATTGTGAGTGTCCTCGTGACTATATTAGATAGAATTACCTGCGTCTTTCAATGCAGAAAATGTGTTGCAATTATTTTGGACGAGTTTTTTAAGGAAAATGTTATAGTCATGCAGTCGTACAGCACGAAAAGAGGCCATTCGGCCCAACTTTCCCATGCTGACCAAAACGGACACATCACATAGTCATAGAGTCATACATCGTGGGAACAGGCCCTTCGGCCCAACTTGCCCTTGCCACCAAAACTGACACATCATACAGTCTTCTTCTTGTGTATGGCGTGCACAACCTAAAGTTGTAAGTCAACTTGTTCTATTTGATCTTCTGTTTAACGTAGAAACATAGAAACATATAAATTAGGTGCAGGAGCAGGACATTCGGCCCCTCAAATCAGATTAGGAGACCAAAACTGTACGCAATACTCCAGGTGTGGCCTCACCAAGACCCTGTACAACTGCAGTAGAACCTCCCTGCTCTTGTACTCAAATCCTTTTGCTATGAATGCAAACATACCATTCGCTTCCTTCACAGCCTGCTGCACCTGCATGCCTACTTTCAATGACTGGTGTACCATGACACCCAGGTCTCGCAGCATCTCCCCTTTTCCTAATCGGTTACCATTCAAATAATAGTCTACCTTCCTGTTTTTGCCACCAAAGTGGATAACCTCACATGTATCCACATTATACTGCATCTGCCATGCATTTACCCACTCACCCAGGCTATCCAAGTCATCCTGCAGCCTCCTAGCATCCTCCTCACAGCTAACACTGCCCCCCAGCTTCGCGTCATCCGCAAACTTCCCTCGTCCAAATCATTAATGTATATTATAAATAGCTGGGGTCCCAGCACCCTTGCGGCACCCCACTAGTCACTGCCTGCCGTCCTGAAAAGGACCCGTTCACTCCTACTCTTTGCTACCTGTCTGCCAGCCAATTCTCTATCCACATCAATACTGAACCACCAATACCGTGTGCTTTAAGTTTGTATACCAATCTCTTGTGTGGGACCTTGTCGAAAGCCTTCTGAAAGTCCAGATATAACACATCCACTGCTTCTCCCTTATCCACTCTACGAGTTACATCCTCGAAAAATTCAATAAGATTCGTCAGACATGATTTACCCTTCGTAAATCCATGCTGACTTTGTCCAATGATTTCACCATTCCAAATGCGCTGCTATCCCATCTTTAATAACTGACTCTAGCAGTTTCCCCACTACCGATGTTAGACTAACTGGTCTGTAATTCCCCATTTTCTCTCTCCCTCCCTTTTTAAAAAGTAGGGTTACATTACCTACCCTCCAATCCTCAGGAACTACTCCAGAATCTAAAGAGTTTTGAAAAATTATTACTAAGGCATCTGCTATTTCTGGGGCTACTTCCTTAAGTACCCTGGGATGCAGCCTATCTGGCCCTGGGGATTTATTGGCCTTTAATCCATTCAATTTACCTAACACCACTTTCCGGCTAACCTGGATTTCACTCAGTTCCTCCATCTCATTTGACCCGTGATCCCCTGCTATTTCCGGCAAATTATTTATGTCTTCCTTAGTGAAGACAGAACCAAAGTAGTTATTCAATTGGTCTGCCATGTCCTTGTTCCCCATAATCAATTCACCCGTTTCTGACTGCAAGGGACCTACAATTGTTTTAACTAATCTTTTGCGCTTCACTTATCGATAAAAACTTTTGCAGTCAGTTTTTATGTTTCCTGCCAGTTTTCTTCCATACTCCAATTTCCCTTTCCTAATTAAGCCCTTTGTCCTCCTGTGTTGGTCTCTGAATTTCTCCCAGTCCCCTGGTAGGCTGCTTTTTCTGAATAATTTGTACGCTTCATCTTTTTCTTTGATACTATCCCTGATTTCCCTCGATATCCGTGGATGCGCCACCTTCCCTGATTTATTCTTTTGCCATACTGGGATGAACAATTGTTGTAGTTCATCCATGCAGTCTTTAAATGCCTTCCATTGTATATGCACAGTCAACCCTTCAAGAATCAATTGCCAGTCGATCTTGGCCAATTCACGTCTCATACCCTCAAAGTTACCTTTCTTTAAGTTCAGGACCCGTGTTTCTGAATTAACAATGTCACTCTCCATCCTAATGAAGAACTCAACCATATTATGGTCACTCTTGCCCAAGGGGCCACGTACAACAAGGCTGCTAACTAACCCTTCGTCATTACTCAACATACAGTCCAGAATAGCCTGTTCTCTCGTTGGTTCCTCCACAAAACTATCCCGCATACATTCCAAGAAATCCTCTTCCTCAGCACCCCTGCCAATTTGATTCACCCAATCTATATGTAGATTGAAGTCACCCATTGTAACGGTTTTCTCCTTCGTTGCACGCATTTCTAATTTCCTGTTTGATGCCATCCCCAACTCCACTACTACTTTTAGGTGGCCTGTACACAACACCCACTAGCGTTTTCTGCCCCTTAGTGTTTCCCAGCTCCACCCATATCGATTCCACATCCTCCAAGCTAATGTCATTCCTTTCTATTGTGTTAATCTCCTCTCCTCATGGTCATCCTGGAGCCATGTCTCCGTGATCCCAACTATATCATAATTATTAATAGCTATTTGTGCACGTCGGGTTGATTGCATTAGCCGAAACAGGGTTGACCACGTGAAGGTTGCAATCACCCAACCCACATCATACAGTCATTGAGTTACACAATGTGTAAACAAGCCCTTCAGCCCAACTTGCCCATGCCTACCAACATGTCCCATCCACACTAGTCTCACCTGCCTGTGTTTGTCCCATATTCTTCCCCAAACTGTCCTATCCATGTATCTACTAATTGCTTCTTAAACATTGGTTTTGTTGTTGTTGTTGTTGTTATGGTACCACCAATCACCCCTCCCCCTCTCAACTGTATCCACATATCACTTGTCAGGGTTTGGCCCGCACCCATTTGTCTTTTCCAGTTTTCTTTTCCCCTACTCCAAGCATTCTGAGGAAAGAGTCCTGGCCTGAAATATCATCTGTCCATCCCCTCCACAGTTGCTGCCTATCTTGTTAAGTCTTAAAGTCATAAGAGTTATACAGCATGGAAACAGGCCCATCGGTCCAACTTGCCCATGCTTACCAAGATGCTCCATCTAACTACTCCCACCTGCCTACGATTGGACCATATCCTTCTAAACCTTTCCATGAACCTGACCAAATGTCCTTTAAATGTTGTTTTAGTACCTGCCTCAACTACCACCTCTGGCAGCTCGTTCCACACACCCAATACCATCTGCGTGATAAAGTTGCCCCTCACGTTCCTATAAAATCTTTCCTCTCTCACTTTAAACCTATGTCCTCTGGTTCTTGATTCATCTGGGTAAAAGAAGTCTGTGGAATCGCCCTATCTATTCCCCTCATGATTTTATACACCTCTGCAAGATCACTCCTCAACTTCCTGAGCTCCAGGGAATAAAGTAACAGGATGCCCAAACTCTCCCAATAGCTCAGGCCCTCAAGGCCTGGCAACATCCCCGTAAATCCACTGCAGTTCTGTGGGGACGGAGCTGATTGTAGCACCTGTAGTCAGGATCAAACCCAGGTCTCTGGCGCTGTGAGGCAACAACTCTGCCGCTGTACCACTCTGCCATGGAGAAGATCGAATGACCGGAGAGCAAACAAAGAAGGAGAAAATATGTCGATCTTCCTCCTGACAGCCTGTGAATGAATGCATGAAAATAAACAACAATCTGTTCTCTTTGATCTACTTTGAGCCAACAACCAAAAATATTTTCTACCTTGTTAAGATAGTCCATTCTACAAAGCTCACGGTACCTACTATTGTATCCATCTCATAAACTCCTGCATTTCTTCACAGTCCAAATGCTTATTCATGATTTTACATTAGGATTAAAATGCCCTCAGGATGAATGCAACCACTTCATTTACAGCAAAGTTGTTCTTTCACCTGCCACTTTGTATTTCCATATATCATAAATGAATCGCACGTAAAGCAGAAACAACTGGCAAGGAACATTATTTTGCAAAATCAAAAGTAGGAGCAGATATTACATCAACTGTAACATGAAGGGAGATGGAACTAGCTCTGTGTAAAAGCTTTTTCAACAGGCATAATGGGTTAGGTCCTGTGTTGCCTCTCCCATTTATCTCCTCTGCTTGAGTTATTCATTGCATGCTTGCATTGGTGAGCCATGTATCATAGTCACCATTGTTCCTGATTACAAGAAATGTTGGTCCTTGTTTACAAGAAGACTGTGTAGTCAGTACTTGCATTAGGGTGGCACAGTGGCGCAGCGGTAGAACTGCTGCCTTAGAGTGCCAGAGACCTGGGTTCCATCCTGATCTCAGGTGCCGTCTGTGCGGAGTTTTTACGTTCTCCCTGAGATTGCATGGGTTTTCTCTGGGTTCTCCGGTTTCCTCCCACGCTCCAAAGAAGTGCAGGTTTGCATTGATTTTTAATTGGTGTGTGCAAATTGTCCCTAGAGTGTAGAATAGAACTGATGTATGGGTGATCAGTGGTTGGCGAGGACCTGGTGGGCTGAAAGGCATGTTACAATGTTGTATGTCTAAAACATTCTGAAATGTGAGGTATAGGATTCTGCCTAGAGCTTCCTCTGACACTAAAGAACTTCCGTCCTTTATTTCCTGGAATATGGGAAAACAATCTAGTTTGGGTCAATTAGACCTCAGGTCAGAGAGTAGTAGTCTTCATGACCTCACAACTGTTGATGGTCAAATTTTGGATGATGAGTTAATAAACAAGAGAGAGACCTGATTGAGTGGTAGCAGACCAGCTTTCCCAATTCTTCTTCTTTCATGTGGCGTGCACAGCCTAAAGTTGTTGATCAGCTTGTTCTATTTGAATCTTGCCCAATAAAACAGAAGAACTCACAATTGACTTCCAGGAATGCTAGAAATTTCAGGGTGTTCTGGAATTAGTCCAGACCATCACACAAACCAACCTCCCATTCCATTAACCATCTGCACTTCATGCCAGGCCACCAGCATAATCAAGGACCACTCACCCTGGTAATTCTCTGTTCACCCCTCTCCCATCAGAAATAGAGGTACTGAAGTTTGAAAATGCATACCTCCAGGTTCAGGGACAGTTCCTTACCATCTGTTATCAGGCAACTGAACCATCCTCTCACCAACTAGAGTGCCATCCTGACCCACCTACTTAATTGGAGACCTTAGACTCCGCGCTGACCAGTGATCAACCACTACAGTAACACTATCCTACACACTGGGGACAATTTATAATTTAAAGAACTTACAAACCTACATGTCATTGGAGTGTGGGAGGAATGGAGCACCCGGAGATAGCCCATGCGGTCACAGGGAGAACATGCAACCGTACTCTGTAAATTCACTGGAATTTAGGATGAGAGGGCATCTTATAGAAACATCAGGGAACTTTTTTTCGCTGTTGCCTGCCGGGCAACCTAGGCAGCTTTTTAAGTTGCCGAATGACAGTTTAGGTGGTCATTTAAGACGGCTTACATGACGCGTGTGATAATGTGCTCGGACGAAGTGCGTAGTTACCAGTCGGAATTATGCTCAATGAAGCATTCACATATTATTTCTGCTTCAAGTAAAGTCACAAACTAACCATATTCACCAATCAAGACATGATATATACCACAATGACATGCAGCAAAATTATAATACAGTGTCTCAACTCTTTTTACACGTTGCAATTAATGCAATTTATATTATTTCTTTCCACTTCCAAACAAAAATGTGGTTGGATTATTCAGTGTTTGATCAACCTGTGTCATAAATCCTGGATCATGGTAACATACATGCTTAACCATGCACACTACAGATTGATGCAAGCATGTTTTCTGCGAAGGACCGAATATTATCATGGCCATAGCATGGGTCCTTTCCTCTTGAATCTTCAATCATCAATCTCTGTTGTGCCCAGTCACAGCAAGGTAAGTTGCTAAGGAATTGAATTGATCTGTTTGACACCTTTGAAGGTAGACACAGTAACAACATCAAGAGGGGAAAAATAGATACATAATATATCCCTTCTGCTCTAGGATTTTGTAATTTAAAATAAATAAAGAGAATGGAGGTGTACTTTGATTTTCTTTTTCTTGTAACATACTTATTACTGTATTATTATTATTACCTGACCAGACCTATACCATACTTTTGAATGTACATAGTACTCTTTTAACTCTGTGTGTAACCCACTAACCGTAAAGTCATGGAAGTAGGTGACTATATTGAATCAATCATGGAACTTGGCAAGTGAGATTGCCCAGAACCAGGCAATAATAATTGCTGAATTGGTTATTTATTTATTTATTTATTGGGAGGGATATCAACTTTAAATGAACAGAAACATTATATTTATGAGAACTTGTGTAACTTTTCTGCTTGATACTTAAACCATCTCCTGAGAAGCAAAGTAAAGACGGAACTGTTCAAATACATTTAAAAGACACTTTAATTGTTATCTGTGTCGCTCTCGAGAAGAGCATCATCCTCATCAGACTTGTCACTGTCAGGGTGAGGTCTCGAGGCAGATGCAGTTGGGTCTTCTCCCGTGTCTGGCCTCCTTGCTCTCATCCCTCCTGTATGCCACAAGCTGATGGCTGGCCGGGGATCAAAGTCCTTGATGTTACTGGCTTGCAGCATGATGAGGAGCTGGTCCATCACCTGGTTGTCCTGGAGGGGACTTCTGATGGTGGTCTTCAGCTGCCTCAGCCGGCTGAAGCCTCGCTCAGCCTCAGCTGAACTTGCCGGTATGGTAAGGACGATGTCAAGGAGAATGCAGATGTTGGGTAGCTCTTCTGGTGTGGGACTTCAGGAACACCATGCTGTATCACAACAACCCTTTCAGCAACATGGCTGTTACTTGGCACTACACTGGAGCATTAGGGGGAGCTTCAATGCCCACATTTAGGGGTGGGTTTCTGATGTAAAAGTGCGGGAGAGACAGAGACAGAAAGAGCAGAGACAGAGATAGACAGAGATGGAGACAGAGGCAGAGACAGATAGAAAGACAGGGACAGAGACAGGTAAATGGATAGGACAGGTTTGGAGGGATATAGACCAAATGCGGGCAGGTGGCTTTGCAGTTTCTCTCCCCCTCCCGTGGGGTGAGGGACTTAAGGGCCTGTCCCACTTGGGTGACATTTTCGGCTACAGCCTGAAAAGAGGTTGTCGCGTCGTGGTCGGGTCGTGACGCATGGTGATGCATGTAGTGACACGCGGTGTCTCCAGGATTTTGGAATGTTCAAAACCCAGGGGCGACATTTGGGCGTCTCATCATGTCGTGCGCCCTGTCACACGCTGACGCATGCTGTCCTGCAGGTGACACTCGGCTAGGGTTCGGGTTGGGGTTAGGGGCCACAGATGGGCTGTAAAATATTCTTCCTTCAATGCATGGATTTTAAACATTAATATATTAAAATTAATACAATAAAATCAATTGTGCAAATGAAAAGATGTCTGAATCGTTCAGTTTTATTTCCTATTGGTCCGCTTCCAGATCCAAATCACCGTCTCTAACTTTTCACAAGGATGGATTCAGTGAGTGTAGACTGAACTCCTCTCTCCCCTCCACCATCTCTTTCCCCTCCCGCCCCATCCCTCCTTCTCCACTCCCCCCCACCCTTCTCCCTTCCCCTCTCACCCTTTCTTTCCCCTCTTCCTTCTCCCCACTCCACTCTTCTCTCCCTTCTCCACTCCCCCCCCTCCCCTCACATCCCCATCTCCCCTCTCCCTCCCTTCTCCCATTTAACAACCCCCACCCACTCCCACTTTCCCTGATGCCCCCCCATTTGTGGACCCAGCATATGACAGCTAGATTCCACTAATAGTACTGCACAAAGTCTACTCCACATCATCTGTTTTAGTAACATTGACTATGGGATAAATGCAGACTTTGGGAACAACACCCGTCACTTCCCCCCACCCCTCCCCCCGCCCGCCCCCTCACCTTGCTTCAAAATGGGTGGTGGGTATTTGGACTCAGTGGCCGGAGCAGGTGGGTGGCCCTGGTACATTGACAACTTTGCCTGTATGCAGATGAAAAGCCCGCTGCCTCTGAGGGTTTGGAGAGACCATTGGAAGAGAGATATTCCTCAGGGACAACTCGTGACCAACAGTTTAGTTCCCATGCAGAATTTTGGGTGTTCGAGTCCAATCCCTGGGGACCCTGTGTCACATTTAGTTCAGAGATACAGTGGCCTTTGGCCCACCGAGTCCGCAACGACCAGCGATCCCCTGCACACTATCCCACACATGCTAGGGACAATTTATAAATACCAAGCCTATAAACCTAGAGTTAGGGTTAGGGTTACCTCCTGCACTCCAAAGGTTTGTATAAATTGTCCCTCGCATGTGTGGGATAGTGTGCGGGGGATCTCTGGTTGCATGCTGGGTCCACAAATGGCGGGCATTGGGGAAAGTGGGGGTTGGAGAAGGGCGGGAGAGGGGGAGAAGAGGATGTGAGGGGAGTGGGGGGGGGGGGAGTGGAGAAGAGAAAGAAGAGTGGAGCAGGGAGAAGGGAGGAAGAGGGGGGAAGGAAAGAAGGAAGAAGAGAAGAAGAGGCTCAGGCACTCGACACTGCTGCAAATTGTTCAGTTGTTGTTGTTCCCTTAAAGGGCCTGTCCCACTTTGCGATTTATTTCAGCGACTGGGGAGCATCAGTGACTGACGTCCTTTAAAACCGTCACAAATGCTCCACAGTCGCCGCAAAAAAATCGCAAAGTGGGACAGGCCCTTTAAGGGAACAACAGCAACAGAACAATTTGCAGAGGTGTCGAGCGCCAATCCGCTGCCTGAGCTGCTGGTTCACAAACAAGCAGCAACTCCACAGGGCAAGGCAGAGAACTAGGATAAGACCAGAGCTCTGAGATGCGCCAGCACAGTTTGTATCAGGTCGTCCGCTGTCCACATTAGCCAAGCTTTCCTTCGCTTGCCAAGCCGGACAAGATGACACGGCTTTTAGGTTGCCTGGCAGGACTTTAGGTGGGAATTGGCAACTGGGCAACCATTAATTTAGAGCCCTGAACATATAAAATTCTCAAAGGATTGGACAGGCTAGATGCAGGAAACATTTTCCCAATGTTGGGGAGTCTGGAACAAGGGCTCACAGTTTATGAATAAGGGGTTGGCCATTTAGGACTGAGATGAGGTAAAAACAGTTTCACCCAGAGAGTTGTCAATCTGTGGAATTTTCTGCCACAAGGCGGTGGAGGCCAATTGACTGGATGTTTTCAAGAGAGAGTTAGATTTAGCTCTTAGGGCTAAAGGAATCAAGGGATGTGAGGAAAAAGCAGGAATGGGTTAATGATTTTTAGATGATCAGCCATGATCATATCGAATGGCGGTTCTGGCTCGAAAGGCCGAATGGCCTACCCCTGCACCTATTTTTCTATGTTTCTATGTACCAACAGCACCCATAGTCAGGATCAAGCCCACATCTCTGACGCTGTAAGGCAGCAACTCTACTACTGCGCCACCGTGCCACCCTCATATCAGAAAGACCAGGTAAGGATCGAAGCTACAAACAACAAACTGCTGGAGGATCTCAGCAGGTGAAAGGTTGATGTTGTGTTTGGAATCATAAATGTGAAAGTCAAGAGTGGATAAAAGGTCAAAGGGGATATCCTGTTTGATGGTCGGCATGGTATCAGTGGGCCGAAGGGCCTGTTTCCATGCTGCATGAATCCAAGTCCAAACAATTCTGAAGCCTGGTGTTAGGCCTTGTTCCAAATTTGCTTTATACAAGCATTATCAAATGTAAAGTAACCAAAAAAATTGCTGACATATTTAGTTTTCAGGGAATGTTATAAGTATAGTTTAGTTTTGTTTAGAGATACAGCAAGGAAACAGGCCCTTTGGATCATCGTGTCCGTGCCGATCAGTGCTGATCCAAAACACACTAGTGTCAATTTACAGAGGGTCAGTTAACCTGCAAACCTGCATGTCTTTGGGATGTGGGAGGAAACCCAGAGGAAACCTGCGTGGTCACAGGGAGAACGCACAAACTCCATACAGAGAGTGCCCGATGTCAGGATCGAACCCGAGACTCTGGCACTGTGAGACAGTGGCTCTGATACTCTGCACACCGTGCCGCCCTGCTGGGAGCATGTTGACTATTTTGGATTGATTGCTGCAGGGCTTTAACAGATGAAGCTCAGTGATATTCTTCTTCTGTGGTGGGGGCCATGGATAGGGAGATGCCAAGGGTGATGGGCAAACTGTCGAGATGCAACATTGCCAGTAATCTCAGTAACTAATGGCATTTACGCACGCTCACACACACACACACACACACACACACACACACACACACACACACACACACACACACACACACACACACACAAAACACATACACGCACACTCAAAACATACCCACACACACTAAACACACACTAAACACACACAAGCACAAGTCGGACGAGGTAGTTGAGGCAGGTACAGTCGCAATGTTTAAGAAGCATTAGACAGGTACATGGATAGGATAGGTTTAGAGAGATGTGGGCCAAATGCAGTCAGGAATAGTATAGATGGTAGATGATGGCCTGTGTGGGCAAGTTGGGCCGATGGGTCTGTTTCCACACAGTCAAACTCTATGACTGTGACTCTGTGTGGGTGCTACAGACCTAGAAGTGATCCATACTATTACTGTATGTCCACATATCTTTTATATAAATGAAACAGGTTCCTGAGCCATGTAGAGCAAGCCATGGTATGAATGGACTCAGTCTATCATCTTGTGTATTGCTTATATTAAATAAAGCAGTTACTTTAGGATATTGAATAGCGGATCTAAAATAACCTGTAAGGAGAGTTAAGCCAATATTTTACTTTCAGTTTCGAGTCAGAGGGAAAGATAATTCCACTGAGCGGCCTAATTTGTGAAAATATGGGCTGGGTAGTTTGTGATAACCCACTAAGATACTTTGAATAGATTAAATATTAACCCCACTCCCTCTCCAAGCATCAAAACCAAGATTTCATCTAACTCTAAAATTATATATGACTGCGAGATTAAGTGAATACTTTATCTCCTCTGTTCAAATGGTCAGCGTGGACCCAGTGGGCTGAAGAACCTGTTTCCATGCTGTATCTTACAAATTCATAAATCATGGTAGCTGAATTAGGTCATTCGGCCCATCCACTCTACTCTGCCATTCAATCATGGCTGATCTATCTTTCCTTCTCAATCTCATTCTCTTGCCTACTCCCCATAACCCCTGACACCCTTACTAATCAAGTTTCTGTCAAGCTCCTCCTTATAAATATCCAATGACCCAGTCTCCACAGCCGTCTGTGGCACTGAATTTCACAGACTCACCACCCTCTGACTAAATAAATTCCTCCTCATATCTTTTCTAAAGGTACATCCTTTTATTCTGAGGCTATGGCCTCTGGTCCTAGACTAAGGAAATGTTTGTGAGTTTAAATTCTTCACACATTGCTGATTGCTATAAAATAGCATGCAATACAGATATTCTACCACTTGATGTGGCTAATGGCTTTAGAAAACAACAACAACTGTGTGGTTGTATACTGGAGTGCAAGACTTACAGTGAAGTTTATAGGCAAGAGTTTAGGTTTACGTTTATTATTGTCACGAGTATTGAGTTAGAGTGAAAATGTTTGTTTTGCATGTTGTTCAAACAGATCAGATAATACTACACATAATACAATCAAGCCAAACTCAAGTACATTACTTAGAGCAAAGGAAAGGGGAAAATAGTCGAGAATCAGTATTTTATTGTCATATGTCCCAAAACAAAACAATTAAATTCTTGCAGCAGGGGAACAGATATGTAGACATAGTGCGGAATGCAGAATATTTCTCGGCTTTGGAAGAAACTGTTCCTGAGTCTGGTGGTGAGCGTTTTCTGTACCCTCTGCCAGATGGGAGTGGGGACAGGAAGGAATGATCAGCATGGGACAATAATCTTTGACTGCTTTTGGCTGCTTTTCTGAGGCAGCATGAAGTGTAGATGGAGTCACTGGTGAAAAGTCTGGTCTGATTCGATTCTATTCACTCAGCCTACAGATATGACTATGATTTAATACTATGATACCATATATGTATATTTTTATACATATGTCTATGATATACATACTTTTTGTTGTATCAGAGTACAAGCGACAATTAACTAAACTAAATAAATTATTTTCCCTTCAATTTAAGAGAAACTTCAACGTAATGGCATTCTGCAATGTATTGGTCCAAGATGTACCTGCCTTATGTTGCAGTTGTAAGAGGACAGTCGCAAGGGTGGTCTATGCAATGCAGTGCATCCCTGGTTTACACATCTATGCTTTGCAAGGAGTGGCTGGAAGTACACCAAAGGCCGCAAGACGTTGCAGAGAGTTGTGGATGTAGCCCAGTCCATCACACGCACTAGACTCCCCACCATCAATTCCACGTTATTCCCTTTATCATCTCAGTATCATCCTATCACCAACTAGAGAGCGGTCCTGACCAACCATCTACCTCATTGGAAACCCTCAGATTATCTTTAATCGGAGTTTACTGTGCTTTATCTTTCACTAAACGATATTCCCTTTATCCTGTATCTGTACACTGTGGATGACTCAATTGTTACCATGTATGGTCTTTGTGCTGCCTGGTTAGCACCTAACAAAAGTATTTCACTGCACCTTGGTACACATGACAATAAACTAAACTAACTAATCTCCACAGATACTGCTTGACCTGCTGCTTTTGTCCAGCATTTTTTTTTTATGTCAGATTTCCAGCATCTGCATTTAGGTTTCGATTTTTGTTGACAGCCTGCAATTTGTACGTAGAAAACTCTCACCAACAGCCACATGCCAACGGGTACTGTTGCAATTTGCAACATAAAATAACAGGTGCTATGCTCTGAAGGTAGACAAAAATGCTGGAGTAACTCAGTGGGTCAGGCAGCATCTCTGTAGAAAATGTATAGGTGATATTTCGGGTCGAGATCGTTCATCAGACTGAGAGTCAGGGAGGGGGAAACTAAAGATATGGGAAAGTACAGAACAAAGCAAAGCCTACATTAATGATCGTATAGAGCCCACAATGGTCCATTGTTGGCCGTGGACGAGGTGACAACAAAGGGATACGAACAATGAAACTAGCAGGATGAATAGGGTGGGGGAGGGACGGAATGCAATGGTAACTTGTAAGTTGAGAAATCAAGATTCATACCACTGGGCTGTAAGCTGCCCAAACGAAATATGAGGTGCTGTTCCTTCAATTTTGTTTAGCTTCACCCTGTCAGGCCCAGGACAGAAAGGTCCGTGTGAGAATGGGAAGGGGAGTTAAAATGTTTGGCAACTGGGAGATTATGTAGACCAAGGCGGACTGAACGTAAGTGTTTAGCAAAACGATCACCCAATCTGTGTTGGTCTCGCCGAAATAAAGAAGTCCACACCAAGAGCAACGGATACATTAGAGTAGATATCTACAGCTTTACAGTAGATATACTGTAGAGTAAAGTACTGTTCTATCTTCAATTTGTTCTAAATTCAAGTACTCCAAAAGTACAATTAGGAAAAAACGTCATTCACAGATCTGAGTCAAAAGAGATTTAATACATTTTACATGTGACCAAACTCACCACTGAATCATAACGCAGCTTTTAAATTATTTCCCGAATGCCACACACGACTTCCAAAGTAAACAGCAACATTGCCATTTTTATCTTTCATTAGTGGGTTTCGCTTCACTGAGCTGTTAAGTCATTATTCATTTCCAGCAAAGAACTAAACAAATTAAATTCATGGTAGAGGTTCACGGCTGCAAAAAGTAATGAGCTCGGATCCAAATATGGGCCGCTGGTTCTATTTGCACAGAAAGACCTAACATCTCTTTGATTTACCTCACTCTGACCGGTGATTGAGTCTGTATCAGGACCCTTAAAGGTCTCCTCTCTTTCATCACCATTCCCCGTCCAAGTGGAGTGGGAAGAATTGTCTGGTCTCCACAGCGAAGAGCCTTATTTCTGACAGTTGCATCAGTGCCTTGTGACAATAGACCATGAACAATAAGTGCAGGACTAGGCCATTCAGCCCATCGAGCCAGCACCGCCATTCAATGTGATCATGGCTGATCATCCACAATCAATCCTTGATGATCTTCATTACAAAGAAGGAGGAATTGTCCCTGGTGCTCTGACCAACATGTATACAGTACATCAATCTACATTTTGAAATCAATAAAAGACCATTGAGGAGGAAATTAGTCATAAGGTGATGAATCTGTGGAATTCATTGCCACAAACGGCAGTTGGGGCCAAGTCATTGGGTATTTTTAAGGCTGAGACTAGACTAATTGGGACCCGTTGGGTCCCATTCTCACACGGGAGGCCTGGCCCCCCAACTCAATATTTCACCACTCACGCATAGCCCCCAACAGTGCAGGCGCAGCTGATGGATTCTCGTTCCTTCCTCCTTCCTTCACACCCCCCACTCTTCCCCTGTGGTGGGGAGGGGTGGTGTGGGGAAGATGGGGTGTGGGGGTGTGGGGGACGGGGGTGTGGGTGTGTGGGTGTGGGGGGAGGGGGTGTGTGGGGGAGAGTGTGTGTGGGGGGAGGGGGTGTGTGTGGGGGAGGATGTGGGGGGGGGGGGTATGGGGGAGGGGATTTGGGGAAGTGTGAGGAGGTGTGTGGGGGATGTGGTCTGTGGGGCAGGGGGTGTGTGGGGAGGGTGTGTGTGAAGGAGAGGGGTGTGGGGGAGCGGGGGGTGTGGGGGAGGAGGGTGTGGGGGAGCAGGGTGTGGTGTAGTGGTGTGGGGGGACCGGTGTGGGGTGGAGGGTTTGGGTGTGTGGGCGGGAGGCATATGGGAAGGAGGGGGGCTTGTAGGGGTAGGGGAAAGGGTGTATGGGGGAGGGGTGCGTGTGGTGGGGGGCTGTGGTGGGGGGTGGAGGGGGGTGTGTGGGCTCAGCGGCTCCCGGACACGGCTCGACCACACTCACCGGCTCCAGTCGCACTCAACGGCTCCCGGCCCCGGCTGCACTCTGGAGCTCCCGGCTCGTTGTGGTGTCGCTGCATCCGCCTGTGAACACAGCCCCGTCCGTGGAATACAGCCCCCGCCCACAAACACACCCCCCCGCCCGCGGAGACACAGCCCCCACCACCCCGCGGACACAGCGACCACCAGCCCATGGACACAGCCTCACTCTGCTCACTCCGCTCCTTCAGCTTCATTCTCGCCGCCGGCGATTGACAGCGGGTGCCAGAAGGGGCGTCGCTGTCCCGGCGATTGACAGGAGAGAAGACCAATAACTTTTGTAATATTTCACTGATCGGAACAAAACTTGTTGCACTTGCAGCACAGGAGAATGACAAGTAAGATGGCGAAAAATCGTAGCGCTATCGGGTAATGTTTTTGCGCAAATTAAAAAACAAGAGTCATAGAATCATGGACTCATACATCATGGTAACAGGCCCTTCTGCCAAACTTGCCCACACCGACCAACATACCCCATCTACTCTGGGCAAGAGGCTCTGCGTCTACCAGATATGAGTAATATTGAGGGTTTAAAAACGTTTATTGAACTTTCTTTTGTTGATGATTATGTCATCAGAGGATGTGGGGAGAAGGCAGGAAGATTTGGTAGATAGGGAAAAATAGATCAGCTGTGATCAAATGGTGGGGAAGACTTGATGGTCCGAATGGCCTAATTGCTCCTATGAATTATGGTCTGGTGGTCTCATCTCGCACAATGATTCCCGCAACTACTCAGAGCAGTGGATCACTGTACAAATGTAACGGAATATTGCTACAGGGTCGTAGAATCATAGACTCATACAGCGTGGAAACAGGCCCATTGGCCCAACTTGACCACACTGACCAACATGCCCCATCTACACTAGTTCCACCTGCCTACGTTTGGCCCATATCCCTCCCAACCTGTCCGATCCATGAACCTATATGAATGTTTCTTAAACACTGCATTAGTACCTGCCTCAGCTACCTCCTCCAGCAGTTCGTTCCACACAGCCACCGCTCTTTGTGTGAAAAAGTTACTCCTCAGGTTCCTATTAGATTTTCCTCCCTCACGTTGAACCAAATGTCCTCATGTTCATCCTTCCCCTACTCTGGGCAAGCGACTCTGTTCATTTACCCGATCTATTCCTCTCATGATTTTGTACACCTCAATAAGATCGCCCCTCATCCTCCTGTGCTCTAAGGAATAGTCCTACCCTGCTCGACGTCTCCCTGTAGTTCTGGCCCTCGAATCCTGGCAACATCATCGTAAATCTTCCCTGTGCTTTTTCCAGCTTGACAACATCTTTCCTACAACATGGACTGAACCCTGAACTGAATACAATACTCTAATTGCGGCCTCAACAACGTCTAATATAATTGCAACAGGACTTCCCAACTTCTATCCGCTGTTGTGTAAAGTGCTTCCGTCTGCCAGGCAAATAATGGATAACATACAGCCACCTTTGGCTAACATACAGCATATAAAACAGCAAATTCACTCTCTGACTTTTCTGTTTCATATTAAAATGTGTGGAAATTAATCAAAGCTGAGACAATACTTCCCTTAAATCAATGTTCCCAGCAGGAGCGGATTTGCATTTCATCCCCCTAGTGGACATGTTTTCTTTTTTATTATGTGCTGGTTAAAAAGTTTCCATTAAAATTATTCCACATTTGAAGAGACACTGCTGGAAATCGAAAATGGTGTAGTAAATCTAATGCTAAGGCAGCCCCTGAAACAAGTGAGTTATGTTTTTGATTGAGTTTAGAAGGTTGAACGGGGACCTCAATTACAGAATAATGAAAGGCTTCGATAGAGTGGATGTGGAAAGGATGTTTCCATTGGTGGGAGAGTTTAGGACCAAAGGTCACAGCCTCAGAATTAAAGGGCACTCTCTTAGAAAGGAGCTGAGGAGCAACTTCTTTAGTCAGAGGATAGTTAATCTTTTGAACTCATTGCCACAGAGGACTGTGGAGGCCAAGTCAGTGTATATATTTTAAGGCAGAGACAAACAAATTGTTGATTAGAACGGGTGTCAAGGGTTATGGGGAGAACGCAGGAAATTGGATTGGGAGGCAGAGATCAGCCATGATTGAATGGCGGAGTAGACTCGATGGGGCAAATGGCCTAATTCTACTCCTAGTACTTGTGAACTTGTGAACTTGTAAACTCCAAATGTTTTCACGGGATGGAAATGTCAAAGACTAGAGGTTAGTACAGGTGCCAGGGGTGATGGGGAAAATGAAATTTTAAACAAGCTGCATGGTGGCGCTGCGGTAGAATTACTGTCTTACGGTGCCAGTCCCGGGTTCGATCCTGACTACGGGTACTGTCTGTACAGAGTTTGTATGCTCTCCCCTTGACCTGCATTGGGTTTTCCTGGATGCTCCGGTTTACTCCAACACTCCAAAGACATACAGGTTTGTAGGCTAATTGGCTTGGTAAAATTGTAAAAATTGTCCCTATTGTGCGCAGGAGAGTGTCAGTTTGCAAGGATCGTGATTGGTGTGAACTAGGTAGGCCGAAGGGCCTGTTTCCATGCTATATCTCTAAACTAAACTAAACTTAAGGGAGAAGAATAGGGTTGAGAGGGAAATATAGATCAGCCATAATTGAATGATGAAGTAGACCTGATGGGCTGAATGGCCTAATTCTGCAGTTTTAACATGACCTATGGATCGTATGAACTTAGAGAGCCTAGCTGTAAGGTAAGAGTGCTCTATTGTCATACTGTATGTCCCAGAAGAACAATTACATTCTGCAACAGCACAACAGCATATATAAACATAGCATTGTGCAAACAATGTAATAAACAAACACAAGTTCAGTATATATATTAATACACACACACACACACACACACACACACACACACACACACACACACACACACACACACGCACACACACACATATATAATATATATATATGTACAAGCCCACATACACATACATATTACAACAAACAAGCAAACAATAATAGCACATAAAGACAAAACCAATGCCCCCCAGTCTATGTAGTTCAGAACTTATTTGGAGGCTGTAGTGTTTAATAGCTTGTTGGCTGTAGGGGAGAAGCTATTCCTGAACCTGGATGTTACAGTTTGGAGATTCCTACATCTTCTTCTCGATGGCAGGAATGAAATGATTGTGTGGCCAGTCATGAGTCTCTGATGATGCTGTGCCTTGTTCAGGCAGTGACTCCTGTGAATCTCTTTGATGGTGGGGAGGCCAGTACCCATGATGGACTGGACAATTTCACCACTTTTTGCAGTCTTCCTCACCCCTGGACATTCAAATTGCTGAACTTTAAACCAGTTTAATGGAGGTGTGTTTAGTTTAGTTTAGAAACACAACGTGGAAACAGGCCCTTCGGTCCCACAAATCCATGACGACCAGCTATCGTACTTCTATCCCAGAAACTAGAGACAATTTACAGGTGCCAATTAACATACAAACCTTTAGACTATAGACTTTTGAGAAACAGTGCAGAAAAAGGCCCTTCAGTCCACCTACCCCGACCAGTGAAACCAGCACACTAACTCTTTTCTATGCACACTAGGAACAATTTACATTTATACCAAGCCAATTCATTTACAAACCTGTACTTCTTTGAAGTGTGGGAGGAAACCAGAGCTCCTGCAGCAAACCCATGTGGTCACAGGGAGAACGTACAGACCCGTACCGACAGAACCCATAGTCAGGATCTATCTCAGGTCTCTGGCGCTGTAAGGTTGCAACTCTACCACTGCGCCACTGTGCCACCCCAATAACAATGGCATTGAATCGACTTTTAGTTTGGCACATAGTTATGCAGGGATTTATAAGGGATATGGATCACGTGCAGGCAGAGGCCATTAATATAGCATGACTCTCTAGCGCCCAGAGGGTATTGCGTTTATGATGGCACAGTGTCACTAACTGTACCATTTTTAGTTTATTTATTTTAGAGACAGCTTGGAAACAGTTCGGCAGTTTGCAGGGAGAACGTGCCAACTCTGTGCAGACAGCACCCGTAGTCAGGATTGAACCTGGGTCTCTGCCGCTGTAAGACAGCAACTCTACCACTCTGTCACCGTGCTGCCTAAACTAAACTAAACATTGGGACAAAAGCTGGACACACATACTCTAAATACGCCCTTTTCTCTGGCCTCTCCTTCACTGGTCCTTTGACAACACCACAATGCTATTTCCATCCTTATTCGGGAAGTATCAAATATTTCAGTGTAAATGAAGCAAACCATCAAAAGCTGCAGAGGAGGTAAAATAAATTGCTTCTTCTTCCGGCTGAAGTGCACAACTCGACAGGTTTAACAGGAGTATGAATATTAACAAAATCCGCAGGAAATAAATTTTGGCGATCTACTAAACGCAAATCCGCTGTCAAAACTCTGAAAAGGGTGAATAATGCCTCACATTATCATGAGCTAAAGAACATGTTCCTGAAATGATAATGTACGGGGTTATTCAAGATTTCCCAAGACTGTCTCGATGTCAATTTATCAATGGCCTTATTCACTCACCTCTCTCTGTAATGTTAGTACATGGCTGAATCCATTCTCAATCCCAATTAAAATGTCTTTGGAACAAGCAAGAACAATCTTGCGTCCAAGAATTTCATTGCCTTTCTTGTTATTTTCATTCCTTAGGCTGAGAACTGCATAAATCAACTAAGGAAGTGAATAGATAGTTTAAAATTCTTGATTCACTTTTAACACTGCATCGTGCAACCCAACTGATCTGTGCAATGTTGATTCTCCACAGAGCTCACCTTCTGCCCTTCTTTATCTAAAGCATTCAACATCAATTCTCTCTCATGTTTATTCTGCATCCCTTAAAAGCAATTCAGCCAGATATTCCTATCATTGCTCTCTGGACTAAATATATTTCTCCTGAATTCCTGATTAGGTTTATGAGTGACCCACATACATTTACAACTGAGTAGCAAGGTGCTGGAGATGATGGAATCTAAAGTGAAACAAAGTGTTGGAGTAAATTAGTGGGTCAGACATAATAATGTGGCACAGTGGACTAGCACAACATTTAAAAATCATTTGGACAGTTATATGAATAGGACGGACCTAGAATGATATGAGCCAAACGCAGGCAGGTGGGACTAGTGTAGATGGGGTATCTTGGTCGCAATGGACCAGTTGGGCCGAAGGGCCTGATTCCACGCTGTATGGAGTCATGATTCTATGACTCTATGACACCATGACTCTATGATGGTGAGAGATCATTGTTCTGAAACTTTGTTTCTTTCTCCCCAAACTCTACTTGAAATGGTGAGAATTTGCTGCTAATATTAAGAACGACGCAAAAGGTCTCAGGTTTGGGATTTAAAGCCTCAAACAAAACATGACGGGAGAATTTATTCACAGTGCTATGTAGCCGGAAGACAGTTGTGCTTGCTAATGTCAAAGCACTGATCTTTGAGTTGTATTCCTCCTGTCTTCTTACAGGCATTGTGGTTATATTGCAAAAAAGGCCTTTAAAACATAGCCAATTCTCTTCTAATTGGGCAAGAAGATGTAGTGCCGTCCATAAGAATGATCCATAAGCCAAACTGAAAGAAATTTGCATTAGGCGAGAAATAGTATTGAGCAGACTGATGGGACTGAAGGCTGATAAATCCCCAGGGCCTGATGGTCTGCATCCCAGGGTACTCAAGGAGGTGGATCTAGAAATTGTGGACGCATTGATGATCATTTTCCAATGTTCTATAGATTCAGGATCAGTTCCTGTAGATTGGTGGGTAGCTAATGTTATCCCACTTTTCAAGAAAGGAGCAAGAGAGAAAACGGGGACTAATAGACCAGTTAGCCTGACATTGGTGGTGGGGAAGATGCTGGAGTCAATTATTAAAGAAGTAATAACGGCGCATTTGGATAGCAGTAAAAGGATTGGTCCAAGTCAGCATGGATTTATGAAGGGGAAATCCTGCTTGACTAATCTTCTGGAATTTTTTGAGGCTGTGACAAGTAAAATGGATGAAGGAGAGCCAGTGGATGTAGTGTATCTGGACTTTGAGAAAGCCTTTGAAAAGGTCCCACACAGGAGATTAGTGGGCAAAATTAGAGCACATGGTATTGGGGGTAGGGTATTGACATGGATAGAGAATTGGTTTGCAGACAGGAAACAAAGAGTGGGAATAAACGGGTCCCTGTCAGAATGACAGGCAGTTGTGAGTGGAGTGCTGCAAGGCTCGGTGCTGGGGCCGCAACTATTTACAATATATATTAAAAGTAACACTAACAAATTTGAAGATGACACAAAGCTGGGTGGCAGTGTGAACTGTGACGAGGAAGCTAGGCGGTTGCAGGGTGACTTGGACAGGTTGAGTGAGTGGGCAGATGCATGGCATACGCAGTATAATGTAGATAAATGTGAGGTTATCCACTTTGGCGGCAAGAACAAGGAGACAGATTATTATCTAAATCATGTCAGATTAGGAAAAAGGGATGTGCAACGAGACCTGGGTGTCCTTGTAACCAGTCACTGAAAGTAAACATGCAGGTACAGCAGGCAGTGAAGAAAGCTAATGGCATGTTGGCCTTCATAACGAGAGGATTTGAATGTTGGAGTAAAGAGGTCCTTCTGCAGTTGTACAGAGCCCTGGTGAGACCACATCTTGAGTATTATGTGTAGTTTTGGTCTCCTAATTTGAGGAAGGACATCCTTGCTATTGAGGCAGTGCAGCGTAGGTTCACAAGGTTAATCCCCGGGATGGAGGGACTGTCATATGAGGAAAGATTGGAAAGACTGGGCTTGTATTCACTGGAATTTAAAAGGATGAGAGGGGATCTTATAGAAACATATAAAATTATTAAAGAACTGGACAAGCTAGATGTTCCAATGTTGTGGGAGTCCAGAAACAGGGGCCACAGTCTAAGAATAAAGGGGAGGCCATTTAAAACTGAGAAGAGAAAAAACATTTTCACCCAGAGAATTATGAATTTGTGGAATTCTCTTCCACAGAAGGCAGTAGAGGTCAATTCACTGGATGATTTTAAAAGAGAGTTAGATAGAGCTCCAGGGGCTAACGGAATCAAGGGATGTGGGGAGAAGGCAGGCATGGGTTACTGATTGTGGATGATCAGCCATGATTACAATGAGTGGCGGTGCAGGCTCAAAAGGCCAAATGGCCCCCTACTGCACCTATTTTCTATGACTCTATGACTATAATGTTTGGGACAAAGACCCATCATTTATTTATTTGCCGCTACTCCACAATTTCAGATTTGTAATAGAAAAAAAATCACATGTGGTTAAAGTGCACATTGTCAGATTTTAATAAAAGTCATTTTTATACATTTTCGTTTCACCATGTAGAAATTACAGCAGTGTTTATACATAGTCCCCCCCCCCCCCCCCCCCCCTCCCCCCCCCCCCCCCCCCCCCCCCATTTCAGGGCACCATAATGTTTAGAACACAGCAATATCATGTGGATGAAAGTAGTCATGTTTAGTATTTTGTTGAATATCCTTTGCATGCAATGACTGCTTGAAATCTGTGATTCAGGGACATCACCAGTTGCTGGGTGTCTTCTCTGGTGATGCTATGCCAGGCCTATATTGCAGCCATCTGTTGCTTATGCTTGTTTTTGGGGCTAGCCCCTTCACTTTTCCCTTCAGCATATAAAAGGCATGCTCAGTTGGGTTCAGATCGGGCGATTGACCTGGCCATTCAAGAATTGACCATTTTTTAGCTTTGAAAAACTCCTTTGTTGCTTTAGCAGTATGATTGGGATAATTGTCTTGCTGTAGAATGAACCGCCAGCCAATGAAATTTGAGGCATTTGTTTGAACTTGAGCAGATAGG
Organism: Okamejei kenojei; assembly: GCA_035221665.1. Lineage (NCBI taxonomy): Eukaryota > Metazoa > Chordata > Chondrichthyes > Rajiformes > Rajidae > Okamejei > Okamejei kenojei. Next base: position 49,089,326 of record CM069141.1, read on the forward strand.
ATATGTCTATATGTTAATCCTGGCCAAATTGGAGAGGCTAGGACACTAAAATTGAGTAAAGGCTTCTGAGCTGCTCAGCCATTTGGTCAATTTAAAAGTGCCTTCTGTAGAAATGGGACAAGCTGCAGAATGGTGTCAGTTTGTCTAGAGCCTAGATCAGAGCTGCAGGAAGAGAATGGGAACATCTGCAGACCCTGATAATTAGGAGCAAAATGCATAGAATGGATTGGATGAATTCAAACCAGACATACACATTGTAAATAATGTTGCAAAGCTTTATTTTGCTGGATGTTGATTAGATTAAGTATTGAGCTCTTGTCTGCTTTTCTTGCATATCAGGGCACATGTTGCGATGTTTGTTTCCTTTGAGAAACCCTGTTTGAATACAATGTATTAGCCACTGTATTATTAGGTTAGGAAAATTCTGTCATGTATGGGGTTAATCAATATCTGTTATTGGACTGTAAAGAGACCACCCACATGTGGATCGGCCCCTCAAGTTTCGGGGGCCTATAAAGGTCGGCTCCCACGAGGTCCTGTGTCGATCTTGTGGGAGAACACTTGGGACTGCATGACCTTCTGGATTGTCCCTGTTTGAGTGAGGCCAAGAGGGCTTGATCAGGCAGATATGAGGATCTAACCCGCGGTGGTTAGTTACAGTAGTTGGAACTGTAATTGTGTTTTGACAAAACAAAGCTTAGATGCGCAAGTGCTTGACTCAGTGATTTTTGACTGACACTAGACTGGAGGGAAACTTAGAATAAACAATTTATATTGGGCGCTCATCTGGGATCTCAATGGACCTCCAAACACAAGTTTGCGGTCAAGTTTGAGCTGTTTCAATCGCGAGTGCAGAAATTGGGCCCACTGTGCGGTTTTCACAATGAATTTTGGCACTTCGCCAGTCGGGGCGGATCGATCATTCGCGGGCTTGGGAAAGGGTCCAATCGACATCATTAGAACAGAGTCTAGCAAGCACGGGGGGGGGGGGGGGGGGGGGGGTTATTAGCACTCTTTTGGGTTAGGGGCCCATAAAACAGGGCGTGGAGTGGCCCAAAACTTGGTCATAGTTGGCAGACTGCAGCTGGTTTAACGAGAGCCTGACACGCTTCGAGGGTGAAGGGTGCCCATTTTCCAGATTTGGGATACAATTGGCGGGGTATTGAAACACAGGTCTGGTCTACGTATTGATCTATCTGTGCCTGGAGCACTGATTGGAAAGGTGCGTTCTGAAAATCAGCATCGACTGCCAGCGCGAAGAGGCTAGGTGCTGAAAACCTGGTGCCCAGCAGAGAGGGGTGTCTGCGTTAAGGTGTCCCTCCCTGGTGTTACGGACGAGGAACGTCGTAAAGGCATCGGGTTTGCTGGCTAGAGTATAGATTGGCTGGGAATACTCCAGTCCATTCGAGATTTCTTTGGGCAATTTAGTTTGAATTCGAGAGCCCACATATGTGGAGTGGTATGCACCAAAACTAGAGGTCCGAGAATGAGTCTAGATTTGCAGCTCAAATTTCCAAATACAGAATTTCACATTGAAGTTCTGCCCGTACGTTAGAATTCGAATTCTGCGTAGATAGAACCTCGGAGTTTGTGCATGTTCGTGATCGATTCCGAATAGCGGCTGATCAACAGTGATAGTAACCCTCTGATTGATTGTTGATTAGTACCTGATAGCGAAGAGTAACTGAGAGACGGGTACCTGATTTACTTGGTGAAAAGTAACCCGAATGCGAAGGGTACCCCTAATTTTGTAGAACTTAGAGAGGAGGGATAGAGGGCTCCCTACAGAAGTCCAGTCTTAGTGTGAGGATAGTAACATTCGGGAGGAAAAGTAGTCATTTAAGGAGTACTACCCCTCAGCAAAGTACACTAGGAAGGGGAAAATCTTTGGTATCAGAGGAAGAGGTTCACTGATTGATAATAGCGTGACGCGGCATTGAGATAGAGTGTGTGTAAACTGTGCGCTAGCGTGTTAAATCGTATTGTAAATTGTAAAAATCTAGCATCATCTTTTTGTATTGTTCTTGGATCCTAATTGTGTGAATATTTTGTGTATGTAAATAAATTTAGAGTGTATTAAGATTTAGAAAGTTAAGATCTAGTGCGTGTTAAGTTTGCGGACCACTATCTGTATTGCTGCTTGTGTGAGTGCTTAAGGATTTTTGTGTGTTAGATATTGAAGTAAAAGTGTGTTTGAATTAAATATGTAATTGTTTAGATCATGGTATTGTTTGAATCTGACTCATGGTGGTTTGATCAGGGTAGGTACTCTTTCGATTGCTGTGTCAGGGGAGGAGTCGTTCCGCTGACCAATTGCGCCACGAGGAGGATTTATCAGTGTGATTTATTAGAGTGTGATTGAATACGAGCGATTAAGTTGAATAATTGAATCGGAGTGATTGAGTGGTTGAATGAGTAACAGTTGGAAGGGAACAACTGTGTGAAAAGTGTGGTTCGGAAAGACGATTAGCCATTGTGTGGGAGCGACTCCATTGACCTTGGAGTCTGAAAGGAAGGAGCGAGTTTGAATAGGTGTAAGTGTCTAGTATTATATTTTGTATTGTAATTATTGTGCAGAAAAATTGGGCATGTCTCAGACAAGGACTCAAATAGACCCAGAAGCCCGATAAGAATCATTTGTGAGAAGCTTCTGCATGATGCAGACAGATTAAGAGAATTATCTGGAGAATTAAATGGGGTTTTGAGAAGTGAACTTTGGCCACTGGGTGGACTAAAATCTGTTTTAGGAATAAACTACGTAAAAACAATTGTCAAACGATATGGAAACAGTGAAGAAGAGAATGAGCTAATTGGAATATGGAGAATGTTCTTCACTAGAAGGAAAATAAATAAAGAGATTGTTCTGCTGTCTACTCTAAGAATGGCAGCGTGTAAATTAGGGATTAGAGAGGAACACGAGAGAGCTGGTCCTTCTCGAGACATTCCAGAACAGGGAAATTAAGATAGTGGAAGCTAACAGCAGGAGCAGGAGCAGGAGCAGGAGCAAGAGAGAATACAATCTTCTAAAAGGGAAACTACTGAGATGGCTCTTAAAGGGGAGGTGCCGACTAAAATCAAACTTATTATATTTGGTAAGAGTACAGCAGTATCTGTGGACCTGGAATGGAGAGAGGCTCACAATATGCCAGGATGGGTAGAATTTTTTGGAATGGGGCCACAGCATTCCTCTCAGCACTCTCATGTTCTCAGTTCGGAGATGCCATGCGTAGCTTGCGAGCAGGGCACACAGGAGGAATCAGCGGTATCTTTGACTCCTCTCACTAAATTCAAATCTAAAGTGGAAAAATCGGGAAGGACCTTCTAGCTCCTATGATTGCTCCACCAGTGCGGGATAGTATGGGAGATCAAGGAGCTAAAAGGAAGGTTCCGCTGAAGTGGGTACCAAAATGAATTAGGAAATCTAGTAGTGGGAAAGTGAATGAATCTTTCCTGAAGCACAGAGACAGAATGAGTAGCTTTTCTGAGGGTGAGACAGCAGGATAATATGGAGGGATTGATCCTGACATTGATTGTATTATTATATCGGAGCAATTTCCCGACGATGGGGGTATAGAACGGATTCCTCATTGGCAGTTCGTTTGTAAAAAGCTGCCTCCTCCACCTTCGGTATTAGGTCCTGCAGTAGGTGTAGATGACCCCCGGGCCACAGACGTTCACACTTTAATGCAGCCTGGTCCAACGGCAGCTCAGAGACCTGCACTAAGAATTCAGAAATGGGAAATAACTACGGAGGAAGACAAGGAGGAGAAGGAATGGGAACTAAGGAAAACTGAAATGGCACTAGGGAGAGAGGAAACAAACTCATTGAGCAGGAGGTACGGGAATGGGGAAATTATCTATTGTAGTAACTTGTTACTGAGTTTGTGCCTGCACGACAGTATAATTGACAACATACTATCTGGGGAGTGAGGTAAAGAATATACAGACTCCTTGAGAATGGGCAGAAGACAACACAGGTAATGTAGCTCCTCAGAAAAAGGAATCAACAAGAAGGAGGAAATTATACTGTCCTGTCCCTTTAAGACAAATCATGAATTTATAAAATTTTGGATTTGGTCTCTAAATTGTATGGTAATGAATTGGAGGGGCTTTAAAAGTTTCAGATTTGGAACCGACTTGTGAGATTTGGTTTAGGAATATTTGGAGGTTGATTATTAATTGATATTGTTATTGTCTCATTCCCCAGACAGACAGGCAACCAAAGATGGCAAGGATTACTCAGAGAACATCAGGAAGGATGGAACTTGGGAAGATCTGGTAACATGGAAATTATTCAGGGAACATGAGAGTTGGAATTGGAAATGATCAAAAGAGGAACTGTGAACAGCAGGACTTCCCTTTAAGAGACCAGACCAGAAATTACTCAGTGGTTAGGAAACTAGTATAAAAGAACTGCTATGGACTGAGAGCCCAGCCAACATACTGAAGAAGAAGGACTGGAGGAGGTCTATAGAATTAGGAAGAGAAACTTGAATGGGTGTGGAGATATCAGAGTCGATGTATTTGACCAATGGATCTAAATTGTTTAACCCTTGATGGTAAAGGTGGAAAGAAATTGTCCCTAGATTTGGCATTCTTGGATTTATGATAAAATTGACAACATATGGAAATTGATTTATTAAATTTGAACAGCTGGGAATTCCACAGGAATTGGAATAGAATTATGTTATCGGCCACAATGCTGCGGAATGAGAAGAATGAGACGGACCCTGCGACTTAAATTATTAAATTGAAGACTGAGACGGAATTTGGTTGAATTGAAACATTCTGCATGGTTTGCTTTAAATAAGAGTCATGCCTGTAGGGAAATCTGGACTGAACCCAGCTGAAATTAATATGAGAAACCATCATCAGATATACATATTATAACATTGTGTGAATATGGGGAGAGCTGATTAGTGTTGATCCTAGGATAGCAACGAGTATATCATAGAACAGAATAGTAATAGGAATACAGTGATAGAGCAGAATATAATAGGATAGTGATAGTGAAATGGAAAAGGGATAGAATTACAATGAATGTATGGGGAAGCATTGGTGCATGAATGATAACTTGCTTTGTCCCAAGTTTTTCAGGAATTATAGGTTATAGGTTTGATTATGGAAAGATAGTTTAGTTGAGTTTAGTTTAGTTTACAGATGGCAAGGTGGTGCTGCAGTAGAATTACTGCCTTACAGAGCCAGACACCCGGGTTCGATCCTGACTATGTGCGCTGTCTGTATGGAGCTTGTACGTTCTCCCTGTGACCAACGGAACTCAAAACTAAATTCAACTAAAAATGGTGCAGCTAGCGTCACTGTGCCATCATAAACAGAATGCTCTCTTATTTATCTGTAAGCTAGAGAGTCATGGATTCATAGAGTCACAAAGTCATACAGCATGAAAACAGCCTCACAGCCCAACATGTCCATGCCAACCAAAATGGCCACCTAACCGAGTCCAATTTGCCGGCATTTGGTTCATATCCCTCTAAACCTTTCCTATCCATGCATCTGTCTCTTAAATGTTGTTATAGTGCCTGCCTCACCTACCTCCTCTGGCAGCTTGATGTGTAGGAAGGAACTGCAGATGCTGGTTTATGCCGAAGATAGATACAGAGTGCTGGAGTAACACAGCAGGTCAGGCAGCATCACTGGAGAAACGGATGGGTGATGTTTCGGGTCGGAATCCTTCTTCAAACACTGTTCCGGGTTTGAACCCTTCTTCAGAGTCTTCTGAAGAAAGGTTTCAATCCAAAACTTCACCCATCCTTTTTCTCTGGAGATGCTGCCTGACCCGCTGAGTTACTCTAGTCCTTTGTGTCTATCCTCTGGCAGCCCATCTGGTGTCTACTACAGCCAACTTAGAGGGTGTGATAGGCCAGACCCCGGTTCCCTCTCTTCATCTACCAGCCTCGCTCCTCGCCGGTCATGTCCGTCATCACGTGCTCCATCCTCCTGGTCTCTGTCCTTCAAGGGAACGAACAGGGGCCAGCTCAGCAGCTCCCCCTGTAGGCTGCGGCCCGCTGGGTCTTGCCTTCGGCCCCAGGAGTCCAGCTCGGCAGCTACTCCCTGTAGAGTGTGGACCGTTGGGAGCTTCTCCTTATGAACTCTTTTAATGTGTTTGAAGCAAACAGGTTTATTTAAAGTAAATTTACTTTATTAACAATCAAGTTTGAACTAAGTGACAAATTTAATGGCCAATTAATTTGCAAATGCAGCATTTTCATTAAACCCATGGTGAGTTCATGTGGAAGATGTCATTATCGTGAAATTAATAGCAGATTTGTCCAAATTGGATTGTTATTTGGGGCAATTTGCAATTCATGGGGCATTTCTACGACACCATATTTGACGACTGAATATTAAAGTCAAGATGTCATTAAGCTGGAAAGGGTGCGGAGAAGATTTACGAGGATGTTGCCAGCTTTTTATCCCAAGCCAATTAACCTACAAACCTGTATGCATTTGGAGCGTGAAAGGAAATGGGTGGCAGGTTGATAGATCGAAGTGGTGGCGCAGCGATAGAGCAGCTGCCTTACAGTGGCGAACACCCGGCTACAATCCTGACTATGGGTGCTGTCCATACGTATGTTCACCCTGTGACCACGTGGTCATTCCATGCTTGCTCTGGTTGCCTCCCACATTCCAAAGACGTGTAGGCACGTATGGTTAATTGACTTATGCAAATTGTCCGTAGTATGTTAGATAGTGCTAGCGTTCTGGTGATCGCTGGTTGGCACGGACTTGGTGGGCAGAAGGGCCTGTTTCCACTCTGTGTCATTAAATGGTTGTCTGAACCAACACGTCTATAATGTTGCGGTAATCAAGATTTTCCCTGTACCTGTTCCTCTCAGTACTTCTACATATGACAATAAACAATTAAGCTGGAAAGAATGCAGAGAAGAGTTACAAGGATGTTGCCGGGACTCGAGGACCTGAGCTATGGGTGTAATTCCGGTCTTAAACCTACCCCCCTTAGTCTGATTCTGTCAAACACTGAATATGAGCACTGAAAATCCAAGTCTCTTTTATTGTGCACAATACTAATACCAGTTCAATACCTAGTCCAATACAGCTTGTCCGATCCTTGTTTCTACTTACTAGAGCCCAACAGCCTTGCGCAAATAGAACACACACCCCTGAAGATTGGCACACCCCAATGTGTTCCCCACGCTTTTATACCTTTACAGACCCTTGGTGTAAAAATACATGGGGGTGGGGGCAACCCCTAGAAGCCAATTATCGATAAGGGCTGCAGAATACATTGAATGACAATTCCCTAACCCAATCATGTATTATCACATAACATAGTTTCAACACAAAGTACTTAGGGGGAACCACTTCTAAGTATTAAGTAAAGAAACATTATCCCCAAGTAAAGTAAACATGTTTGGTGAGGCCCCTCTCCTGGAGCAATCACAAAAAGCGGCGGGAAGACTCTGCAACATAATTGTACCCATTATTTCCCCAACCAATCCCAAGAATGCATTTGCAACAGGACCTAGCGCCTTCTGCAAAATCTCATACATATTAACAATTAAAGGCCATCAGGCCATTAACCTCTATTCAACCCCTTCCCAGGCCACACACTTTCTGGAGCCATCGTCCCCATGTTCTTGCAGCTTTTTGCAAAAGGTGCCAAGCTAGTTTTACAGATCTTTGAAGCAGAAATCCTCTATTTTGTCAAGTACCCCAAAATGTCTGATATTAACATGGGGAGAGGTTGAGCTGGCGAGGACTTTATCCCTTAGAGCATAGGAAGATGTGGGGTGATCTTATAGAGATGTATAAGATCATGAGAGGGATAGATAGTGTAAACCCACTGAGTCTTTTATCCAGAGTATGGGAATTGAGAACCAGAGGACATAGGTACAAGGTGAGGGGAGGGAAAGATTTAATAGTAACCTGAGGAGCAACATTTTTACACAAAGGGTGGGAGGTAATTGGAATAAGTTGCCAGAGGATATTGTTGAGGCAGGAACTATCGCACATTCAAAAAACATTTGGATAGGTACATGGAAAGGGTAGGTTTAGAGGGATATGGCAAAATGCAGGCAGTTGGATGTGGAATCTTGTAGACTACTAGTGTAGATGGGGCATGTTAGATGGGGTGGGTAAGTTGGGCTGAAGGGCATGTTTCCACGCTTTATGACTCTATGGTTATAACTCGACCAATTCAACCAATTTTTGTCAGTATTGACGGTTGACTAAGCTGCCAAAACTTTGTGTCAGGTATTTTCCCACCATTTCTGTCTTAAGGAATGCCATAAATGTTATCATGAGACATTCTAATTTACAATAAACAGTTTAAAAATAATTTTGTGGAGATCATCGGCCACATATATCGTCCAGTACATCAGGAGTCTTGGAAGAAGCTATCTAATTAGTACTGAACCTCTACTCTTTATCCATGCTTCACCAATGTTTCTCCTCTTCAAATGGTAGAATCTGGTTACACCATCTAACGCAGATTTAATAGATATCCCAGAAATACATTTTATTCTTTAGATGCAGTAATGAGCTTTAGTAACTCTGTTGCAGTTTACTGTTGAGTAACCAAATAAATGTTTCCACAAGGATATGCCATTCACATCAACCAGATGATGAACATCCTATATGTGGACTCATGTTTTAGTTTAGTTTAGAACCAGCATAACAGGCTCTTCGTCCACACCGACTATCGATAGCCCATTCACACTAGTTCTATGCCATCCCATTTCTTCATCCACTTCTGCCACACTAGGGGCTATTAACCATTAAACCTGCACATCTTTGCAATGTTTGAGGAAACCGGAGCGCCCGGATGAAAATCCACACGGTCACAGTGAGAACGTACAAACTCCACACAGAAAGCACTTGAGGTCGGAATTGAACCCGAGTCTCTGGCGCTGTGAGGCAGTGGCTCGACAAGCTGCCCCACTGTGCCGCCCATTTCATATAACCTTTATAATTTTATAATTTTAACTGAATGATAATCCCACTGACAATGCAGCATTCCCTCAGAATTGGCAAAAGATGTTTCAGGGTACATTTTGCTCAGTGCTTTGGAGTGTAACCTGGTTTGTCCAAACCAGAGAGGTGAAACAGGTTGGGTCCATATTCCTTGTTGTTTAGATCAATGAGGAGTGATGCCACTGAAACATATTAGATTCTAAGGGTGACAAAAGTATAGATGTTAAGTTGTTTTGGGACAGTCTTGAATTATAGGACTCTGTTAGGGCCAGTCTTGAATAAGAGAACTTGGGGCGGCACAGTGGCACAGCAGTACAGTTGCTGCCTTACAGCTACAGAGATCCAGGTTCGAGCCTGACTATGGGTGCTGCCTGTACGGAGTTTGTACGTTCTCCCTGTGTTTTCCATGGGTTTTCATCCCGTTTCCTCCCACACTTCAAACACGCACTGATTGGCAGGTTAATTGGCTTTGGTAAAATTGTTAATGCTCCCTAGTGTGTAAGATAGTGCTAGTGTATGGGGTGATTGCTGTTTGGCACGAACACAGTGGGTGGAAGGACCTGTTTCTGTGCTGTATCTCTAAAGTAAAGTTACAATATAAGGGGTCTTTTACAACTGCAAATAAGTAGAACTTTCTTCTTGCAGAGGATAATGAATTTCTGGAGAGCTGTGGAGATTAGATCAGTGGAAGGGAGGGAGATATATTTCTGAAAGGTTGATTGATTGGGGGCTATTGAGATCTGCCCCAGAAGAGAAGTTGAGACCTTGGGCATAGACTTACAGAAATATTCAGCACAGAAACAGGTCCTACGGCCCAACTTGTCCATACCGACCAAGATGCTCCATCTAAGCCGGTCTCATTTGCCTACGTTTGCCCCATATCCCTCTATGTCTTTCCTGTCCATGCACCTGTCCAAGTGTCTTTTAAATGCTGTTATAGTACCTGCCTCAACTACCTCCTCTGACAGTTTGTTTCGTATTCTCACCACCATCTATGTGAAAAGTTGTCCCTCAGGTTTCTATTGACTCTGTCCCTACTCACCTTAATCAATAAGTACTCAATAAGTAATCAATTGGCAATAAGTACTCCTGTTTGAGTACTGTTGAGGGGCACAGCCTACTTGGGGGTAGCAACAGCGACCCGGCCTCCGGTACAAAGACCGGCCCTGTTGCTCAGAAGGATAAGGAAAAGAAGAGGAGGGCAGCAGTAATAGGGGACTCTATAGTTAGGGGGTCAGATAGGCGATTCTGTGGACGCAGTCAGGAGACCCGGAAGGTAGTTTGCCTCCCTGGTGCCAGGGTCCAGGATGTGACTGAACGTGTCCAAGATATCTTGAAATGGGAGGGAGAGGAGCCAGAGGTTGTGGTACATATAGGTACCAATGACATAGTTAGAAAAAGAGAGGAGGTCCTGAAAGGAGAATTTAGGGAGTTAGGAAGAGTGTTAAGGAGAAGGACCGCAAAGGTAACAATCTCAGGATTACTGCCTGTACCACGCGACAGTGAGAGTAGGAATGGAGCAAGGTGGAGGATTAATGCGTGGCTAAAGGACTGGTGCAGAACGCAGAGATTCAAGTTTCTGGATCATTGGGACCTCTTTTGGGGAAGGTGTGACCTGTACAAAAAGGACGGGTTGCACTTGAACCCGAGGGGAACCAATATCCTGGCGGGGAGATTTGCAAAGGCTACTGGGGAGACTTTAAACTAGATCGGTTGGGGGGAGGGACTCAAATAGAGAAGGCAAGTAGTCCGTTTGTGAGGCAGGAGGCAGAGAAGAGAAGCAGTCAGACGCAACACGTAGGGAGGAAAGAAGAAAAAAATAACAAACGGAGAATAAGAAGTGGAGGGTTTCTTAAATGTGTGAGCAGAGAGACAGAGGGGTGTAAAATGAGGGTAGGAGCAATAGGTAGCAAGGTGAAAAGTGGCAGGAAAACAAATCCAGGGCAAAAATCTAAAAGGGCCACTTTTCAACATAATTGTAAAAGGGCCAAGAATGTTGTAAAAACAAGCCTGAAGGCTTTGTGTCTCAATGCGAGGAGCATTCGTAGTAAGGTGGATGAGTTGAATGTGCAAATAGCTATTAATAATTATGATATAGTTGGGATCACGGAGACATGGCTCCAGGGTGACCAAGGCTGGGAGCTGAACATCCAGGGATATTCAATATTCAGGAAGGATAGACAGAGAGGAAAGGAGGTGGGGTAGCGTTGCTGGTTAGAGCGGAGATTAACGCAATAGAAAGGAATGACATTAGCTTGGAGGATGTGGAATCGATGTGGGTGGAGCTGCGAAACACTAAGGGGCAGAAAACGCTAGTGGGTGTTGTGTACAGGCCACCTAACAGTAGTAGTGGAGTTGGGGATGGCATCAAACAGGAAATTAGAAATGCGTGCAACGAAGGTAAAACCGTTATAATGGGTGACTTCAATCTACATAGAGATTGGGTGAATCAAATTGGCAGGGGTGCTGAGGAAGAGGATTTCTTGGAATGTATGCGGGATAGTTTTCTAAACCAACATGTGGAGGAACCATCGAGGGAGCAGGCTATTCTAGACTGGATATTGAATAATGAGGAAGGGTTAGTTAGCAGCCTTGTTGTACGTGGCTCCTTGGGCAAGAGTGACCATAATATGGTTGAGTTCTTCATTAGGATGGAGAGTGACATTGTTAATTCAGAAACACGGGTCCTGAACTTAAAGAAAGGTAACTTTGAGGGTATGAGACGTGAATTGGCCAAGATCGACTGGCAATTGATTCTTGAAGGGTTGACGGTGGATATGCAATGGAAGGCATTTAAAGACTGCATGGATGAACTACAACAATTGTTCATCCCAGTATGGCAAAAGAATAAATCAGGGAAGGTGGCGCATCCGTGGATAACGAGGGAAATCAGGGATAGTATAAAAAAAAAAGATGAAGCGTACAAATTAGCCAGAAAAAGCAGCCTACCAGAGGACTGGGAGAAATTTAGAGACCAACAGAGGAGGACAAAGGGCTTAATTAGGAAAGGGAAAATGGAGTATGAAAGAAAACTGGCAGGAAACATAAAAACTGACTGCAAAAGTTTTTATCGATATGTGAAGCGCAAAAGATTAGTTAAAACAAATGTAGATCCCTTGCAGTCAGAAACGGGTGAATTGATCATGGGGAACATGGCAGACCAATTGAATAACTACTTTGGTTCTGTCTTCATAAAGGAAGACATAAATAATTTGCTGGAAATAGCAGGGGATCGCAGGTCAAATGAGATGGAGGAAATGAGTGAAATCCAGGTTAGCCGGAAAGTGGTGTTAGGTAAATTGAATGGATTAAACGCCGATAAATCCCCAGGGCCAGATAGGCTGCATCCCAGGGTACTTAAAGAAGTAGCCCCAGAAATAGCAGATGCCTTAGTGATAATTTTTCAAAACTCTTTAGATTCTGGAGTAGTTCCCGAGGATTGGAGGGTAGCTAATGTAACCCCACTTTTTAAAAAGGGAGGGAGAGAGAAAACGGGGATTTACAGACCAGTTAGTCTAACATCGGTAGTGGGGAAACTGCTAGAGTCAATTATTAAAGATGGGATAGCAGCGCATTTGGAAAGTGGTGAAATCATTGGACAAAGTCAGCATGGATTTACGAAGGGTAAATCATGTCTGACGAATCTTATTGAATTTTTTGAGGATGTAACTAGTAGAGTGGATAAGGGAGAAGCAGTGGATGTGTTATATCTGAACTTTCAGAAGGCTTTCGACAAGGTCCCACACAAGAGATTGGTATACAAACTTAAAGCACACGGTATTGGTGGTTCAGTATTGATGTCGATAGAGAACTGACTGGCAGACAGGAAGCAAAGAGTAGGAGTGAACGGGTCCTTTTCAGGATGGCAGACAGTGACTAGTGGGGTGCCACAAGGCTCATTGCTGGGACCCCAGCTATTTACAATATACATTAATGATTTGGACGAGGGAATTAAATGCAACGTCTCGAAGTTTGCGGATGACACGAAGCTGGGGGGCAGTGTTAGCTGTGAGGAGGATGCTAGGAGGCTGCAGGATGACCTTGGATAGACTGGGTGAGTGGGCAAATGGATGGCAGATGCAGTATAATGTGGATAAATGTGAGGTTATCCACTTTGGTGGCAAAAACAGGAAGGTAGACTATTATTTGAATGGTGAGCGATTAGGAAAAGGGGAGATGCAGCGAGACCTGGGTGTCATGGTACACCAGTCATTGAAAGTAGGCATGCAGGTGCAGCAGGCTGCGAAGAAAGCGAATGGTATGTTGGCATTCATAGCAAAAGGATTTGAGTACAAGAGCAGGGAGGTTCTACTGCAGTTGTACAGGGTCTTGGTGAGGCCACACCTGGAGTATTGCGTACAGTTTTGGTCTCCTAATCTGAGGAAAGACATTCTTGCCATAGAGGGAGTACAGAGAAGGTTCACCAGACTGATTCCTGGGATGGCACGACTTCCATATGAAGAAAGACTGGATAGACTTGGCTTGTACTCACTGGAATTTAAAAGATTGAGGGGTGATCTCATAGAGACTTACAAAATTCTTAAGGGGTTGGATAGGCTAGATGTAGGAAGATTGTTCCATGTTGGGGAAGTCCAGGACAAGGGGTCACAGTTTAAGGATAAGGGGGAAGTCTTTTAGGACCGAGATGAGAAAATCGTTTTTCACACAGAGAGTGGTGAATCTGTGGAATTTTCTGCCACAGAAGGTAGTTGAGGCCAGTTCGTTGGCCATATTTAAGAGGGAGTTGGATGTGGCCCTTGGGGCTGAAGGGATCAGGAGGTATGGAGAGAAGGCAGGTACAGGATATTGAGTTGGATGATCAGCCATGATCGTACTGAATGGCGGTGCAGGCTCGAAGGGCCGAATGGCCTGCACCTAATTTCTATGTTTCTATGTTTAATCACGGACTGTGATCGCGTGGGTTTTCTTGAGGTGCTCCAACTTACTCCCATATTACAAATACGTGCAGGTTTTCAGGTTTATTGGCTTTGGTAAAATTGTAAAATTGTCCCTCGTGTGTGGGATAGTGCTAGTGTACGGACTAATCATAGAAACATAGAAAATAGGTGCAGGAGTAGGCCATTCGGCCCTTCGAGCCTGCACCGCCATTCAATATGATCATGGCTGATCATCCAACTCAGTATCCTGTACCTGCCTTCTCTCCATACCCCCTGATCCCTTCAGCCGCAAGGGCCACAACTAACTCCCTCTTAAACATAGCCAATAAACTGGCCTCAACTACCTTCTGTGGCAGAGAATTCTACAGATTCACCACTCTCTGTGTGAAAAATAATTTTCTCATCTTGGTCCTAAAAGACTTCCCCCTTATCCTTAAACTGTGACCCCCTTGTTCTGGACTTCCCCAACATCGGGAACAATCTTCCTGTATCTAGCCTGTCCAACCCCTTAAGAATTTTGTAAGTCTCTATAAGATCCCCCCTCAATCTTCTAAATTCTAGCGTGTACAAGCCAAGTCTATCCAGTCTTTCTTCATATGAAAGTTCTGCCATCCCATGAATCAGTCTGGTGAACCTTCCCTGTACTCCCTGATCGCTGGTCGATGCAGACTCGGTGGGCTGAAGGGCCTGTTTTTGCGTTATATCTATAAAGTCTGAAAGTCTAATGTCTAAAGTCTAAAGTAAAGTCTAAACTAATGCTTGGGTGGTCATTGATTGGCACGGCCTTAATTCGCCAAAGAGCCTGTTTCCACACTGTATCTTTAAGCTCAAATAAATTAAACTAGCCCCGCCAGTGTGCACATGATCCATATCCTTTCAATCGTTTCATCTCCAATTGGCATAAAATCACCCCAATTCAGAGTGGTCAATAATGTCCCTGTCGCACTTAGGAAACCTGAACGGAAACCTCTGGTGACCTTGCGCCCCACCCAAGGTTTCCAAGAGGTTCCCAGAGGTTTTGGTCACTCTCCCTAATGGTGGAAAGTTGTTTCCGCGTATTCAAGGCTTCTTCTATGTTCCTGCGATTATTTCAACAAAATCAAAGCCAGCCTCGACTAAAAATAGGTTGCCGTTTGGTCAAAGCCAGTGGAGTGGGGTTGCTATTTACTTAAAGGCAGTCGAAGGCAATCTCCTTCACTGACCGGCCATTTTGATTGGCTCATTGGAGTTTTCAGCAAAGATCCTATAGGATCTTTGTTTTTCAGGACCTAGAAGATCCGCCGGAAGGTAAAATGCCTGCTAACTTTATTAAACTTCTTAAAACTGTCTCCACTCCTTCTCCCCCCCCCCCCCCCCCCCCCCCCTTCTCACTCCCCTTCTCTATTCTTCTCTCACCTTCTTTACCCTTCACTCCCTTCCTCCCACGCTCTCTAAAGGACTTACTGTGCGCTGTGGCAGCCGTTTACCTTCCTCTTCATCGCGCAGACAGCGCTCCTCCGCCGTCCCTGGCCCCCACCTTCGCGATGTGCTTGTGTGTGTGTGTGTGTGTGCGGTCGGCTGCAAAGATCCTGTATGATCTTTGGTCAGTAGATGCAGCTCGCGCTTCGGTCGAAGCTTTCTAGGCGAGTGACCAAAACCTCTGGTGACTCATGGAAACCTTGGGTGGGGCGCAAGGTCACCAGAGGTTTCTGTTCAGGTTTCCTATGTGGGACAGGGGTGTTGCTCTACTAACCTGCACATCTTTGGGGAAGTGGGAAGAAACCGGAGCACCCGGAATCACAGGGGGAACATGCATACTCCACACAGTGAGCATCCGAGGTTTGATCGAACCGGGGTCTCTCGCGCTGTGAGGGAGCAGTGCTGCTAGCTTTGCTACTGTGCTGCCCGAAAGGAGCCGCAGAAGTGCAATTTGTTCACTTAATTATTCAGTAGGATGATATGATCGCTTTGTGGAGGCAATCTTTCTCCTGGTATCTCCCCTCTATATGCATCTTGTGTCATAATCAAGGCACCATGATTATGCCGTTGAAAACAGTCCAAAAGTTAACAAAGTCCCAGTAATCCTCTCAGGGCTTATTAATATCGAGGAGAGCAGCCACTGTTCTCCAGATACAGTATATGCCAGAGAAGTTTGAATGAAACATTAGCTTTGACACGATCTTCCGATTTGGTGAAAAGGACGCTCTGTCTTCTGATTTATTCATATGCAAATTTTCAAATAAATCTTAAAAGTGAGGATATAATTTGATACTGTCAAGACAAAGATAGTTTTAAATCATGATTCCCTACCTCCTGTATTTGTCAAGACAGGAGCAATTTCGAACCTGACTCTGTATTTAATCTGCTTATTCTTTTTAGACAAATTCACTCACTCAGTTTTAAGATTAATTCCGATTGAGTTAAAACCAATATTTCTTGACCGAGAGTTTGATGCATATGATTGAAATATCAGCAGGTGCTTAGATGTTGGCACCGATGAAATGCAATTTAATGCATATTTTATAATCCTTTCGTCAACACTCTTCAGCTTGTGAAGGGATGTTTTAGTCAAGTTGTCAGTTTCTATGTTATATCACAAGTACAATGAAGCACAGGTACAATGAAAAACTTGCTTACATCAGCATCAAAGACACATAGGCTCAGACAACATGCAAAATACTGAAATCACACATAAATTACACGTAAAACACAGTGAAAAGAAAGAAGACTTTGAAAAAAACAAGGCGTCTTTGCAAAAATCCACAATTAAACAAAGGCGCAAAGGTTTGGCAGGTTAATTGGCTTTCGTAAAATTGTAAAATTGTCCCTAGTTTGTAGGATAGAACTAGTGTACAGAGGCGGTATGGTGGTGCAATGGTACTGTTGTTGCCTTACAGCACCAGAGACCTAGGATCGATCCTGACTACTGGTCCTGTCTGTACCGAGTTTGTATTTTCTCCCTGTGACTGTGTGGGATTTTTTCCGGGTGCTAGGGTTTTCTACCACACTCCTCAGATGTGCATGTTTTTAGGTTAATTGGGTTCGGTAAAATTGTAAAATTGTCCCTAGTGTGTAGGATAGGTCTGGTGTATGGGGCGATTGCCAGTTGGCATAGATTCAGTTGGCCAAAAGGCCTGTTTCTGCGCTGTACCTCTACACTAAATTGAAAATTCCATGGTAGTGCAAGAGGTGGTCTGTAGTATTTCATTGCCAAGGTAAAATGTGGGTTCTGTAAATAGGTTCAATAGCCAGATGGGTGTAGTTTAGTTTAATTTAGTTTCGAGATACAGCACAGCAACAGGCCTTTCAGCCCATCGAGGCAACACCGACTAGCGATCATCCCGTACACTAACCTACACACACAGGTTAATTTTACAACTTAACAAAGCCAATTAACCTACAAACGCGCATGTCTTTGAAGTATGTGAAGAAATCACGGCACCCGTAGAAAGCCCACGTGGTCACTGGGAGAACGTACAAATGGCATACAGACAGCACTTGTAGTTAGGATCGAACCCTGGTGTCTAGCGCAATAAGGCAGCAACTCCAACGTTGTGTCACTGTGCCGCCCCTGTACACTAGTTGTATCCTATACACTTTATCTTCTACAGTGTAGATTGGTTATTTCCTACTAGCTAATTGTAGTGCTTGTTTGAAGTTGCTCCGCCCAATATGCATTTTCAATATTCTGTAATGAAACCACTTTGCAAGAAGTTGCAGTTCCTGTGCGACTTAGTCCGCCCCAAGGACAAGCCTGCACCTGTTACAACATGAGCTTGCTGATAACGAATACCAAGAGCCTGACTTGCCATCTCCTGCTCAGCTCTCTGAAAGTACAGACAACAGTTCAGCCATCCACTCTCTCCTCCCTTCGTCTTGACCCTGAGGTAACCATGTTTGTGAATAACAGATCTGTGATCGCCAAGATTGATACGGGCGTGAAATGCAACGTCATCTCGTTGTCAGAGTTTAAAAAAAACGTAATGCTGAACGTATTGAAAAGGCCTTGGCCATGCTTCGGGCCTACGGGGAGATGTTCTACACCCACTTGGACAGACTAATTTAAAATGCACCATAGACATGCAGCCCCATACCCTAAAGTTTTATATCGTCAAGAGGGATTCAGAGACTTTGCTCGGTATCAATTCATGACGATCTAGGCCTGGTATACTTTGGCTGTGCTGTCCATCAACTCTTTCTCCATGAGGGACCCACTCACCAAGTACTCTCTCAATACAATGAACTGTTTAACAACGAGCTTGGCAAGTTGCCCCTTTAATACCATATTGTCGTTGATCCCAACGTCACTTCTGTGGTCCGAGCACAGAGTACACAATGAACTCAAGCGCATGGTCTCCATGGGTGTTATTGCTGAAGTTACTGACCCATCTGACTGGGTTTCCACCATGGTGGTTGCAACGAAAAAAAACAAGGAGGAGATCCATATCTGAATAAACCCCAGAGATCTCAACACTGCTCTCAAACACCCGCACTACCCTATGTGAACAGTAGAGGAAGTTGCTGCTCAAATAGGCAACGCATCAGTGTTCTCCGTTCTGGATGCCAAAAGCTCGTTTTGGCAGATTCCACTGGACCCAGACTCGTCCAATCTTACTACGTTCGGCACCCCCTTCAGCCGCTACAAATTCCTGAGAATGCCATTTGGCATCAACTCCACCAGCAAAGTTTTCCAGTGCACAATGGAACAATTGTTTGCTGAGTATCCATGTGCCATCATTGTTGATGACATTCTCGTATACGGACGCGACCTGGCTGAACATGATGCTAATCTGAAGAATGTACTAGACCGTTCCAAAGACGTTCAGCTCAAACTCAATCCCCTGAAGTGCAGGTTTCAAGTCTCGGAAGTTACCTACGTCGGATATATTTTCACAAGTGATGGTCTCAGACCAGACCCATCAAAAACTGCAGCTGTCAACGAGATGCCGGTTCCTACTGACGTTGCGAGTCTTCAAAGCTTCCTTGGAATGGTCAACTACCTGGGGAAATGTATTCCCTACCTCAGCGACATATCTGCCCCCCTGCGAGAACTAACACACAAGGACGCTGCATGGTCTGGTATCCGTAGCACCAAAGAGCTTTCGACACTCTCAAGTTGCAGCTGGCTAGCGCACCTACTCTCGCCTACTTTGCTTTGGAGTTACCAGTGACACTCACCTGCGATGCATCTCAGTCCGGACTCGCCGCTGCTTGCCTGCAAACCACTACCGATGGCGACTGCAAGCCTGTTTCTTATGCCTCTCGCACACTAACTGACACTGAACAACGTTAGGCCAAGATCAAAAAAGAATTGCTTGCAGTGGTTTTCGCCTGCACAAAATTCAAGGACTTTATTTTTGGGAAGTCTGTGACTATAGAAACTGACCACCAGCTGCTGGTCACTATTTTGAAAAAAATCATTCATGCTGCCCCAGCCTGCCGGCAATGGATGATGATGCAACTGCAATGGTTTGATTTCAACATTGTCTATAACAAAGGCAAGGACATGCACATACCTGACACGCAATCAAGAGCCCCACACAAAACCAACGAACAACAACTCTCTGAACAGGACCAGTTCTCCGTATCGTGTGTTCCTACTGATTGCTTGAGCAGCCTGGTAGAACACCCAGCTGCTGACGAGACTTTACAATTGCTGTCCGCAGTCATCCGGTCTGGCTGGCCGGATAAACAACACAACACTCTGCTCGCAATCCGCCCATACTTCCTGGTTCGCGATGAAACTGGTGTTACAGGACGGGATTGCAATTAAGGGGCACAAGACAGTTATCCCAGCCGTCCTCCGGGACAAGGACTTCGACGCTGTTCACAGGGGCCACCCCCGGTGTGGAGGAAACCTTACAATGAGCACAAAGCATGTTTTACTGGCCTGGTAGTGGGAGGGAATGCAAAACGCGAAACATCTGGATGCGGAGTCACAGGACGCGGTTCCTTCACTGGAAGGATATGTTGACGGTTGCGTCTGTAAATGGCTCCGTCCGCTTCAACCACATAAGAGCGTGGTTATTTGGCAGGGCTGTAGATGTGTCCCAGACGGCCACAGCCCTTGTTGGTCTGGAGGCGAACCACCTCTCCACTGGTACATACGTGACAAAACTGAAGTCTGCGCCTTCTGCAAAAGCCTGATGCCACATCAGCAGAAGCAGCCTTTACAAGCAGCCCGGTTCCTCCTCTCCCGTAGTCCACGTTAACCACTGATATATTCGAATGGCATGAGAAACACTGTCTGGTTCTTGTTGATTCTTATTCGGGCTGGTTCGACATCGATCTACTCCAAACCATTACATCTGAAGCGGTTATCGAGAAGTTGCAGCACCACTTCACCGTGCACGGCTCCCCTGCACGTCTTCCGTCTGACAACGGCAGACAGTTCATCAGCCAGTCTTTCAAAAACTTTACAAAACGATGGGACTTCTGACATATTACCAGCAGCCTTGAGTTCCCGCAGTCCAACGGACTCGCCGAACGAGCCGTCCGAAGCGCAAAACAAATAATGGAGCGGTCATACCTTGCAAAATCGGACGTCTACCTAGACCTGCTCAACTTAAGCAACATTGCAAAGGATCCCATACTGGGTTCCCCAGCCCAGCGACTGATGTCTCGCCAAACCAGTGCTCCCCTGCCTATGTCCCAGCAGCTTTTGCAGCCACAAGTTCGTTCTCCGCCTGCGGTCCAGAAACAACTACAATTCAAATGCGATACACAGAAACGTTTTTATGGACAAATCCAGGAAGCCAATTAACCCTCTCACCAGTGGAGAGGTGGTTCGCTTCCAGACCAACAAGGGCTATGGCCGTCTGGCACACATCTACAGCCCTGCCAAATAACCGCACTCTTATTTGGTTGAAGTGGACGGAGCCATTTACAGACGCAACCGTCAACATATCCTTCCAGTGAAGGAACCGCGTCCTGTGACTCCGCATCCAGATGTCTCGCTTTTGTATTCCCTCCCACTACCGGTCCTGCTGCTCCACTATCAGCGACCGTTTCCACCGCGGCCCCCCCGCGGAGTTCGGCGCCTGCCTCGTCTATCTCACCATCACCCCGCCCCATCGGGTCCCCGGTCACATCTCCCGTTCCCTCCCCGGTATTTTCTCCGGTGAAAGGAGGTGAAGCAGATTCGTACCGCTCACGGACTGGACGGGTTAGCAGGCCACCCATTAGATACGGTGATTTTGTGTAACTATCTAAACTTCCCCATATGCGTTATTAGCGTTCCGCTACCTATATTGCTTAGCCACCATGTTCCTATGCACCGATGCTTTCTTTTTGTTTCTACAAGGAAAGATTTTGTTTCTACAAGGAAAGATATCTTTCCTATAACACGGTAACCGAAACTGAACACAATACTCTGAATGTGGCCTCACCAACGTCATATATAACTGAAGCATGACCTCCCAATTTCTATACTCAATACTCTGACTGATGAAGGCCAATGCGCTGAAAGCCTTTTTTGAGCACCTGTCACATCACATTCAAGGAACTATGTACCTGCACTCCTAGATCCCTCAGCTCCACACACTTCCCAGAGACCTACCTACCATTCATTTTGTTGGTCTTGCCCATATTAGACTTTCCAAACAGCAACACCTCACATTTCTCTGTAATAAATTCCGACAAACATTCCTCAGCTGACCTAACCAACTGATTAAGATCCTGCTGCAATTTTTGACAACCATCTTCACTATCTACAATACCACCCACTTTTGTGTCATCTGCAAACAGGACATGATAGATCGAACAGAGCTGTCCCCATTAAAAAATCAAGAAGTGTGGATTTATCATTTTATATACAAAAGGGAGATAAAAGGAGATTTATTTTACACTGGAGCAAATGGGATCTGTTCGGTCCCTGTCTCACGGGAGGTCTGGTCCCCCAACGCAACCCGTTCCCCAAAGCAATATTCCACCACTCACCCATTTCCCCAATGGGAGGACTGGTCCCCCAACGCAACCCGTTCCCCAAGGCAATATTCCACCACTCACCCGTTTGCCCAACACAAACCCGTTCCCCCAACGCAATGTTCTACCACTCGCCCAAGCTGCTCATTTCACCTTCAGTACAAATTCAGTGTACTGTGACTTTAAAATGTTGAACAACATGCCAGGAATATACTTGATACTTGCTACACACTTGCTGGAAGGACTGAGTGTTCCTCAATTGCAACTTTGTTGCAAGCTGGCCAGCAAGGATTTTAGCTGTTAAAATTGTCTTAAACTTGAATTTCTAAAGTTAAAAATTATGAATAACTTGTAAAATATCACATCAATCTGTATGAAACTTGACACAAACCACCACAGGACAATGGTGAGTAAGATGGTGCAAGATTTATAGCACTATCAGGTACCGTTTTGGCATAATTTCAAAAAGACAGATGGACAGACAGACGGACAGACAGACAGGCAGACAGACAGACAGAAACATGATGAGAGTTTTAGTAATATATAGCTGCAGATAATAGTTGTGATCTGGAATTCACTGCTTGAGTGACTGGTGTGAAGCAGATTACACAGGTGGTTTTGAAAAATAAATGGAAGGGCACTTAATAGAGAATAATTGGTAAGGATATTAGGATGGCACAGTGGCAGAGCTGGTAGAAGGGCTGCCTCACAGTGCCAGAGACCTGGGTTCGATCCTGACCATGGCTGCAGTCTGTGTGGTGTTTGCACATACTCTCTGTGACCTCTGGGTGCTCCATTTTCTTCTCACATCCAAAAAATATGTGGCTTTGTAGGTTAATTGCTTCTAGTGTGCTGGGAGTGGATATGAAAGTGGAATAACATAGAACTAGTGCAAACAGGTGATTAATGGTTGGCGTGGATACAGTGGGCCAAATGGCCTGTTTCATAGATTCATAGAAAATAGGTGCAGGAGTAGGCTATCCGGCCCTTCGAGCCTGCTCCGCCATTCAATATGATCATGGCTGATCACCCAACTCAGTATTCTGTACCTGCCTTCTCTCCATACCCCGTGATGCCTTTAGCCACAAGGGCCACTTCTAACTCCCTCTTAAATATAGCCAATGAACTGGCCTCAACTACCTTCTGTGGCAGAGAATTCCACAGACTCACCACTCTCTGTGTGAAAAAAGATCTTCTCATCTCAATCCTAAAAGACTTCCCCCTTATCTGTGACCCCTTGTTCTGGAGTTCCCCAACATCGGGAACAATCTTCCTGCATCTAGCCTGTCCAACTCCTTAAGAATTTTGTAAGTCTCTGTAAGATCCCCCCACAATCTCCCAAATTCCAGTGAGTACAAGCTTCCATGCTGTATTTCTAAACTAAACAAAACTAAACCCAACTAAACTAAAATGTGCTATAAACTCAAGACCTCCTGTGCTGTCCATGTGAGATTGTACATTCTCCCTGTGACCACATGGGTTGTCTCCGGGTGCTCTGGTTTCCTCCCACACTCCAAGGACGTACAGGTTGTTATGTTAATTGGCTTTGGGAAAAAAATTGTAAAATGTCCCCAGGATATTGTTGGTGTACAGGTGATCGCTGGTTGGTGTGGACTTGGTGGGCCGAAGGGTCTTTTTTCCACACTGTATCTCTAAACTCTAAAGTATCTCTGAATGAGAGAGAAGGATTTCCCACAAAGACTTGATGGGCTGAATGACCTGCGCTGTAACAATTCTTTAATAACTGTAATTCTATCAAGCGTCTATCTGATGTGTTCAGTCAGGTATGAAGGGCAAAGGTGTGATCTGTGCTTTTAACATTTGTCAAGTAGGTTTACTGCGAGAATTTGAGAAACTGGGTCCGTGCGTTTAAATCAATTGTGAAGAATGATAATTGCTTGCAATCTCTCAGCATTTCAATTTTTTTGGGACTTCTCTACTAGTCTTTAACAACCTTAATTAGTTCCCCACAGCATTGCAAATCCACCAGATTACTCCATCAATTCTGACTGACAGACAGGTTGTTCAATTTGGTAAATTGGTAACTTATTCTCATTGCTGAACTGTGAGATCCAGCACAGGATGAAACACATTTGATCAAGGCCACATAAGGAGGAAAGTCTGTCTTGCTCTCAGGCAATCCCTTGGATTTGTGAAAGCAGGTTGACCTTCTGTGAGTCTTTGTGAGAGAGTACGTCAGTCCTCGGCCCTCAAACTTTAGTTTAGTTCAGAATAAATGAATGAACGAATGATACTTTATTATCACGTGTGATATGTCACAGCAAAGTTATTTGCTTTGCCTACCATACAAAAAGTATGCAAAGAGTAGCCACGTATAGGGTGCCAACAAAGTTACAAAGAGTTCCATGCAGTCCCAATGGTCCCTCTTTGTTCTCAGCGCCCCATCGTGTCTATCGTTAGTTCAGCTTAAAGATACTGCATGGAAACAGGCCCTTTGGCCCACCGAGTCCAAGCCAGCTATCAATCACCCGTTCACACATTCACACTAGTTCTACGTTATCCAATTTTCTCATCCACTCCCAACATACCAGGGGCAATATACGGAGGCCAATTAATCTACAAACCCGTGCATCCTTGGGATGTGGGAGGAGCTGGAAAAAGTGCAGAGATTATTTATGAGGATGTTGCCAGGACCTGAGGGCCTGAGCCGTAGGGAGAGATTCGTCAGTCTAAGGCTTTATTCTTAAGTGCAGGAGGATGAGAGGTGATCTTATAGAGGTGAATAGATCATGGGGGATTTAGACAGGGTAGATGCAATCTTACCCAGAGTAGTAGAATCAAGATTCAGAGGACATAGGTTTACTTACGGTGAGTGGAGAATTATTGAATAGGGGCAGCTTCTACATAGAGTGTGGTGGGTGAATGGAGCGAGCTCCCTGAGGAGGTGTTTGAGGCAGGTACTACAACAACATTCCAAAGACATTGGACAGGTACATGGGATAGGAAAGGCCTCGGGAGATATGGGCCAAAGGCGGACAAATGGGTCTAGCTTAGATAAGGTATGTTGGTCAGCTAGGATTAGTTGGGCCAAAAGGCCTGTTTCTGTGCTGTATGACTCTATGACCCTAAGTGGAGATATTTGTTGAGTTCATCGAAGCTGAAGATAAATGTCGGAAGGCGAGCACCACCCCACAATCTAAGGAGGTCTGACATCCCCTGAGCCATCTGTGAATTCCATATGGACCTCATCAGTCACCACAATATCCACAGTTAGAGTCATAGAGTCACAGCCACAGTCACAGAGTTCATTCAGACCAACGGGCCCATTCAGCCTAACTTGCCCACACCGACCAATATGTCCCATCTACACTAGTTCCCCTGCTGGCGTTTGGCCCATATCCCTGTATATCTGCCCTATCCATATACCTGTCTAATTGTTTCTTAAAGGTTGCAACAGACTCTGTCTCAACTTCCACCTCTGACAGTTTGTTCCGTATACCCACCACCCTTTGTTTGAAAAAGTTACCCCATACGTCAACTAATCAAGATCTTTCTGTAAATTTTTATAAAATTACCACCTACTTTTATGTCATCTGTAAACTTACTAATCATGCCTTCTACATTCTCACCCAAATCATTGATATAAACCACAAACCGTAATGGCCCCAGAACTGATCCCTAAGGCACACTACTAGTCACAGGCCTGCAGTCCAAAAAACAAACTTCCACCATCACCCGCTGCTTTGTTCCATTAGGCCAATTTGCTATCCAGATCTCCCTGGATCTAGCTCTCCTTGGATCCCATGCGATCTAACTATCCAGAGCAGCCTATCATGCGGAACATTATCGAATGCCATATGGACAACTTCCATAGCGCTGCCCTCGGCAACCATTTCGCCTACCTCTTCAAAATACTCAGATTCGTAAGACACAAACTCCCATGCACAAAAACATGCTGGCTATTCCGGATCAGCCCTTGTAATTTATGTATCCAAATGTATATTGTGTATATTATTTATATTTATGTATAATTATGTATCCAAATACATAAATATCTCATCCCTCAGAAACCTCTCCAGTAATTTGCCTACCACAAATGTTAGGCTCACTGGTCTATAGTTCCCAGCCCTTTCCTTGCAGCCCTTCTTAAAGTGAGGCAGAACACTGGAGAGAAGAAGAGAACGATGGTGTGAGGTACACTTTATGCTCACAATTAATACTCAAAGACTAAATCTTGGAAGCAAGAGATTTCTTTATTTTACGAGTCTGCAAACCGGGTGCCTCTCCAATTCGAGACACCCCGAAGCCAGAGAAATCATCCCCCTTTATACACAGAATCTTACATTCAACCTCCCCTCCGGACCCTTCTCCAATCAGGGTCGGAGGTGCACAATCTGTAGGTACATCCCACCGTACATCCCCTCGCACCTCCCATATCATACATTGCATGTTCAAACATGTTCATGGTAATGAGCAATTTCTTGACCAGGGGTGTGTTGTAATATTCATTTATTCTATTAAGCATGCTCAGTTGCTCATGACCTACCCTAGTTTTACTCACCTTCTAGTGAACCCTCTCAGTTCTCCTATATCAGTACTAAAGCTAAGCTATAGTGACAAGGGTCCCATCTATCACTCCCTTCCACTGATAGGGATCTCTCTACATCACTCCCTTCTACCGCTATACAATGCTATCACTTCTTACTCAAGGACTCAAGGATGGGTCTGGCAACCGTCTCCAGCCCCTCTCAGTTCGAATTCTCTTTAAAACTCCTTACTTTAATGGGGGGGGGGGGGGGGGGGGAGAGAGAGAGAGAGAGAGAGAGAGAGAGAGAGAGTTGATATTTTAAAGCAGCATGTTTTGCAAAAATCAACAGTTTTTTGTACATTATGGCACTGGAATTCCATGAGGCTGAACAAGGTGATACAGAAATGCAAATATTTCAGGTACTTCTTTCACTCTGACCTGTGGCTTGATTTCCATCTGGCGCTCTGTGGTAGTCGCCTTACAATGAAGGCTCAAAAGCCATTCCCTGCAGACCCAATATCACAAAGCCCTTAGTCTGTGAATGCAGAGACCAAACACAATATTCAATTCAGTAGATTAAGATCCTCATTCATACAACCAACTTAATCTTTGCACAGAATTAATCTAAAATAAGTCTATCAATCTATTTACAGCAAGGTTGGATGTAACCTGGGAACTGAATGTACTGATTGAAGCCTTGAAGTTTGAAATTCCAATATTTCTTTTTAAGATTAACAGAGAAAAAATCAGAATTCAATGAGTACATTTAACTCAAAGTGATTTAATTTTGTTTAATGAATAATAAATTAAATTTTTCAATGTCGAAAACCAACCTTTGGTCAGGATACCGCTTGGATTTGACAAAGAATGTAAATACACACTGGAAACTTTTGTTCCACGTTGAAAAGGTATTGAAATGTTTAGAATGGATTCACGTTTTCATAAGTTCATAAGTTGTCGACGAATTATGACATTCAGCCCATCAAGTCTACTCCCCAATTCAATCATGGCTGATCTATCTTTCAGTCTCAACCCCATTCTCCTGCCTTCTCTCCATAACCCTAACACCCGCACTAATCAAGAATTTTAACCGTGTCTTTTGCATTTTCAAGTCACCCACAGCCCTTTATGTTCGGTGAAAGAAAATTGGGGTATAATTATTAGTGTAATGTAAGAATTGCACTCATTTGATGCAAAACTGAATCCCACCAAAAATAATGTGAAAGTTCACAAGTTATAGGAGTAGAATTAGGCCATTCAGCCCATCAAATCCTCTCTGCCATTCAATCATGGCTGAAAGTCATAGTCATAGAGTCGTACAGTTGGGGGTGGCACAGTGGCGCAGCGGTAGAGTTGCGGCCTTACAGCGGCAGATATCCAGGTTGGGTCCAGTCTGTAAGTCTATTCGTTCTCCCTATCACCGTGTGCATGTTCTCTGGGTGCTCCGGTTTCCTCCTACATTCCAAAGACGCACAGGTTTGTAGGTTAATTGGCTTTAGTAAGTTCTCAAATCATCCTTAGCGTTTAGAATAGTGTTAGTAAATGGGATGATGGCTGGCGATGGTTATGGTGAAGGAGGCCCTTTTTCAGCCCTTTTTCTTCAGGAAGTGTCTTCCACAGCCGACCTTGAGGGCATAGAAGGTAAGACCCCGTTTCTTCTTACCTGGGCCTTCCGTCCAGCGCCCACTGCCATCACTGGCTCCCTTCACCCTCGTCTCCGGTTCCTGGTCTTCGGGGGCAAGTAGGGGCCGGTCTTGGTGGCTACCCTCCCTGGGCGGGTTCCTTGTTCCGCGGCAGGTGAGCCGGGCCAACTGTTAGGAAACGGCCGCAGCTCGCCAGGAGACATATTCTCGCTGTTCACGGCCAGCCGGGATATCAAGGGTATAGAGGGAAAATAGTCAACATATACAATTGAGTGGGAGGGTGAGACTGATCTGTGATGGAAACATTCAGGTGAGGTGGGGAATGATGGGCAGATGGGGGAGGGTGACAGTATTTGGTAACAGGAGGGAAGGTCTGGAAAAGGTGAACAAAGGGAGAGGGAAAGACACAAGGAACTGCGGATGTTGGAATCCTGCGTGGAGCACCAAGTGTATGAGGAACTGAGCAGGTCAGGCAGCATCTCTAGAGACCATGGATAGGCGACGTTTTGGGTTGGGACTCTTCTTCAGACTGATTGCAGAAGGGGGAAAAAGCTCGAAAAGAGGTGAGGGGTGCAAAATCTGGCAAGTGATAGGCGGATACAGGTGAGGGGGAGGGGAGGGTTGTTTGGCAGATGGATGGACAAAGGCTAGAGTTAAAAAGCAGATAAAAAGGATAGCATAAGTTCATAAGTAATGTAATAGGAGCAGAATTAGGCAATTTGGCCCATCGCGTTTACTCCACCACTGAATCACAGCTGATCTATATTTCCCTCTCATCCCCATTCTCTCGCCTTTGCCCCATAATCTTTGACACTCTTACTAATCAAGAATCTGTCAATCTCTGCCTTAAAAGTACCCAATGACTTGACCTCCACCGCCACCTGTGACAATGAATTCCACAGATTCACCACCCTCTGACTAAAGAAATTCATCCTCATCTCCATTCTAAAAATACTGTACGTCTTTTCATTCTGAGAGAGTTCTTAGACTCTCACACTAGAGGAAATATCCTCACCACATCCACTCTATCCAGGCCTTTCACTATTCGGTAAGCTCCTCTTCCTCAAAGTGACAGGGGCAAAGTGTAAAGTAGATGTGTGGGGCCATTTAATGCACAGAGAGTGGAGAGTACCTAGAAGGTGCAGCCGGAGGTGATAATGGAGGCAGGTAAGATAGTGATGTTTAAGTCATTGAACCTTATGCAAAATTAAACTGAACCCATCTGTCTTTACCTGAACATCTTCATTAAACATTTCCCCTCTCAGAGCTATGCCGTCTAGTCTTTGGAATGTCCACCCTGGGAAAATATTTCTGACTGTCTACCATATCTATGCCTGTCATGATTTTATATATTTAGTTTAGTTTAGTTTAGAGACACAGTGCGGATACAGGCCCTTCTGTCGCCCGAGTCCATGCCAACTCAAAATCACCCAGTAAACCAGCATTATCCCACACACCAGGCACAATTAACAATTTTACCGGCCAATTAACCTACAAACCTGTACATCCCATGAAATGTGGGAGGAAACTGAAGCACCTGGAGAAAACCCACATGGTCACGGGGGGAATGTATAAAGTCTATAGAGACAGTACCTGTAGTCAGGATCGAACCCGGGTTCTTGTGCTGTAAGGCAGCACCTCTACTGCTGTGCGACCGTGAAATGTTTTCACCTCTGCTACAGCTCCAAACAGTGTTTTCCACGCTCACACCATTTATTGGATACAAAGAAGGTTTTCTTTAATCATTCTGAATTATCAGCCTCTCTTGTTAAGAAAAGCAGGTTCTCAAATCATCTTTCTGCTCCAAAGAAAATCGCCTCTGCTGTTTTAAAATTGCCCTAATTACATCCCACCTCAGACCAACACCTGTGCCTCATGGAGTATTTGCACTGTAATTTGCTAAAGTTGGCTAAATTAATTGTGCAATTATTAATTCCCAAATCGGATTATGCACCTGTTTCTTGAAAAACAATTTGTATTTTTGGTTTCTCGGCAATAAAGCGATTTACTTTCTGTTTTTGTCTCACTGGATTTCCGTTTCTTCTCATTTTGTAGAATTGAATAATTGACAGCCAATGGCAAAATAAATCAAAGATTGCAGATGATGATGTCACATGTACCGAGGTACAATGAAATGCTTTGTTTTGCGTACAACCTACGCAGCACACAAATGTTACCATGTTTTGGTGGTGACAAAGTGACAAAAGTACTGAACAGTCCTATCTAAATTCCTGCCAATGCAACAAAACTTTTCACTGTACCTCGGTTCACATGACAATAAACTAAACTCCATAGTTTAGATACTACTTTGCCATTGGACTTGGATTTCTTTGTTGAGTGCTTATCATGGTGTTATAGCACAAGTACTTTGTGTTTTCGCAGAAATTCTAGCCTGCTCAACCGCTCCCTATATTTAACCTTTTTTGATATTTTTTATGGGTTTATGAGTTTTACAGAGTACTATGTTTACATATCTGTTGTGCTGCTGCAAGTAAGAATTTCATTATTCCATTTTGGCACATATGACAATAAAACACTCTTGACTTGATTCAGCATTACACTCTTGACTCGGCAGTAACATAACCTGCAGGCGAACCTTATGCAAACAGGAGGAAGAGCTCCTCATATTCTGCTTGGCTACCTGACAACCATCTGAACATTGAACTCAAGTAATATCCCCCTCTGCCCGCCCTCTGTTCTCCTTGCACCCCCTTCCCCATTGCCATCAGTTAACTCCCCGATCACCTGCTACTTTTCTATTCCTCCTCTTATCTCCCATTCCCGAGTCCCATATTTCCTTTTATCACACTCTCCCCCCCTTTCTACTCCACCCCTGTCCCCTTCTGTATCCAACTTTATATTTCATCTCTCCTCTCTTTATGTGAGTTGTTGTTTGTTTTTCATCCCTAGCCTTTGCCAGTAATTCAGCGGGTCAGGCAGCATCTCTGGAGAACATGGAAGTTTTGGGTCGAAACCCTTCAGACCGACCTATCCGTGTTTTTCAGAGACACTGCCTGGCCTACTGAGTTACTCCAGCACTTAGTGTCCTTTTGTGTATTAACCGGTATCTGCAGTTCTTTCTTACTAGCCTAGAGTTACCAATACCCATCAGCTAATAATCACTCACTCCTCACTTGTATCCACCTATCACTTGCCCGGCTTTGTCCCATCCTCAACACTCTTCCAGCTTTCTGTCAGTATGGGAATGGGAAGGGGAGTTAGGAGAAGAGAGTCCTGGGAGAAGGGCAGGACTGGTAGTTTGCTGACAGTTCTACAATGTGATACACATCCAGGTAAGCGAGGTCGGGCAATGCTGTGGCGCTGTGGCGCAGTGGTACAGTTACTGCCTTACAGCACCAGACACCCGGGTTTGATCCTGACAACGCGCTGTCTGTACAGAGGTGCACATTCTCCCTGTGACCATGGGCACCCGTTTCTCCGTGGGCACCCGTTTCCAAAGACGAGCATGCTTGTAGGTTGATTGGCTTCCATAAAGTATAGGATGGAACCAATGTACGGGGTGATCTCTGGTTGGCACGTACTCGGTGAGACGAAGGGTCTGTTTCAACGTTTGTATCTCTAAAACGAAAACAAAATCTAAAGGTGGGTCGTTTTGACCTGGGAGGACTTACACGTAACTACAGTCATTGAAGAGGAACAGTGATTTTTTTTTGGTGGAGGAAGGATCTGCAGATGCTGGTTTACACCGAAGATAGACACAAAATGCTGGAGTAACTCAGCAAGTCATGGAGTATCTCTGGAGATAAGGAATAGGTGATGTTTTGGGTTGAGACCCTTCTTGAGATTCTGAAGAACAGCTGGGAAATGGGACCAGCTAACTTGTTCAGCATAGACAAGGTGGGCCATGGTGCTTGTTTAACATGCTGAATAGCTTTACAACTCGACAGGGAAACAGAATAGCCATGAGCCATATCATTACAGGGAACCGAAACACTTTCTCATGGGCTGGTCATTGACCTTAAGCGAACCTGAACAACAATATAAATGCCATTTGTAGAGTACAAGCGAATTTTTTTGAAAGGGAACTATACCAGGTTATTAAGGTCAATTTTAAACAAATGTCACCTCGATCTCATTGGGTAAAGGTTATGAACAAATGTTAACCATTTGCTGGAAAAGGCATGGAAATAGATGAAAAAGACACAAAATGCTGGAGTAACTCAACGGGACAGGCAGCATCTCTGGAGAGAAGGAATGTGTGACGTTTTCGGTCGAGACCCTTCTTCAGACTGAGAGGCGAAAGGGGGGCATAGAAATATGGAAGGTTAAGGTGTGAAAATGACAGATGAAAGGGGACGATGCTTATGGGAAATGTTGGATGGTTCATTATTATCTGAGGGAAAGATGACAAGGAGGCATATAAACTAGGGGAAGAAAAGAGAATGTGGGAAAGCAAAGGTTACTTGAAGTTAAAGAAAAATCAATATTGATATTGCTGGGTTGTAAGCTGCCCAAGCAAAATATGAGGTGCTGTTCCCCCATTTTGTATTGGGCCTCATTCTGACAATGGAGGAGGCCCAGGACAGAAATGTCAGTGTGGGAATGGGAGGGGGAGTTAAAACGTTTAGCAACCAGGAGATCATGTAGGTGTAGGCGGACTGAGCGGAGGTGTTCACCAGAATGATTGCCCCGCCGGTGCCTGGTCTCACTGATATATAGGAGCCCACACCTGGAACAGTGGTTGGCTTCGGCTCGTTGGGCTGAATGGCCTGTTTCCACGCTGTGTGACTCCATGACTCTCTGACTTCACATATATAGTATTTGAACTGGCATAAACTATCCAGAGGGAATATACTGCAGATACTGAAATCAGAAAGGCAATGTTGGGAGCAATTAATAGGTGTGTGTTAATGTACCTAGTTTATCATTAATGTAAGAGTGTGACACATGCAGTGTTTAGCCACATAAATGCAAAATTCGATGGAGTTTGAAAGGGCGATACAATGGCACAGCGGTAGAGTTGCTGCTTCACAGCGTTAGAGACCCGGGTTTGATCCTGACCATGTGTGCTGTCGGCGCGGAGTTTGGATGTTCTCCCTTTGACCACGTGAGTTTTCTCCAGGGTGCTCCAGTTTCCTCCCACATCACAAAGACGTGCAGGCTTGTAGGTTAATAGACCGGTAAAATTTGTAAATTGTCTTTAGTGTGTAGGATAGTGTCAGTGTACGGGAATCGCTGGTTGGCGACGACTGAGTGGGTTGAAGGGCCCGTTCCTGCGCTGTATCTCTAACGTCAAAAGTCTAAAGTCTAAAGAGTTTGAAAGTGCGACACAGTGATGCAGCTGGTAGAGTTGCCGCCATGATCCTGACTACGGGTTCTGTCTGTAAATTGCCTTCTGTGAATTGTCCCTAGTGTGTAAAATAAATCTAGTGTGATCAGGTGATCGCTGGTCGGCATGCACCCGGTGGGCCAACAGGCCTGTTTCCACGTTGTATCTCTAAACTAAACTGAAGTCGTTTATCTAGGATGTAAATTAAGTGCAAATGGTTTGAAACTAGCTCAAGAGAAACATGGAAGTGAACGTGAAAGAACAACACCCTTACTGAGATGGGAATGATCAGAGAGATTTTTCAAAGAGTGAGCTTTGATCAGCGGAAGAAGACGATCAATAATATTTTAGTATTCATTGATAGTCAATCAAAGGAAAACGTGGTGGGTTCAGCACACAGCAACCTGCGTGAAGAAAGAATCTAGATCCATTAGCTCCTGTCATGCCTTACCAGAGAAGTTTGTCTCAGGCAATGGTCCAAAGCTATTGCTTCATTCGATTTCATCTAAGCGCGTAATGAAGTGAAATGATATTAATCACACACTATTTCACTGTATTATTCAATGTCAAATGGTGCAGCAGAGAGAACAATGGAGATCGGCAAAGAAACAATGAAGAACAAGCTTCACATGGGTGCTCAAGCTTGCTAATGTGATATCAGTTAGCAAATTTCTCATTCCACTTCAGAATGACCTGATATTTCCACCACTGGGAAAGACAAAGTGCTTGAGGAACTCATCGGGTCAGCCAGCATGAGGGCAGCATGGTGGCGCAGTGGTAGAGTTGCTGTCTTACAGTGCCAGAGTCATGGTTTCGATCCTGACTGCAGGTGCTCTCCGTATGGAATTTGTTGTTGTCCCTGAGACCGTGTGGGTTTTTCTCTACCTGCTACGGCATCCTCCCACACTTCAAAGACGTGCAGGTTTGTAGGTTAAACCTACAAACCGGTGTACAGATGAGTTTTGTTAAACTTACAACCTTCAAAGTAGACTCTCCCATTGGTTTCACCAGATTCACCTCCTCTGACTAAAGAAATTCCACCTACTCTCCTTTCTAAAGATACGTCCTTTTATTCTGAGGCTGTGGCCTGGGAGAGTCTAGGACCAGAGGCCATAGCCTCAGAATTAAAGGACATACCTTTAGAAAGGAGATAAGGAGGTATTTCTTTAGTCAGAGGGTGATGAATCTGTGTAATTCATTGCCACAGGAGGCTGTGGAGGCGGTCAATGGATATTTTGAAGGTGGATATTGACAGATTCTTGATTATTCTTGATATGGGTGTCAGGGGTTATGGGGAGAAGGCAGGAGAATGGGGATGAGAAGGAAAGGTAGATCAGCCATGATTGAATGTCTGAGTAGACTTGATGGGTCAAATGGCCCAATTCTATACCTATGACATGAATTTATAATCTATGCCGTGAGTTTGTCCACCTTATATTTTAAGCATCTAGCATTAAAATAAATAATTTAAACCACTGGTTTTCCTTCTTTCTTTGGCATGTACCTGTCTGTCGTGTCTGATAATCTTGTTCTCTTTGACTACATCATTTGCCCCAAATTTTTACAGCACCACAGTCCCGGGTTCGATCCTCACTATAGTGCTGCATGTATGCTGTTTGTATGTTCTCCCTGTGATCCTGTGAGTTGCCCCGGGTGCTCCAGTTTTCTCCCACATTCCAAAGATGTACAGGTTTGCAGGTTAATTCTGTAAATAGAACGGAATGCATCACAGGGTCGTTTGGTAACAGCTCCATTCAAGAACTCAAGAAATTGCAGAGAGTTATAGATGTAGCCCAGAACATCACACAAACCAACCTTATTTCCATTGACTACATCTACACTTCAAGCTGCTTCAGCAAGGTCACTAGCACAATCAAGGACCTGTCTCACCTTGATAACTTCCTCTTCTCCCCTCTCCCATCAGGCAAGAGGTGCAGAAGTGTGAAAGCGCACACTCCCAGATTCAGGGGCAGTTTCTTCCCAGCTGTTATCAGGCAACTGAACCATCCTTTCTCCACCACATTGGAGACCCTCAATCTATCTTTAATCGGACCTTACTGGACTTTATCTTGCACTAAATGCAATACGCTGAATCCTGCACCTGTACATTGTGGGTGGCTTGACTGTAATCATGTCTAGTCTTTTTGTTGGCTGGATAGCATGTAACAAAAAGCCTTTCACTATACCTTGGTACATGTGAACAATAAACTATACAAAACTAAACTAACTAGTGTATGGGCGACTGCTGGTCAGCATGGATTCGGTGGGCCGAATGGCCTGTTTCCATGATATATCTCAAAATGAAACTAAGCTACATTTGACCCGATGTTACAGCCAAGCAGTGTGGTAGGGGCAACTCAATACTGTTGGAATGCACACATAATCAAATTTCTTCCGTACATGCTCACTTTCAAGTTTACGTACGTAATGGCTTAGGATTCACTGATGGGAATGTGAATAGGCTGCATTATTCAGTCACTGACATTTAACTTGTCGCTTGGGGAAGTAAAGTGCAGCTTGTCTCAAAGTTCACCGCATTGCCTGGGCTGGCTCTGCTGTGTGCATGGAGCCAAGCAATGAATTGATCAATAGCAGATTCAATAATTAACCCCCCCAGAAATCTACTTTGCAAAGCCTAGTTTGATTTAGTTTAGTTTAGTGCATTATTGTCACAGGTACAGTGAAAGGCTTAGATGTAGAAACAAAGAATTGCAGATGCTGGTTCATACCAAAGATATATACAAAGTACTGGAATAGTGCAGCGAGTCACACAGCATCTCTGAAGAAAATGGATAGGTGATGTTTCGGGTCAGGATCCTTCTTAGACGAAAAGTGAAAAGCATGTTTTGTTGTGTGCTATCCGGTAAGCAAAAATATTATACATAATTACGATAAAGCCTTCTGCACAGTGTACAGATAAATGATAAATGGAATAACGTTTAGTGCAAGATAGTTTGGTTTAATTACTTTTAATTTATTGTCACGTGTACCGATTATCAGCTAAAAGCTTTTTGTTGTGTGCTAAGCAGTCAGTGGAAAGATAACACATAATTACAATTGAGCCGTCCACGGTGTACAGATATATGATACAGGGAATAAATTTAGTGCAAGATAAAGTCCAGTAAAGACCGATTAAATATAGTCCAAGGGTTTCCAATGAGATAGATGGTAGATCAGGACCGTTCTCTAGTTGTTGATAGAATGGTACAGATGCCTAATGTCAGGCCTATGGTGTGTGAATGAGCTTTCTTGGAGATTGGCAGTGTGTCTATTTGACTTTAAAAGCTACACAACACATATAATGGCTGACACAAGGAACTGCAGATGCTGGTTTACAAAATAAAACGGAGTGCTGGTGTAATTCAATGGGTCAGGCAGTATATCTAGAAGACATGGATAGGTGGCATTAGGGGTCAAGACACTACATAGAATTGTTGCCTTTTAAGTTTGTTCATCCTGGTATCCAGAATGCAGGAGATCTGTGTGCTGGATAATAATGGAATCTATCCCCCTCGCTTTTATCTTCCTTTCTGTTTTGTTCCATTAATTTCACTGCTGCTATTTGTGGCCATCCAGCTTTTGTCCGTTGTTCTCAAGGTTTCGCTCTGCGTGAGTGTGGGAAGCTTTATTTGCTGAGGAGTTACAAATGTAATCGACCATGGA
Organism: Okamejei kenojei; assembly: GCA_035221665.1. NCBI lineage: Eukaryota > Metazoa > Chordata > Chondrichthyes > Rajiformes > Rajidae > Okamejei > Okamejei kenojei. Next base: position 49,126,166 of record CM069141.1, read on the forward strand.
GTGATCTCTAGACAACATCCAACTTTGGAAATAGGCCCTTTGACCACCGTGTCCGCTCTGACCAACGATCACGCGCACACTACACATTAGGGTAAATTTATATAGAGGCCAATTATCCTAGAAAGCTGCACGTCTTTGGGATGCCGGCGAGCAAACACCCGTGCACTTGTTCTATCCTACACACTAGGAACAATTTACCACACTCTAGTTGGTGAGAGGATGGTTCAGTTGCCGGATAACAGCTGGGAATAAACTGTTCCTGTATCTGAGATGTGCATGTGATCAATTCTGTACCTCTTGCCTGTTGGGAGAGGGGAGAAGAAGGAGTGACCAGGGTGAGACTCATTCGTGATTGTGTTGGTGGCTTGCAGAGACAGCGTGAAGTGTAAATGGAATCAATGGAAGGGGAGGTTGGTTTGTGTGATGGTCTGGGCTGCCACAATCCTCTGCAATTTCTTGCGGTCTTGGATGGAGCTGTTCCCAAATCTTGTTGTGAGGCATCCTGTTCTATCCTACAGAATTTACAGAAGCCATTTAACTTACAAACCTGCACGTCCATGAATGTGGGAGGAAACCGGAGCACCCGGAGAAAATGCACGTGGTTATAGGGAGTACATGTCATCTCCACACAGACAACACTCGTAGCCTGGATCAAACTGGTGTCTCTTTTCCTAACTTCATAAGTTGATAGGTTATAGCAGAATTAGGCCATTCAGCAAATCAGGTCTACTCCACCATTCAATCATGCCTTAACTATCTTTCCCTCTCAACCCTATTTTTCTGCCTTCTCCCCATAACCCCTGATACCCGTCCTAAACTAGAATCTTAGCCTTCTGTGGCAATGAATTCAACATGAATTATCTGGTGCTGTAGGGCAGCAAATCTAGTGGTGCGCCACTGTGCCACCCAGAGATGCTGCCTGACCCGCTGAGTTACTCCGGCACTTGGTGTTCTACGCAGATTTCCAGCATCTGCATTTCCTTGTGTCTCTATTACACTGTTACATTTGCCTGGCAATGAAACACAACTGTTTTCTTAAAGAGTTTATAGTCTCTTTCTTGACAGATTGGGAGTAGTGAAGATGCATCGGCAATCATTGTATCCCAGTGATGCTCCCAGGCTTCACATTAAAGTCATAATGAATGAAAATTTGGGGATTATTTGTGATTATTATATTACAATATTATAATCACGCACTTAGCTCCTATAGTAACGCACAAGTTCTCAATCATTATTAAATCAAGATAATGCTTCAAGGCAATTGGCATTATTGCTTTACTAAAAATGCCCATGACCATCCATCATTCTTTAATAAATATACACGCTTCATAACAGGTTTAATATATGAAGCTCTTAAATAGACAGGTGGTTGAAGATTGTCTGCCTAGCTGTTAACGCTGTTCAGAGACCCTGGTCTCTTGGTACCTCAGGCTGTAATTGGTGTTTTACTGTATTACAGGGAGTATTGATCTGCAAGCCTTTACTTGCTCTTGTCCTGTGAAACAGACTTTAATTTGCCAAGGAGAATATATTCCTCTCCTTTTGCGAGATTACATGCGGACCCTTTGCCTCCTGCTGAGCAAGTTGACAACCTTTACTCATCAATCTCTCTCTGCATTGCAATCTATTTGTTTCTCCCCCTGGTTTCCTCTCTCCCTCAAATATTTTATCTGATCCTGTCCTCCATCTCATAGAAATAGAAAAGTACAACACATGAACAGGCCCCTTGACGCGTAATATCACTCTGGTCAGCGGGAACAAAATGTAGGAGCCTGAAAATTGTAACGTCCAGGTTCAGGAGCAGCTTTATCCTGACATCTATCAGGCTATTACATACTATAACCTCCAATAAGCATTGAACTACATAAACTTTAGGGCCTTGGTTTTCTCCTTTTGCATTGTTATTGTTTCTTTGTTTTTATATATGTATATATACATATATATGTATGTGTGTATACAATCATATATATGTGTATATATGTGATTATATAGTATAGATCATATGGTATAGCTTGTATGTATGGATATTATTTATTTATTTATTTATTCATTTGTTTATTTGTTCCGAACAAGTAAAGACATAAATAGGAATAAATAACAACAAAATCAAAATAGTCAAACAATTGGACATTTAATATATATTAAATTATAGATATATAATATATATAATATATGTGTGTGTGTGTGTGTGTGTGTGTGTGTGTGTGTGTGTGTGTGTGTGTGTGTGTGTGTGTGTGTGTGTGTGTGTGCGTGTGTGCGTGTGTGCGCGTGTGTGTGTGACTTCAAAGTCTGGAGGAAACTGCCACCCAGCAGCAACTTCAGGCTTCTCTTGGGGTAAGCCTCCAACAGGAGTATCCTAATGATATCGAAGAGCACTGGAGCTGGCTCAAATCCACCATCCTTGATACCTGCAAAACCATCCTTGGGTGCAAGTCCAGAAACACACGTTCTGGTTTGACGAGAATGTCACGGAAATAGAACAGCTCATCTCCAAGAAAAGGAAAGCCTTTTGTGCCTGGCAAAATTATGTAACCTGCAAGGCCAAAAGAGCGGCTCACTCCAGAGCCAAGGCGGTCGTCCACGGCCGGGTGAGGGAGCTTAAGAACTCTTGGTGGACAGAAAAGGCTCTGGAGATCCAGAAACTGGCAGACTCGGGTGAAACCAGAGGCTTCTTCAGCGCTACTAAGGCCGTCTATGGTCCAAGCTACCGTGGCTTAAACCACCTGCGCTCAAAGGACGGGCGAGAACTGCTGAAGGACAATGAGTCCATTAACGCCCGATGGAAGGAACACTTCCTGGAACTCCTCAACTGTGACAGCACAACTGAACCAGACATTACCCACCGCATCCCCCAGAGTCCCACCAGAGAAGACATGGAAGAACCTCCCACCATGACAGAGGTTCGAGATGCCATCAAGGCCACCAGTCCAGATGGGATCCCAGCTGAAATCTTAAAGGAAGGTGGACCAGAGCTCCTGTACCACATCCACGCTCTACTCCTCAAGGTCTGGCAAAAAGAAGAACTTCCCTCAGAACTCAGTGATGCTCTAATGGTGACCATTTTTAAGAAGGGAAACAAGGCTGAATGTGGAAACTACAGGGGCATCTCGCGCCTGTCAACAACAGGCAAAGTCCTTGCTCGCAAACCGACTTCTACCACTGTCTGCGGAGGTACTCCCAGAATCACAGTGTGGCTTCCGCCCATCCAGAGGTACAGCAGACATGATATTCACAGCACACTAACTCCAGGGAAAATGCCGTCAACAAAGGCAGCCTTTGTACATGGCCTTCATAGACCTGACAAAGGCTTTTGACTCAGTAGACCATCAGGCTCTTTGGAGCATACTATCAAGGTACGGTTGTCACGACAAGTACATCAGAATATGAGGCTTCCACATGATGGCATGTCGGTCACAGTGCACAGCAACTGCGGCTTTGAGTCCGAGCCCTTCACTGTGGAAATGGGGGTCAAACAGGGATGCATCATCACACCCACCCTGTTTATCGTCTTTATTGCTGCCATACTTCACCTAATTGGTGAAGAGCTGCCACAGGGGATCCCAATCCTCTACAGAGCTGACGGTGGGCTCTTCAACCTTAATAGGTTGAAGGCCAAGATGAAAGTCAGTAACACCTCCATCATGGAGCTTCAGTACGCGGACGACTGCCCCATTGCAGCACACTCCTCAGATGACCTCCAGGGCACCCTGAATGCCTTTGCCAAGGCATATGGAGCCATGGGCTAGCCTTAACATCAAGAAGACCCAGGTCCTACATCAACCTCCACCCAACCAGCCGTCTACCCTGCCCACTATAAGAGTGGACGACACCACACTTGAAAACGTTGACCACTTCCCCTACCTTGGCAGCGTTCATTCCTCAAAAGCTGACATTGACCCTGAGGTCAAGCATTGCCTGTGTTGTGCCAACGGAGCCTACGCCAGACTCAGGAAAAGAGTCTTTGAAGATGGAGACCTAAAGGCTGAAACAAAACTGCTTGTCTACAGAGCTGTTGTCCTCCCCACTCTGTTGTATGGAGCCGAGTCATGGACCACCTATAGCAGGCACCTGAGAGCCCGGGAACAATACCATCAAAGATCCTTAAGAAAGATTCTGAGGATCAGCTGGGAGGACAATCTCACCAACATCAGCATTTTTGTGGAAGCCAACATGACCAGCATCGCCACCACAATAATGCAGCACCAACTTCGATGGACTGGCCATGCCATCTGCATGTCCAACAGACGTCTCCCAAAACTAATCCTGTTCTCTCAATTGAAGGATGGTCAGCGAGCCCCCGGCGGGCCAAAGAAACGCTTCAAGGACAGCATCAAGAACAGTCTGAAGAAATTCCATATCACATCGAGCAATTGGGAGCACTGGACAGGCACTCCTGGAGGAAGTCCGTGCAGGAAGGAGCTGCACGTCATGAAACGGAACTACGCCGTGTCGCAGAGACAAAGCGACAGTACCGTACGGAGAGGGAGAAGGGGGCTCGACGACGACCAACCATCGCCAGTCTCCACTATCCACGTTGCACTAAGATGTGTGGATCGCGGATTGGCCTCCACAAACATCTGTAGGTCCACAAGTAGGCGACCCTATGGAGAGGAGAGGACAGTCATACTCGTTTTGAGTGACCGCCGATGATAGTGTGTGTGCATACACATTTTAACATAAAGTTATGTTTTCTAAGTAATATAATAAACAATATATAAGTACTATATATATTTTTATTTATTATATTACTTCTGTCTATCACTGTTCCACATTCTTTCTCTCCCCCACCGTCCCACATTCTCTCTCCCTGTCATTGTTCCATATTCTCCCTCTCCAGCACCATTCTATGACTCAAAGACTTTCTAAAACGCTGATTCCATCACTGGATGGAGAAGAGTTAAGAGGAGGGAAGTGGGATTTTTCATTGGTATATAATACACAATAGTGCATTATTGACTGAATATATTCCTTGAAATTCCGCTCAGTAAAATAATCCAGCCATACATCAGAGATCTCTGCACTTTCATGCATCATTAATTATTTTGCAAATCAATTTTAAATTAAAATTCATGATGGGCATGGGCAGCGACAACAAACAATTTGTTCTCCTAACTTTGCCTAATTGCCAATGTTGATATTTCCTTGCTAACCATTCCCTCTGGCTCCATTGCATTTAATAAATGACAAATATGGTCGCAGCTAAGAGTAAATAGGTGACAAATCTCCACCCACTCAGCCCCACTTGCTCCTTTCCAATAGCTCAAGATTAAATTAGTTTTTAACAGTCATGAATACAACCTGCAAGACTGTCAGGGCACTTAGTTTAGTTTTGAGATACAGCAGGGAAACAGGCCCTGCGGCCCACCAAACCCACGGCAACCATCCATCATCCATTCACACTGTTATCCTTCTTTCTCATTCACTCCCTACACACTAGGGAGCAATTTACAGAAGCCAATTACCTCAATCATACCCAAGTACAAGATGCAACAATTTAGTTTAGTCTCTTAGTTTAGAGATACAGCGTGAAAACAGGGCCTTCTTCCCACTGTGAATGCACTGACCAACGATAACTCCCTACCCACTAGCAACAATTTGCAGAAGCCAATTAACCAACAAATCCACATGTCTTTGGAGTGTGGGAGGAAACCAGAGCACCCGAAGAAAACCAAACACAGTCACAGGGAGACCGTTGTGCGGCACAGTGGCGCAGTAGTAGAGTTGCTAACATACAGCGCCAGAGACCCTGGTTTCATCCTGACTATGATCGGACAGAGCCTACACGGAGCTTGTACGTTCTCCCTGTGACCACATGGTGCTAGAGAGTGAGAATGTGGAACAATGACAGGGAGAGTGAATGTGGGACGGTAGGGGAGGGAAAGAATGTGGAACAATGATAGTCAGAAGTAATGTAATAAATAAACATATATGGCAAATATATTGTTTTGAAAGAAGAAATCAAACGGGTTGAAGAAGATCTTAGCAAAAAATTGGAGCCCATTCTCCTCACTTCAAAAATACAAAGCAATGCTATCAGAGAACTTGAAGTTACTAACACGGACATCTCTGATACAACGCAAAGACTGAAGGAAGACCTAGTCTGTGTTTCTGGGCAACTGGCCAGAATGACCGACAAATGCCTAGATCTTGAAGCCCGGTCCAGACGCCAAAACGTAAGAATTGTTGAAGTGAAGGAAGGGAAGGAATGTGGAAAAGACTCTCGGGTCTTCACTGCCAACTTACTTCAACAGGTATTTAATCTGCCTGAGAAACCTAAAATTGATCTAGCACATTGAGTCCAGAGAGCCCGATCAGGGGTTGGAGCCCTACCAAGACAGATTATTCTTAAAATACATGACATAGCAGTTCTTGAAGATATCATGAAGAAAGTGACAACAGCAAAAACCCAGATTTTCAAAGATGAAAACATAAGATTCTTCAGAGATTGTCCAGCAGAGGTGGTCAAGAAGCGAACTCTCTTCACTAAAACACGTCTTATTCTCAGAGACATTCCAGACCTGAGATATGGAATAAAATGTATCCTGCCAAATTAAAGGTCACATACGATGGATCGGAACGTTTCTTTATCGACCCAGAAGATGCATTTAAATATGCGCAAGAATTTTTAAAAAAAGGACCTAAAAGGATAAGTAGAATGACATGACTCAGTTTGATTAACAGGGCTATGCCCTACTGAACTTCCACTGAACCTGTTCGCTAAACCGTGTGTTTAACGTAGACCTTTTATATGTTTTTATAATGGGTAGTCTGATATAATATGTTTCTTTATATAAAAATATATATAAAAAGCTGCAAATAAGATGGCCGATAGGTTCACAGGCGTTCATGTCTAGACACACTTACCAGAGATAGATTGGAATGTAAGCGGGTAGATTGCTCAAGGTCCTCGTGTTGATGAGGAGAATGTTTAAGATCCTTCAATTACGCAGCACTGAAGACAATTTAAATCTATGGTAACAATATAACATACTAACAAATTATATAACTAAATCTATGTAATACATCTAAATACATGAAGTACTAACAAATGTACTAAACTGTTTATTTGAACCTAATACCTAATACTAATCCGGGTTTTTTTTTTAATCTAATACCTAACAGTTACTAGATTTACGAACTCTAGGCAATGGTCAATGTAGCAGTTTATATTTAAAATATGTTTAATATCTATCTGATGGGGGGGGTTGGAATTTCCAGCAGTTGCCAGGTCAAAGCGAGAGGGGTGTGATGGCGGTTTGAGAGGGGAGGAGAGAGAGAGAGAGAGAGAGAGAGAGAGAGAGAGAGAGAGAGAGAGAGAGAGACCTCGTTTGGCTGGCAGGACTGCTGGTGATTCCAATTAACCCCTTCAAGCCTGACGGTTTTCAACCGATTATGTATTTAACACATGAATATCAATAAGTAAGATTTTTGTTCATTTAAATAGGGTATTTAAATAGTAAATACCCATTTAGACCTAGTTATAAGAAGAAATGTTACCCTCTTAGAGGAAATTATTCACAGTGTTTGATTCTGTTTAACATACGAATATCTGTAAGCAAGATTCTTGTTAATTTAAATATGGTATTCAAATAGTAAATACCCATTTAGACCAAGCTATAAGATGAAATGTAATCCTCTTAGAGGAAATTATTTACAGTTCTTATTCTGTTTTCTTTCTGTTCACATAATATTCTGTTTTGTCCGTTTTTTCTTTTTTGCAATATTATTTTGTAAGTGGCGGAGCTAATTGTAATTATCACCCACGGAAGCTCACTTGAAATTTCCCACCGGGGGTGGACACACACAATATCCTCAAATACTGTTTTTTCATATTATTTACGTCATTTTGCACTTTTTTCGCTTTTTCTTCATATGGCACTTTTTCTAGTGTTATACCAGCAGGGTTTTGAAATTGGGATCACCAACCCATCATCCAGAAGGTTGATTTATAACCATATAACAATTACAGCACAGAGACAGGCCCTCTCGGCCCTTCCAGTCCGTGCCGACCATTTGTTTTCCCCTAGTCCCATCTACCTGCACTCAGACCATACCCCTCCATTCCCTTCACGTCCATATACCTATTCACTTTACTTTTAAATGTTAAAATCGATCCTGCCTCCACCACCTCTGCTGGAACCTCATTCCACACAGCCACCACCCTCTGAGTAAAGAAGTTCCCCCTCACGTTACCCCTAAACTTCTGTCCCTTAATTCTCATGTCATGTCCTCTTGTTTGAATCTTCCTTACCCTCAATGGGAAAAGCTTATCCACGTCAACTCTGTCTATCCCTTTCATCATTTTAAAGACCTCAATCAAGTCCCCCCTTAACCTTCTGCGCTCCAAAGAATAAAGACCTAACTTGTTCAACCTTTCTCTGTAACATAGTTGCTGGAACCCTGGCAACATTCTAGTAAATCTCCTCTGTACTCTCTCTATTTTGTTGACATCCTTCCTATAACTAGGCGACCAAAATTGTACACCATACTCCAGAATTGGTCTTACCAATGCCTTGTACAATTTTAACATTACTTCCCTACTCCTATATTCAATGCTCTGATTATAAGGCCAGCACACCAAAGGCTTTCTTTACCACCCTATCTACATGCGATTCCACCTTCAGGGAAACTATGCACAGTTATTCCTAGATCCCTCTGTTCCACGGCATTCCTCAATTCCCTACCATTTACCATGTACGTCCTATTTTGATTTTTCCTGCCAAGATGTAGCACTTCACACTTATCAGCATTAAACTCCATCTGCCATCTTTCAGCCCACTTTTCCAAATGGCCCAAATCTCTCTGTAGACTTTGAGAATCTACTTCATTATCCACAATACCACCTATCTTAGGATCATCTGCATACTTACTTATCCAATTTTCCACCCCATCATCCAGATCATTGATGTACATGACAAACAACAGTGGACCCAACACAGATCCCTGAGGCACCCCACTGGTCACCGGCTTCCAACCTGACAAACAGCCATCCACCATTACTCTCTGACATCTCCCATTCAGCCACTGTTGAATCCATCTTGCTACTCCCGCCATTAACACCCAAAGATTGAACCTTCTGAACCAACCTTCCATGGGGAAACCTTGTCAAAGGCCTTACTGAAATCCATATAGACAACATCCACTGCTTTACCCTCATCAATTTCCCTAGTTACCGCTTCAAAAAATTCAAGAAGGTTTGTCAAACATGACCTTCCAGGCACAAATCCATGTTGACTGTTCCTGATCAGACCCTGTTTATCCAGATGCTTATATATATTATCTCTAAGTATCCTTTCCATTAATTTGCCCACCACTGACGTCAAACTAATAGGTCTATAATTGCTAGGTTTATTCTTTGAACCCTTTTAAACAATGGAACAACATGCGCAGTACGCCAATCCTCTGGCACTATTCCCGTTTCTAATGACATTTGAAATATTTCTGTCATAGCTCCTGCTATTTCTACACTAACTTCCCTCAATGTCCTAGGGAATATCCTGTCAGGACCTGGAGACTTATCCACCTTTATATTTTTCAAAAGTGTCAGTACTTCCTCCTCTTTGAATCTCATAGTTTCCATAGCTACTCTACTTTTTTCCCTTACCTCACAGAGTTCAATATCCTTCTCCTTGGTGAATACCGAAGAAAAGAAATTGTTCAATATCTCCCCCATCTCTTTTGGCTCTGCAGATAGCTGTCCATTCTGGTTCTCTAATGGTCCAATTTTATCCCTCGTTATCCTTTTGCTCTTAATATAGCTGTAGAAACCCTTTGGATTTACTTTCACCTTTCTTGCCAAAGCAACCTCATATCTTCTTTTAGCCTTCCTAATTTCTTTCTTAAGATTCTTTTTACATTCTTACAGCCACTGTGTGTATATTCCTCTAGCACCTCATTTACTCCAAGCCTCCTATAATTATTGTAGATATCTCTCTTTTTTCGAAACAAGTGTCTAATTTCCCTTGAAAACCATGGCTCTTTCCAATTTTTACTATTTCCTTTCAACCTAAACAGGGACATAAAGATTCTGTACTCTTACAATTTCCCCTTTAAATGTCCTCCATTTCTCTTCTACATCCTTCCCATGAAACAAAGTGTCCCAATTCGCTCCTTTAAAATCCTCACGCATTCCCTCAAAGTTAGCCTTTCTCCAATCAAAAATCTCCACTCTATGTCCTGTTCTGACTCGCTCCATAATTTATATTGAAACTAATGGTATTGTGATCACTGGTCCCGAAGTGCTCACCAACGCATACCTCCGTCACCTGTCCTGCCTCATTTCCTAACAGGAGGTCCAGCACTGCCGCTTCTCTGGTCGGTACCTCTATGTACTGCTGCAAAAAACTATCCTGCACACATTTTACAAATAGATTTATTGTGTTGCCCCAGCTGAAACATGGGAATCCATGTAAGCCATAATGCAAGACGACCCTCTGAAGAAAACTGGAGGAATTACTATCTGTAGCAGGAATATTAGGGGCATTAATGAGCCAATTAAAAGGGGTAAGATTCTTGCCCAATTAAAATCAACTAATGCTAATATAATATTTTTACAGGAGACACACCTCAAAGATCACGCTCAGACCAGGCTGAAGGCTAACTGGATTGGTCAAATATATCACTCCTCTTTTCTCTCCAAAACTAGAGGTACTGCAATTATAATCCGTAAGGGTATACCATTTAAACATAAAACCACCATAGTAGACAAAGATGGTAGGTACGTCATAGTATCTGGGGAGATATATTCTACCCCACTTACTATGGTAAATATCTACACTCCCAACTTTGATAACCCACAATTTTTTAATAACATTTTGAATATAATTTCAGACTCCACTCAGCAAAACCTGACAATTGGGGAAGATTTCAACTGTGTTCTGGATCAATACTTGGATAAATCCTCACAACAAAAGAGACATAACACAAAATCAAAATCCAGCGAACATCTAAATACATATATAAAAAATACAAATATAACAGACATATGGAGGATTGCAAACCCATCCGGAAGAGACTACTCCTTTTATTCATCCATACATAAAACTTATACACGCATTGACTATTTTCTGGTGGACACTAAATTAATACCTTTTATAATTAACCCAAAATACCATAATATTACTATTTACGATCATTCCCTGCTAACCTTCTCCTTAAAACTAGAAGGAATATTCAATAAAAAAATCATTCTGGAGGTTTAATCCTCAAATACTAAACAACCCAGATTGCTGTATATATTTAAAACAACGGATGGAACTCTTTTTTGAGACAAATGATACTCCAGGTATTTCGCCCTTGTTATTATGGGAATCCTTTAAGGGTTTTATTAGAGGTTCTATCATTTCATATCAAGCATATCAAAACAAAAAGAATAGGATGGAACAATTGCAACTAGAAGAACATATCAGACAGCTGGACTCAGAAAAAGCGACAGATCCGTCTATGGATAAACATAATAAGTTAGCAGTATTAAAATTTAAGCTAAATTAAATTTTCTTTGCAAGAGTTATCAGTTTATTTCAAATTACTAAACAGGAAAATTTTGAATTCGGCGACAAAGCACACAACCTTCTAGCACGTCAGTTGAGAAAATTGGAAAAGGACCATACTATTCAAAAAGCAGATCAGATAAAGGCGAATTGTTGACACTTCCAAACGGCATCAACGAAAGATTTGCCCAATTCTATCAAAATTTATATACATCCAAAACATCAACACAAATGAGAAAAATTACAAACTTTTTTGATAACTGTAATCTTCCGACACTTAATGCGGTGGAACAAGATGAATTAGGTGCACAGATTTCAAGTAAAGAAATAGAAGAGACTATCAATTCATTGAAGAATGGCAAAACACCAGGCCCAGACGGGTTTAGTAACAAATTTTATAAAATATTTTACGAGGTAATTTCCCCACGTTTACATAACCTTTATATACACGCATTTAAAGAACAGACTCTACCACATACTCTAGCCAAATTAACTATTACACTTATACCCAAAAAAGATAAAGATCTGGAAGATCTGGGATCATACAGAAAAATTGCCCTGTAAAATACAGATCAGAAAATATTAGCTAAAACTCTGGCAAGTAGATTAAGTAAATACGTTAATAAATTGATACACTCGGATCAAACTGGGTTTATACCCAAGAGACACTCGTTTAATAATTTGAAACGACTGTTTAACATAATGTACTCACATAGAACGATAAAAGAAAACTTATCAATTATTTCATTAGACTCAGAAAAAGCATTTGATCAAGTAGTATGGAAATATCTTTTTACAGTATTGCAAATATTTCAGTAGGGAGAACATTTTATTTCATGGATAAAACTGTTACATGATTAGTCGATTGCCAGAATGCTGACTAATCATATACTCTCACCTAAATTTGTTATTCAGGGGCAATAGACAGGGATGTGCATTATCACCCCTGTTATTTGCCCTTGTGATTGAACCTTTGGCGGAAAGTATAAGAGTACACCCGAATATTCACGGCTATAACACTAAATACTCCAATAATAAAATATCATTATATGCAGATGATGTATTACTCTATATCACCAATTCCCAAGTTAGCATTCCAAATATATTAAATCTTATAGAGGAATTTGGTTCCTTTTCAGGATATAGAATAAACTGGTACAAAAGTGAAATTATGTCAATAAAACCTCAAGAGCTGACACACCTCTTAAAATTCCCTTTCAGAATTGCTACGGAAAAAATCAAATATCTCAGTGTTCATGTAACCAGAATGTAACTACTCTATTTAACGCAAACTTTCCTCCTTTAGTCACTAAATTAAATGCTCTTACTCAATTTTGGAAAACACATCCGATGTCTCTAATAGGCAGAATAAATGCCATAAAGATGATCTTCTGACCACAAATCCTGTACTTATCTCAATCAATACCGATATACCTTCCTAAAATTTGTTTTAAAAAACTTGATTCTCTGATTACAAACTTTATTTGGGATTATAAAACACAGAGAATCCATAAACGGAATCTATGCAAACCCAAAGAAACTGGTGGACTGGCTCTCCCCAATTTTTATACTATTATTGGGCAATGAATATTAAAAACATAATCTATTGGTTGGACAAAACAGGTCAACAGGTAAAATGGTTAATAATAGAGAAAGAGGATTGTTTGCCTTTTAATATAGGCACAATTCTTCTCTCTCCAATAAATTTGAAGAATACACTATATGAGAAAAATCCGATTATCCACAGTACCTTACTAATCTGGAGACAAGTGGTCAACCCTTAAAGTGAGAAATGTATCTCTCCTTTCACCAATTGCCAATAATCCTTCGTTCAAGCCATCTATTTTAGACAAAACGTTCACATATTGGGAAACATTAGGAATCAAAAAACTCGGAGATCTTTATGAGATGGGAACTCTTCTCTCATTTCAAGAACTACAGTCGAAATATCACCTGAAAGCTAATCAATATTTTAGATACCTTCAAATTCGAGACTATCTGAAATCATATACCCAAGACTACCAATCTTTGTTGACAGACATACTAGACAAATGTATGAATAGAAACTCTGAGTCAGACAAATTAATATCATATCTGTACAACACCCTTTTAAATATAGCAATCCCATCATCAGAAGTAATTAGAAGAGCTTGGGAAGATTAACTTGGCCTAAAAATTCTAAAAGACAGATGGGAAGAAAACCTTCCATATATACGCAATTGTTCGATTAACGTTAGGCATTCGTTAATTCACTTTAAAATACTGGACAGACTATTATTCAAAGTCTGAATAAGATTTTTCCAAATGTATCTCCTATTTGTGATAACTGTCTTCTTCAGGAAGCAACTATAACACATTCCTTTGTCTCTTGTATAAAGTTACATAATTTCAGGAGAGGAATTTTTGAAATTTTTTCAAAAACACTAAAAATAAAATTGGATCCCGAAACGGAATTGATTATTCTAGATACGTCAGAAGCCTGCTCTGAGCTATCATTATTTCAAAGATGTTTCCTTAATTATGGCCTGATAACGGCAAAAAAACGAATACTCACATTTTGGAAACATACATCTGTCCCTACTCTTAAGGTGTATTATAAACATGTCCGAGACACTACACCTTGAAAATATTAGACTTGTCTTGGCAGAAAAAACACATCATTTTTTGGAGACATGGACACCATTCATTGATTTATTACAAGGATAGTATGGTACAAGACAACTTTGGATTTAAATCTAATTACGGCTTGGGTGAGGTGGGTGGGGAGGGATGTGAGGCAGGTATATCACTACTTTTTTCTTTCTTTCTCTTTTTGTCCTTTTATTTTTGTTATTTTTTCTATTCCTCTCTTCTTTCTTTCATGTATTCTTTGGCTTAACCACTGGTAGTCTAGGGGCTCTATCTTTGCACACTTCACGTTTTCTTTTTTTTGCTTTTTCTCCTTTCTTTTCTTCTGATTATAGCTAAAAGTTAAAACTGAAGCTGTACAATAATTGTATTATTTTATATGCGTTGGTTTTATTTTTGTACATTTGCTTCTAATAAATAAAAAATTTAAAACATTATATATAAATATATATATACTGTACATATATATAATTTACTATATTACTTAGAAAACATAACTTTATGTTAAAATGTGTATGCACACACACCATCATCGGTGGTCACTCGAAACGTGTATGACTGTCCTCTCCTCTCCATAGGGTGTTTCTCCGGATGCTCCGGTTTCCTCCCACATCCCAAAGGCGTGTAGGTGTGCAGGTTAATTGGCTTCTGTAAATTGCCCCTAAAGTGCAGGACATAGAACTAGTGGTCGGCATGAACTCGGTAAGCTGAAGGGCTAGTTCCAATCTCTGCTGTATCTATAATCTAAAAAACTATTTTTTTGCAATCATGTACTTGATTGTACATGTTTGTGCTTATGTACAGTAAGATATTGGGAGGAAAACGGCTACAATGTGGTCAGCGATTGCCATCTATACGAGCCTATATGGACGATGTAACGACACTAACAACAACTATCCCCTGCACCAAGAGACTTCTGGAAAAACTTCATCAAAACATCACATGGGCAAGGATGAAGATTAAACCCAGCACGTGCAGAAGCATCATTGTCAAAGGTCAAGTCAAGGCTTGAATACCCGTTCCAACAGTTTCAGATAAAACAGTGAAGAGTTTGGGCCAATGGTATGATGCAAAGTTCAAGGACACTGAGCAGTTTGAACAACTCAAAAAGGACACCATCACGCACATAGCTCGCATCAACAAGACCTTGCTACCAGGAAAACTCAAACTGTGGTGCTTCCAATTTGGCATACTACCAAGAAACATGTGGCCTTTAACTATGTATGAAATCCCCATCAACAAAGTGGAAAAGCAGGAAAGAATAATCATCACACATGTGAAACAGTGGCTTGGACTTCCACAATGCTTAAGTGCGCTCGGAATTGCCCATTGCATGACCCTCACTGAATCTGAAGATACTGTTGTTCGAACAGCAGCCCTAGTGTGGCAACGGGGAGGAAGTGGACCCCATCTGAAGCCGTTCAGAGTGCTAAGTCTGATCTTCATATCCGGGATGTCGTTGGGCAAGTTCAACACGGGAGAGCCGGGCTGGGGCTCGGGCTTGTCCCAAAAGCTCCTCAATGGCACAAGGCAACATCAGTGCAGAAGAGATGGCTCATGGTGGAAGAGGTGAGAAGACGGGAGGAGGTAGAGCGACACGCCAAGGCTGTCTCAATAGCCAATCAGGGCCAATGGACTAACTGGGAGAGCCTGGAAAAGAGGAAACTCAGCTGGCATGACATCTGACAAATGGAAGGATCTCGACTAAGTTTTGTCATCAGAGCCACTTATGACCATCACCCCAGAACCTGAAGCAGTGGTTTGGAGAAGACCCCACTTGCTCCCTTTGCAAGAACCTGCAAAACTAAGGTACATTTTAACAGGATGCACTATGAGCCTCGGCCAAGGGCGTTACACTTGGCGGCACAATCAAGTTCTCAGACAGCTGTCATCAATCCTGGAACAGAGGCGTAAGATTGCAAATGCTTCCCCACCAACATCGGCAGGAAATGTCCACTTCACTACATTTGTACCAGCAGGCCAATCTCCAGAGCACCAGATAATATCAAAGGATGCAAGCATTCTGCAGCCTGCTCGGGATTGGAAAATGGAAGTGGACTTAGAAAAAAAGCTTGTGTTTCCCCCAGATGTTGCGGTTCCAACACTCTGGCCAGACATGGTCCTGTGGTGCACAACTGAAAAGTTAGCATATGTTGTGGAATTGACAGTTCTATGGGAAGATGGTGTTGAAGAAGCTTATGAGAGGAAAAAGACCAAGTACTCTGCTGGCAACTGAAGCTTCCCAGAATGTCTGGAAGACCAAGATTTTCCCTGTCGAAGTGGGATGCAGGGGATTTATTGCTACATCTCAGGCTATTAAAGAAAATGGGGGTGAGGGGTCGCTCCCTCCAACAAGCAATCAAATCATTATCAGATTCTGCAGAAAAAAGCAGCAATTGGATTTGAATCAAAAAGGAAGATAACAATTGGGCTGCAAGATGAAGACAGGAGGGTATGGAATTGAGGGGGTGTAACTGGAATGCCAGGTATCACCGTTGAGCCCTCTGGGCTTATGAAAGAAACGTCAAAGAAGGAGGGTGCCCAGCTGATGACCCCGATGACATACCTACCCTACCTTTCACCACTCCAATCCCACTGCAAATAGCAAGCGTGCTGACTTATTACAGGGATTGAAACATCAAGTCCTATTAGCTCTACTGAATTGCATGCAAAAGAATTTCACTGTGCCTACAAAAAAGAATCAACTGTAGTGTAAGGGTTAAACAGACAAATTCAGCTAAAATATAAAATGGATTTATCAGCCAAATTAGCAGCCATGCATTCCATAGCCCCTCTAAAACAAGACTTCTTCTTCTTTCGTGTGGCGTGCACAGCCTAAAGTTGTAGGACAACTTGTTCTCTTTGATCTTCTGTTTGTGCACGTCCAATTGATTGCATTAGTCGAAAAAGGGCAGACCACGTGAAGGTTGCAATCTTCCACCCCTAAAACAAGACTCAAGCATACTGTTTCCCAGACAAATGGGAGATATTTTCTGCACCTGTCCATGGATGTAAACTTACAATGCCTGGAAAAGTCTGACTCTTATCACACGTCCAACTCTTCTCACACCAGCGTAGCTTTTCTCAGGCCATTTTATGGTAAAGCGTAGCGTTGGTGGACAAACCACAACAGTAATAGTTGGGTAGACCACCCACACTGCCTGCCGCTTGTAGCGCAGAAGCTTTACAGACAAGGGGGCCTTATGATTGGCTCGGGGAGGGGGCAGTCTGCTCTGATAACAAATGCTGATAAGAAAGGATGGAGTTGTGTGCCCTTTCGGTGGAGCGCGCCCCAGTCTTGGCCCGTGTCGCGAACGGTGCGAGGTGATCAAGAACAGGAAAATTTTGTGGCGTGGTCTGCTGTATACTGTGCAAGTGCGTACGGGGATATTTGGGGATATTCGGGGATAGGGATAATTTACAATTTTTTTACCAAAGCCAATTAAGGCAGGAGAATGGGGCTGAGAGGGAAAGATAGATGAACTATGATTGAACGACGGAATAGACGATGAGCCAAATGGCCTAATTCTGCTCCTCGAACTTATGAACATTCAAATATACTACATTGCTGGAAACCCTACACTGCAACATCTTGGAGTGTCAGACTAAAGAAGCGACCGAAACGTCGCCTGTGCATATTCTCCAGAGATGCTGCCTGACCTGCAGAGTTACTCCAGCACTTTGTGGCTTTTTGTTATATACCAGCAGCTGCAGTTCCTTGTGTCTCATGTGTAATCCATTAGCTTATTTCAGATTTCTTATTGGTTGAATTATCTTTTTGGTTCCAGTCAGCTATTATAGCGTTGGATGTTCAAAGATTGGCATCAATCCCAGTTCTCCATTAAAATGGTAATAACTCTTAAGTATTCTGAGTGAGATCATTACTCTAATTACTTTGGGTGTAAAGTTGAAAGTTGCAGGTAGTGTAGTCGTCAATAGAAACTCAAAATTGCAGACTGTTTATTTTTTATTGCTTACTTTCAGAATTAGTGTATTACCAATTAGTCAATGCTGATGTTATACAGAGTCACATCGACATAGAGTGATACAGCAAAGAAATAGGCCCCTCAGCCTAACATGTCCATACCAACCAAGGTGATTTCCTGAGCTAGTCCAACTTGCCTGAATTTAGCCCATATCCCTCTAAAACATTCCAATCCGTGTACCTGTCTAAATAATGTCTAAACACATGGTAGTTATTTAGCCACCACTTCCTCTGGCAGTTTGTTCCACCACCCTCTTGTTCGGACTTGCTATAAATTATGTACATTGTTCAGGAGTAAGGTCTGGCGACAGGTAAGTAGCACAGTAAAACAAGGGAAGTAAATCTCAGAACACTTACAACAACCAGGACTCGAGGGCCTGAGTTATAGGGAGGTTGAGCAGAATGGGATTCTATTCTGTGGAGTGTAGGAGGGCGACGGGTGATCTTATAGAGGTGTACAAAATCATGAGATGGGGCATGTTGGTTGACATGGGCAGGTTGGGCCGATAGGCTTGTTTCCATGCTGCATGACTGTATCACTATGACGCTAGAATTACTTTTTAAAATGTACATCTTTGCCGTGCAGTGGGGTTACGTTTTGAATCTCCATTCAATCTATCCCCCCACCTTTTGTAATGGTGTGGCACAGTGACACAGCGGTAGAATTGCTTCTTCACAGCGCCCGAGACCCGGGTTAAATCTTGACTATGGGTGCTGTCTGTGCTGAGTTTGTACGTTCTCCCTGTGACCACTTGTTAATTGTGAGTTAATTGTCTTCTGTACTGTAAATCATCCTTAGTGTGTAGGATAGAGTTAGTGTATGGGTGATCACTGGTTGGTGCAGACTTGGTGGGCTAAAAGGCCTGTTTTCACGTTGAATCTGGATGCATCACAACATAGTTTGGGAACAGCTTTATCTAAGACCACAAGAAATTACAAGAGAATTGTGGAAGCAACCAGCCAATCACACAAACCAACCTCCCTTCCATTGAATCCATCTACACTTCACGCTGTCTTGGCAAGACCACCAGTATAATTGTGGACTAATTGTGGACTTTGGAAGGGGTAGGTTGGGACCCACAGTCCCGTTTATATCAACGGGTCGATGGTGGAAAGGGTCAAGAGCTTCAAATTCCTTGGGTGTGCACATCTCTGAAGATCTCTCCTGGTCCGAGAACACTGATGCTTTTATAAAGAAAGCACATCAGTGCCTCTACTTCCTGAGAAGATTACGGAGAGTTGGTATGTCAAGGAGGACTCTCTCTAACTTCTACAGGTGCACAGTAGAGAGCATGCTGACCGGTTGCATCGTGGCTTGGCTCGGCAACTTGAGTGCCAAGAGCGAAAAAGATTACAAAAAGTAGCAAACACTGCCGAGTTCATCATCGGCTCTGACCTCCCTACCATCGAGGGGATCTATCGCAGTTGCTGCCTCAAAAAGGCTGGCAGAATCATCAAGGACCTACATCATCCTGGCTACACACTCATCTCCCCACTACCTTCAGGTAGAAGGTACAGGAGCCGGAAGACTGCAACGTCCAGGTTCAGAAACAGCTGCTTCCCCACAGCCATCAAGCTATTGAACTCAACTCAAAAAAACTCTGAACATTAATAGCCCATTATCAGTTTATTTGCACTTTATCTGTTTTATTTATTTATGTGTGTATATATTTATACAATGGTATATGGACACACTGATCTGTTCTGTATTCATGCCTTCTATATTCTGTTGTGCTGATGCAAAGCAAGAATTTAATTGTCCTATCTGGGACACATGACAATAAACTCTCTTGAATCTTGAATCTTGAATCATCAATGACTAGTCTCACCCTGGACACACCCTCTTCTCCCCTCTCCCATCAGCAAGAGGTACGGAAGTGTGAAAGTGCATACTCCAGATTCATTGACAGTTTCTTCCCAGCTGTTATCAGACAAATGATCCATCCTCTCACCAGCTCAAAAGTGACCCAGACCTCCCATCTACCTCATTGGAGTCATTTGAACTAATCGGACTTTACTGGTGTTTATCTTGCACTAAACATTATACCCTTTGTCCTATATCTGTACACCATGGATGGCTTGATTGTAAACAAATGTTGTCTTTTCGCTGACTAGATAGCACCTAACAAGAATGTTTTTCACTATACCTCGGTACATGACAATGATTACTGTAACTAAACTAAACTAAACTAATATAATCTAAACTAAACTAAACTAAACTCAACTAAACTATCTCTAAACTCAAATTAAAACTAATTCAAGAACTGACTTTGGGAACTGATCAATTTTACATTCTGAAAATCAAAACAAGCTGCAAAAACTGGAAATCCATAATTATCTTTTGCTCATTTGATATGTGTGTGTGTATGCTTGTGTAGGTATGTTTGTGTATGGGCGTGTGTCTTTATGCTTATGAAAAGAGATGAAAGAATGACTTAGGAACATCGAACACTTGGCAGGCTATTAATTAGCAGGAGGATGATAAAAGCAGCAATATCCCTCCCAGAGGCTGTTCCTGTTAGTCATAGCCTCCGCCTTCCAACTACACCCACTGCTCTGCTGATGTGCTCACAATCTAGCATTTGATGCAGGCTCTTGAGAGTAAAATGAAGCTGTGTGTTTATGGGTGTGTGTGTGTCTTTATGTCTATGTGTTTCTGTGTTGTGTTGTCTGTGTGTGTGCGTGCGTGTGTGCGTGTATGTGTCTGTGTGTGTGTTTTTGTGCTGTGTTGTCTGTGTGTGTGAGAGAAAGACATTGTGCGTTGTGTCTGTGCCACTATAGTCATACAGTCATATAGTCACACAGCACTGAAACAGGCCCTTTGGCTCAACTTATCCATGCCCCTCAAGATGCCCTATCTAAGCTAGCCCCATTTGCCTGCATTTAGCCTATATACCTCTACACCTTTTCTATTGATGTACTGTCCAAATTTCCATGCTGTTTCGCTAAGGTCTAAAGTCTAAAGATTCATTTCAGCAATTTTGTCCACTTTGAAGTGTTTCTTCCATGCCAAACATTGCCTTTCAAAGACTGGTGAATTCATATAGGCACTTGCTTGCATCTCTCAAATTATTCAAATCATGTTTTCTGTAAAATATAATTTCTACTGCAGAATTCGAGCTGACTGTTTTTCTCTGTTCTAATCCCAGGGATACCTGGTTGACTAGTTGTGAATGCTGTGCTTCTATGAAACACTCTGGTGAATTCTCGGGATTGGAGAAACACAAAACAAAATTTTGTGTTTCTTTCATTGCTCAACACAGACTACACAGTAGCTGGAAAGCTAAATGAGTATAGATTGCAGCCAAGAAGGTCACAGGTATACAGCTACCAAGCTATCCTGGGCCCTTGGAATTAACGTTTCACATACTACTAAGAGAAAAGAAGCATTAAGCAAGGCAGGAAGCCTAGTGAATAATGTGCCCGTTCCAAGAGTGGCACATTGGCACAGCGGTAGGGTTGCTCATTAACAGCGCCAGTGGCCCAGGTTCAATCCTGACCATGGGTGCTGTCTGCATGGAGCTTGTACGTTGTCCTTGTGACTGCGTGGATTTCTTCCGAATGCACCAATTTCATCCTACGCTCCAAAGATGTACAGTGTAGGTTGATTGGCTTCGGAAAAATTGTGAATTGTCCCTAGTGTGTAGGATAGTGTTAGCGTACGGGGGTGATCACTGGTCGGTGTGGGCCGAAAGGCCTGTTCCATGCTATATCGCTTGTCTAAAGTCTAAATAACATGCCTATTCATAGAACATACGTAGAACATAGAACACAGAACACGGAACATAGAACATGGAACACGGAACATAGAACAGTACAGCACAGGAACGGGCCCTTCAGCCCATAATGTTTGCGCCAAATGTGATGCCAGGTCATCTGCCCTGCACATGATCCATATCCCTCTATTCCCTGCACTTCCATGTGCCTATCTAAAAACGTCTTAAACCCCACTATCATATCTGTCTCCATCACCACACTGGGCAATGCGTTCCTGGCCCTTACCACCATCTGTGGAAAAACAATTGCCCCGCACATCTCCATTAAACCTTCCCCCTCTCACTTTATAGCTATGCCCTCTAGTGTTGGACATTTCCATCCTGGGAAAAAGGTTCTGAATGGCTACCCAATCTCTACCTCTCACAATGTTATATACCTCTATCAAGTCTCCCATCAACCTCTAATGTTCCAGAGAAAACAATCCAAGTCTATCCAACCTCTAGCTGAAACTCTCCAATCCAGGCAGCATTCTGGTAAACCTCCTCTGCACCCTCTCCAAAGTTTCCACAGCCTTCCTGTATTAGAGCATTCAGAAATGCATGCAATACTATGAGTGCAGCAAAACCAAAGTCCGAGAGTCCTAATCAGAGACATAGAGTCATGCAGCATGATCATCCATGCTGACCAAAATGCCCCATACATTTGTCCACTTTTGGCCTGACCCGCTGAGTTACTCCAGCACCTTTTGTGTATGCAGAGTTGTACATTGTCTAGATCAGGGCCCCCCACATTTTTCAGCATGAGGGCCACATTATATATTTGGCACATTTTTGCGGGCCGTAGGAAAAAATAAAGAAATGTTATAAATTTAATGAACTCAAAAAAGAACTTAAGTAAATCAAATGAAAGAAATTCAAAACACAACTTGTAGCCATCAATCAAGGTTAACCAACAAAATCATAAAGTTTCATGCAACCTCATTAATGGGAAGGATGGAACTGCTTTTTTGATTTCAAAATTCACTCACACCCACACTCACACACAGACCCACGCACACCCACACACACTAACCCACTCACACACACACTCACACACAGACCCACGCGCACCCACACACACTCACCCACACGCACACACGCACAGACCCACGCACAGACCCACGCACACCACACACACTCACCCACTCACCCACTCACACACACAATCACTCAACCACTCACTCACTACACCCACTCACTCACACCCACTCACTCACTCACACCCACTCACTCACAAATACCCACTCACACCCACACCCCCACTCCCCACACCCCCACACCCACACCCCCACTCCCACACCCCCACTCCCACTCCCACACCCCCACTCCACACCCCACTCCACACCCCCACTCCCACACCCCCACTCCCACACCCCCACTCCCACACCCCCCACTCCCACACCCCCACTCCCACACCCCCACTCCCACACCACCACTCCCACACACCCACTCCCACACACCCCACTCCCACACACCCACTCCCACACACCCACTCCCACACACGCCACTCCACACACCCACTCCCACACACCCACTCCCACACACCCACAGCACCCACTCCCACACACCCACTCCCACACACCCACTCCCACACACCCACTCCCACACACCCACTCCCACACCTACCCCACCACCCACACTCCCACACACCCACTCCCACACACCCCACTCCCACACACCCACTCCCACACACCCACTCCCACACAACCCACTCCCACACACACCCACTCCACACACACCCACACCCCACACCCACTCACACACACCCACTCACACACACCCACTCACACACACCCCTCACACACACCCACTCACACACACCCGCTCCCCACACACCCGCCTCCCACACACCCGCTCCCACACACCCGCTCACACACACCCGCTCACACACACCCGCTCCCACACACGCTCACACACACCCGCTCACACACACGCTCACACACACGCTCACCCACACGCTCACACACTCACACACACACACCCACTCACCCACACTCACTCACTCACTCATTGACACCTGCAATGGACCACAACTCTACCTCATTCGACGCCAGATCCACACCCTCAACAAACGAATCCTCGTTGACCTGGACTCTACCAAGGATTACAAGCTTGCCCACCTCCAGACGGGTCCCTCGACCGACACTCGTCGACTCGACCGCCTGCCCGCAGGCCCGAGCACCACTGTTGGACCACGGCACAGCTTGCCACCATGAGGAGAAGCAACAACATCCACTACCTCTCCGACCCTCACTGCAAACTGCTGCAGCTGACCTTCCGACCTCACCACCTCCCTGGGGCCACCGCGCTGTTGTCGCCGACTCTCACACCTCCCTGGGACCACCAATGCTGCTGCTGCTGACCTTCATTGTCTCCCCGGGGTCACCGATGGTGGTGGCGCCGACCCGTATCTCTACTCCAGCCTCCCAAGGGCCTCCACCAGCGACTCCGCCGACCCTCGCCTCTCCACCGGCTACCAACGGGCCAGAGTCGTCACCTCACCAGAGTTCCAGGCTCAGCATCAGGCCCACAACCTCCACGATGCAGACAGCACGTGGTCTGACAGCACGTGGTCCTAGTGCTCCCCCCATCCTACAGGGAACCTCAGTAGTGATGGGTCTTCCCCTTCCCACTTTTTCAACCAGGTTACCCCGACCACACACCCAATAGTTAAAATTCCCACTTTTTTTGGGGCCTTTTTTTACAGAGGTGCTGGAGCAGCACTCCGGTGAGTTCCGGCAGCACTGCAACCCCAGGTATGAGTTGCGTACAACTAACGGTAACCTGTCAGGAGCTGTGCACAAACCCTCAACTTAATAGCCTACGACAAACTGACGTGTAAGTTCCACGCTACCACAGAACCCACTAAATAGCCCGCTGCACGGAACGTGTTAAGAACTTGCTGCGGGCCGGATAAAATCTCGTGGCGAGTCTCATGTGGCCCGCCGGCCATAGTTTGGAGACCCCTGGTCTAGATCATGCTGTTCCTGCAATCTAATTTTTGAACTCATTACTGCTCTTCAAACTCATGAGTAGGCGACTGCAGGAGACTTATGCAGTCGCCATATAGTCGCCACATGTTCGCGGGTGGTTGCCACGGAGTCGCCTTCGTGGTCGTGAGGAGTTACCGCAGTCTGGGAACTTGCCGGCCTCATTATAGCGGTGACTATAATTAAGCCGCCATGGAGAGTAGCGAAAATTCTGCTGACCGGTAAATTTCCTTGGGTCATTGGGAAAAAAAACGTAAGCAGTTGTTTTCCGATCCAAGGATAACCGGTAATGTTAATGTCCACCGAGCTTCACGGTCATGTATCTCTGGCTTCTTCAAAGTTGTCTCCTTCTCCCCCCTTCACCCCTCTCCCCCCTTCACCCCTCTCCCCCATTCTTTAAAGGACTTAACATACACTGTGCTTTAATAGTAAGATTAAACGAGAACTTACCAAGTTTGAAGTTTGATCTGTATTTTACGAGGAGTCGCGGTGAGGGATTTCGTGAAGAACCCGCCAGCAGGCTTGCGCAGCATCCTTCAAAGCAGCGGTGTGGAATCACAGAACCAACCATGACTGAAAATAGTAAGATGAAAACCGTAGAGAACTACCTGTTGTGACCTGATGATAGAGGGTGGAGCGGTGGGGCACGAAATCCCTCACCGCGACTCCTCGTAAAATACAGAATCAAACTTCAAACTTGGTAAGTTCTCGTTTAATCTTACTATTTTACTTCGGAGTCATGTGAGTGACTTCGTGAATGATTTCAAAGCTCTGTGATTTCACGCCCTGAACAACGTCCATGCTTATCACACTGCCGCCATTCTGATGGAGTAAGACTGTTAATGGAGTTCAGTTGACAGCGGCTGAAAAATCAACACAATTTATTAATCAACTAAACAACAACCCCTAATTCGGGGCCAGACATTTACTGAGCGGTACCCAGGATAGCTTCTGCGAATGTCGCAGGAACGGCCAGAGACTTGTTATAGAACCGTTGAAAGGTTTTTTCCCCCACTGGCCCAGCCCGCAGTGGCGAAAATGTGGAAATGGTCCATGGGCACCTTCATGGCTCTCGCTGCAGCCCTGGTGGAATAAGACTTAAAAACGTTAGTAGCAACTCCTGTTTTAATAACTCTTTACCAAAGAATTTTATTTGACCAGGGGTTGGCCACCATGGTGTCCAGTCGCAGTTTTTGTAACATCTGGGCTCGTTGGGCTGTCGCCAGTGCCATGAGCATCACCACCTTAAGGGTGAGCTGTTTCAAATGGTAGCTCATCTATTGGAGCCCAGCTCCTCAGTAGGGTCAGCATGATCCCCACATCCCACGTTACTGTATATCTGGGTCGTGGAGGGATTGGTATTGAATACTCCCCTCATTAGTTTAGACACCAGGTGGTGGGAGCTGATACTTATATCCAGGTATGAATACAGCGTACTCCTGTCGCTGTTGATGGCACTGTAGCTGAGGCCTGCATCAAAAATGGAGGCCTGCTAGAACTCCAAACACATCCAGTATTGTTGCCGAGTTGGAGGACTTGTTGTTCCGGGCACAGAAACCTCCCACTTTCTGATTTGAGTGAGATATTGTTTGCGGGTGGATTCCCGATACGATGCTAGCAATAAGGTTCATGGCTCTTGACGAGATGCCTGCCCGGTTGAGCGTCTTTTCAGAACCTGCAAGCCAACAAGTTTAATGACCATGGCAAGGATGACTGACCCCCCCTGTAATGGAGTGAGTAATCAATTTGGGATATTTCCCAATCGCCATCCATGGTTGTTGTACATTTCTACAACCATCGGGTACCATGGTTGTGTAGGCCAGTCGGGGAATGATCAATATGTCAGTTGCAGAGTCTAGTTTAATTTTCTGCAATACCCGACTGGTGAGGCAGCATGGGGGAAACGCGTAGCAACCCATTTCCCCCAATGGATAAAAATGCATCCAATGCTATTACCTCAGGGTCTGGTTCCCACAACACATACGTTGGTATTCGATGGTTCAGCCTGGACGCAAAAAGGTCAATATCTGGTGTCCCCAATTTGAGCTATAATATCTCCAAAATCTGGGGGTTCAACATCCAACTCAATGTTGTCCATTGGAGACACGTGACCTGGTGTCCGCCACTGAATTAAGCTTCCCAGGCAAATAGGTCGCAGTAATCCAAATATTTCTTTCAATGCACCAGTGCCAAATTGTATTAGCCAATTCATTGCAAACTAGCGACCTAATACTACCCATATGATTGATGTAAACCATTATTGTAAGCATTATCTATTCGAAAGCGGACATATAATCCCATGAATTAGTACAGAAGCCCGCAGTCCATGAAAACACCCCCAGCATTTCTATATAGTTTATCCCATGTGACTCAAGGAATGTAGACTCATGAGAGTTCCATCTGCCACCACAACTGGACATCGTACCAGTTGCTCCCCAGCCCTGGTGCACTTGCGTCAGTTAGTAGCACAACATCAGGGTTTGCTCCATACAATAGGTCAATGACATTCTTTAATATTATCTACCCACCATTA
Source organism: Okamejei kenojei (assembly GCA_035221665.1). NCBI lineage: Eukaryota > Metazoa > Chordata > Chondrichthyes > Rajiformes > Rajidae > Okamejei > Okamejei kenojei. The sequence goes on from CM069141.1 coordinate 49,153,546, forward strand.
TAGCTTGTTTCTAGCTTCCGGTGGTAACCAAAGTGGCCGATCAAAGCAGCCAGCATTTGTTTTTTAAATGCTGTGATTTGTGACCTTTGTGAATTTCGGTAGTGTAGCGGTCCCGAATCGTGCAGCTGGGAATGTAGTTACCAATTTAGAGTTTACCAATACCAATAACTTTCGCTGTTTGCCAATGGTCGATACCCTGGCGCAAGCAAGATTGTGGCACTCTTCTGATATAGCAGTAGCTTTATTAGTGGGATGATAAACTTCATTAAATTAGTGTCTAAAGGTAACACCAAATCCATAACCCGTAGCGGGTGCAGTTTTTGATTTGTCTGGATGGATTACAATCCCAGTTTCTCAAGCAGAGCCTTGGTTGCAGCCACTCCTTGAATTGCCAATTGGAGGGTCCAGCCCCATTATAAGGATTTCATCCAACATGGCATCACTATAATCTTGTTGTCGGAGAAGAGCCAATACAGGTAAATACCAACTTGGTAAACAGCCTAAGCTGTGATGGATTTCCATTAGGCAATGCACCCTTCCAGACAACTTCAGAATTCCCTGTGAGCCTCAGCGATGGGCACCGTATAGCATGCTTCTTTCAAACTGATACATGCCAATAAAGTACCCTGAGTAAAGCATCCACCTAGCTGTTCCAAAAGCATCCATTTTGACATGGGTATATTGTACAAAAGTGTTCAACTCAGCTAAATCGATTATAACTCAATATGTCCATGCTTGGTTATGCCAATTACCACTTTTCCCTGCTCGCCATATAATTTCAGCATGCCCTGCCTCCACCTCTTTTCGGGATAGAGTAAATTCCTACGAGGCGAATGCTGGGTATGGGAATCTATACCTCCCACGAATTATATACCCTTGAACACTTTGTAAAATAAAACTCATCTGTGGTTACAATTTTCCCCATATGTCCAAGGCCGCCCGCAATTCGCCCACCTATTTCGTACAGGAGGGATAATATGGCGTGAGAGGAGCCAGACCCCCCTTTCCTCCATAGTGAACGGCGGTTCCATACATACGGTGCTTCGGGTGGACGTTATGGAGGTCGGTAGAATCTTTGTGCCCTATCCGGCAGCCTTGGTTCACTGGTTGTATTAGGCTGTTGTCGGTTGATATGGGTGAACTCTGACGATGGAGTTTCATGAGGCCCACTGTTTTGACCTCCTTTGTCCAGTCCCTTCACCTGTTTGTACAGGTCTCCAAGCAACTGATGCGGCGGTGGAGGCGGTAATGGTCAGGCACAACCCCGCGAATTTGGGGTTTAGTGTGGGCTATATGGAGTCTCTTACGCAGGCAATATATCTCATACAGGGCGTTGCATAGGAGTGCTAGCGCATCATGCATTTACTGGACACATATCCCCGATCAGGGTTTTCCAGAACGCCGTTATGCCCGTGGAGAACCTTTCTCCAAGGTATTATTGAGAATCTGACTCCAGAGTTGGTGCATACGTAGCAATCAATGGTGCCCGCCAATTCGTGGTGCAGGGTTCACCTGTCTGGGTAGAAACGGCAAACTTCACTCACCACATCCAGCATCCTCCTTCATGCTCTGGTTCAGCGGTCACGTGGCTGTCCCTGTCGTCGTCAAACTCATCTGCAGCTGGGCAATCATTAATGCTTCTGGCTGGAGACGATGAGGAGCTGAGCGGAGTCCTTGCACGGCTAGTGGATGCCATTCTTCTCGTGACTTGGTCCCCGATGGAGATGTTGGACCATTTAAGAGCTCCAACAGCTCAATGCGACCGTCCCCTGCTATAATGCAGCGGACAAGCCCGACTTCCCCAGGCCCTCAATTCACTGGGGCTTTCCACCATCGGACTCTTCACCCCCTTAGGGTCTATGGTCCAATGGCAGGTCGTCGTGACCTACAGCCCAAGTAGGGTCATACGACTCCCGCACGGACTCTCCGCTAGTCTGTTTTCTTCTCCCAGACTGTGGCGCCCACCTGGCAGATAAGATAGGCAGGCGAGTTGACTCGGCGCCGGCCCCGTAACCTGGCTCCCCGGAGTCCGTGCAAGCCTTACCTCCACACTTACAACCATTATACTTGCCGTGGAGGCGCATGGTCGGACCGCTCGCAGCGCTGAGCTGACCGAGCGACCCCGCTTATTGCTGCCCACCCTCCGCCCTTGACCGCAGCCCTGACGGGGTGTGTTTGTCGGCGGTATCTGCTCCAGCAGGCCTACACGACGCAGCAGTGTTATGCCCGGGCTGCAACGATGGCAGATATCCCTGGCTGCGGTACGCAATGCACTTTGCAGGGCTTCCCCTGTCGTGCGTGCTGTCCCCCGGCCCTCTACCCCCTCTGGTCTGGAGCTCGGGGACTGAGAGGGGTTGCCTGTAAAAGAAAAAACAAGACCCCTTGCACAGACGGCTTTAACCTAACCATGAAGTCTGGACCTGTGCTTTCAGCTCCAATCGCGCCATGGTATAACCCAATTCGGGTGAGTCGGCCCCTGTATAGCGGGAGCGCCCGACTCCGCATTCCTGCCCCACACCGTTGCGATTAATGCAGCCCGGCGTTCCCGTGCAGCTCCGGGACAAGGGCCGTCGGCTGTGACCGCAGCTCAGCTCCGCGCCCTACTTTCTCATATCCTGCCCCCAGACCGTTGCGGTAAAAGCTGCCGGGCCGTTCCGTGCACTCTCCGGTGACAAGGGCCGTCGGCTGGCCCGCAGCTCACTCCGCCCCGACTTCCTCATCCTCCTGCCCCACCGTTTGCGGTTTGTAAAGCTGCCGTCGTTCCGTCAGCTCCGGGTGGAATAAAGGGCCTCTGCTGGCCGCAGCTCAGCTCCGTGCCCGACTTCGCATTCCTGAAGCTGCCTGGCGTTCCGAGCAGCTCCGGTGACAAGTGGCCGTTCGGCTTGGACCGCAGCACAACTCAGCTCCCCGACAGAAAGCGTCGTCCTGCGGTCCCCTGTCCATGCTGTAAAGGAAGGTAATACTCACCTGCCGTCTTGTTGAAGAGGCCGGTGGGGAGAGTCCGCGACTCCCCCCCCCGAGCTGCCGCGCTTGCCGTCTGCAAATGCGCGCAACGATATGCTGCGCAAGCGTGCATGGCTGGCGTTCTTCACAGAAGTCACTTCACGTGACTCCGTAAGTAAAATTACAGCGCGGCCTCACTCTTACTGTTCATATCGGTAACACCTTGCTTTGTCACCATGTGAATTTCACTCAGACAGTGCAGTCACCTGAAAAATCGCCTTAGTGGGAACAGGGACAGGTGCGAAGGACCTGCACTTGTTCAAGATGGTGGAAGCAAACATATTTTAGCGTGCTTATATGGTTTTGTTCAACTAGTATGTCTCAATTGTAATTATTATTACAGTGGCGGAACTTTGCTACCTTTAACAGCACCAAGATCCCGGGTTCGATCCTGATCAATGGTGCTGTTCTGTATAAAGTTTTGCACTTTCTCCCTGTGAATCGGGTTGATTTCGCCCAAGCGGCTCGAGTTTCCGCCCACACCTCCAAAGATCTACAGGTTATTGATAGGTTAATCGGCTTGTAAAGATTGTAAATTGTCTCTCCTTTCACGCATTCCATTTTTTCTCCGCCAGAGATTGCTGCTGCCTGACCGCTGTGCTACTCCGGCACTTTGCGAATATAAGCAAAATTAGAACCACACAACAGGAGGCTGATTCATTGTTTCCTAATTATGCAGTCGCAGAATGACAAACGACAAACGGTGCTTTACTTCCGTCTCTCTTTACAGGTCAAGTGTTGTTATATCCGGTGTGGAATTCGCTCCCACATGTTCTTGACATGGCCAATTAAACCTCACCTCAGAAGTCCTCCCCTATTGAACAGCCTTGTCGCCTTCATTTCCCCTCAATTGTGTTGCTGTATCCTCTGCCCAGTAAAACTTACAGGTTCAAGCGAGTTAACACAATGCTGCAAGGTAGTTCTGAGCTGTCAACACCCGTCCACAAGGAATAGCTGACTTTATTTGTCTTCTGAACTCCTGATCAGCCACTGGAGAGGAACCATCCATCACTTTCTGCCGGGCATGAATCTCGATACACTGTGTGACCCACTTTACACGGCAGAGAATAAAGGAGATATAGGAGTAGAAAGATGATTAGAACCATTAAACCTGGGACCTGCGTTTCAATCAGATGCAAAGAGGCCTCTGGCAGCGCTTTGGATAACAGGGGATGGATGGTGGCGCAGCAGTAGAGTTGCTGCCTCACAGCACCAGGGACCTGCATTTGATCCTGACTGTGGGTGCTGTGTGTATGGATTTTGTATGTTCCCCCTGTGACCACATGGGTTTTCTCTGGGTGCTCCGGTTTCCTCCCACAATCCAAGACATACAGGTTAGTAGTCTGAAGAAGGGTCCTGACCAGAAATGTCTCCTATCCAAATTGTCTGGGGATGTTGCTTGACCCGCTGAGATACTCCAGCATTTTGTCCCTTTCCTTCGTAAACCAACATCTGCAGTTCCTTGTTTCTAGTGTGAACAGGTGATTGGTGGTGACAGCATGAACTGAATTGAAGGGCCCGTTTCCATGCTGTGTCTTTGAACTAAACTAAAATACATTTGTATGCCCTAAAATGGACGTGACATTTGCTATGGAAATACAAGCAGTTCTCTCTATTTACTATGAAGTAGATTGCATTTACTAGCGTGGATATTATCCAATTGCATAATAGGAATAACTATCTAAGTAGATAGTTAAACAACTCCAGCTTTGTGTCTATGTTTGATGCCCATGACTACCCAAAACTTTCCTTACAACCACATCTGGAACATGAATCTCAGTAGCACTCCCTTTCAGTCTGCAGATACCATGCCTTCAGACATAGGGGCAGAGTTGGGCCATTTAGCCCGTGGAGTCTACTCTCCCATTCTAACATTGTTGATCTCTCTTTCTTTACCAAGCCCATTTTCTTGCCTTCTCACCATAACTTTTTACACGCTCGCTAATCAAGATCCTTTTTTTTAGTTTAGATATACAGCATAGAAACAGGCCCTTAGGCCCACAGAATCCATGCTGACCATCGGTGACAGATTCACACTAGTTCCATGTTATCCCTATTACACATCCTACACACTAGGGTTAATTTATAGAAACCAATTGACCTACAAGCCTGCACGTCTTTGGGATGTGGGAGGAAACTGGAGCACATCGGAGGAAACCTACACAGTCACAGGGACGCTGTACAAATTTCGTACAGACAGCACCCGTAGTCAGAATCAAACCCGGCTCTCTGGTGCTGTAAGGCTGCAACTCTACTGCTGCACCACTGAGCCACCTTATCAATCTCTGCTTTAAAAATACTCAATGTCCTAGTCTCCACAGCCATCAGTGGCAAAGAATTCCACAGATTCACCACACTGGTTAAAGAAAATCCTCTTCATCTCCACTCTAAAAGTATTTCCTTTCAGTTTAGTTTAGATCAGTTTATGTTTACAGCTAGGAAATGGGCAACTCGGCCCACAGATACGGCGCAGACAAATGATCACCTTTACACTAGTTTTATATTATCCCAGTTTTGCATTTGGACAGATACTTGGATAGGACAGATTTAGAGGGATATGGGCCAAATGCAGGCAGATGGGACTAGTGTAGATGGGACATGTTGGTTGGTGTGGGTAAGCTGGGCCATAGGGCCTGTTTCCATGCTGTGTAACTCTATGACTGTATGACTCTATTGTCCTTTAAGAAAACTGTAATTCATTGCCATAGACGGCTGTGCAAGCCAAGTCAATAGATATTTTTAAGGTGGAGATGGACAGATTCTTAATGAGTAAGGGAGTCAGGGGTTAAAGGGAGAAGGCAGAAGAATGGGGTTGAATGGGAAAGATAGATCAGCCATGATTGAAGGAGGCTTGATGGGCTGAATGGCCTCATTCTGTGCCTAGAACTTATGAATTTATGAATTTATGAAGTGTGCATAGGTAGTTTAGATACAACTTTGGCATTGGGCTTTGTTTTCTTGTTTGAGCGCATATCCTGGTGTCATAGCACAAGTACTTTGTGTTTTAACAGTAATTCAGTGTTACAGATATGCTGAGCATGCCATTAAATCACCTTATTAAAAGTGCTAGGGTAAATACTTGCTTGTGACTAAAATGAAAAATATGCTGGCAAATCTCACTGAGACACAAAAAAACAACACGTTTCTGTCTAATAGGGCAACAGAGTTAGTTTAATAAGACAACAGTGTTAAGAATATCATCAGTAGGCATAGTGGAAAATGGAGTTGCACTGTGTGACATGAATTTTCACACTTTGTATGGGCGGCTTCATAGCAGTGAGTGTTAAATTAGAAAACTTTGATGGTTGGGACTAATTTAGCAGCAGCTAAAAATGCATTTGGTTTGGAAATTTCAACAGCAACAATCAGAGGTGACCTAATTCTCATAGTTGGAAATGAAAATGATGCAATGAATTTCAAATCGTGAAACGGTGGCACAGCGGTAGAATTGCTGCCTTGCAGCACTAGACAACTGGGTTCGATTTTGATTATGGGTGCTGCCTGTATGGAGTTTGTACGTTGTCCCTGTGACCTGCATAGGTTTCCTCCAGGTGCTCCGGTTTTCTCCCCCAATCCAAAAATGTTCAGGTTTGTAGGCTAATTGGCTTAGGTAAAAAGTGTAAATTGTACGTTGTGTGTGGAGGATAGCATTAGTGTGCAGGGATCACTGGTCGGTGTGGACTCGGTGGACCAAAGTGCCTGTTTCCGCACTGTATCTCCAAACTAAACTAAACTAAACTAAAGATGAAGGGTGAAGGGCGAGTGCTCATAATAGCCAGGATTTTGCCATAAATGCCATGAATGCCTTTTCATACCTTTTTTGAAGATTTCACCAGGATAATGCCTTTTTCATTATTGAGTGCCTAAATCAGCCATTTTGCAGTTTTGCTAAATGGTTGTGCTATTTTCTCTAGTTGTACATGATTACAATGATGTTTTCTATGTTAACGCGTTAATATTAAAGTTATTATTAACGTGTTAACATAGTATAACTTACAAGAAAACTTCCACCACTGGGGCGAAACCGGGGGCGCCACCGTCGGTCATTCATTCATCAGTGCCACTGCCCACTGGTTCAGTCTTCTCCAAGATCTATTTACGAAAGAACTGCAAAGGCTTGAAAAATCGAAGGTAGACAAAAAATACTGGAGAAGCTCGGTGGGTGAGGTAGCATCTATGCAGAGAAGGAGTAGGCGACGTTTTGTGTCGAGACCCTTCTTCAGATTGAGTTGGGGGGTGCATGTAAAGGAAAGGAAGAGGCGGAGACAGTAGGACTAGCAGGAGAGCTGGGAAGGCAGAGGGAGAGGATGGAGAAGGCAAGGGCTATCTAAAACTACTCAAGCAAAATACCCAAGCATGTCTCCTCACTACATTTACTGCTGACTCCTGTCGCAAATCTGAGTTTCCGAGTGATCTGTGCAAGGCATTCATTGATGCTGGAATTCCACTGTGGAGATTGGAAAACAAACCTCTCAGAGGTTTTTTAGAGAAATATACAGAGGAACATAGACCAAGCTGGGTTTTTACAGAGGCCCAGGAGCCATGGTGACGGAGGAGCGACGTCCGAGCGGTGAGTGTTAAAACCCAGCGTGGGGCTTTGTTTTTACAGAGGCCCAGGAGCCATTGGTGAGGGAGGAGCGACGTCCGAGCGGTATGTGTTAAAACCCAGCGTGGGCTTTGTTTTTACAGAGGCCCAGGAACCGTTGGTGAGGGAGGAACCAAAATCTGTAACGTTCTAAATCCGTAACATTCCATACAATTAACTGGGCTTGAGAAAGCCGTTGATTGGTGGACTAGAGTACGCAGCTGATAGCCAGTCAGATTCCAGCAGTTTGTAGTGTACTGTACTTTGTATTTTGTAGTATTTTTGTATTGTATATTGTGTTTTGTATTGTATCCAGGGTAAGGGAAGTATGAGTGCCGGGGCAGCGTACTGTTCTGGATGTCAGATGTGGGAGGTCATGGAGTCGGGTAGTCCTCCAGACATCCACATCTGTGCATGGTGTATCGAGATGGGGCTCCTAAAGGACTGTGTTAGGAACCTGGAGCAGCAGCTTGATGACCTCCGTCTGGTCAGGGAGAGTAAGGACGTCATAGAGAGGAGTTACAGGGAGGTAGTCTCTCCAAAACCACAGGAGGCAGACACGTGGGTCATGGTTAGGAGAGGCAAGGGGCAGCGGCAGGGACTAGAGAGTAGCCCGGTGGCTGTACAGCTTGATAATAAGTACTCCTGTTTGAGTGCTGTTGGGGAGGACAGCCTTGCTGGGGTAGCAACAACGACCTGGACTGCAGAGACCGGCCCTGTAGCTCAGAAGGGTAAGGAAAAGAAGAGGAGGCTGCATTAGTAATTGGGGACTCTAATAGTTAATGGGGATCAGATGGCGATTCTGTGGATGCAGTCCCGGAGGGAACCCGGATGGTAGTTTGCCTCCCTGGTGCCAGGGTCCGGGATGTGTCTGAACGTGTCCAAGATATCCTGAAAAGGGAGGGAGAGGAGCCTGAGGTCGTGGTACATATTGGTACCAATGATATAGGTAAAAAAAGAGAAGAGGTCCTGAAAGGAGAATTTAGGGAGTTAGGAAGGAGTTAAGGAAAAGGACCGCAAAGATAACCAATCTCAGATTACTTCCTGTGCCATGCGACAGTGAGAGTAGGAATGGAGCAAGATGGACGATAAATGCCTGGCTGAAGGACTGGTGCAGAGGGCAGGGATTCAAGTTTCTGGATCATTGGAACCTCTTTTGGGGAAGAGTAACCTGTATAAAAAGGAGGGTTGCACTTGAACTCGAGGGAGACCAGTATCCTGGCGGGAAATTTTGCAATGGCTACTGGGGGGACCAGAATGGTTGGGGGAGGGTAATGCCCTCAAATAGAAGGGGAAAGCCAGTAGACAGGGTCTGAGCAGAGGCAGGAAGGGGAAGCACTCAGCTCATCCAACATGTAGAAAGAATAATAAAACAGAGAATAAAAGATGGTTGGGTTTCAAATGTGTGAGCACAATCAGTTGCAAGTGGTGGGAGGCTGACAAATCTTCAAAAGGGCCACTTGTCAACATAATTGTATAAGGAGTAAGAGTGTTGTAAAACAAGCTTGAAGGCTTTGTGTCTCAATGCAAGGAGCATTCGTAATAAGGTGGACGCGTTGAATGTGCAGATAACTATTAATGACTATGCTATCACGGAGACATGGCTCCAGGGGGACCAAGGCTGGGAGCTGAACATCCAGGGATATTCAATATTCAGGAGGGATAGACAGAGAGGGAAAGGAGGTGGGGTAGCGTTGCTGGTGAGAGAGGAGATTAATGCAATAGAAAGGAAGGACATTAGCTTGGAGGATGTGGAATCGATATGGGTAGAGCTGCAAAACTCTAAGGGGCAGAAAACCTAAGAGTTGTGTACCGGCCACCTAACAGTAGTAGTGGAGTTGGGGATGTCATCAAACAGGAAATTAGAAATGTGTGCAAACAGGGTAAAACAGTTATAATGGGTGACTTCAATCTGCATATAGATTGGGTGAATCAAATGGGCAGGGGTGCTGAGAAAGAGGATTTCTTGGAATGTATGCGGGATAGTTTTCTAAACCAACATGTAAGGAAACCAAAGAGAGAGCATGCTATTCTAGACTGGTATTGAGTAATGAGGAAGGTAGTTAGCATCTTGTTGTGCGGGCCCCTGGGCAAGAGTGACCATAATATGGTTGAGTTCTTCATTAGGATGGAGAGTTACATAATTAAGTCAGAAACAAGGGTTCTGACCTTAAACAAAGGTAACTTTGAAGGTATGAGAAGTGAATTGGCAAGATAGACTGGCAAGTGATTCTTAAACGGTTGACAGTGTGTGTGCAATGGAAGGTATTTAAAGACTGTATGGGATGAACTTACAACAATTGTTCAACCCAGTTTTGGCAAAATAATAAATCGGGCAGAAAGTGCATCCATGATAACAATGGAAATAGGGTAGTATAAAAACAAAAGATGGAAGCATACAAATTAGCCAGAAAAAGCAGCCTACCAGAGGACTGGGAAAAATTCAGTCCAGCAAGGAGGACAAAGGGCTTAATAGGAAAGGGAAAATAAATTAATGAAAGAAAACTAGCAGGGAACAATAAAAATTGACTGCCAAAAGTTTTTTATAGATATTGAAGTTAAAGAGATTAGTTTATAACAAATGTAGGTCCCTTGCAGTCAGAAACCAGGTGAATAGATCATGGGGACAAGACATGGCAGACCAATTGAAATAACTACTTTGGTCTGTCTTCACTAAGGAAGACAAAATAATCTGCCGAAATAGCAGGGGACCGGGGGTCAAATAGGATGGAGGAACTGAGTGAAATCCAGGTTAGCCGGGAAGTGGTGTTGGGTAAATTGAATGGGTTAAAGGCCGATAAATCCCCAAGGCAAGATAGTCTGCATCCCAGAGTACTCAAGGAAGTAGCCACAGAAATAGTGAATGCATTAGTGATAATTTTTCAAACCTCCTTAGATTCTGGAGTAGTTCCTGAGGACTGGAGGGTAGCTAATGTAACCCCACCTTTTAAAAAAAAAAGGAGGGAGAGAGAAAACGGGGAATTACAGACCAGTTAGTCTAACATCGGTAGTGGGGAAACTGCTAGAGTCAGTTATTAAAGATGGGATAACAGCACATTTGGAAAGTGGCGAAATCATTGGACAAAGTCAGCATGGATTTACGAAAGGTAAATCATGTCTGACGAATCTTATAGGATTTTTCGAGGATGTAACTAGTAGAGTGGATAAGGGAGAACCAGTGGATGTGTTATATCTAGACTTTCAGAAGGCTTTCGACAAGGTCCCACATAAGAGATTAGTATACAAACTTAAAGCACACAGTATTTGGGGTTCAGTATTGCTGTGGATAGAGAAATGTCTGGCAGACAGGAAGCAAAGGGTAGGAGTAAACGGGTTATTTTCAGAATGGCAGGCATGACTAGTGGGTACCGCAAGGCTCAGTGCTGGGACCCCAGCTATTTACAATATATATTAATGATTTGGACGAGGGAATTGAATGCAGCATCTCCAAGTTTGCGGATGACACTAAGCTGGGGGGTAGTGTTGGGTGTGAGGAGGATGCTAGGAGGCTGCAAGGTGACTTGGATAGGCTGGGTGAGTGGGCAAATGCATGGCAGATGCAGTATAATGTGGATAAATGTGAGTTATCCACTTTGGTGGCAAAAACAGGAGGGTAGACTATGATCTGGAAAGGTGGCAGATTTAGGAAAAGGGGATACAACGAGACCTGGGTGTCATGGTACACCAATCATGAAAGTAGGCATGCAGGTGCAGCAGGCAGTGAAGAAAGCAAATGGTATTTTAGCATTCATAGCAAAAGAATTTGAGTATAGGAGCAGGGAGGTTCTACTGCAGTTGTACAGTGTTTTGGTGAGACCACACCTGTAGTATTGCGTACAGTTTTGGTCTCCAAATCTGAGGAAAGACATTCTTGCCATAGAGGAGGTACAGAGAAAGTTCACCAGACTGATTCCTGGGAAACATTTTTCACACAGAGTGTGTTGAGTCTCTGGAATTCTCTGCCACAGAAGGTAGTTGAGGCCAGTTCATTGGCTATATTTAAGAGGGAGTTAGATGTGGCCCTTGTGGCTAAAAGGATCAGGGGGTATGGAGAGAAGGCAGGTACAGGATACTGAGTTGGATGATCAGCCATGATCATATTGAATGGCGGTGCAGGCTCGAAGGGCTGAATGGCCTACTCCTATACCTATTTTCTATGTTTCTATCATTATGGAAAAATTAAGTTGACAGCAACTTCAACATTGTTATGCAGAAAATTAGAGATGAAGATGCATGCAACAAAATATGGATCTCAATGGACGAGACAACAGATGCTGTGGGGAGATATATTGCCAATGTGGTCATCGGTATACTGGAGGCAGGTCAACCATCAAAGGAGTATTTGTTGATGTTGGAAGTATTGGAGAAGTCAAACAGCTCAACTATTACTCAGTTGTTTACATCTTCACTTGCTGTACTTTGGCCAGAATGTGTAAAACACGAGAATGTTCTTCTGTTTGTGACTTAAAGTTTTATTCCCCATGCTTAGCTTAAGGCATTCATTGAATTGCCAAGCACATACATAGCTTGTTTCTAAATGTCGATCACCTAGTTTCCAATGTCAAGAAAATCTTCCTAAAAGCACCTTTTTAGTTGTTAGGTGTGCAGTTGTTCAAGGAAATGGCACCCGAGATTCCGCTACCTCCTCAGCTCGTTTTGGCTAGGTGGGGTACATGGCTCTCTGTTGTACTCTACAATGCTACAAAGTTTGAAAAGATAAAATAAATCGTCAACTGTTTTGAAGAAGAAGAATCTGCTGCAGTCAGGATCGTCAGTGAAATCATGCAGGAAAAGTCCCTCCACCGCGATCTTGTGTTTATTGCTTCCAATTTTGCAATTTTCCCACAAGCTATCACTTCCCTTGAAGGTGGCAAAACATTAGTGAATTACTTGCAGGTTTTCAACAAAGTAGCGGACGATATTCTTAAAGTTCCTGGCGATGGAGGTAAAGACATACAAGGAAAATGTGAGACCGTGATTTTAGCTAACAAAGATCTTGAAGAAATAGAAAACATAGCACCAGTGACCTCAATTGAGGTAAAAATAAGTTTTTCACAACTGAAGCAAATTCTGTCTGACAGATGGCATAGTTTATCACAGGATAATTTGAAAAAAATGCTAGTAATTATGTGCAACCAGGCAACTTTGGTCATTTAATGTAGTGTACCTTTATATTATCGTTTTTAACCATATTTTGGTGGTGGAAATAAATGCCTTGCTATGCCTTTTTTTGTCAATAAATGCCTTTCCCGTGCCTTTTTTTGTAATTTTATTATGCCATTTTACTTCGGAGTCACGTGAGTGACTACGTGAAGAACCCCGTACAGCCGTTCGTGCGTCATTACGTCAGGCGCTTTAGTGCAGACGACTGTGGAGCAGCGCAGCTCCTCCAACGGTAAGTCTAAAAAAGTTTCAGGTAAGTGCTATTTCTTACCTGTTCCAGGTTTCCTTCAGGAACCTCCAGGGTTCTTGCGGGATGGTCGCGAGGCCGACGAGTGAACCAGCCTAGGGCTTTGGGGGGAAAACCCTGGTCCGACCGCGGGAGCGGAGCTGGCGAATGTCGGGTTTGCGATCGAGTCACTGATAACGTGGTCAGTGACTCCACATGTTGGGTTCCCGGGAGGGGATACCCGGGAATAGTGCGGTTCTAGACCGCATGAGTCCCTAGGGGATGGGGCTAAACGGACCTGAATGGTCAGCCTGGTTCCCAGTGGTGGGAAACTCAAAGTATGCTGTTCCCACACTGCAGTAGTCCCCAAGAAATGGGGTTTAATCACGGAAATGATTTGCCCGGGTGCCCGGGGAATGATTCCCGGGGAGGGAAAATTCACTTATGGGTTCCGACCACAATAATCCCCAGGATATGGGGACAGCTGCCAAAATAATCAGAGTAATTAAGAAAGATTTGGTAGTTCACCTCTGGGAATGAATTTAGAGAAACTCCTTTAGGCAGAGGTGGATCATAGTAAATTTATGGCAATGTCAGCTTATGCAGAGACTGAGCCAGCAGCACCTTTGGGAAGGCTGCATCATGGAATGCCAAGTTATGGCAGTGCCAGCCTATGGGAAAGGTTGAGCCAGCAGTACCTTTGCTCAGACTGCTCATGGGGATGCCAAGCTATGGCAAGCTAGCCTATTGGAGAGGTTTATGCCAGAAGCACCTTTGCTCAGGGCTGCTTCATGAGAACGCCAAATCTATGGCAAATACTGGCCTATGGGAAAGGCCACGCCACAGTACCTTTCTTCAAGGCTCTTTATGGACGCCAGTGTACCTTCTTCAGGCTGCTTTATGGAACAGCTGTTTAGTAGGGAATTCCCATTTACAGTGATCATGGGGATGAGGGGTCATTATTAGGATAAGGCAATATAACAGAATCTGTTAAATCTTAAACTATATTTGAGAAATTGGGCTCCTCCATCCAGCTAGATTAAGTCTATCAAATAGACGTGTAGGATGTTGGGATTCCACTTTAGGTATTCAATTGGCTGTGAAATGCCGGCCTGGGCAACAGATGGCAATCAATAAACTCTGGTAACAGGCTTACTATTCGTTAGATTAATTGTTAATAGTATAGATGTGATTCAGCTGTGCAAGTAAGACAACTTAATCTTGTTAAATGTTAACTATTAAGTGCCTTATAGTCATGTTAACACACTCCATGTTTCTCCAGTGAAATTAATAAAGTCACAAGATGACAAACAGTATTCATTACTGCTCCAGTTTTTGTTTAATAAATCTTTAATTATATTACAAAAAATGGTGCTAATGGCCCTAAATAGGAAATAGTGTCAGCAGTGCTTGTTAGCAGCCCTGCTTAAGGTCTCCCTCCACGTAGGAGAAGCATGCTGCGTCAGTATTATTCTGATGCTGGGGCCATGGCAAAGTTGGCGTATTGCTGAAGCTGCGCCAGCAGCACCTTGTATCAGGGCTGTTTAATGGCTCCCTCATTAAGAGGAGAGCATGTGGGATCGTAATCTAATGCCGAGTCTGAGGTATAGCCGTAAGCATGCCCAGGGATTCATTGTGCATGTGGCCCCAGCGGTCTATGCCTGCCAAAAGTTACCATCCCAAACACATAATGCAGTGAATACCGCTCTAAGGGGACATTACAGTTGGCCGTCGAATCTTCTATTCAGGTAAACCTTTCCATAGGTGAAACCTGGAGACAAAGCACAAGCTATTGGAACAAGCAAGGTTTCATAGTTTTGATGATAATGCACCTCACATCTTTATTGGCACTAAGCGGTTCACTGAAGTTGGTGGTAGTATGAAGGCTGCCAGAGGTTCCCACGCGCTGTACCTGTGCTACTCTACAATTAAGGGACCACTTACAGCTTGGTAATGTGTACACTTAGTTGTACATTACAAATGATTGAGACATTATCAGCTATTTTGAGGGGTCTAATCATGTTAAAATGTCTATTCCTAGCTTTTCAAGCAGGTTAGAATTGTGCAGGTTCAGTAGAAGGACCAAGATTGTCTTACAAGACCGTTCGGAAATCGGCACAGTTGCTGTATTACGGCAGTACCAAGTTGCAAATATCATCTCGAGTTTTGGAGTGATCAGATTTGCATGATTTGTAAAAAAAAAAAATGTCTGTTGTGGGTATCAACTATCTATAGACCCTGCGGGCATCGTATGGGTTAAAGAGTGATTGGACAAATGTGCATTTTGTGATGCTCAGGTTGATGCATTATGATGATGGCATATGTTAGTCACGAGGTGCAATCAGTTAAAGACCCATGGAATGGTTACATATCTTGTTTGTCACAGGAGAATCATCAAGTATAGGTTAATGGCAACACAGAATTGGTGTTGAATTACACTATATTATGAAATTCTGGTTAATGGAACACCTAACATGGTTTCATGTTTATTTCACTAGTTGCAAAAAATGTGGCATTACAGGGGCAAAACATACATTTTCGCTAAAAGGAGTAGGAAGGACTTTTATGGCTCCCTCCATTTTGTTTATTAATTGAGGTTTCAAATAAAGTCATTAAGAGGCTGCTTAAGGTTCCTATTGAGTGATTATGCAAATTGATTCCTGATTTGTCACGAATAATATAACCTTATTTGGTTATTTTAAATGTGATTTGCTGGTTCAGCCTGAGGCTTGGAAATCAGTTGTTGCATGATAAACTCAAATTATGTTCTGCAGGTTTAATAAACTGCCCTAAGGTTTGAGTGTTACATCTCTACCTTCTAGTGTTCAAAGTGTTTGCAATAGCACCAAACCACAGAATTTTCTTTTCCAGAGATGAAAAGAGTTTTGTTATGCTTATGTTCCATGGAAAATGTTATTGATTGCTAATGTTTCGAGTTCATGCTAAATGATCGTTGTTAATTATGGAGTTATACGGCCATTAATTGGGTTATCAAGGGGTAGGATATCTTCAACATAGGTCCCATGACCAATATAAATGCCATATGTGATGTTTACATTTGTGCACACTATTTCACCAGAGGCTGCAGCTATATCCTTAAATTTGGCTGAGATTATTAGTATTTATCCTTCTGGCACTGGATTAGTGCAGCAGGTTCATCGCTACATAATTGTGATGGTACAGGATGATAACGTTTGTAAATTATCATATACAATATTATGTTATAAATACTTGAGCAACCAGAAGGGGGTCAGGTCTCAAAATATCACCGCATACCAGGGGACCTTCGATAAGGTAAGCACACATATAACAACAATAATGCAAGGTCATCAAGAGCCTTGGAGTTTCTGGACTAGCAATGTGTTAGTCCACAAAAAACACAATAAATGATAAATGGATAAATAAATAAATAATTTGGGAGAACTTATTGTTCAAGCAGCCCATTCCAGATGAAAAAGCAGAGTTGTGTTATGTCCTAATGGATTTTGATTCCAGATCCATTACACCAGGGCTGCAAGCAAGGGTATTTATGTTCCGCTGGGATCGCATTGTTACGGCTGCAGCATGTCCAACGAACGAATCTCCAAATATCTGTATCTGACCCATTGCTGAACCAGGGTTATTTGTTAACTCTATTATGTTCTGGTTATATTTTCCATCTGGTGAGAGATGGAAATATTATTGTTTCATTTATATAAGCCATCAGCATTTTTTACATGTATGTTATTACTGTATGCATTATGAATGTTTTCCCTTCATTTATCAATGAAGCAGGTGTGGTTGTGTACACTCGTTTCACACGGCATGAAATCACAGAGCTTTGAAGTCTTCACGTAGTCACTCACGTGACTCCGAAGTAAAATAGAAAGATTAAACGAGAACTTACCAGTTGAAGTTTGATCTTTATTTTATGAGGAGTCGAGTTGAGGGACTACGTGCCCTCCGCTCCCAGCCCTCGTAGATCTCATCTGGTAGTTCTAGTCTTTGTTATCTTACCATTATACTTCAGTCATTATTATCTGTGATTTCACACCATTGCTTTGAAGATTGGCGCACAAACAGCTGTACGGGGTTCTTCACGTAGTCCATCAACTCGACTGCTCATAAAATAAAGATCAAACTTCAAACTGGTAAGTTCTCATTTAATCTTACTATTTTGCCTGCCTATTTCGGAGTTTTTTAGTGCCTAAACATCCTGGCTCTACTCATAATAAATCATAAATGGGGACTCAAGGAAGTGCGGGTGCTGGAATCTTTAGCAAAACACAAGTAACCCCGTGGATCATAATCATAGATTCGTACAGGGTGGAAAAAGGCTTTTCACCTCAACTTGCCCATGCCGACCAGCATGTCCCATCTACACTAGTCTCACCTATCTGCTTTTGGCCTATATTCCTCTAAACTTGGTCTATCCATGTACCTGTCTAAATGTTTCTTAAACGTTGTGATAGAACCTGCCTCAACTACCTCCTCTGACAGCTTGTTCCATACACCCATCACCCTTTATATAAAAAAGTTACCCCTCAGGTTCCCATTAAATCTTCTATGTCTTTTGGTTCTCGTCAGGCCGCATCTGTGGAGGGAATGGACAGGCAACTTTTCGGGTTGGGACGCTTCTTCAGACTGATTGTAATAGGGTGGAGAAAGTTGAGGTGGGACAAAGCCTAGTCTTTGTCACATACTCCACCCATTTCCCAATCACCCACCCTTCTCACCTTTATTCACCCATCACTTGTATAATAAAAAAGAACTGCAGATGCTTGTTTATACCAAAGATAGTCACAAAATGCTGGAGTGACAGTGGGTTAGGCTGCATCTCTGAAGAAAATAGATGGGTGACGTTTCAGGTTGGGACCCTCCTTCACACTGATCGGATTTTGCGTCTATCTTCACCTATCACTTCCCAAGCTTTGTCTTGCATCACCTCTCTTTTCCAGTTTTCTCCACCATACTCCAATCAGTCTGAAGATGGGTCCCGACCAAAAAACATCACCCATCCATTCCCTCCACAGATACTTTCGGACCTGTTTAAATATTTTTCTTCAAAATAAATGTTTGATTTATATTCAATATGTGTTTCCAGTGGATACAGTATTTATTAGTCCATTGTTTGAGTATTATATTTCTGTGTGCCTGAGTCTATGTACCTGTGATGCTGCTGCAAGCAGGTTTTTCATTCCACCTCTTTCCTACCATACTTGTGCTCATGACAATAAACATGACTCCTCTCAATTCAAACCCAGCACGTTTATGACTTGGTCAAGAAATGTACTTAACCGTTCAGGTGTATGTAGGTTTTTTCGTGTAGTTTATTATTTTCACGTGTGCCAAGGAAAAGATTTATTGGTTCGTGCTATCCAGTCAGCGAAAAAACAATACATGATTACAATCAAGCCATCCACAGTGTACAGATACAGGATAAAGAGTCTAACGTTTATTGCAAGATAGACTACAGCTCTGTTTTTAACAGTTATCCCAATCCATGTTCATCACCAAACTAGTGGAACTTGGAGTCAGCACACATCCCTGCAACTGAATCTTCGAGCTCACAACCAACAGACCACAATTAGTGAGAACAGTGGACAAATCATCCTCAACGACCATCCTCAACACTGGTGCTCTGCAAGGATGCATTCTCAGCCCCCTTCTCTATTCCGTATCCACCCACGACTGTGCAGCCAGTATAAATCTGTGGGAAAGCATCTGTGGAAAGAGGAACAGAGTTAATATTTCTTTGGAAGAGAAAAATATTTTTTTTTTTGGTCTTCAACTTGAAAAGTTAATTGTTTCTCTTGTTGCATACATTAAAATAAAATAATAATGATGTATAATCCATTCTGAATATGCATGAAATTAATCAAGATCATATAATTAATATTTCAGGAGATGTTGACCGAAGGAATCAAATCAATGAAATTTAGATGTATATTTGACAGGAATTAAACAGTTAAAATCTCAGAAGAGATATTTTTGATCAATAAATCTGGTTGATTTTTCAAGTACTATATAATTTAGCTGTTGCTGCTTTTAATTAAAATGGCTTTAGAACTCAAACCTATCAAGTTTTTGAACATACGATGCAACTCATTCACGTTGCTGTCAGTTCTCATAGATGGTCACTAGTACATTATTCAAATCAATTATAAAGTAATGCATGGAGGTTGGCTCTATCCATATTTAATCAGACTCCTGTGAATTAGATGTGCTTCAACTACTGCACTTATGATTAGATAATTATGAAAGCAGCTCTCCTGATGCATTCGTTTCCACATTAGTTTTGGGAAAAGTTCATCTAGTGAATTGGACAAGTGCAGTGAGTGGCATCCTTGACAACGTCCATCTATTACCTAAATTGTCCATCTATTACTCCAAGTTGTGCATCTATTACTCCAAATTGCCTAAGTCCATTACAGTTACATAGTTTCTTGAAAGTGGCATCTCATGTAGATAGGGTGGTCAAAAAGATTTTCGGTGCAATGGCCTTCATCAATTTTGAGTATTGAAGTTGGGAGGTCATGTTGCAGTTTTCTCAGACGTTGGTGAGGCCACATTTAGAGTATTGCGTTTAGTTTTGGTCACCATATTATAGGAAAGATGTTGTCAAGCTGGAAAGGGTGCAGAGAAGGTTTACGAGGATGTTGCCTGGACTTGAGGGCCTGAGCTGCAGGGAGAGCTTGAACAGGCTAGGACATTATTCCTTGGAGTGCAGGAGGATGTGGTGTGATCTTATAGATGTGTACAAAATTAAGAGAGTCTTAGAAAGATAGAAAATAGGTGCAGGAGTAGGTCTTCGGTCCTTTGAACCAACACTGCCATTCAATATGATCGTGGCTGATTATCCAAAATCAGTACCCCGTTTCTGCTTTTTCCCCATATCCCTTGATTCTGTTATCCCTAAGAGCCTAGAGTAGGGGAATCGAAAACCAGAACACATTTTTGAGTGACATTCAGTAACTCTTTCAATTTTTTAGTTTGACAGTCAACTATGCAACGTGATGGCCACTAATTTATGTCCTTACCTTGTGCACATTTAGCCAACAGAGGGAGCCTCAGCTTTGAGTTCATGCACACATCCACCTGGACTGATCTCGAGACGGGTGTGAATATTAAATTGAATTATTTGGAATGTACAGTTAAAATTGACATTAACTATGAAGATCATCAAGCTTAAACCTGGAAAAACAAGAGATCTTGGGGTCCAAGTCAAGAGTGCGGTGCTGGCTCGAAGGGACGAATGGCCTCCTCCTGCACCTATTTTCTTGTCCCAAACAGAACAATGAAATTCTTACTTGCAGCAGCACAACAGAATTTGTAAACATAGTACTATGTAAACAATATAATAAACTGTACAATCTTCTATAGATATGTGAAGAGGAAAAGATTAGTGAAGACAAATGTAGTCAGGAACAAATGAATTCATAATGGGAAAGAAGGAAATGGCAGACCAGTTAAACAAGTACTATGGTTCTGTCTAAACTAAGGAAGACACAAATAATCTCCCAGAAATAATAGGGGACCGAGGATCTGGTGTGTTAGAGGAACTGAAGGAAATTCACATTAGTCATGAAATGGTGTCGGGTAAACTGTTGGGGCTGAAGGCAGATAAATCCCCAGGGCCTGATGGTCTGCATCCAAGAGTACACAAGGAGGTGGCCTAAAATCATGGATTCAATGGTGATCAATATTCTAATGTACTATGAAATCTGGATCGGTTCCTGTGGACTGGAGGGTAGCTAATGTAACCCCACTTTTTCAGAAAAGAGGGAGAGAGAAAACAGGGAATTATAGACCAGTTAGACTTACATCGGCAGTGGGGAAGATGCTTGAGTCGATTATTAAAGATGTTATAGCAGCGCATTTGGAAAGTAGTGACAGGATCAGTCAAAGTCAGCACGGATTTATGAAGGGGAAAACATGCTTGACTAATCTGGAATTTTTTGAGGATGTAGAATGGATAAGAAAGAGCCAGTGGATGCGGTGTATCTGCGCCTTCAAAAAGCCTTTGACAAGGTTCTACACAAGAAATGAGTGTACAAAATTAGAGCACATGGTATTGGGGGTAGGGTATTGACATGGATAGAGAACTAGTGGGCAGACAGGAAGCAAAGAGTAGGAATTAACGGATCCTTTTCAGGATGGCAGGCAGTGACTGGTGGGGTGCCGCAAGACTCAGTGCTGGGACTCACATTATTTACAATATATTTTAAAGATTTTGATGAAGGACTTAAATGTAATATCTCCAAGTTTGCGGCATGACACAAAGCTGGGTGCAGTGTGAGGTGTGAGGAGGATGCTGAGGCTGCAGGGTGACTTGGATAGGTTGTGTGAGTGGCAAATGCATGGCAGTTTCAGTATAATGCAGATAAATGTGAGTTATCCACTTTGGTGGGCATAACTAGAGGCAGATTACTTTTCTGATGGTGTCAGATTAGAAAAGGGGAGGTAAAACCGTCCTTGAAAGTCAGTCACTAAAGTAAGCATGCAGGTACAACAGCAATGAACAAAAAGTAAATTAAAGCAAACCACGTCGCCTCTCTGCCTCACAGCGTTCTCCTACGGAAGGAGTCCTCACGCCCCCCCATTGATGATCCCTTTTCCCTCTCCAACGTACCCCCTCTTGAGCACCCCTCGTGCCCTCCCTTTTAGAACTTTTCATCCAAAACTGCCGACGTGTCAACAACCGCCCTCAACTTCTCCACTCCTCTCTCAATCCAATCTTCCCCCCCCCCCCCCCCCCCCCCCCCCTCCCCCAACCCACCCTGAACATACTGCCATCGACTCACTCCGCAACAACCCAGACTCACTGGTTATCAAACCCTCCAACAGGGAGGAGCCGTGGTAGTCTGCGCGTCAATCTCTACAAAGCTGAGGTCACGCGCCAACATCTCGGACACCTCCTCCTACTTACCCCTGGACCATGACCCCACTGACGTAGCAACAGGCCACCATCTCTAACACCATCACCGACTATCATCAACTCCGGCTTTCCCACCCCCCCGCCCCAGCCTCAACGCTCATCGGGCCCCACCCCTGCACCCCTAGTTTCGCGCTCCCAAATCTACAAACCGACTCCCCGCAACTCCGTGCTCCACACTACTATCATTTCCACATCCTTACGTCCACCTATCCCCCTTGTTAAAGCCCTCCCCACCTATTTCAAAACACTCAGAGACAGTCTCCTCCTCTCCACCATTCATTCCACGCCCCCCATCCCCCAATCCTTACCATGGGACGTCCAGCACGCTAAACAAACCTCCATCCCCCATCAGGATTGTCCTCAAAGCCCCCCCTTCTTCCTCGACCAGAGCAACCTAGACCCGTCCACTGTCACACCCCTACCTGCCTACGAGTTGGTCCTTACCTGCAAATAACTTATCATAGGCTCCCTCCCATTTACGCCACAATACCAGCGTAGCTATGCAAGCGCCATGGACCCTAGCTTACGCCGCCTCTATTCGGCACGTCAAACAATCCTTGTTCGAGACTTACCAGGCCACATCCACAACCTTCGACTCCCTGCTACATCTACGACACGTTAGGGTCACCTCCGCACCCACACCACAACTGACGAATAATCCGGGCACCACCAACGTCCTCCCACGCATATACACCTGGACACCTTTTCCGACACTTCCTCCATTCCTTGACCTCACTATCCCATCGATAGTATAGACTCCGTACCGAACAATCCACTATAAAACTCGACTAACTCCCACTCTATCTGACACTCTTCCGCCCACCCCTGCTTCCTGAAGACTCCAACCCCTAATTCCCAATTCCTCCGCTACCTGCATCTCGCCCAGATAGTGTCCAACACCACCTTCGCAAGTGTCCGCAGTCTTCAGAACAGAGGATTCCCCTCCCCCACCAGAAGATGAATGCTCGCACCAGGTCCCTTCCAGACCCCTAAACACTGCCCTATACTTCACCCCATCCGCCCCACTCGCAAACAACAGAGGCACCCCCGGTCGTCACCTTTCAACCCCCACCACCGCACAGTACAACCCAGAGGTTCCTGTCCATTTTGCCACCTCCAACATGACCCCATCATCTCGTCACTTCTTCCCATCTCCCGCCTGGCCGCCTTCCACAAAGACCAAACCCTCCACACGTCCTTGTTAATTATTCCTCCAGCTCCCACCCCGCCCGGCACTTTCCCTTACCCTTGTCGCTTTACCTCCCCTCACCACTCCATTCAAGGACCCAAGCAGTCGTGTTCCGAATTCCAATGTGACAAGGTTCACCTCACTCCTCCCACTCATCTAGTCATCCCTGCAATCTGCTCTTGCCTGATGTGCCAGTGATCATAGTAGATGACCAAAAAAGGCGCAGGCTTGCCGAGAGAACGTTTGCGCCGAAACACTCCGTTCGGCCGCATTAACCTCCAACCTCCCCTCAGACTTCAACTTCCCCTCCCAGTTCCGTATCGGACCTCTCTGCCTGGGCATTCCTCTTGTCATGAACAGCGATTTGCTCTCAAATTCTGGTAACCCTTTTGGTCTGCTCTTCCACCTCTCCCTCTCTCTGGCTCTCCACCTTTTTGTCCTTCCATCCCCCGCCCACCCCCACCCCCATCAGTCTGAAGAAGGGTTTCGGCCCGAAACGTTGCCTATCTCCTTTGCTCCATAGATGCTGCTGCACCCGCTGAGTTTCTCCAGCATTTTGTGTACCCCCAAAACTAATGGTATGTTGGCCTTCATAGCAGGAGCATTTGAGTATAAGAGCACGGAGGTCCAACTACAGTGTGTACAGTGCGCTGGTGAGACCACACCTGGAATATTGTGTGCAGTTTTGGACTCCTATTTTGAGAAAGGATATTCTCCCCATGTTGGGGGAGTCTGGAACTAGGGGTCACAGTTTAAGAATAAGGGGTAGGCCATTTAGGACTGAAATGAGGAAGAACTTTTTCACCCAGAGTTGTGAATCTGTGGAATTCCCTGCCACAGAAGGCAATGGAGGCCAATTCACTGGATGTTTGCAAGAGTGAGTTAGACATAGCTCTTAGGGCTAACGGATCAAGGGATATGGGGGAAAAAGCAGGAACAGCATGGTATATTGAATGGTGATGCTAGCTCGATGGGCTAAATGGCCTACTCCTGAACCTATTTTCCATGTTTCTATGTTTATATGTAATGTCATCCCTCTATTTCCTGCCCGTTCATGCAGCTGCCTAAATACTTAGTCATAGAGTCATAATCTTACAGCGTGGAACCAGGCTTATCGGCCTAACTTGACCACGCCGACCAATATGTCCCATCTACACTGGCCCCAACTGTATCCATTTGGTGCATATTCCTCTAAAACATGTTCTATCCATGTACCTGTCTAATTGTTTCCAAGCATGGCAATAGTCCCTGCCTCAACAATCTCTGGCAGCTCGTTCCATACACCACCATCATTTGTGTGAATAAGTTACCCCTCAGATGCTGAAGAAATCTTTCCTCTTCACCTTAAATCCATGTCCTCTGGTTCTCGATTCCCATACTCTGGGCAAAAGACTCTGTCTACCTGATCTATTCCTCATGATTTTACACTCCTCTATAAGATCACCCCCTCATCATCCTGCACTCCATCGAATAGAATCCTAGCCTGCTCAACCTCTCCCTGTAGCTCAGACCCTCAAGTCCTGGCAACATCCTCGTAAATCGTCTCTGCACCCTTTCCAACTTGACAACATCTTTCCTGTAACACTTCTTAAACACTACTATCGTGTTTGCATCTACCACCTCCCCTGGTAAAGGTTTCCAAGCACACCGACCACATCTCGTCCCTGGAAAGTGCATTCTGAAATAAAAACTGTGAATGTAACTGGAATATAATTTCAAACCAATTTCTCACACTCAGTGGAATCCAATTTCACTCCCTGTTGTGAATTTGGTGATCTCGCTCTTCCATCATAAGTTGCTGATTGCTTTTGAAGGATTT
Organism: Okamejei kenojei; assembly: GCA_035221665.1. Lineage (NCBI taxonomy): Eukaryota > Metazoa > Chordata > Chondrichthyes > Rajiformes > Rajidae > Okamejei > Okamejei kenojei. The sequence goes on from CM069141.1 coordinate 49,178,448, forward strand.
ATCGGGAATCTGAGGAGATGTCGCTACAGGACTCAGACAGGATCTGTGGCAGAGTCGGGTATTTGGCCCGAGATATTTGAAGGAGGAAGTGTTGAAAGACAATTTTAATTTAACTGATTTACACAGTAGGGGATGAATCTCAGTAACAGACTGTGCAGAGAGAAAGTGAGAGATAATTGTATCGGCACATTCATACGAGATTTGGGGATTATGTTAATGGTGGGTGGTGTCCCAAAAGGGCCATAATCTGGAATGTCTAATAAACTTTTCTCTTCGAGCGAACAGGGTAGTAAAAGTTAAAAGAAACAGAGAAAACAATGGAAAGTCTCAGCTCGTCAACCAACCTTTGTGGAAAGAAAGACGAGTTAACAATTCATGGTATAGAAACAAAGATCTGCAGATGATGGTTTATACCAAAGATAGACGCAAAGTGCTGGAGGAACTCAGTGGGCCAGGCAGCACCTCTGGATAAAAAGGACGGGTGCCGTTTCGGGTCGGGACCCTTCTTCAGACTGAAAGTAGGATGTGGGGGGTGAAGAGTTGGAGGTGAGAAAAGACCAGGGCCAAACCGTGGTCAGAAACAAATGACCTGGTGGGCCCATTGTTGGCTTTTCTAATTTAACTTAAGATTTAATAGGAACCTGAGAGGTAACCTTTTTACACAAAGGTGTGTATATGGAACGAGCTGCCGGTGGATGTAGCTGAGGCAGTTACTTTCGCAATGTTTAAGAAACATTTGGACAGGTACATGGATAGGACAAAGTTTAGAGGGATATGGGCCAAACACAGGCAGGTGGGACTCGTGTAGATGGGGCATGTTGGTAGGCATGGGCAAGTTGGGCTAAAGGGCCTGTTTCCACGTTGTATGAATCCATGACTATGAGTATGCCTGAAACCCAGATATGTATGTTAATGTTTATTTCAACCAATATATTTCAGAAATAACGTTTCCATTTTATTTCCTTCTTGTTTAAGTGGGTGAGATGGAACTGAACACTTGATGATGTTTTGATGCAATAGTTAAATGACATTTCTCATTTTGACAATATCATCACAACATCCTAATAACATTCTGAAATAAGATGCAACATGTTGTGTGTCATTGGCAATCATTGGACTGTGAATCTAGACACAAAATGTTGGAGCTGGTCAGACAGCATATCTGGAGAAAAGTATTGGCCCAAAACGTCACCTATTCCTTTTCTCCACTTTCAGTTCTGAAGCAGAGTTTTGATCCAAATCATTGACAAATCCTTTCTTTAGACTTTACTTTAGAGTTCACAGATACAGTGCAGAAACGGGTCCTTCGGGCCTATGAGTCCGCCTCAACCAGCGAACACCCAATGCACCCTAGCACTATCCTACACATTAGGGACAATTTACAATTTTTACCAAAGCCAATAAACCTACAAACCTGTATGTCTTTGGAATGTGAGAGGAAACTGGAACACACGTGGGAAAACCCACACGGTCACAGGGAGAATGTAGAAACTCTATACCAAGTGCACGCGTAGACAGGATCAAACCTGTGTCTCTGGTACTGTGAAGCAGCAATTCTACGTCTATGGCACTGTGCCACCCACTCACCACTATGTCACATCTTCGCTTGATTCTTGACTCTCTTGACTTGCTAAATTCCTCCAGCAGATTATTAGTCATTTCAGTTTCCAGCATCTGCAATCCCTTGTGTCTCTCAAAAAAAAGCTTTTGATTTTGCTGTGAAGATTTGTCACGCTCTCTGTGTACATTGTGCAGAAACCTACTCAGGATGCAACTAACTATTAAATTAGTTGATACCATTCCCCATCGAAGAAACAGCATCCTTGTCTTGATCAATTGAATGTGAAATGCAGAACAATTAAATTTAAGGATGATTGCAAATATATAATAGGTATGGGAGCACATGATTAGCATGAGGTTATTTAGTACCTCAAACCCTTTCCATGATTCAGTTGATAAATTTAAATTAGTTTAGTTTAGAGATGGTGTGGAAACTGGCCCTTCAGCCAACCGAGTCTGCACCTACCAGCAATCACCTGTTCACACATGTTCTATCCTACACATTAGGGACATATGGGTGGCACGGTGGTGAAACTGTAGATTTGCGCCTTGCAGCAACGGAGACCCGGGTTTTTAACATTCTCCCCTTAACCCATTAGAGCCTCTTCAGCTGGAGGGCCTGTTTCCACGTTGTATCTCTAAACTAAACAAAACTACAGTAAACTAAACAATTTTGCAGAAGCCTAACCTACAAACCTTCACACCTTTGGGATGTGGGAGAAAACCAGAGCACCGAGAGAAAACCGAGGTGGTCACAGAGAGAATGTGAAAACTATCTACAGACTACGCCCGTGGTCAGGTTCGAACATGGGTCTCTGAGCTGTAAGGGAGCTACTCTACTGTTGTGCCACTGTACCGTCCCAGGGTATTGTGTTGTAAGCTATCCAAATGAAATGCTCTTCACTTTGCTTGAGCCTCACTCTGGCAGAGCAGGAGAGCCAGGGCAGAAAGGTTGGTGTAGGAATGGGAAGAGGAGTTATAATGGTTAGAAACAGGAGATCTTGGCAGACAAAATGCAAGTGTTCGGTGAAACAGTCACCTTGTCTGCACTTGCCGATGTAAAGGTGGGCCTCAAAATCCTCAACTCTGAATCATCATTCTTGCTCCTTAATTGTTCAATTGCTACTTTAGTTTAGTTTTAGTTTAGAGATAGAGCATGGAAACAGGCCTTTCAGTCCACGGCGACCAGCGATCACGCGTTTACTAGTTCAATCCTACACACCGGAGACAATTTACACTTTACAGAGCCAATTAACCTACAACCCTGCACAAGTTTGGAATGTGGGAGGAAACTGGAGCACCCAGAGAAAATCCACACATTCACAGGGAGAATGTACAAACTCTGTTCAGCAAGCACCTGTAGGCAGGATCCAACCTGGGTGTCTGGCGCTGTGAGGCAGCAACTCTACCGCTACATTCACTGAACCACTGTACTTTTGCCTTCGTCATTGTTTTTTGGTGGGAACTTGATAAATGAAAATTGACAACTATTTCCTACTTTGCAGCAGTCAAATATACAAGAATCCCAAAACTGTACACACTACTCACAAATACTCATGGAGCAATACAGTGTGGAAACAGGCCCTTCGGCATAACTTGCCTACATGAAAGTATTAGATCAGGTAGTCGCATTGAGTCTCTTTCCCATAGAATGGGAATCGAAAACCAGAGGATATAGGTTTAAGATCAGGAGGGAAAGATTTAATAAGAAACTTTAAGAAATAAGTAACTTTTTCACACACAAGGTGGTGGGTGTATGGAACGAACTGCCAGAGGAGGTAGTTGAGACGGGTAGTATTGCAACTTTTAAGAAACATTAAGACACGTACATGAATAGGACAGGTTTAAAAGGATATGGACCAAACGCAGACAGGTGGAACTGGTGTAGATGGGACATGCTGGTTGATGTGGGCAAGTTGTGCCGATGGGCCTGTTTCCACACTGTAGAATTCTATGACTATATGCCTCCTATGCCACCCTATCTGCTTGTGTTGCCACTTTCAGATTGGAATTTGCAGCTGTTGTCTTCTCCCAGTCACATTTTGGCAGTAGGAATAAAGGCATTGGCGATTTTCAAAATGGGGAGAATTGCAAAGAGACTAGGGAGTGTTGGGGCAGAATTCCCATAAAGTTAATTTGCAAGTTGAATGAGTAGTAAGAAAGGTAAGGTAAATGCAAAGTTAGCATTTATTTTGAGAAAATAAAAACAAGAATGTAATGCTGAGGCTTTATAAGGCACTGGTCAGATCCCATTTGGCGTATTGTGAGCAGTTTTGGGCCCCATATCTGAGGATGGATGTGCTGGCGTTGGAGAGGGTCCAGAGGAGGTTTACGAGATTGATGCTAGGATGACTGGGTTAACATATGATGAGCATTTGATGGCGCTGGGCCTGTACTTGCTGGAGTTTAGAAAGGTGAGGGGGACCTCATTGAAGCTTACCGAATAATGAAAGGCCTGGAAGGAGTGAATGCAGAGAGGCTGTTTCCGTTAGTGGGAGAATCTAGGACCAGAGGGCATAGTCTCTCAATAAAAGGACGTACCTTTAGAAAGGAGATGAGGAGGAATTTCTTTAGTCAGAGGGTGGTGAGTCTGTGGAATGCACTGCCAGAGATAGTTGTTGAGGGCAAGTCATTGGGTATTTTTAAGATGGAGGTTGATGGATTATTGACTAATAAGGGTGTCAGCGGTTATCGGGAGAAGGCAGGAGAATGGGGTTGAGAGGGAAAGATAGATTGGCCATGATTGAATGGTGGAGTAGACTTGATAGCCTAATTCTACTCCTATAACTTATGAAATTATGAACTTAAGAATTTATAATCCATGCCCTGCGTTTGTCCACCTTACCTTTTAAGGCTCTGGCATGGAAATAAATGCAGTTTAAACCATCGGTCCTTCTTATCTCTTTGCCATGTACTTGCCTGGCATGTCTGATAATCTTCTGACTTATGCACTTATAAACTTATGAACTTCGTCCACTGTCCACCTTTGGGTACGTGGACTTTGTAACACCTGCTGGAACTCCTGCTGCTACCACATTAAAGTTAAGGGCCTGTCCCCCTTTCACAACTTTTTTTTTTACTCGTGGCCATTTTTCATCAGGCTAGAAAAACGCTGCAACCTACTTGGTGCCACGAGTACCTACGACTAGCATCATGACCTGCTACAACCTACCTACGATCTCCTACGACCTAGTGATGACCATGCTGCGTGTATGAGTCAATGGCAAACTCAGCAGAGGTCGTGAATTAGGTCGTGAAAGTGGGACAGGCCCTTTAATGGTTTCCAGCTTAGTGGTCCCCTGCAGTAATTCTTGCCGTTCAGACACCCACTAAAGTATTTCGCTACCCAGGAATTATAAATATAAGCTGCACATTAATCTTTGTCTCAATGGGGGAATGTATTTATTTTACTCGGATATGTTCTTAGATCAGGCACATACTGTGTGTACCATCTCACTGCATTCAGTACTGAGCTGCTAAATGCAACACTGAGGAGTGATTCAATGAAACTTTATTGTGTTGGTGAAATTCTTTGTTTTTCCATAAGGAGTGGCACAATGGGACAGCGGTAGATTTGCTGCCTCACAGCGCCAGAGACCTCGATTCGATCCTGACTACAGGTGCTATCCGTATGGAGTTTGTACGTTCTCCTTGTGACCTGCATGGATTTACTCCAGGTGCTTCAGTTTCATCCCACACTCCAAATACGTGCAGGTTTGTGGGCTAATTGGCTTTTCAAAATTGCAAAAACTATCCCTAGCGTGTGTAGAATAGTGCTAGTGTGCAGCGATCACTGGTTGGCATGGACTCAGTGGGCTGAAGGACCTGTTTTTGCAAGTACCTCTAAACTAAATTAAACTAAATACACAAAGTTTGCGAAGATTCACCATGTATCTGACGCCGACAAAGTTACAAAAGTACTTTTTACAATTTAGAGGTTTGGAGGTTACTTTAGACTTTATGGATGCAGCACAGAAAAACTGCGCACAGACCAGCAATCACCCCGTACACTAGCACTATCCTGCACAGATAAGGGACAATTTTACAACTTACCAAAACTAATTAACCTACAAACCTTTAAGAAGGAACTGCAGATGCTGGAAAATCGAGGTAGACAAAAATGCTGGAGAAACTCAGCGGGTGAGGCAGCATCTATGGAGCGAAGGAAATGGGCGACGTTTTTAGGCAACGCCACCTATTTCCTTTGCTCCATAGATGCTGCCTCACCCGCTGAGTTTCTCCAGCATTTTTGTCAACCTACACACCTGTACGTCTTTGGAGTGTGGGGGGGAAACCGGAGCACCCAAAGAAAATCCACAAGGTCACAATGAGAACATACAGACTCGGTACAGACAGCACCCGCAGTCAGATTCAAACACTGGCACTGTAAGGCAGCAACTGTACCGCTGTGCCACCGTAGCTCTTGAACCCATTATTGTCAAACATAGCTGAGGTGGAAAGAGTGAATTTCTTTGTGTTAGCAAAATGAAACAGCCCTGTAATGTTGTTTTATTATTCTCATAATAACCCAAAGGTCCCCATTTCAAGTGCCTGCACATTTTTATCATTCAGTCTTCTGAACGTACGTTAAGTTTGAATAAATTCACAGCTCGAAAATCATGCATGAAAAATCAGCCAGCATCACTCAATTACTGAACTTAATGGAGAATGTGAACTACCAGCTGAACAACCAGTTGCCACGGAAACGTCAGTCTATTCCATTCACCCACTATACAAGGCTAATGATTGCTGACTTCCTTCTGCCAACTTGGACGGAACAGATTTACATCTTCCTTAACTAAATATTTCCACTTCAGGGCCAAAGCTTAGCTCTGGCGATTTGTTAATTAATTTTTTATGTACGTCTCTCCGTTCGTTTGCAATTATGGGTCGAGCATGCTGGATTAATTATTAATCTTGCCCTATCTTCTCTACAGTGGCTCCATCAAATGGCATGGACTTAATTAAAAAATGAGTGTTGCGATACTATTCCATCGCATCTCGCTGTGACTTCTGCCCCAGTGACCCCCCACATCTAAATCAATTTAACTAAGCCCATTCTTCATTTTAACAAAATGTGTAGGAAGGAACTGCAGGTGCCGGTTCATGCTGAAGATAGACACAAAATGCCGGAATAACTCAGTGGGTCAGGTAGCATCTCTGGAGAAAAGGAATAGGTGATGTTTCGGGTCGAAGCCCTTCTTCAGACTGCGAGTCAGGGAGGAGGGAAACTAGACATATGAAAAGGTACAAAGAACAAATCAAAGATGGCACTGATGACTCGGGAATGGTGGAGCCCACAATGGTTTATTGTTGTCTGTGGACGAGGTGACAATGAAGGGATATGGACAGTGACACAGCAAGACAACTAGGTTGGGGGAGGGCCATCACCCTTCCTGAGTCATCTAGTCTCCCTCTTCCCTGACTCTCAATCTGAAGAAGGGTCTTGACCTGAAACGTTACCTATTCCTTTTCTCCAGAGATGCTGCCCGACCCGCTGAGTTATTCCAGCATTTTGTCTTCATTTGAATAAGTTGGTAAGGTAGGCTAGGACTGTATTCATTTCCTATCCATGTACCAGGCCAAATGTCTCTTAAATGTTGTTATAGTTACTGCCTTAACCCCCTCCTCCAGCAGCTCATTCCATACACCCAACATCCTCTGTCTGAAAACGTTACCCCTCAGATTCCTATTAAATCTTTCCCCTCTCACCTTTAACCTATATCCCCTGGTTCTTGATACCACCAACTCTAGGTTAAAGACTCTGTTCATCCCCCATATCTATCCCCCTCATTATCTCTATGTGTATAAGATTAGTTTAGTTTATTGTCACATGAACCCAAGCTACAGTGAAAAACATTTTAGTTGCGTGCTATCCAGTCAGCAGAAAAACTATACGTGATTACAATCAAGCCGTACACAGTATATAGATACAGGAGAGGGGGAATAATGTTTGGTGCAAGACAACTTCCTATAGTATCTGCTTAAAGATAGTCTGAGGGTCCTCAATGGGTAGATGGTAGGGAGGTTGGTTTGTATGATGGTCTATGCTGCTTCCACAACGCTCTGTTTTCTGTTGTTGATGCTTATTTCCCCTGGGATTTTTTTCTCACTTCCAGTTCCCCCCTCACCCCCCAATACAATTGGCCTGAAGAAGGGTGCCGACCTGAAATGTCTCCTATCCATTTTCTCCAGAGATGCTGCATGATCCGCTGAGTTACTCCAACATTTTGTGTCTATGATTGGAATCAAAATCATCTTCAAGCGAGCAAAGGAACTAGATTGGAAATAAAAGAGTAAATTAATTGACATGAACTTGTTCCAGTACAAGGTTTTTGTGTCATTTTATTTTAACTTTAATCAACTTTCTCCCCTTAGGCCCGAATGCATGCGAGTGTAATATGCAATCTCCACACTTGCTGACAGCATCAATATGAAATAACCAGAATTTATTTACTTTTGTGAATCATACTGCTTCGTGAATTTGATGATCCTCCTGAAAATGTCAACTGCTAATTCTCATTAATGTTTCAGAAGAGAATTTGAGTTGCTTTAATTTAAAGAGGTTAGAGCTTGCTAAAACAGTGAACCAAACTTAGTTGATATATTTTTAGTTTGGGGATTGCCGGTGCCATGTTCTAAGTTTCCAATTTCCCCTTATTGAGCCCTGATTGCTGAAACTCAATTCAAGGTCAAAACCTTGGTCATTTTGGTCCAGAATCTTGGTTGATTGACTGAAAGACACAATGTGGAAACAGGCCCTGAGGCCTACTGAGACCACGCCGACCATTCACACTAGTTCTATATTATCCCACTTTCTCATCAGCTTCCTACACTATAGGGGCAATTTACAGAGGCCAATTGACTTACTATATATTGACTTACAGGTGCGCAGTGTAGAGGGGTGTGCAGTATTGTCTAAATATTGTCTAAATCTTCACCGCATCTGCACACGCACCAAATTTACGCAAGAGGATATTCGCCTGTATATACAGCGCATATATATATATATATACAGGCGAATATCCTCTTGCGTAAATTTGGTGCGTGTGCAGATGTGGTGAAGATGTTGCTATTTAGACAATACTGCACACCCCTCTACACTGCGCACCTGTGGTCAAACTATTTAAAGACAAGTATGCAGAGACTAAAGGTGGCATATAACAATGCCATAAGAACACTGCTAAGGCAACCAAGATGGTGTAGTGCCAGTAATATGTTTGTGGCTGCAGGAGTCAGTACTTTAGAAGCTATCCTAAGACACCACATGTATAAATTCATTTGTAGGATAAATGACTCTAAAAATGTGCTTATTGTGGCCTAAACGTAAGGGTTAGCACTACACGCTACGAATCCCAGCTGTGGAGACACTGGTATCGTTGTCTCGTTGTACGACATTGATCATCTTTTACTCTGGATTTTTAACTTAAGTATTGTGGGTTTTTTAAATATATAAATTATGATTTACCATGATTTTATATATATTTAAGATATTTGATACGCAATGCATTTTTTATGTAATGTTGCCCCTTGTCTGGACCTTGAGTCCATAATAAAGTTTATTATTATTATTATTATTACAAACCCGCATGTCTTTGGCATGTAGGAGGAAATACAGGGAAAACATCAACGCGATCACATGTGCAAGAAACTGCAGAGAATTATAGATGCAACTCGGAACATCACACAAACCTCCCTTCCATAGATCCTATTTATATTTCACACTGCCCCGACAAGGCCACCAGCATAATCAAGGGTACACAGAAAGCTGGAGAAACTCAGCGGGTGCAGCAGCATCTAAGGAGCGAAGGAGATAGGCGACGTTTCGGGTCGAGACCCTTCTTCAGACATAATCAAGGATGAGTCTTATCCTAGTCATTCTCACTTCTCCCCTCTCCTGTCAGGCAAGAGGTACAGAAGTGTGAAAATGCACATGTCAACATTCAGCGACAGCTTCTTCCCAGCTGCTTTCTATCATCTACCTCACAGGAGATCTTCGGACTAATTTTAATTGTGATTAACTGGACTTTATCTTACACCAAATGTTATTCCCTTTAACATGTATCGGTACACTGTGGATGGCTCAATTGGAATAATGTATGGTCTTTCTGCTGACTGGTTAGCACAAAACAAAAGCTTTTCAATGTGCCCCGAAGCACATGGATTACTAAACTAAACTAAACTGAAATTAACACAGACAGCACCCGAGGTCTGGATCAAACCCGGGTCTCTGACGCTGTGCGGCAGCAGCTGTACCGCTGTGCCACTCTAAAATGTTGCCTTTTTATGAAGCACCTCCATAAAATCCTGGAGAGGTAGCATCTATGCAGTCGAGCCAAAGGAACTTTTTCTTGGGTAGAAACATCATTACTGATCAGATCGGTTGCCATTTCTCAATCTTCTTTGTGAGGTGTTAAATTGTGTTAAGACAAACCAGTGCAGTATATACACAGTAAACAGGAAAGGAGCGGTGCTGGTGGAAGAGGAGAGGAGGGAGCTAGCCTTCAAGGTTGGCTGCGGGAGGCCCCCCCGGTGAACTAAGGTAGGCAGGTGAGGATAGGGATGTTGGTTACTCATTGAACAATGACGGTAATGGCTGGAGCAGCCTGAGGCTTGCCCAAACCAGGCACCGCTCATAACAACTGGAGCGTGGGTTAGACTTGGAAAATGGTGCCATAACATGGTGCCTCTTGCATGCGGACTCAGGAGACTATTTCTGAACAACTTCTAATAGGAGATGGTATGGCAATAGACATAAAATACTGGAGTAACTCAGCAGGTCAGGCAGCATCTCTGGAGAAAATTAATTAGTGATGTTTTGGGTTGGAAACCTTCTTCAGAGTGAAGAAGTCTGAAGAAGGGTTCCGATCCGAAATGTCACCTGTTCTTTTTCTCCAGAGACGCTGCCTGACCTGCTCAATTACTCCAATATTTTGTGTCTATCTTCGATATAAATTGGCATCTGCAGTTTCTTCTCACACATGGCATGGCAATACTCTACTGGATTTTTTGTAAGAAAATAATTTCACTGTGTGCTGGCACTTCGCACATGTGAGAAAAAGGCATCACTGAACCATTGGTAAGGGCCTGGAGAGTGTTGTAGAACAGAGAAATATTTAGATGAAGGTACATAATTCTATGAAACTGACAACACTGGTAGACGGGGTGTTGAAGAAGACATTTAGCATGATTGCCAATATATTGAACATTAACAATATATTGAATACAAGAATTGGACATCATGTGACAAAAAAGACACAAAGTGCTGGAGTAACTCAGTGGGTCAAGCAGCAATCTGGAGAACATGGATAGGTGATGTTTTGGGTAAAGTGTTGAGTATACACCTCCATGGTTCAATGGTGCTTTATTTATCACATATGCATCTGAACAGCAAAATTGTTTTTGCATAATTACACATGCAGGCGTCGTCATGTTTTGGCGCCATTTCTGCCCGGGCGCTCAGTCTACTGGAGTGGTTCCCGATCCAGGTAAGCCCCAGGCTGCTGCAGGACATCCCTCCTTAGCCCGCGACCGTATCGACCCGTGAATCGACATCCCTCTCCTCGCCCACTTTTGTACAAATTGTAAAACGAAAGAGTACAAAGGATGTAATCAAATGTGAAGGTACCACAGAAATGACAAAGAGAGACACAATGAACTGGGTCTCGACCCGAAACGTCACCCATTCCTTCTCTCCAGAGATGCTGCCTGTCCCGCTGAGTTACTCCACCATTTTGTGTCTACCTTGCATTTTACATTGGTTCAGTTTAGTTTGGAGATACAATGTGGAGACTGGCCCTTTGGTCCATCGAGCCTGTGCCGACCAGCAATAACCCCATACACTAGTTTGAACGTTCACACTAGGGACAATTCGCAGAAGCCAATTAACCTACAAACGTTCACATCTTTGGAGTTTGGGAGGAAACCAAAACCCATGTGGTCATAGGAAGAATGTACAATGACAGCACCCATCATCGGATCGTACCGGGGTCTGTCACACTTCAAAGCGAATTCCAAAAAGTCATTTCCCACTGCCTCATCACTGTTAAAAAGGAAAACATGTATTTTTAAACAGTAAACTCTTGGTCTAGATTCCTTCACAAGTAGAGACTTCCTCTTCAGATCCATCCCATCAGGATCCCTCAGGATTAAGTTTAGTTTAGTGTATTATTGTCACGTGTACCGAAGTACAGTGAAAAACCTTTATGTTGCATGCTATCGTCAGGAAAAAGGCCATACTGAATTACAATCAAGCCATCCACGGTGTACATATACAGGATAAAGGAAAGAATGTTTAGTGCAAGATAAAGTCCAGTACAGTCTGATTAGAGATAGTCCAAGGATATCCAATGAGGAGATGGTAGGTCAGGACTACACCTTAGATGGTGAAAGGACAGTCCAGTTGCCTGAGAGCAAGCTGGGAAAAACGTGCCCTAAATCTGGAGGTGCGTGTTCACACTCCTGTACCTCTTGCCTGATGGGAGAGGGGAGAAGGTTCAAGGTTAGTTTATTGGTCACATACACCAATTGGTGTAGTGAAATGTTTCTTGCCAATGCAGCATATAAAAAGAAGAATACAGACATAACACTAATAATGAGGTTTAAACATAAAAAAACATCCCCCCACAATGGTTCCCATTATGAGGGAAGGCACAATGTCCAGTCCCCATCCCATGTCCTCCCATACTCAGGCCTATTAAGGCCTCCGCAGTCGCTTTCACGGAGGCCCGATGTTCCAGGCCGTTCTCGCCGGGTGATGGTGCTCTGGCGTCGGGAGAATCCTCACAGCGGCTTGGGAAACCTGGAATGGCCGCTTCCTAACCGGTGACCGCGGCTTCCGAAGCCAACAAGGCCGCGCTGAATGGGGCTCCCCACTGCCTCCGATGTTGAGGTTCAGCGCCGCCGCCCGCAGCTGGCCGCTCCACAGACCTGCAGCTCTGTGATATTTTCCTCGGCGGTTTCAGCTCACCGGAGTTCCAGCGCTGTGACCCAGGCAAGGCATCGCCTGCTCCGCGATGGCGCTACGCTGCCGCCGAAGCCTATGTTCTGGACGGTCTCCTCAAGAAACGCCGCTCCAGGCCCGGTGGTAGGCCGCGAGGACGGGTCAAAAGTGCAGCCCGGAGAAAGGCTGCCTCTCCGACCAGATAGGGACCTGGGAAAAGTAGCGTACCCCTCCCCCACCCCCCACCCCCCACATAAAAAATAATAGAACTCCAAAATCAAAAACACTTTAACTCACTAAAAATAAAGAAAAGAGTGAAAAACATACAGCTGCAGGCTGGGCAGCCATACCATACAGGACGGCGCCCCCCATACAGGACGGCGCCTCTGGGAAGAGGGATTGACTGGGGTGAAACTTGACCCTGGTAATGCTGGTGGCCTTGCTGAGGCAGCGTGAAGATGGAGTCAATGGAAGGGAGGTTATTTTGAGTGATGTTCTGAGCTGCGTCCACAATGCTGCAATTCTGGTGGTCTTGGATGGAGCCGTTCCCAAACCATGCCGCGATGCATCCGGATAAATTGCTTTCTATGTTGCCTCAGTAAAAATTTGCTGAGAGTTGTTGGCAACATGCCAAACCTCCTAAGCCTTCTAAGGAAGAATACAGGGTTACACAAAAAGCTGGAGAAACTCAGCGGGTGCAGCAGCATCTAAGGAGCGAAGGAGATAGGCGACGTTTCGGGTCGAGACCCTTCTTCAGACTGGTCAGGGATCAGGGAAACGAGAGATATAGACGGTGATGTGGAGAGATAAAGAACAATGAATGAAAGATATGCAAAAAAGTATCGATGATAAAGGGAACAAGCCATTGTAAGCTGTTTGTGGTGTGAAAATGAGAAGCTAGTGCGACTAGGGTGGGGGAGGGAGATAGAGATAGAGGGAATGCCAGGGCCCGAGGGCTGAGGGAGAGGTGGGAAGGGGAGGCGACAGCAGGGGTTAACAGAATTGAGAAAATTCAATGTTCAAGCCCAAAGGATGCAGGCTCCCCAAGCGGAATATGAGGTGCTGTTCCTCCAACTTGCGGTGTTGCTCACTCTGGCCATGGAGGAGGCCCAGGACCGAGAGGTCGGATACGGAATGGGAGGGGGAGTTGAAGTGCTGAGCGACCGGGAGGTCGGGTTGGTTTTTTGCGGACCGAGCGGAGGTGTTCGGCGAAACGATCGCCAAGCCTCTGCTTGGTCTCACCGATATAGATCATCTGGCATCTGGAGCAGCGGATGCAGTAGATGAGGTTGGAGGAGGTGCAGGTGAACCTCTGTCGGACCTGGAAGGACTGCTTGGGTCCCTGAAAGGAGTGGAGGGGGGAGGTGAAGGGACAAGTGTTGCATTTCTTGCGGTTGCAAGGGAAAGTGCCCGGGGAAGGAGTAGAGCGGGAGGGGAGGGAAGAATTGACAAGGGAGTCGCGGAGGGAGCGGTCTTTGCGGAAAGCAGACAGGGGGGGAGATGGGAAGATGTGGCGGGTGGAGGGGTCACGTTGGAGGTGGCGAAACTGGCGGAGGACTATCTGTTGTATTTGCCGGCTGGTGGGGTGAAAGGTGAGGACCAGGGGGACTCTGCCCTGTTTGCGAGTGGGGGAATGGGGAGAGAGGGCAGTGTTGCGGGGTATGGAGGAGACCCTGGTGCGAGCCTTATCAATAGTGGGGGAGGGGAATCCCCGTTCTCTGAAGAATGAGGCCATTTGTGATGACCTGGTGTGAAACACCTCATCCTGGGAGCAGATGCGGCGTAGACGAAGGAATTGGGAATAGGGGATGGAGTCCTTACAGGAAGCAGGGTGGGAGGAAGAATACACTTTGGTGTTGCTTCAACATGGCTAGTCCAGGACATTTTGCTGGGAATATTTGCTCCTAAGACCTTGTAGCTTTCAAATTCTTTTTTATCTTTCCAAAGTCCACCTCAGTACTGGACCAAGAGTTGGTCCAACCTTTCCTCAAAAATCAACCCATCTATTCCAGGCATCATACCCATCTATTCCAATAAACCTTCTCTGAAATGCATCCAGTGATTTACCACACTTCTTTAAGTATAGAGTCCAATATTGAACACAATACTACATCTGAAGAAGGGTCCTGACCTGAAACGTCATCTCTTCATTCCTTCCGCCAATGCTGCCTGACCCAGTGAGTTCCTCCAGCAGTTTATGTTTTATTCAAGATTCCATCATCTGCAGTTCCTTATGTCTTCGCAGTATTCCAGATGTGTGCCTTTTCATTGCCCTATATAAATGCAGCATGTCCTCTCTTCATTTGCATTCAATTCTCCAAGTAATGAACAAAAACATCTGGTAGTTTTTTTCAAATTACTTACTCCATTTAAGTTTTTTTGTGAATTGTGCATTAGGATGCCCAGATGTCTCAGATTCTCAGAACCCTTCAGTCTTTCACAATTTATATAATTGTTCCTACTCTATTTTTCCTGACAAAATTTACCATTTCACATATTCCAACACTGTACTCCATTTACTGTCTAGTAGGATCTTTGGGTCACGTCCACAGATTTCTTACATAGCAACGTAGAAAATAAGTGCAGGAGTAGACTGCTCAGCTTTTTGAGCCAGCACCACCATTTAATGTGATCATGGCTGATCATTCAAAATCAATACCCTGTTCCTGCTCTCTCCCCATATCATTTGATTCCATTAGCCCTAAGAGCTATATCTAATGAGGTTGTTGTCAGGACTCGAGGGTCTGAGATATAGGGAGAGGCTAGGATTCTATTCCTTGGAGCGCAGGAGGATGAGGGATGATCTTATAGAGGTGTACAAAATCATGAAAGGAATAGATCCGGTAGCTGCACAAAGTCTTTTGCACAGAGTCTTTTGCCCAAACATTAGCTCAGTTCAATTATCACGTGCACTGGGGTACAGTGAAATGCTTTTTTATTGCATTCTATCCGATCAGCGAAAAGACTAAACGCGATTACATTCAAGCCATCCACAGTGTATAGACACAGGCTAAAGAGTGTAATGTATGATTAAAGATAGTTCAAGGGTCTCCAATAATGATCAGGACAGCTCTCTAATTGGTGATAAGATGGTTGAATTCCCTGATAACAGATGGGAAGAAACTGTCCCTGAATCTGGAGGTGTGTGTTTTCACACTTCTGTACCTCTTGCCTGATGGGAGAGGGCAGAAGAGGGAGTAACCAGAGTGAGACTGGTCCTTAATTAGGCTGGCAACCTTGCTGAGGCAGCCTGAAGTGTAGATTGAGTCAATGGGAGGGAAATTGGTTTGCGTGATGGTCTTGGTTGCGCACACAAATCTCTGCAATTTCTTGCGGTCTTGAACCCTATCTACCTGTGACGCCACTGTCAGGTTGTGAAGAAATTTGAAACAGGGAACTAAATCAAGAGTCATGAGCATTTCCTAAAAGTCGCATCTTTCTTTAAGTGCAGGTTGGAAATGCTCCATTAGTTTTCAATTTCTAACATCTTTGCAGATCTTTTTTAATAACTTCAGGCAGGCTGACATAAATATTTATATTATTTGTAATGGCATAAATGACTTCATATTCAGCGTTCGTTTCTGACACAATCATTGTCTTGTGAAACAAATGGAGCTTTTACAAATTAATTTTAGGCACCAGCGGTAGTTTGGAGCCAAGAGTTTTATTTTAAAGAGAATTGTTTCCTATTTACAGAGGGAGTGACTTTTAATGGTTCAATAGTTCAATGGTTATTTATTGTCATGTATGCGCTGCACAGTGGAATTCTTTTGGCATAGCTCACACATGCACAGTCGCCATATTTTGGCGCCAATTACAAAAAAAGAAAAAGTCCCAAGCACAAAGTCTGGTCCGCATGCTTGCTGTACTGGAATGACTGCTAAGCCATATAAGCCCCAGGCTGCTGCTGGGTCGCTTCCATCAACGTTGACGGCTCGGCCCGCAAACCGACGTCCCTCTCCGTACCCAACCACCTCTGTGCCCCAGGAGCGCCTCCTGCAGGCTAACTTGAAGGTGCCGGGGACAATACCCCGGTCCCTCTACTGCCAGCCCAGTCCTCGCGTCGGTCGTCGCCAGCAGCTCCCACTTTTCGGCTCTCCAGTCTTCGGGGCCGAGCTCGGCTGATGCAAACACAATTTTGCTAAATTGCTAAACTTAGGTAAGAGTCCTAGAGTTATAGAGCCATAGTGTGTGGAAAAAAAATTACCCTCTGGTTTCTATGAAATTATACCCCTGCTCACCTTAAGCCTATGGTGTTGTTGAGAATTTGGGGAGAAGAATAAAATGGGATTAGGATTAATGTATTAAAGGGCGGTTGTGAGTGAGGTGGGCTGAAGGGTCTGTCACTGCTCTGTACCTTTCTATGCTGCATGTTTTAAAATTTTAAATGTATGCCTCATATTTCTTCAAAACTTCTGTTAATTGGAATACCCTCAGTCTAATTAAAATTTCATGATTCAGCACAGGCAGTGCCTTGATTGCCAGTGGCACTGTGGCGCAGCTGGTAGAGACATTGCATCACAGTGCCAGAGACCTGTGTTCGATCCTGACTATGGGTGCTATCTGTATGGAGTTTGCACCTTCTCTCTGTGACTGCATGGGTTTTCTCCGGGTGTTTTTGTTGCCTCCCACATCCCAAAGACATGTGGGTTTGTACATTAATTGGCCCTCTGTAAATTGCCCCATAGTGTGTCGGGAGTGTTTAGCTTTGAGATATGGCGTGGAAACCAATATTCGGCCCACTGAGTCAATGCCGACCAATGATCACCCATACAGTAGTTCTATCCTACACACTAGGGATAATTTGCAGATGGCAATTAACCTACAAATCTGCACGTCTTTGGAGTGTGAGGGGAAACCGGAGCTCTTGGTGAAAACTCATCCGGTCATAGGGAGAATGCACAAAATTCCTTCAGACAGCACCCATTGATGGGATCGAACCTGGGTCTCTGGTGCTGTAAGGCAGCAACTCTACCACTGCACCACTGTGCTTCCCTAAATTACCCTGAATTATTGGCTTCCTTCTCTGGTGTGGGAGTAGGTTCTTCACCTGCACATTTATAAAGGTAGCATGGAAACAGGCCCTTCGGCCCACCGAGCCCACGCCGACCATCAATCACCCATTCGCACTAGTTCTATGTTATCTTACTGTCTCACCCATATTTAGGGATGGCACAATGGCACAATGGTACATTTGCTGCCTTACAGCGCTAGAGACCTGGGTTTGATCCTGACTATGGGTGCTGTCTATGCAGAGTTTGTACATTCCCCCTCTTACGCATGGGTTTTCTCCAGGTGCTCCGGTTTCCTCCCATACTCTAAAGACGAGCAAGTTTATAGGTTAATTGGCCTCTGTAAATTGTCCCGAGTGGTAGGATAGAACTACTGTATGGGCGATCATTGGTCGGCATTAACTCAGTGGGCCGAAGGGCCTGTTTCCATGCTGTGTCTCTAAACTAAACTAAACTAAATTCAGTTCATAGAATCATAGAGTCATACAGCATGGAAACAGACCCTTTGGCCCAGCTTGCTAACACTGACCTACATATCCCATCTACACAAGTTCCACCTGCCTGCATTTGGCCCATATTCCTTGAAGCCTATACTTATTCATGTACTTGTCTAAATGTTTCTTAAATGTTGTGATAGTACTTGCCACAACCATTTCCTCCAGCAGCTTGTTCCATATACCCATCACCGTTTGTGTAAAAAAGTTTCCCCTGGGATTCCAGTTAAATCGTTCCCCCCTTTTCTTAAACCTATGTCCTTTGATTCTCGATTCCCCTACTTTTGGTAAAAGACCCTGTGCATTTATCCTATCTATTTCTCTCTTGATCGTGTACACCTTTATAAGGTCACATCTCATCTTCCTGCCTCCAAGGAATAGAGCCCGAGCCTGCGCAACCTCTCCCTATAGCTCAGGCCCTTGATCCCTGGCAACATCCTCATAAATCGTCTCTTCACCCTTTCCAGTTTAACAACACCTTTCTTTTAGCAGGGTGACAAAAACTGAACTGAACTAATCCATGCATGCGAAAGACATAAAAAGCTGGAGTAACTCAGTGGGTCAGGCAGCATCACTGGGAAAAAAAGAATAGGTGGCATTTCTGAAACTGGGCGGGAAAAATGGGGGCCAGAGGGGACACGTCTTCCCCATGTTTTGAGAGGTGAGGGACATCCCCCCCAGGTTTTTGTCATCCGGATTGTAAAATCTCCGCTTTCCGCGAGACAGTGGAGGTGGGTCTGCTGATGGAGGGCGGCGATTGGACGAGAAAGACGTCGGTCAGCAGGCAATGGGGGCAGGACATGATGATTCAGCGTGATTGGAGGAGGG
The DNA here is from genome assembly GCA_035221665.1 of Okamejei kenojei. NCBI lineage: Eukaryota > Metazoa > Chordata > Chondrichthyes > Rajiformes > Rajidae > Okamejei > Okamejei kenojei. The sequence goes on from CM069141.1 coordinate 49,197,284, forward strand.
AGGAGTTGGGGGGGTGTGGGACTGAGGATAAAGTGCGATAATTGGAGGAGGGAGACGTGGCACAGACCTGCGCCTCATCCACAGCCAGGATCGAACCCAGCCGGGTCTCCGGCACTGTCCCGTCCCCACCCGAGTGCCCCCCCACGGGTGGCCAGAGGTCGGCAGTCAGATGCGAGCGGTACCCCCAGGCCCACAGCCAGCGCAGAGAAGCAGCGCTAAACCCAGCTCAACTCTGCCTGGTTAACCTGCCTGGGCTTCCGGGAAATATGGGCAGCATGGAGGAGCAGCGCTGGTGTCCCGTCAGTCCAGTCAGGGCTGTAGTTAACGCGGCGAGACAGGCAGAGATGCGCTGCATTTAGCGCTGGATTGAGCCTCCGAAGCCTTGCGCGCGTGTGTGTGTGTGTGTGTGTGTGAGTGTGCGCATGCGCGTGCGGCTGCCAAAAAATTGTGACCCCCTGTCCCCCGGTCCCCTCCATGTGTTGATAGTGAGTTCCGCTCTTGGGTTGAGACCCTTCTTCAGACTGAGAGTCAGGGGAATGGGAACCGAGAGATAGAGAAGGTACATAGGATAAATGAATGAGACGATGGGCATGTGAGGTATCCTGGACATAGGTCAGGAGGGATTTGACCAGGGGGTAGGATGGAGTTGAGGTACGTGGAAATGATTTCAGTGGAGCATAAGCAGGCAGAAACAATCGGTCTGTCAGGCAGTTGTGCTTATGTATTTTGGGGAGAAGGTAAAACCAGGCCATCCTGCGCTGGGGAACGATAAGCTGAGGTGGCTGTGGGCAGTCAGCCAAAAGTTATAAAATCGAAGGTAGTCTGCTAAATGTTGGCTCATATGTGGGGTCATGGTGCCGGGTTGAGTAGGAGGAGGTGTCCGAGAGCTGGCGAGAGGTTAGAGTAGGTGAGGAGAGTGGAAAAGTTGAGACGGTTGATGTCACTCTGGCAGTTAGAAGTGAAAAGGTCTAAAAAGGGTAGAGGGCTGTCCGAGGGAGTCCAAGAGAAGTGGGACTGGTGGAGATGGGAGAAGGGATCATCACTGAGTGGTAAAGATTCCATCCCTTAGAAAAGGGCACGCAGGCAGAGGGGACGGAAGTAAAGCTCTACGTCGTGGCGGACCCAGAACTCTTTGAGGTGGGTGCGTAGGGGAATGAGGGTGAGCCCTTTGTTGAGGACAGACCGCTCTGTATCTGAAAGGGGGATGTCAGGGGGAGGGGGGGGTGGTTCTGATAGGGGGAGATCATGCTGTCTCCACTTTGGGCATCTCTATCAGTTACATTTACATTTTCCCCACTCTTTATTTCCCTGCAGCATTGTCATTTATTATCTCACACATTCCCATCATCTCTTTTGACTCTTTTGAATATTTTCTATGAACGGAGGAGCGACATGGTGACACGGCAGTTAAGTTGCTGCCTCACAGTGCCAGAGACCTGGGTTTGATCCTGACTATGGCTGCTGTTGGTACAGAGTTTGTACGTTCTCCTCCTGACAGTGTGGGTTTTCTCTGGGTGTTCCGGCATCCTCCCACACTCTAAAGGCGTGTAGGATTGTAGGGTAATTGGTTTTAGTAAGAATTGTAAATTCTCCCTAGTGTGTAGGGTGATCGCTGGTCAGCATGGACTTGGTGAGCTGAAGGGCCTGTTTCCGCGCTGTATCTCTGAACTAAACTAAACTAGACTCAGCAGGTCAGAGCAGCATCTCTGAAGAACATGGAAAGGTGATGTTTCAGGATGGGACAATTCTTCACTGACTCACTTATACACTTTCACTTCCACATGAATGCTCTTAATTCTATGAATCTTCTTTGAAGTTTAGTTTGGTTAAGAAATACAACTCGGAAATCTGCTCTTTGGCCCACTGAGTCTGTGCCGACCAGCGATTCCCGAACACTAAAGGGCCTGTCCCACGGCGTTTTTTTCGGCAACTGCCGGCGTCATTGACTGACGTGCCGGGTCGCCGAAAAACCGTCAAGGTGTACGACAAGCTGCGACACGCTATGACACAGTTGATGTCAAGCTGCGACAATTTACGTCATCCGGCGTCACAATTTTTCGGGACATAAGACAACCACAACCATGACAACATACAACAACCTACGACATCATGCGACCACACAGACGTCAAACAACGACAACCGAGGTCCACCCACGACACGATACGGCACGATATGACAAGCTACGACACTGTCTGCGACATCTGAAGACAACAGAAGACAAGTAACATCATTTTGATCTGTATCTTGACACAGGCACTGTCGCCGGTTGACGTATGTTGACATGTGATGACGCAGGTTGTCGCAAAAGGAATTCACCGAGGTCATGACCTTACGACATTGTATATCACCTGGCGTCATCGTGGCGACAACCTACGACAGCACCTACGACAGGAGAACCGCAGGGCAAGGTCAAGCCCACAGTCGCCGCAAGGTTTTGAACATTTCAAAATCAGGCGGCAACAAGAAAAACACGACACTTGCGGAGACAGCTCACGACAACACAGGCGTCAGCCCGCGTCATGCCGTGACCATGAGGGAACAGCCTATTTTTCGGCTGTCGACGAAAAAAATCGTCAAGTGGGATAGTGGCTTTACACTATCCTACACAGTAGGGACATTTTACAATCTTAGCCAAAGCCAATTAACCTTCAAACCTGCACGTCTTGAAATGAAATAATACTTAGTATCTCTTAGTCGGGCGGCACGGTGTTGTAGAGTTGCTGCTTACTGCACTTACAGCATTGGAGACCCAGGTTCAATCCTGACTACGGGTGCTGTCTGTATAGAGTTTGTACGTTCCCCCGTGGCAGCGTGGGGTTTCTCCGAGATCTTCGGTTTCCTCCCACATTCCAAAGACGTACACATAATAGGTTCATTGGCTTGATATAAGTGTAAATTGTCTCTAGTGTGTGTAGGATAATGTTAATGTGCAGGGATTGCTGGTCGGTACGGACTCGGTGGGCCGAAGGGCCTGTATCCTCGCTGTAGCTCTAAAAACTAAAATTAAAGTAAAGCCCGTGAAAGATATTGTGATTTCTCCAGCATACTCCTGTTGGAATCGTATTTTCTACTACCAACACACATTGAAGAGGAAAAATTGGAAAAGAAAGATTAACTTTGAAATGGTCCCTAGTCCAATAGATCCTGGAACACATTTATAATAACAGCATTGACTTTGCTAAATTGTAATGCCATTGCTTTACGGGGGCATTTCTCCAGAAAACTTGCTCTAAGTCACCATGAAATTGGTTTGTGAATGAAAGCTGTGGGATCAGTGAAGGTAAACTGCCAGTGTCTGAATACAAATCACAACATGAAAGCATTTGTATGTTCCATGTACTACGGTAAATTGTACCCATGTCTATCAGGCACCAAACATTCTTCCCAACAGGCCGCGGCTTGGTGGAACTAGAGTTCCAAGCAGGTACATAATTTGTTGAAAGTGGCGTCACAGGTACACGGAGTGGCCAAAAATGCACATTGGCCTTCATCAGTCAGAGTATTGAGTGTAGAAGGTATACACCAAAAATACTCAAAATGCTGGAGTAACTCAGTGGGACAGGCAGCATCTCTGGAGAAAAGAAATAAGTGATGCTTCGGGTCGAGACACTTTCTCGAAGGGTCTCGACCCGAAACGGAGTCAGAGGAAGGGTCTCGACCCAAATCATCACCTATTCCTTTTCGCCAATGATGCTGCCTGGTCCGTTGTGTTACTCCAGCATTTTGTGTAAACCAGCATCTGCAGTTCCTTTTTACACATATTGAGTATAGAAGTTGGGAGGCCATGTTGCAATAATATAGGATGTTGGTGAGGGTGTATTGTGTTCAGTTTGGGCACCAGATTGTAGAAATTGAGTCTGATTCCATGCTGTACCTCTAAACTAGACTAAAATAAGGAAAGTGAAAATATACACAAATTACTGGAACTATAAATCATTACTTAACGCAAACTATATGCCTTTATTAACTAAATTAAATGGGTTGATTAAATTTTGGAAAACACTGCCGATGTCTTTAATCGGCAGAATGAATGCGATAAAAATGATCTTCTTACCACAAATATAATATATAATATAGTATTATAATATAAGAGCGATCCTTCTTTCCCCGATAAAACTGAACAATATAATATATAAGAAGAATCCAATTATTCATAGTATAATACAAATTTGGAAACAAATAAAACTAACTTTAAAATTAAGAAAATTATCGCTTCTTTCTCCAATAGCTAATAATCCTTCATTCAAACCATCCATTATTGATAAAACGTTTATCCATTGGGAAAGAATAGGAATCAAAACAATGGGAGATATGTATGAAATGGGAAATTTTTTATCATTCCAACAATTACAACTAAAATATAATTTGAAAAGTAATCAATATTTCAAATACCTTCAAATTCAAGATTATTTGAAAAAGTATATACAAGGATATCAAACCAACCCCAGATTTATTGGAGGAAGGAATAAATAGAAAGGCAGAATCAAGCAATTTAATATCTTACTTATATAATATAATTCTAAATATAGAGACACCAACAACAGAGGCAATTAGAAGGGACTGGGAACAAGAGTTATTGATAAAAAATTCCGAACGATAGATGGGATAAAAATTTATTATATGTAAACAAATGCTCAATGAATGTAAGACACAACCTAATTCAATTTAAAATTTTACATAGATTATATTATTCGAAAACAAGACTGAATAAAATATTTTCAAATGTTTCCCCCATCTGCAACAAATGTCTAACTCAAAATGCTACTCTAGCACATTCCTTTGTCTCTTGTCCAAAACTGTATAAATTTTGGAATGATGTTTTTGGAATTTTTACAAAACTATTTAACACAAAATTGAACCCCAATACAGAACTGATTATCTTTGGATCAATGGAAGAGGGAAGTAAACTAACTATATTCCAAGAAGCTTTTCTTAATTACGGTCTAATAACAGCAAAAAAAACTTATACTCAAATTTTGGAAAAACGCACCTACGCCAACATTCAAAATGTGGATTTCAAGTATGTCTGAAACGCTACATCTTGAAGAAATGAGATTCCTCCTACTAGGCAAAGTAGACCTATTCTTAAAGATTTGGTCTCCTTTTATCAACTTTTTACAAGCATATGGTGCAACATAACATAACCTTAGAAATTAAATGGTTTAGAACTGGATGACGGATGGGCAAAAAAAATACGAGATAGGTAGATCTCTCCTAATCTTTCTTTTCTTTATTTTCCCCTTTTCTTTCAATCTTTTAACTTCTCATCTCTATCCTTTATTTCTTTTGCTTTCTGTTTCTACTCGTTTGACTATCTCTTCCGACACTCTTTATTTCTTTTTTCTCTCACTGTTCTTTTATTATTAAATCAAAAGTATGAAGTTGTACAAGAATGAAAATATGTATGTATGTATTAGGTACTCAAGTACCACACTATTGTACTTACTTCTAACAAAAATAAACAAAAAAAAAATGCTGGAGCAACTTTGCAGGTCAGGTAACAATTCTGAAGAAAAGGAATAGGTGACATTTCGGGTGGAGACCCTTCCTCTGACTCCGTTTTGGGTCGAGACCCTTCGAGAAAGCAGGGAGTCAGGGAGTTAGGGGAAAGATACATTTTTGAGCTTATGAAAAAGTTCGGAGCAAATCAAAGGAAGGTGAATGCTGACTGATTTCTGACCACATGGTGGCACAGCGGTAGAGTTGCTGCCTTACAGCGCCAGTGACCCAGGTTAAATCCTGACCATGAGTGTATGGAGTTTAGACGTTCTCCCCGTGAAATGCGTAGGTCTCTGGGTGCTCTGGTTCCCCCCCATACTCTAAAGACGTTCAGGTTTGTAGGCTAATTGGCTTGGTAAAATGATAAATTGTCCCTAGTGTGTAGGATAGTGTTAATGTGCGGGGTTTGCTGGTCGCCGCAAACTCAGTGGGCTGAAGGGCCCTTTTCCACTCCATATCTCTAAATTGTTCCTAGTGTGCGGGATAAATGTAGTGTATGGGTGATCGCTGGAGACTCGGTGGGCTGAAAGGCCTGTTTTCACATCGTATCTCCAAACTAAACTAAAATAAGGATGGTGAATGTTGACTGAATTCTTCCTTCACCTAAAGCCTACTTCGCTCTACGATTAACGTCAAAATGAAACTCCGCACTGAAAGACCCTTTGGCACATCTGAAGGGGCAGCCTTTTCAAGAAGAGCACCTTATATGTGAAGTTCTGATAGAGAGGATGAGAGAGTCACAGTCAGTAGAGCATGGCGATAGAGGATGCTGGCCTTGTGATAAGGTCTTGAAGTGAGCAGCAAGATGCTCATTAATATAGTTCCAAAGGGATTAATTATAGTGTGAATGAAATGGCTTTCTGTCACATCGTGACACTGTCAAGTTTAAATGGTTGAGTGGAGTAAACAGAAGATTCATCAACCAGAATTAACAAAAACAGAAATAATCAAACAAACTAATTCCCTCTGGCCCACAAATTGTAGGATACATTCCTTTACCTCTGAGTGTAGTTCATATCTACCTTTTACTGAAATACCCTTTTCTTGATTAACAAAGGTGACAAAGGTCGCGGGGAGGAGGCAAGAGAATGGGGTTGAGAGAGAAAGATAGATCGGCCATGAGTCAAGAGTCAAGAGTCAAGAGAGTTTATTGTCATGTGTCCCAGGTAGGACAATGAAATTCTTGCTTGCTGCAGCACAACTAAATATTGTATGCAAAAATACAGAACAGTTCAGTTCAATATACACATAAATAAGCAGATAAAGTGCAATAGGTTGTTACAGTTCAGAGTCTGTTTGTCCGCGAGTTTAATAGCCTGATGGCTGTGGGGAAGACGCTGTTCCTGAACCTGGATGTAACAGATTTCAGGCTCCTGTACCTTCTGCTCGATGGTAGCAGAGAGATGAGTGCGTGGCCAGGATGATGTTGGCTGCCTTTTTGAGGCAGCGACTGCGATGGATCCCTTCAATGGTGCGGAGGTCAGAGCTGATGATGGACTGGGCAATGGTTACAACTTTCTGCATCCTTTTCTGCTCCTGGACGCTCAAGTTGCTGAACCAAGCCATGATGCAACCAGTCAGCATGCTCTCTACTGTGCACCTGTAGAAGTTCACCTGTGCACCTGTAGAGTCCTCTTTGACATACCGACTCTCCGTAGTCTTCTCAGGAAGTAGAGGCGCTGATGTGCTGTCTTTAGAATTGCATCAGTGTGCATGGATGATGAAGTTGAGAATCCAATTGCAGAGGGATGCGCAGAGACCCAGATCAGAGAGCTTGGTAACCAGCTTGGAGGGGATGATTGTATTAATTGCCGAGCTCCAGTCAATGAATAACAGCCTGACAAATTATTTTTTGTTGTCCAAGTGGTCCAGAGCGGAGAGGAGAGCCAGCGAGATCGCATCCACCGTTGATCTGTTATGGCAGTAAGCGAACTGCTGTAGGTCGATGTTCTTGTCGAGGTAGGAGTTGATATGCATCATCATCAACCTCTCAAAGCACTTCATCACCACAGACGGTAGTGCCACTCATTGAGATACGTCACCTTGCTCTTCTTGGGCACCAGTATTATTGATGCCCTTTTAAAGCAGGTGGGAACCTCAGACCTCAGAAGTGAGAGGTTGAAAATGTCTGTAAAAACTCCAGCCAGTTGGTCCGCACAGGTTTTTAGAACACGACCGGGTATGCCAGGCGCTTTCCAAGGGTTCACACCCCTGAAGGATCTTCTGACGTCGGCCTCTGTGACTGTGACTGAAATACCATCACGGTGAATGGGGGCTCGGGAATGCACATCAGTTTTCTCTCTATCAAAGCGTGCGTAAAACGCATTGAGCTCTTCAGGGAGTGATGCTTCGCTGACAATTGAGCTGCCTCCTGATTTCGCCTCATAGGAGGTGATGGCATTTAAGCCCCGCCACAGTTGCCGAACATCTGTCTCATCCTCCAGCTTGGAGCAGAAGTCACTTTTGGCCTTTTTGATGGCCTTACCAAGGTCGTATCTGGACTTCTTGTAGACCTCTGTATCTCCAGACCTGAATACCCTGGATCTGGACTTCAGAAGAATGCAGATCTCATGGTTCATCCAAGGCTTCTGGTTAGGAAACACTCGGAATTTTGTTGGGATGCAGTCCCCACACATTTCTTTATAAAGTCTGTAACGACTGAGATGTATTTGTTCAGGTCCGTTGCTGAGTCCCTGAACGTTGTCCAGTCCACAGACTCCAAACCGTCCTGGAGTTGTTCCTCTTGCCCCCCCTCGACCAGCTCAGTACAGTCCTCACTTCTGGGGGTGCGCGCTTCATTTGCTGCCTGTAGGCAGGAAGAAGCGGCACCACAGTATGGTTGGATTTACCAAAGTGAGGGCGAGGGATAGAGCGATAGGCGTCTTTGATGACGTTGTAGCAGTGGCCGAGGGTGTTTGATCGTCTGGTGCTGCAGGCGACATGTTGGTAGAAGTTAGGGAGCGATTTCTTCAGGTTGGCTTTGTTGAAATCCCCGGCTATGGTGGTAAATGCCTCGGGGTAAGCTGCCTGGTGCTTGTTGACCACGGCGTGCAGCTCCCCTAGTGCCAGATGGACATCAGCCTGGGGAGGGATGTAGACCACGGTCAGGATGATGGATGATTGAATGGTGGAGTAGGCTCAGTGAGTTGAATGGCCTATTCTGTCTTGTTTAGTTTAGAGATAGAGTGCGGAAACAGTCCCATCAGCCCACTGAGTCCACCCTGGATTAGCAATCACCCCATATATTAACACTATCCTACCCTGGGCTGCATCTTCAACTCTCTGCAATTACTTGGAATGGAACTTCTCCCAAGCCATGCTATAATGCATCCTGATTTAATGCTTTCTTTGCCAGGAAGGGTGTTGGAAACAGATTCAAAAGCAACTTTCTAAAATACATTAAGCGAACGTTTTTAAGGAAGCACAAATCTAGGCATATTGGAAATGAGATAATTGGAAAGCTCAATCAAAGTGCGCTCGATTCCTCGACACAATGGCAAATTGCTCCGTAAAAACGTTCAAGAGCAGACGTCAGGAAGAATCTTGCTGATTGCTTCAAGGAGTAGTGCAAGCAGATGCAAATATAATTTCAGCAGAGTTGAATATATTGTCGAAAATCGTCGAAGGGCCAGAGAGAACAAATGAGGAAAAGGTGGGGGGGGGGGGTGTGGATAGTGAGAGTTTTTAGCGCACCCTTACCCCCTTATCGCCTTTGCCTTACAACACCAGATACCTGGTTCAATCCTGACTACGGGCGGTGTCTGTATAAAGTTTGTACTTTCTCACTGTGACCGCGTGGATTATCTCCTGGAGCTCCGGTTTCCTCCCACATTCCGGAGACGTGTAGGTTTGTAGGTTAATTGGCTTTGGTAAAAATTGGAAATTGTCCTTAGTGTGTAGAATAGCGCTAAAGTTCAGGGGTGATCATTGGTAGGCGTGCAATCTGTGGGCTGAAGGCTTTTCCGCTGTATCTCTAAACTAAATAAACTAAATGCAGACACAGACAGACACTCCCACTCACAGACACACACTCACACTCACACGCACACACACGCACACACGCACACACACACACACACCACAACTCTGAGGAAAACAAAGGAGTTATCCCTGGATGACAGTTTATTCCCTTTTTAAAACTAAATAGAAATTCAATTCAGTTTCCTAACCAATGTGCAAGACAGTATATTTGTAGTAAAATTTTATTTAATAAGAAAGCATAATAGTCAATAAGAAAACTGCATTGAACAAAGGCAATGATAGAAGGTATTTTGCTTGTCTTTGTGTGACTGTGGGAATTTATTGGGTGAATCCTCTTTTTTCATAGACACCAGCACATTATCAAACTCACACTTTGGAGGGAAGACGTTCTGGTTTATCACAATGTGATGGTGATTACACCTGAAAGTGTTTTATCATGTCAGAGAAGATGTTGAATTATAGAAAATTCAACACAATTTCACTTCTCTGCTGGGAGATGGGTTAACTTTGACCTCAATAAAAAAATAAATCGCACTCTTCTCTCTGACTGCTGAAAGCTTGTACTCAGAATAAATTAGAGTGGAGATATTGCCGTGGAAATCTCCTTTTCTTGTTGCCAATAATGGTGCAATGTTTTCCATCTCAAGCTGGTGGGATCTAATAGGAAATGTTGTTTGAAGGCACTGGGCCTGTAACCACTGGAGTTTAGAAGGAAGATGGGGGGGGGGAGTTCTCACTGAAACTTACCGAATAGTGATAGGACTGGATAGAGTGCATGCGGAGAGGATGTTTCCTCCAGTGAGAGAATCTATCTATCTTCTATCTATACTATTACTAAAACTCTCATTTTGACCACTGTTGTTGTCTTTGAATTTGTGCAAATTTGTTGAGTCCGGAAATCGAGAGGTCCACAAGCCGTGAGTGACTGAACTGTGAGTCCACAAGCCATGAGTGAGTGAACTGTGAGTTCACAAGTGTGGCTGAGTGAACTGTGAGTCCACAATCCATGGCTGGGTAAACTGTGAGCCCACAAGCTATGACTGAGTGACTCTCTGTGTCACTCAACACTCCAGTGTCCACAAGCCATGGCTGAGTGAACTGTAAGTCCACAAGCCGTGGCTGAGTGAACTGTGGCTCCACAAGCCATGGCTGAGTGAACCATGAGTCCACAAGCTGTGGCTGAGTGAACTGTGAGTCCACAAGCCGTGGCTGTGAACTGTGAGTCCACAAGCCGTGGCTGAGTGAAATGTGAGTCCACAAGCCGTGGCTGAGTGAACTGTGAATCCATAATTCACAGTTCATTGAATATAGGAGTAGGGAAGTAATGTTAAAATTGTACAAGGCATTGGTAAGACCAATTCTGGAGTATGGTGTACAATTTTGGTCGCCTAGTTATAGGAAGGATATCAACAAAATAGAGAGAGTACAGAGGAGATTTACTAGAATGTTGCCAGGGTTCCAGCAACTATGTTACAGAGAAAGGTTGAACAAGTTAGGTCTTTACTCTTTAAAATGATGAAAGGGATAGACAGAATTGACGTGGATATGTTTTTCCCATTGAGGGTAGGGAAGATTCAAACAAGAGGGCATGACATGAGAATTAAGGGACAGAGGTTTCGGGGTAACGTGAGGGGGAACTTCTTTACTCAGAGGGTGGTGGCTGTGTGGAATGAGCTTCCAGCAGAAGTGGTGGAGGCAGGATCGATTTTAACATTTAAGAGTAAAGTGGATAGGTAGATGGACGTGAAGGGAATGGAGGGGTATGGTCTGAGTGCAGGTAGATGGGACTAGGGGAAAACAAATGGTCGGCACGGACTGGAAGGGCCGAGAGGGCCTGTTTCCGTGCTGTAATTGTTATATGGTTATATGGTTATAAGCCGTGGCTGAGTAAACTGTGAGTCCACAAGCTGTGGCTGATTGAACTGTGAGTCCTCAAGCCGTGGCTGAGTGAACTGTGAGTTCCCAAACTGTGGCTGAGTGCACTGTGAGTCCACAAGCCGTGAATGAGTGAACTGTGAGTCCACGAGCCGTGGCTGTGAACTGTGAGTCCACAAGCCATGGCTGAGTGATCTGTGTCCACAAACCGTGGCTGAGTGACCAATGAGTCTACAAGCCATGGCTGAGTGAAGTGTGAGTCCATAAGCCATGGCTGAGAGAACTGTGGGTCCACAAGCCATGGCTGAGTGTACTGTAAGTCCACAAGGCGTGGCAGAGAGAACACTGCGTCCAGAAGCCATGAGTGAGTGAACAGTGAACCCACAAGCCGTGAATGAGTGAACTGTGATTCGACAAGCCGTGAGTGACCGAGCTGTAAGTCCACAAGCCGTGGCTGAGTGAACTGTGAGCCCACAAGCCATGGCTGAGCGAACTGTGCCAAAAGCAGTGGCTGAGTGAACTGCGAGGCCACAAGCCATGGCTGAGTGAACTGTGAGTCCACAAGCTGTGGCTGATTGAACTGTGAGTCCTCAAGCCGTGGCTGAGTGAACTGTGAGTTCCCAAAGCGTGGCTGAGTGAACTGTGAGGCCACAAGCCATGGCTGAGTGAATTGTGAGTCCATAAGCCCTGACTGAGTGAACTGTGTGTCCACAGCTAAGGCTGAGTGAACTGTGAGTGCACGGCAGTGCTCACCCCCCCCCCCCCCGCCACTGGCTCCTGCCTGAAGCCATCCCCCTCCCCCAGCTGCAGAACATTCCCACATGCCCCCATCTGAAGCCTCCCGTCCCCAGCTGCAGACTAGTTCAAGAACACATTCGGCCCACAGTCCATACTAGCCCTCTGGAAACCAGTTCCTTGGCCCACAAAACCGATACTAGCTCCCGAGAAAGTACCCCCCCCCCCCCCCACTGGCCACTGTCTGAAGCCATTCCCCTCCCCCGTCCCCCACCGGTTCCCCACAGTTGCGCCTAAAGCCGTGCCCCTCTCCAGGTTGCAGGACACTCTCCCTACTGGCCTCCGACATCCCCCGCCTGAAGCCGACCCCCTCCTCCGGCTGCAGAACGCAACAAGAGACGCAACAAGAAGGAATGGACTATATAAATCTCTTTATCGTTTAAATGGTTGATATATTTTAATTATTTAAATTTTAAGCTTTAATAAATCCCTTTTCCACATGTCATGCCCGACAGCTGCACCTTCGCAGTAATATCTGCGTGTTCTACGTCACAATGAGAACCCAATGGGAGGGAATGGCTGCGCCGCTGGAGAGCCGCTAAGAGTGGATGGGGGGGAGGGGTTTGGGGGGGGGGAATTGAGGGGGGGGGGGATGGAGTGAGTGCGTGGGTGGGGAGGGAAAGGGGCAGAGTGGTGGGGGCGAGGGGAGGAGGGGGGTATCAAGGGCGTCACAATGGGAACACGTCAGCCGCGCCTGTACAGTTGGGGACTATGTGTAAGTGGTGGAATATTGGACTGGGTGGACCAGGCCTCCCGTGTGAGAATGGGACCCAACGCGTCCCACTTAGTCTAGTCTAGAACCAAAGGCCATTGCCTAAGAATAAAAGAAAGGAGATGAGGAGGAATTTCTTTAGTCAAAGGGTGGTGAAGTTAATTGCCACAGAAGGAGGCCAAGTCAATTAATATTTTTAAGGTGGAGATTGATAGTTTCTTGATTACTAAGGGAGTCAGGGCTTATGGGGAGAAGGCAGGAGAATGAGGTTAAAAGCAAAGGATAGATCAGCCATGCTGGAATTGGAGGTATACCTAATGGGCCGAATGGCCTAATTCTGCTCCTAGAACGAACTCAAGAAGTAATATTATCAGCTCAACGTTATGTTAAAAACATGTTAGAGTTTCCCCCAGGAAGCAGTACTTTAGACAGAACTGGGTGACACAGTGCAGCACATGGTAGAGCTGATGTTTCACAGCGCCAGAGTTGTTGGCGTCGGGTGCTGTCCATGTGGACTATTGGAGGAAACCGGAGCACCTGGAAAAAAACCCACGTAGTTACATGGAGAATGCACAAATTCCAGAGAGAGACCACCCGTAGTCAGGATTGAACCCAGGTCTCTGGCGCTGTACTTTACCGCTTCACCATCATGACACTGATTCTTTTACCCGAGAATCTAGAACCAGAGGACATAGGTTTAAGGTGATAGGGGAAAGATTTAATAGGAACCTGAGGAGTAACCTTTTCACACTGAGGGTGGTAGGTGTATGAATGAGCTGCTAGAGGAGACACGTACTTTGCCTAGTTTTGGTCACCATTTTACAAGAGGAAGTAATTGTTAGAAATAGGATTTATGAGGCTGTCACCAGGACTTGAGGGCCTGAGCTGTAGATAAAGTTTAGGCAGCATAGGGCTTTATCCTTTAGAGCGCCTGAGGTGAAGGGGTGATCTTAAAATGGTGTACAACTTCATGAGTGGGATGGATAGGATAAATGCACGCAATTTTTTATCTCGGGTAAGGGAATCTAGAACCAGAAGATACATTTTTAAGGTGAGAGGGGATAGATTTAGTAGGAACCTGAGGGGCAAACTTTCACTCAGAGGGAATATGGAACAAGCTGCCTGAGGAGGTATTGAGGGAGGTACTATAATGTTTAAAATAAATTTGGACAGGTACGTGGATAGGAAAGGTTTAGAGGAATATGGGCCAAACATGGGCAGGTGGGACTAGTGTAGATGGGGTACCTTGGGTGATTTGGGCCGAAAAGCCTGGTTCTGTGCTAAACGACTCTATAATTGTGACATTCTCTTGCTCTGCAGTCACATAAAGTTAAAACTTGCATATTTCCTCCTCTGAAAGGCATATTTCCTCCTCTGAAAGGTATAAATCAATACATTTACAGTCTTCTATTAGTTTCATGGTCACTCCTTTAATTCTAGATTGATTTCATTAATTCGGGGTGGTGCATATTTGTAATGTGGAAGGAAATCGGAGCACCCGGGGAAAACCCATGTGGTCACTGGGAGAACGCACAAACTACGTTCAGACAGCACCTATAGTCAGGATTGAACCTGGGACTTTTGTGCTGTAAGGCAGCAACTCTACCCTTGTACAACTATGCAACTGAGTCTTTTCCCCAGTGATCCCTGTACAGTAACTTTATCCTGCACACCAGGTATAATTTTATAATTTTACCTTAACTGGTTTATGGTACCTTATTTTATTTGTTACATGTACCAAGGTGCAGTGATATTCATGTTTGTATATAGGTCTGTGCAAGTATCACTATACATAAGCATTTAGATACATCTTAGATAGGCATCTCAGATACATGTGTATAGCAGTAGTACAGTGAGACTATGTACAGTCACCAGATCTGGTACCATTTTGAAGTCCCAGTTATTGTAAGTGCAGGGTTCTTGACCTGACCATGAAGGCCTGTTGTCAAGGTGCCATTGCAGGATCAGCCAGGCCAAGCGTAGCTGTTGGTGTCCTCTACTGCTGGCTGTTGGATGGGCCCCCAATGGCCCACATCACCATCAAGGCACTGCACTTCCCTCCACAACCGGTTTGCTCACAAGCCCTCGATCACCCTTCATCTCTGGGTGGGTGAGACGGGCGGCTTCCCAGTTGGCAGCACGGGTCCTCGGTTCTCGATCTGTGGCGGGCGTGCCGGGCCTTTGAGTTGCTTCAAAATATACCAAAATGGGCACCCGAAGCAAGAACGTCAACTGTCTTTATTCCGAATGTGTAGACCGTAGCGTCGCCTCACAGGCCAGGGCCGCCCACCCAATGTCCGGCCCGGTTCTTGCTCGGAATTCTGGCCACGAGCAAAAGGGACGTGATGACCCATTCCTTCCCCTTCCCCACCGAGCCGCACGCAGGGCCAACTAACTGTCGGGGAATGCAGGTTGCTGTTAAAGTGCCAGCCACTGATAAAATGGTATTCCTTGGAGCTGGGAATATTCCCGTTTGGCTCTGGGCAGCTGGACTAGTTAGTTATCCAAAGAGAAGGGAAGGCCATGCATACAGTGATGACTTTATCCCTCCTTCAATCAGCCGTATCTGTTTCAAACCCAGCGCGATCTGTACCTATAGAACAGTACATCACAGGAACAGGCTCTACGGGCCGAAATGTCCGTGCCGAACATGATGCCAAGTTGAACTGATCTCTTCTGCCTGCATGTGACCCATATCCCTCCATTCCTTGAATATCCACATGCCCATCCAAGAGCTGGGAGCACTTCATTCCATGTCAATCAGACAGAAGAAAAATGTAAGGTTTATGAAATTAGATTATAACATAGAACAGTACAGAACAGGAACAGACCCTATGGCCCGCAATGTCCATTCCAAACATTTGAATAAGAACTTGAATAGACAATTAAGAGGGAATAATTTGCAGAGGTGTCAGGGCGTCCGGCAGATGTGACTAGCGTAGATAAGGCATCTTGGTTGGCATGGATGAGTTGGTGCAAAGTGCCTGTTGCCGTGCTGTATGACTTTTTGGTTGCTATCTTTCCTCCTCAGCTTAACTTATGGCTATTTATACGTATGACTAAACACTTTGGAAGTTTACAACCCAATAGTATGAATATGGATTTCTCTAACTTCAAATAACTCTGGAGTCCCCTCTCTCTCTGTTCCGCCCCCACCCTAGTCATCACGTTGAGTAACAGTGTGTGCATAGCTGGTTATCACCTATCCCAAATCCAACAAAGGATCATTGTGGGCTACATCTTTCCTTGATTATTGTTGCTTTTTGCACAACTCCCATTCATTTATCCGATATCTCTAATTTCTCTTCCGACTCTCAGTCAGAAGAAGGATCTCAACCCAAAAGATCACCTAATCCTTTACTTCAGAGATGCTGTCCGACACGCTGAATTACTCCAGCTTTTTGGTTTTGATAAACAATTTCAGGGATATATAACAAGAAGTACACACGTTGTCACTCATCTACAAGAGCGCTCAGCACTCCCTCGTTCATCCGTAAAGCAATGCGTGCACGATGTGCCCTGCATTAGCTTGATTCCCTTCGACTGAAAGCAGCAGATATTGATTCTTGACAAAGCTACTCCACAGGGCATCATGTGCAGCCTTTCAAAAGCAGCCCTTAACAACAGATGGCCAGTGTTTAATTAAACCATTTGATCCCATTAACAAGGAGCCTAAAGCCTTATTAGAAATGTCTTGAGCTAATCCATGCTGTGGGAAGGCCCGTGGTACGCTTCTGTTGGGCAATAAAGGAATCAATACACGGTTCCTTCACTTTATTTTATCAACACAACAAAAGAAGCAAAAAGTACCAGGCCGAAAGAATGCACAGTTTCAAGTCAGTGACAAAATAGGAAATAGACTAATGGGCCTGTCCCACTTAGGCGATTTTTCAGCGGTGTGTCAAGTTGCCGGCAGTCGCCTGAAAAACCGGTAACTGGAACGGTGACAGTCAGAGTGGAACATACACACACATCCCTTCCTTCATCAGCCTGTTATGCAGGTGGGGCACAGGGCAAGCGGGGGGGAGCGCTGTCTAAAAACTTCACACGGTGCAAAGCCAAGGTGAAACAAACACACACCGCGATGAACAGGAAGGTTGGCGCTGTATAAAGACGGCTAAAGCACAGTGTATGGCAAGTCCTTTAAAAGAGGGGGGGAGAGGGGGGAGAAGGAGTGGAGGCAACTTTTAAGAAGCCAGAGATACACGGCTGTGAAGCTTGGCGGACATTTAACATTACCGGTCGGTTATCCTTGGTTGTGAAAACTACTGCCCACTTATTTTTTCCCCAATGAGCCAATGAAATTCACCGGTCAGCACTGGCTACAACCTACGAGAACCTCCGAGAACCTTCAACCTCCTGGCAACCCATTAGGACCTCCTGGCGACCCACTTACGGCTCGAGAATTCTCACTACTCTCCATGGCGGCTTCATTCTAGTCGCCGCTAATTTTTCAACATGTTGAAAAATTCGCGGTGACCATAATGAGGCCACGACTAGTTCCCAGAATGCGGGAACTCCTCACGACCATGAAGGCGACTCCCTGGCAACCACCCGCGAACATGTGGCGACCATGTGGCAACTGCCTAATCTCTGGCTGTTCTTTGGTTGGGGGAGTCCAGAACCAGGGGCCACAGTTTAAGAATAAGGGTAAGCCATTAAGAACGGAGATGAGGAAACGCTTTTTCACACAGAGGTTTGTGAGTCTGTATTTTTTTCGGAGGATGAGGGTGGGAGGGAGGGGGAGGGGGAGAGGAGGGAGGGAGGGAGAGGGAGAGAGAGAGAGAGGGAGGGGGAAGAGGGAGAGGGAGAGGGGGAGAGAGAGAGGAAAAAGAAAGAAAACAAAAAAAAAATCCAGGCAGTGAGCATGAAGCGGCAAGGTGGCCAACAGTAGAGTTGCTGCCTTACAGCGCCAGAGACCCAGGTTCAATCCTGACTACGGGTGCTGTTTGAATGGAGTTTGCATGTTTTCCCTGTGACAACATGGGTTTTCTCTGGCTGCTCCGGATTCCTCCTACATCCCAAAGACTTGCAGGTTTGTAGGTTAATTGGCTTCTGTAAATTGTCCATAGAGTATAGGATAGTGCTAGTATATGGGGTGATCGCAGGTTGGCGCAGAATTGGTGGGTTGAACTGCACTAAACAGAACTGAACTGAACGGAATTAAACTAAATTAAACTAAACTAATTTCAACTAAACTAAACTAAGAAGGGTCTCGACTGGAAATGTCACCCATTCCTTCTCTACAGAGATGCTGCCTGTCCCGCTGAGTTACTCCAGTATTTTATGTCTATCTTTAAGCTAATCTAAACTTTGAAGTCGAGCTTTAATCTTATTTTTCCACAACTCATCCAGCACCAATGCTTTCCTTCCTTTGGGAAAGTGTGACTTCATTTAAAGTAAGTCTTTTTAGCAAAAAGGAAAAGGAGGAAATAACATTTTACCAGCTGCTCGGTACCAATGCAGAGAACTGCTCCCAGAAAGGAATAAGCAAACCTCATTAATTGCAACAGAGCATTGTCTCTGCTTTAGAAAGATGTCATGGGCATAGATTACAATGAAGAGACAAGGAACTGTTGATGCTGGTTTACAAAAAAGGGCTTATTCTGCTAGTGTATTTTTTTCTTTTCAGTTTGAAAGATACAGCGTAGAAACAGGTCCTTCGGCCCACCGCGTCCACGCTGACTAATGATCACCCAATTTATTAGATAGATACCATTTTATTCACCCTTTGGCAAACAGCAACCGATATTCTTGCCACTCATTCTAGTCAGTCAGCTGGTTTTGGCGCCATTTTCAAAGTCACTATGTTGCACACCAGGGGCAATGTTCCACTTTTACAGAAGCCTAACCTATAAACCTGCACAACTTTGGGTTTGAACCAGCATCTGCAGTTCCTTCTCACGCACTAAAGGATGGGTCAGGTTGAACTGGACTAGTAGTTGACCTAACTCAAAGTCGCTGTCCTGCACAATAGCATCCCTAACTTGTAAGAAATATCTCGATAAGCATGTGAATCACTCCAGCAGAGGTGGCAACAGACCATGGTCTATGTTATATATTCTATGCTCTCAGCTCTGTATTGAACAGAGATCTCCCCCCTCCCCATTCACTTTCTCCCCCAACGTTCTCCCCTCCCCCACTCCCTCACTCCCTTGTGCCCCACTTGATCTCACACCTGGTTCTTCCCTCTCACTCTCCCTCTACCTCCTCCTACATTCCTTCCTCTGTCTTCACAATTAGCAGCTTGTCAATCCTTTTGCCTCACACTTTTATTTTATTTTTACATCTCTGGCCTTTGTCCAGCCATCTGATTATCAAATCTCCCCACACCTGTGTTCACCTATTACATGCCATGCTTTGTCCTGCCCCTTCTCTCTTCCAACTTTCTTCCACCTCCCCCCCCCCTCCTCAACAATCAGTTTGAGGAAGGGACCTGATCCAAAACATCATCTATCCATGTTCTCCAGGGATGCTGCTTGACCCGCTGAGTTACTCCAGAACTTTGTTGGGTTTTTTCATGAAGAAAGTTGTTGTGTTTAACAGCTATTTCACACGTGTAAAAGGGGAATGATAGGATATGCCAAAAACTGTGGGAATTGGCATGGACTGATTGTAAAACTAAATCATTGGCGGAGATTGAGTCAACCTCGTTTGAAGCTTGCACATCAGAATTAGTATTTCACAGACTTTGTTTTAGTTATTGCATCTTGGTGCTATTTTACTGCTCCAGATACCTTAATTAAAGCTCAAACTCAACAGGTTAATCAGCAAAAAGCGGCACAGTGGCGCAGCAGTAGAGTTGCTGCCCTAAAGTGCCAGAAAGAGGTTCTCTCTTTCTCATCTTCTCACACCATCCCCGCTCATCTCCCCCTCCTTCCCTTTCTCCTCCCTCTTTCACTCTCCTTCTCCTCTTGCCCTTCTCCCCTTTCTCTTCCCCTTTTTCTCTCCCTCTTTCTCTCTCCCTCTTTCTCTCTCCCTCTTTCTCTCTCCCTCTTTCTCTCTCCCTCTTCTCTCTCTGTCTCCCTCCCTCTCACCCTCCTCCTCTCCTCTCTCTCCTCTCTCTCCCTCCCTCACCATCTCCCCTTCTTCCTCTTTCCCTCTCCTCTTCTCCCTTGTCGATTGAAGTCCTTATAATAACAGTGACCTTACACCAAGATAAGGATTCATAGGCCTTATTGTCTACATATCAAATGCAACTTCTCTCTTAAAGAGTTCCACTGAAACTAACGGAAAGCAGCAGACCGCGTTATTGAAAAGGTAGTGGGGGTAACTACAAATGCATGACTCATACCATGAGTCACTAATCTACACCCCCACCCCTTTTAAAGAATTAACAACAACGCAGACCCATAAACTAAACAAAACAAGTATCACAACCGATGACAGACTGGTGGAAAGTCAAACATCGTCCGGCTCACAAGATTCCCCATGCTATGCGGGATCGTGTACAAAGTGAACTTAACAGAATGGCGACTCTTGGTGTGATCTCTCCCGTAACTGAACCCTCAGACTGGGTCTCCTCAATGGTTGTCGCTACTAAGAAGAGCAAAGATGAGATACAGATTTGTATCAACCCCAAGGACTTAAATACAGCAATTAAATTACTGCATTATCCAATGCGTCTGTGGACGAGATTGCGGAACAGGTGGCTGAAGCAACTGTATTTACGGTGCTAGATGCCAAGAGTTCATTCTGGCAGATTCCACTGGAACATAAATCCTCCAAGTTGACATCTTTCAATACTCCGTTCGGACGTTATACATTTCTGAGGATGCCTTTTGGTATAAGTTCAGCCAGTGAAGTATTTCAACAATCCATGGAACAATTGTTTGCTGGATACCCATGCTCCATCATAGTGGATGATATCCTTATTGCTGGAAAAACGGTCAAGGAGCACAATGCCAATCTGACAAAAGTATTGAGGGATGCAGAGGTCATCCATCTTAAGCTTAATCCCAAAAAATGTAGATTCAGAGTGATTTAGGCAAAATACATAGGCCATATATTCACCAAAGACGACCTGAAAACTGATCCAGCGAAAACCAGTGCTGTTAATGAGCTTCCAGCAACCACGGATATGCTCAGTTTGCAGAGGTTCCTTGGCATGGCTAACTATTAGAGCAAATTCATTCCGGATTTCAGTGAAATATCAGCCCCATTGCGCCAACTTACACACAAAGACTCTGCTTGGACCTGGCATGAACAACAACAGACATCATTCGATACTCTAAAATGGCAGATGTCTGATGCTCCTACTCTAACGTACTTTGATCCTAAACTACCTATTACATTTACTTGTGACGTCTCACAACACGGGCTGGGCACTGCAAGCCTTCAGAATGATGGCCATGGCAATAAGCCTGTTGCCTATGCCTCGCGCACCATGTCTGACACAGAACAACGATACGTCCAAATTGAAAAAGAACTGTTAGCGGTTGTGTTTGCCTGCAAGAAATTCAACGATTTCCTCTTTGGTTACACTGTCACAATTGAAACTGACCACCAACCTCTGCTCAGCATTTTCACCTATCCATAACACTCCAGCGCGCATACAACGGATGCTACTGCAACTTCAAAAATATGACATAATTCTGATCCACAAACGCGGTAAGAATATGCACCTGGCTGACACTCTTTCACATGCTCCACGGAAGACCTGCGTGGATCTGCCCTCGCCGGATGATTACTTTATTGCGATGACTGTGTCCTTTATCCCTTCATCTTGGATGGAGGACCTGGTTGCCCACACTGCTAGTGATAAGACCCTACAGTCGCTAACTTCTGTCATTAAGTGTGGCTGGCCAGTCAAACACTGCAATGTTCCATTGCCAGTCCGGCCATTCTTCGCTGTCCGAGATGAGCTAGTGCTACAAGATGGCGTTGTTTTAAAAGGACACAAGGCCATGGTTCCTGCTTCGCTGCATCTCTGGGATTTTGACGCTGTTGTCAGCCATGGTCGTCCCTTTCTCCCCTTGGAATCTTTCTTCCTCCTAGGAATGAACTGATCCTGCACCTTCTGTATTATTCCTGACATCCGTGGTGGGGAAGATGCTGGGATCAATTATAAAAGATGAGATAGCCGTACATTTGGATAGCAGTAACAGGATTGGTCCGAGTCAGCAGGGATTTACGAAATCATGCTTGACTAATCTTCTGGAATTTTTTGAAGATGTAACTAGGAAAATGGACGAGGGAGAGCCAGTGGATGTTGTGTACCTGGACTTTCCGGAAGCATTTGATAAGGTCCCACATAGGAGATTAGTGGGGAAAATTAGGGCACATGGTATTGGGGGTAGAGTGCTGATATGGATAGAGAAGTGGTTGGCTGACAGGAAACAAAGAGTAGGGATTAACAGGTCCCTTTCAGAATGGCAGGCAGTGACTAGTGGGGTACCAAAAGGCTCGGTGCTGGGACCGCAGCTATTTACAATATACATCAATGATTTGGATGAGGGGATTCAAAGTAACATTAGCAAATTTGCAGATGACACAAAGCTGGGTGGCAGTGTGAACTGTGAGGAGGATGCTATGAGAATGCAGGGTGACTTGGACAGGTTGGGGAGTGGGCAGAGCATGGCAGATGAAGTTTAATGTGGCTAAATGTGAGGTTATCCACTTTCGTAGCAAATACTGGTAGGCAGATTACTATCTAAATGGCATCAAGTTGGGAAAAGGGGAAGTACAACGGGATCTGGGAGTCCTTGTACATCAGTCGATGAAAGTAAGCATGCAGGTACAGCAGGCAGTGAAGAAAGCGAATGGCATGTTGGCCTTTAAAACGAGAGGAATCGAATATAGGAGCAAAGAGGTCCTTCTGCAGTTTTACAGAGCCCTAGTGAGACCACACCTGGAGTATTGTGTGCAGTTTTGGTCCCCTAATGTGAGGAAGGACATTCTTGATATTGAGGGAGTGCTGCTTAGGTTTACAAGGTTAATTCCCAGGATGGCGGGACTGTCATATGCTGAGAGAATGGAGCAGCTGGGCTTGTACACTCTGGAGTTTAGAAGGATGAGAGGGCATCTCATTGAAACAAATAAGATTGTTAAGGGCTTGGACACACTAGAGGCAGGAAACATGTTCCCGATGTTTGGGGAGTCCAGAACCAGGGGCCATAGTTTGAGAATAAGGAGTAGGCCATTTAGAAAGGAGGCGAGGAAACACTTTTTCTCACAGAGAGTGGTGAGTCTGTGGAATTCTCTGCCTCAGAGGGCGGTGGAGGCAGGTTCTCTGGATGCTTTTAAGAGAGAGCTAGATAGGGCTCTTAAAGATAGCGGAGTCAGCGGATATTGGGAGAAGGCAGGAACTGGTGGGTACTGATGGGGGATGATCAGCCATGATCACATTGAATGGCGGTGTTGGCTCGAAGGGCCAAATGGCCTACTCCTGCACCTATTGTCTATTGACTATTGTCTATTGACAGGTGGTCCGCTTAAAGACTGACAAAGGCCACGACCGTATTGGAGTAGTTTCTGGACTTGCTTCGGAGCCACGCTCGTATATTGTTAGAGACGATGGCGGCACCTACAGACGCAACAGGCAACATCTTCCGCCTGTGAACGAGCCAGTTCCTCCTCCATACTGTCCGGATCGTATCTTCATTTCAACCTGCATCTAGTGGCCCTCGCGTGCTCTTGCCAGCACAACAATCCATGCCTGCGACAGTTCCTCTGTCTGTTCCATCTTCGCCTGCGCCACAGTCTCCTGCCTCGTCTCCAGGGACGTTGATCCAGTCTCACTCGGTGGTGAAGTCGCTTGCTGTTTCCCCGGAGAAAAAGAACAGAGATGGTCTCTATCGTACACGTGCTGGTCGCGTTTGCAGGCCGGTCATGAAGTATCCGGACTACGTTTGACTTTCCACCAGTCTGTCATCGTTTGTGATACTTGCTTTGTTTAGTTTATGGGTCTGTATTGTTGTTGATTCTTTAAGAAGCGGGATGTAGATTAATGACTCGTTATGAGTCATGCATTTGTAGTTACCCCCACTAACTTTTCAGTATGCTGCTTTTGGTTAGTTTTAGGGGAACTCTTTAAGAGAGAAGTTGTATTTGATATGTAGACAATAAAGCCTATGCATTTGTATCTTGGTGTAAGGTCACTGTTATTATAAGGACTTCAATCGACATCCCTCTCCCCTCTCTCTCCCTCCTTCTAACCCTTTCCATTTTCCCATCCCTCTCCCCCTCTTTCCCTCGCTCTCCCTCTTTCCCCCTCTCACCACATGGGCTTCTCCAGCTGTTCCTGTTTCCCTCCCACAACCCAATGGCTTGCGGGATGATAGATAAATTGGTTACTGCAAATTACCCCTGGTGTGTAAGTGAGTGGTGGAAGCTGGGGGCATAGATGCGAATGAGAGAGAGAATGAGCTAAAATGGGGATCAGTGTACGTGGGTGCCTTATAGTTGGCATGGACCTGATGGACCAAATTGTATGTCTATGACCCTTGTGGGGGCTGGTTGGCTTGGTTTACAATGTTTGATGAAGAGACTAGGTGGTGCAATGGTAGACATTACAGGGCCAGAGACCCGGGTTCGATCCTGACTATGGGTGATGTCTGTATGGATTTTGCACGTTCTCCCTGTGCTCTGAGTGCTCTGGTTTCCCCTCACGCTCATGTGAGGAATAGATTGGGAAAATATACAGAGTCTCTTGCCCAGAGTAGGGGAATTGAGTCCAGAGGACATAGGTTTATGGTGAGTGGGAAAATAGGTTTGCACACAGATAGTGGTAGTTGTATGAAATGAGCTTCTGGAGGAAGTAGTTGAGACAGGTACTATCACAATGTTTAAGATACATTTGGACAGGTACATGGATAGGACATGTTTAGAGGGATATGGGCCAAACATGGGCAGGTGAGACTAGTATAGATGGGACGTTGGCCGGTATGGGCAAGTTGGACCTATTTCCACGTTGTATGACTCCAAAGACGTGCAGGATTGCAGGTTAATTGGCTTCTGTAAATTGTAAATTTAGTGTGCAGGATAGCGCTAATATGCGGGGTGATCACTGTTCGGCGTGGACTCGGTGGGCTGAATGGCCTGTTTCTGCACTATCTCTAAAGTCTGGTCTAAAGGTTGGTTGCATCAGTCTTAATGATAATTCCTTCCACAAAGAACAGAGATGATGGATTGAGAGCAGAGTCATCATTTATAATTTTGATAGGAAGTCGCGAGAAATATATTTTTCTCTTTTATATATCCTATCCATCAGTGGATTGAAGGCTTGTGGAGGCATATAAATTTATTCTCGCTGAATGTGAATGATGTTGTATTTGATTAACGACATTTTATTGAGATCAGCAGAAATCCGTGGATAAATAGTGTCAACATTTTGAGCACAAAATGTGTGTAAAATTTGATCACTTCATTTCTTTCTCTGTTGGCAGCAATAGACGAGAGAGGGATGGTGAGAGATGAACGATTTAATGGGAACCTGAGAATCAATATTTTCACACAGAGTGTGGGTATCTGGAACGAGTTGCCAGAGGAGGTAATTGAGGAAGGGACAATCACAACATTTAAAAGACATATGGACAGGTGCATGGCTAGGAAATGTTTAGAGATGGATGGGCACAAAGGCGGACTGCGAAGAGAGAGACGTTGGTTCACGGGTTGGAAGAACGGCCTCGACCCGAAACATCACCCATTCCTTCTCTTCAGAGATGCGGAGTTACTCCAGCATTTTGTGTCTATCTTCGGTTCACAGGTTAATCCACATGTCCAAGGAAGGCGACGACTGGAGCCCCTGCAGCAGGCTGGGACTCGACTGGATCAGGCATCGCTCATAAGACCTAGAGAATATATGACCCATATTACTGGACTTTGAAAATAGCACCAAAACCTCATGCTTGCATGCATTCTCAGTGGACTATTTATGTTCACTTTGCTAATTGGGGATTATGCTTAAGTATGGTAATGCTTTACTGAACTATATGTAAGAAAATAATTTCCCTGCGCATTTGCACATGCGACAATAAAGCACCATTGACCATAAACCATTGATCGAGGATTATGGGCCAAGCTCGGGAGGGTGGGACGAGTGTAGATGGGGCATCTTGTTTGGCATGAACAAGTTGGGCCGAAGGACCTGTACCATGTTGTAGGACTCTATAATCCTTAGCGTTGATAGAAGGGCTTGGAAAATAGCAGCTGATGTAGGCCACTCGGCCCACTCAACCCTGTTCACCCACTCATGACTGAGGTGATCTAGATGCTACCTGACCCACAACACCCTTTAATACTACAGACAAAATCTGTTTACATTAAATATATTCAATCATTCAAACTGCACACCAATGCCTCTACTTCCTTATAAGGCATAGGAAGTTCAGTAGGTCCCCAACAACTCTCACCAACTTCTACAGATGCACAGTACAAAGCACAGTATGAGGATACATCACAGCATGGTTTGGGAACAGCTCCATCAAAGACCACAAGAAATTGCAGAGAATTGTAGACAGCCCAGATCATCACACAAACCAACCTCCCTTCAATTGACACCATTTACATTTTACGCATATACCACCGGTATAATCAAGGATGAGCCTCACCCCGGACACTCTCTTTTGTCCCCTCTCCCATCAGGCAAGAGGTACAGAAGTGTAAAAACGCATACTTCCAGATTCAGGGACAGTTTCTTCTCAGCTGTTATCAGGCAACGGACCCATCCTACCAATAACTAGAGAGTGGTCCTGAACTACCATCTACCTCATTAGAGGCCCTCAGACTATCTTTAATTGGACATCACAGGACTTTATCTTATGTTATTCTAGAATGATATACATACGTTTTATATATACATATTAAAAAAAATATGTATATATATCCATCATGTATATTCATTCCACTGACTGGATAACATGCACCAAAAAAGCTTTTCTCTGTACCTTGGTACATGTGACAATAAACTAAACAAAACTAAACTAAACTAAACCTCCATATCTCTGTAGGGTAGAGGGTTACAGGGTCCTTTGTGAAAAAAAAAATTACACCCCCCTCCCCCCCACAACCTAATTCTGCTGTTAGAACTTATGAAGATATAAATCAATGAACCCAAGGGACAACTTTTTCACACTGAGGGTGGTGAGTATAATGGATGAGCTACCAAGGGAGGTGGTTGTGACAGATACCATGACAACATTAAAAATACATTTGGACATGTACATGGGCAGGGTAGCTTTAGAGGGAAATGCGTCAAATATAGGAAAGTGGGACTAGTGTAGATGGGGCATCCTAATCGCACACGATCAACCGCTGCACCACTGTTCCACGAGAGGTTCAGCATGGAAATTGTGGGCTGAAGGGCCTGTACCCCTGCTGTCCTCTGCTATGTTCCAATCCAATTTTAGAAACCTTATAAAATGTGCAGAAAGGAACTGCAGGTGCTGGTTTATACCAAAGATGGACACAAAGAAGAGTCTGAAGAAGGGTCCAGACCAAAACGCAGCTCATCCTTTTTCCCCAGAGATGCTGCCTGAGTTACTCCAGCACTTTGTGTCTCTAAACCTTACATTTTCCTGCTGCCTCACGGATGTGGAATGACGTGTCCCCCCAGCAAAGATTTGTAATGCAAGTTAATACTTGATGACATCATGCAAACTTTGATCCCTTTAGCCATTAGTGCTGGCTCTAAATTGTTCTGTACCTTTTCATACCTCTAGTTTCCCTCTCCCATGACTCTCAGAAGAATGGTAGTGATCCGAAATGTCAACTATTCATTTTTCATTGGGTTTAGAGATACAGTGTGAAAACAGGTCCTTCGGCCCTCCGAGCAAGCGCGCGACCAGCAATCCCCGCACACTAACACTATCCTATACACACTAGGGACAGTGTATTTATAATTTTAACAAACCAACTAGCCAACAACCTGTATGTCTTCGGAGTGTGGGAAGAAACCAGAGATCCCGGAGAAAACCCACACAGTTATGGGGAGAACGCACAAACTCCGTACAGACAGCACACGCAGTCAGGGTCAAACTGGCACTGTGCGGCAGCAATTCTACCACTGAGTCACTGTGCTATCCCTCCATTTCTCCAGAGGTGCTGCCTGACCTTTTGAGTAAGTCTAGCATTTTGTGCCTATCTTCACACGATCTTTGGTCTGTTTTCCCCGATCAGATCCATCAGTGTCTGTCATTTGCCTTCATTGTGACTGAACCTGCTCTTTATAAGCCATTGTTTGCAGCAAAGGCAGACGACACTGATGCATCCCCTATATATAAATGCGACATAGTCAATGTGTTTGCGATGCCTTAGAACATTGCACTTTCACTTCTGGGATTAGAGGCTGTTGAATGTGAGACTAGTGTTGTTTCATCTCGGAAGCTTCATTTCCACTTAACTCCAGGCAGATGGGATCAAAACCTTGCCTCTGATGGCAGATGGTCCATTGCTATTGAAGCTTGCATCCTTAACTCAATCTGTGCATAGACTGCATTAAATGTCAACATACTTTCTAAATTAAAAATAATAGTGGTAATAAATATTTTTAATGTGTTGAATAATTGATTAAATATTAGCCTTCAAAGCTCAACCATGCTTGTGCTTTAAAGTTTCAAGATAAGAGTTGGTTGCTAATGGGGTCGGATGAAGGGGGATCTCTTGGTTTGGATGGTTATGGTTTTTGATCGTTAAGATGAATATGAGTTTTCAAATTCTTATGGTTGGTTATTGGCTGTAAGTGGCACAGATAGTAAAGCTGCTGACTCAAAGCTCCAGCAACTGACTCCAGGTTTGATACTCACCTCCGGTGCTGTTCGTGTGGAGTTTGCACGTTCTCCATCCAATGTGAGAGTGAATGTGGCAAAGTGGCGCAACGCTAGAATTACTGCCTTACAGCGCCGGAGACCCAGATTCAATTCTGACTGCGGGTATTGTGTGCATGGAATTTGTACATTCTCCCTGTGACATCCCCTCCAAGCTGGTTACCAATCTCGCAGAAATGGGTCTCTGCACATCCCTCTGCAATTGGATCCTCGACTTCCTCATCCACAGACCACAGACTGTTCGAATTGGTGGAAAGGTGACAGCCTCGATAACATTCAGCACGGGAGCACCTCAAGGCTGCGTGATCAGCCCCCTGCTGTACTCACTCTATACTCATAACTGCGTAGCCAGTCATTGTGCAAACTCCATCATCAAGTTTGTTGATGACACCACTGTTGTGGGACATATCACTGATGGGGACGAATCAGAGTATAGAAGAGAGATCGACCGACTGACCAAATGGTGCCAGCACAATAACCTGGCCCTCAACACCAGCAAAGCCAAGGAACTGATTGTGGACTTTGGAAGGAGTGGGATGGGGACCCACAATCCCGTTTATATCAATGGGTCGATGGTGGAAAGGGTCAAGAGCTTCAAATTCCTGGGTGCACATCTCTGAAGATCTTTCCTGGTCCGAGAACACTGGTGCAATTATAAAGAAAGCACATCAGCGCCTCTACTTCCTGAGAAGATTATGGAGAGTCAGTATGTCAAGGAGGACTCTCTCTAACATCTACAGGTGCACAGTAGAGAGCATGCTGATCGATTGCATCGTGGCTTGGTTTGGCAACTTGAGCGCCCAGGAGCGGAAAAGGCTACGAAAAGTAGTAAACACTGCCCAGTCCATCATCGGCTCCCTACCATTGAGGGGATCTATCACAGTCGTTGCCTCAAAAAGGCTGCCAGTATCATCAAGGACCCACACCATCCTGGTCACACACTCATCTCCCTGCTACCTTCAGGTAGAAGGTACAGGAGCCTGAGGACTGTAATGACCAGGTTCAGGAATAGCAGCTTCCCCATAGCCATCAGGCTATTAAACTCAACTCAAACAAATCTCTGAACATTAATAGCCCATTATCTGCTTATTTACACTTTATCTGTTTTTTTAATTCATTTGTGTATATATTTATATAATGATATATGGACACATTGATCTGTTCTGTATTCATGCCTACTATATTCTGTTGTGCTGAAGCAAAGCAAGAATTTCATTGCCTTATCTGGGACACATGACAATAAACTCTCTTGAATCTTAAATCTTGATGTAATGTGTTTTCCCCGGGTGCTCCGGTTTCCTCCCACATTCCAAGGACATGCAGGTTTGTAGGTTTATTATACTCTGTAAATTGTCCTTAGTGTTTACCTGCACATCTTTGGAATGTGAGAGGAAACTGGAGCACCCAGAGAAAACCCATGTGATCACCAGGAGAATGAATAAACTTCATACAGACACCACCAGTGGTTAGAATCGATTCTGGGTCTCAGGTGTTATAAGGCAGCAACTCTACCATTGTGCCACTATGCTGCCCTCAGTCAGTGAGGGGAAGGTCTATTTGAAATGCTGAAAGGAGAGGGGAATGTGTCCTCTGGAGACATCTATTTGAACCTGGTGGAAGTTGCAGGGAGTGATCCAATAAATGTGAAGACTGGTGGGGGAACAAGTGGAACTGTGTACTTCATGTGGCTCAGAGGAGACCGAGAGAGATGAGGCAGGTGTGCTTCTATGGAACACATCACCAGACAGTGGTGAATCTGTGGAGTTCATTGCCACAAATGCCTATGGGGACAAAGTCAATGGATGTTTCTAAAGCGGAGATTGATAGGTTCTTTGTTTAGTGAGGAAGTCAAAGTTTACGGAAGAAGGCAGGAGAAAGGGGTTGAGAGAGAAATAGAGCTCAGCCATGATTAAATGATATAGCAGATGTGAAGGAATGAATGGCGCAATTCTGCTCCGACGTCTTAAGGAAGTCGGAATTAAGGACATAGTGTAACATCCCATCAGCACTAGTGCAGAACGTGTCATTGTTGTAACTCCTACAAGAAACTCTGAGAATGGAATTGATTCCTTACAAAAAAAACAGATGGGATGAGATGTATTCAAGATATCAGTGGAACTCTGTGGGCTTGTAATAGATGTTGCTTTCAGACCTATCCCCAGCGATGGAGAAGAGAAGGGAAGAGTCAAATACAGATCATCTAAAAGTGAGAGCAAAGTTTGATAATGTCTTTCATCCATGAGTCTGGAAATGTTATGCTATAGTGGAGATGGACGCAGACACCACAGTGGCATTTACGAGGCTTTGATACAGGCACATGGAAGTGCAGAGCATGTGCGAACATGGCGCCGACGGACGAGAAGCTGAAGCAAATAAGTGGAAGCCAAATAACTGAATCAAAATGAAGCTGAAACGCCAAATAACCAAATGGAAAAGAAGCCGAAACGCCAATTAACCTAAAGGGTGGGACGCCTAAATGCAAACTAACCGAAAGGGCGGGACATCTAAAAGCCAACTAACGGAAAGGCTGTGCCGCCTAAAAGCAAACTCATCGAATGGCCGCTCTGCCGAAACGCCACCTACCCAAAAGGTGGGTCGCCTACAAGCCAACAAACCGAATGCCGCTCAACAGAAAAGTCAAATAACAGACATGTCATTGCCGGGGGGCGGGACTTGTTAGAGATTGGTCCAGACCCCCGCTTCCATCGCATCACTGTGGAGGGATGAACACTGTCCCGCACCTCCGCTCCACCCGACCCACAGCCCACGGAGGGTGGCCGTTGGAGAGTGGGGGCTGTCCTGAGGGATGCGCACATTCGGCTGATTACAGCTTGGTGCTTGGGTTCAGATTGCCCAGTCACCTATGGCTTGTGTGGGAAAATGACCTCCACCCTCCCGCCGGGCGAGATGGCACCAGAGCCAGAGACACGGGTTCGATCCTGACTACGCGTGCTGTTTGTAGGGTGTATGTCCCTGTCACTGTATGGGTTTTCTCTGGGTGCTCCAATTTCCTTCCAAAGACATGCAGGTTTGCAGGTTAATTAGCTCCTGTAAATTGTGTGGAATAACTTAGACTTAGAATTAGTGTATGCGGTGATTGTTGGTCAGCACCTACTCCATGGGCTGAATGGCCTGCTTCACGTTGCATCGCTGAAAACTCTTAAATCCTTATTGGATTTTTCACTTAAATCTCAAGAGAAGGGCCTCAGGTGTCTTAGTTTTAGTTTAGAGATTCAGCGTGGAAACAGGGCCTTCAGCCCACCGAGTCCATGCTGACCAACAATCACCCGTACAATGGTTATTTCCTACACACTAGGGTTCATTTTTACAGAAGCCAATTAACCTACAAACCTGCACATCTTTGGAATGTGGGAGGTAACCGGAGCACCCAGAGGAAACCCACTCGGTCACAGGGAGAATGTACAAACTCAGTACAGATAGCACCCGTGGACAGGATCAAAACCGGTTCTAAGTCCCTGTAAGGCAGCAACTCTACCACTGTACCACTATGCTGCTAAGGTGAGAGAGCTATATGTTGAAGACCATTTGATTTACATTTTGTAAAGAACTGCAGATGTTGGTTTACACTAAAGATAGACACAAAATGCCGGAGTAAACCAAGCGGCCAGGCAGCATCTCTAGAGAAAACGAATAGGTGATGTTTTGGGTTGAGACCCTTCTTCAGAATAAAATTCAGGGGAGAAGGAAACTAGAGGTATGAAAAGCTGCAGAACAAATCAGAGCTGGTACCGATGGCCAATGAAAGGTGGAGCCAACAATGGTCCATTGTTGGGTGTGGAGGAGTTGATAATGAAGGGATACGAGCAGTGAAACTAGCATGATGACTAGGAGAGAGACACAGAGAGAGGGAATGGAAGGGTTGCGTCAAATTAGAGAAATAGATAATTCAGTTTACTTCTTGCATCAGTTATTTCCTGTCCAGTTTGGCTTAGCATTATTGTAACTGGTGGTTTATTCATGTTCTATTTATTTCACGAGTGGTTTGTAGAATGTTGTTCCTCCTAGACATGGACAGGCTTGAAATGGAAGAGAGCGCGTTCAAAAATTCATGCCATCGTTTTTTTATTGCTGCAATCAATGGATCCCCACCAAATTCACTCAGAACAGAATTAAGATTAACTGCAAAAACATGAAGCTTCAATAGCACCGTATTGATTTCACACATCGGTAAACCTTAATCTAATAAGAAGGCAATTTAAATTTGAGTTTTCTATCACCTCTACTGAACAGCATTATTCCCTCTGATTGTAATTATGGGACTCTACAAACAACGGTTTGCCTCACTGATCTGGTCTTGGAAGCATTCTCCATTCCTTCCTTTGAAGAGGGACTTCAACATGAGAGAAATAATTACTCCCTTGAGTAAACAACTCAAGGCCATTTATCATCGTGAAGTGTCATCAATGTCTTGTCAAAATGGTAGATTGACGAAATGGATCACATGTTTACAGAATGAGGCGATGAAGGAAAGCATATCAAGAGGCACAATGGCGCAGCTGGTAGAGCTGCTGGATCACAGCACGAGGGAGCCGGGTTCGATTCTGCCCTCAGGTGCTGCCTGTGTGGAGTTTGTATGTTCTTCCTGTCACCGTATGCGTTTCTTCCGGGTGCTCTGGTTTCCTTCCACATTTGTTGGGTAGTTGGCCTCTGTAAATTGTCCCTAGTGTTGATGCAAAAGGTGGATAACGTAGAACTAGTGTGTACATAGAACATAGAACATAGAACATAGAACATAGAACTGTACAGCACAGGGACAGTCCATTCAACCCACAATGACTGTGCTGAACATGATGCCAAGATTAAAATATCTGATCTGCCTGTACTTGATACACATCACTATATTCCCTGCACTTCCATGTGCCTATCTAAAAGCTTCTTAGAAGCCAATATCGTAATGATTGAAGGTCAACGTGGACTTGGAGGACTGCAGGGCCTGCTTCCATGTTGTGTCTCTAAACTAAACACATCTTTACTGTAGTGCAGTTACTGAAATGATGCAGGCTAACTGTTATTCGTGCTGTTTAAGATGGCTTGAGTTCTTGCCATTTATGCTTCATGCTTTCATGGACTTTCATGGATACCTTGTCCACCTGTCCTCAGTAGCTGCTTCTACATTAACCATAAAGCACAACACCGCATATCGATTGAAAGAAACAGCATGGAAAGAGGCCCTTCAGCCCACCGAATCCACATTGCCCTTTATCCCACTTTCGCATCCACTTCCTACACACTTTACTGAGGCCAGTTAACAAACCCGTACATCTATGGGATATGGGAGGAAACCGGTGCACCTGGAGAAAACCATGTGGTCAAGAGTGAAGTGTGCTTCATTGTCCTGCAACAGAACAATGAAATTCAGACTTGCTGCAGCAAAAAATAAATGTAAAACCAGTAATAAACAACAAATGTTCAGTGTATATATATACAGTGGCTTGCAAAAGTATTCATACCCCTTGAACATTTTCACATTTTGTCACGTTCCAACCACAATCGTAAATGTACTTTATTGGGATTTTATGTGATAGACTAACACAAAGTTGTGCATAATAGTGAAGTGGAAGGAAAATGATACATGGTTTTTAAATTTTTTTATAAATAAAAAACTGAAAAGTGTGGCGTGCAAAAGTATTCAGCCCCCTTTATTCTGATACCCCAAAATAAAATCCAGTGCAACCAATTGCCTTCAGAAGTTACCTAATTAGTAAATAGAATCCACTTATGTGTAATCTAATCTCAGTATAAATACAGCTGATCTGTGACGGTCTTAGAGGTTTGTTAGAGAACATTAGTGAACAAACAATGTTCCTTGGGCATCGTGAAGCCCAAGGAACACACCAGATAGGTCAGGGATAAAGTTGTGGAGAAGTTTAAAGCAGGGTTAGGTTACAAAAAAATATCCCAAGCTTTGAACTTCTCACAGAGCACTGTTCAATCCATCATCCGAAAATGGAAAGAGTATGGCACAACTGCAAACCTACCAAGACATGGCCGTCCACCTAAACTGACAGGCCGGGCAAGGAGAGCATTGATCAGAGAAGCTGCCAAGAAGCCCATGGTAACTCTGGAGGAGCTGCAGAGATCCACAGCTCAGGTGGGAGAATCTGTCCACAGAACAACTATTAGTCGTACACTCCACAAATCGGGCTTTTATGGAAGAGTGGCAAGAAGAAAGCCATTGTTCAAACAAAGCCATAAGAAGTCCCATTTGCAGTTTGCCACAAGCCATGTGGGGGACACAGCAAACATGTGGAGGAAGGTGCTCTGGTCTGATGAGACCAAAATTGAAGTTTTTGGCCTAAATGCAAAACGCTATGTGTGGCGGAAAACTAGCACTGCACATCACCCTGAACACACCATCCCCACTGTGAAACATGGTGGTGGCAGCATCTTACTGTGGCGATGCTTGTCTTTAGCAGGGACAGGGAAGCTGATCAGAGTTGATGGGAAGATGGATGGAGCCAAATACAGGGCAATCTTGGAAGAAAACCTGTTAGAGTCTGCAAAAGACTTGAGGCTGGGGCAGAGGTTCACCTTCCAGCAGGACAATGACCCTAAACATACAACCAGAGCTACAATGGAATAGTTTAGATCAAAGCATATTCATGTGTAAGAATGGCCCAGTCAAAGTCCAGACCTAAATCCACTTGAGAATCTCTGGCAAGACTTGAAAATTGCTGTTCACAGACGCTCTCCATCCAATC
Source organism: Okamejei kenojei (assembly GCA_035221665.1). Lineage (NCBI taxonomy): Eukaryota > Metazoa > Chordata > Chondrichthyes > Rajiformes > Rajidae > Okamejei > Okamejei kenojei. The sequence continues at coordinate 49,232,633 of CM069141.1, forward strand.
TGATTGAGCTTGAGCTATTTTGCAAAGAAGAATGGGCATAAATTTCAGTCGCTATGTGTGCAAAGCTGGTAGAGACATACCCCAAAAGACTTGCAGCTGTAATTGCAGCGAAAGGTGGTTCTCCAAAGTATTGACTCAGCGGGGCTGAATACTTTTGCACACCACACTGTTCAGTTTTCTATTTGTAATAAAATTTGAAAACCATGTATCATTTTCCTTCAACTTCACAATTATGTGTTGGTCTTTGCGTTGTGTTGGTCTTTGCGTTGGTCTATCACATAAAATCCCAATAAAATACATTTACGTTTGTGGTTGTAATGTGACAAAATGTGGAAAAGTTCAAGGGGTATGAATACTTTTGCAAGCCTCTGTGTGTATATATATATATATATATATATATATATGTACATATATTGCAGGGGGGGAGGCTGCGGAGTCACACACACGTGAACCACCCCCCTTGATATTACATTAATATTATTCATTTGCTCCTTTTACCCCATCCCCCACCCTATCCACTCACGAATAACCCCCAACTGTGCAGGCGCGTCTAGAAAGGGAGAGGGTAAGAGGGGTAGAGAGGGACGGAGAGGGGGGTAGAGAGGGGAGGGAGGGTGTAGAGTTTGAAGGGTGGGGGGGACGGCGACATCACAGGGGAGGGCTGGTTCCGAAACGCAATACTCCACCACTCACCCATAGGACACAATACTCACCACTCCCTAGAGAGGGAGGGGGCCAAAGAGGAAGGGAGGGGCAGAGAGTGATGGGGGGGTAGAGAGGAATGGGGGGCAGAGTGTGAGGGGACGCAGAGGGGGGGGCAGAGAGGTGGGGGCCGAGAGGGAGGGATTACAGAGAGGGAGGGAGGGCAGAGATGGATGGGGCAGAGAGGGAGGGGGGCAGAGAGGGAGGGGTGGGCAGAGAGGGAGGGGGGGCAGAGAGGGAGGGGGCAGAGATGGAGGGGGGCAGAAAGGGAGGAGGGCAGAGAGGAAGGGGGGCAGAGAGGGAGGGGGGAGCAGAAAGAGATGGAGGAGGCAGATAGGGAGTGTGGGGGCAGAAAGTGAGGGGGTGGCAGAGAAGGAGGAGTGAGGTGGCGGGCGGGCATTGAGCCAGGCTCGGCCCGCTGCAGCAGCCTTCACACCAGGCGCCGGGCGACGGACCCGGGCGAGGGCGAGGCAGCGGGCGGGCGGACGTTGACCCGAGGACCGCGAGTTTTGAAGAACCAGGGTGGGGGGGGGGGGAACGGGTTGGGGTGTGATGTCACTCGAAGCGTGTGGACAATTGTGTGTGTGAGGCGGCACTGAACAGTCCTATTGTGACATCATCAAGGAGAGCTGCTCATTTAAATTGAAAGTCTATTGATATTTTTAACATTCTCAGTAATGTCGAGAAATAAAGCATGACATTTTCAGATATGGTGATTTTGGACTCGACAGGAAAAATGTCAACTGGAATATGTAAATATTTTATTGTAAAACACACACATATACATACAAGATCAGATTGTTAATAGGTATATGATATGCTATATATATATATATAAAATTAAAAAAAATATGTATCTATCTATCTATCTATCTATCTATCTATCTATCTATCTATCTATCTATCTATCTATCTATCTATCTATCTATCTATCTATCTATCTATCTATCTATCTATCTATCTATCTATCTCTCTATCTATCTATCTATCTATCTATCTATCTATCTATCTATCTATCTATCTATCTATCTATCTATCTATCGCTATTTATACTATTACTAAAAATCTCATTTTGACCACTTCCGGTCGTTGTTTTTAAATTTGCACAAAAATGGTACTGAATTTCACTAGGGTTTTTTTGCCACCTTATTCAATGTTCTCCTCTGCTCCATGTGCACCAAGTTTTGTTCCAATCGGTGGAATATTAAAGAAATTATGAAGGTTTAAAAAATCATCAGATGAGCAGATTGGTCTTCTCTCCTGCCAGTCACCATGAAGGTACCGCCCCTTCTGGGGGTGAGGAGTATAAAGTGCCGGAGGCTGGGCATGAGTCCAGAAGTCGGGTGTTAGTCAGTAAGCCCCGAAGTCCAGAAGCCGTGAGTGAGAGTCGGGTCCAGAAGCCATAAGTGAGAGTCGGCTTCAGAAGCCGTGAGTGAGTGAACTGTGGCTCGAGAAGTTGTGAGTGAGTGAACTGTGGGCCCAGAAGCCGTCAGTAAGTGAACTGTGGGTCCAGAAGCCGTGAGTGAGTGAACTGTGGACCCAGAAACCGTGAGTGTGTGATCGGTGCATCCAAAAGCCACCCGGTGCGTGGAGCCTGCCCGATTGCTGCAAACTCGAGATCCTGGGGAATTGAGGAGTGAGAGTGGGGGATTTGAGTGAGCCAGGCACTGGCAAGGCTCACCATCCCTGCCCATATACCCCCATCTCCCTCCCCTCACAAGCCCCCACGGCAGTGGGAGGCCATGGCAGCAGTAGGCCATGGCAGTGCTTCATACACCCCCCCCCCCCCCCCCCCCCCCCCCCCCCCCCCCCCCCCACCAGCACCTGCCTGAAGCTGTCCCCCTCCCCCAGCTACAGAACACTCCTTCTGGCCACCACCTGAAGCTTCACTGTTCCCAGCTGCAGGACTTGCACAACAATCCACTCGGCCCACAATGTCCATACTAGCCCTCTGGAAACCATTCCGTTCGGCCCACAACACCCATACTAGCCCTCCAGAATGCCTTCGCCCCCTCACTGGCCACCGCCTGAAGCCGTCCCCCTCCCCCAGTTGCAGAACACTACCCCCTCCTTCAATGGCCCCGACAGCACTGCCTGAAGCCGTGCCCCTTCACAGGCTGCAGGACGATCTCCCCACCGGCCCCCGACAGCCCCCGCCTGAAGCCGACCACTCCCTGGCTGCAGAACGCAACAAGAGACGCAACTAGAAAGAATGCACTGAATAAATCTTCTCTTTAACATTTAAATTGTTGTTATATTTTAAGAGTTATTCACATTTTAAGCTTTACTAAATCCCTTTTCCACTTGCCGTGCCCGTCAGCTGCACCTGCGCAGAAATACCTGCATGTTCTAGGTCACAATGGGGACCCAATGGGAGGGAAAGGCTGTGCTGCCGGAGAGCCGCTAAGAGTGGATGGGAGTGGTTTGAGGGGGAGAATGGAGTGAGTGCGTGGGGGTCGGAAGGGCAAGGTGTGGAGCGGGGGGCTTGAGGGGAGCAGGGGGGATCAGGAGCATCACAACGGGAACCCGTCAGCCGCGCGTGCACTGTTGGGGGCTATGCGTGAGTGGTGGAATATTGGAATTGGTGGAGAGGTGGAATGTTGCGTTGTGAGACCACATTGATGGAAATGGGAAATGAAACTAGGGGTATGCTGAGGTCCGTGAGGCTGAGGTTGGGAAGGAAGGTGGGGGGGGGGGGGGGATATTTGTTTAATGTGCGTTCATACCCATGCAAGAGTACAAGAATGCATAACTTGTTTATTGTGTATTTGTAATACAGTTTATTGTGTATTATATGTCATAGCTCTTTCTCTCTGTGTTGGTTGCAGCCATCGTCTGCTTTGGTGAGGGAAGCAGGTCGGTGATTGGTCACAACGCCCCTCGGAGACCGTGTCTGATTGGCCGCCAAGTGACCGGCGCATCAGGTGTTTGAACACAATGCCCTTGGAGACAGCGGCTGATTGGACGGGAGGAGACTGAGTTATTGATTGGATGGGAATTTTAAGGGAAGCTGGTCAGTGATTGGACGTAACCCCCTTAGAGACAGCAGTTGATTGACCGCCAAATAATCGGGCACAAAAAATTGACAAATAGGAAAACAATAAAATCGGAATTCCGATTTAAATTGGAAGAATATCATGCCTGATCTGCAGCAAAGAAGCTAATATCCTCTCCCGTATCTTTAATCTGCAGTTCCTTCCTATTGAAGAAGGACTCTGGCCTGAAACAACTCCTAATCCATTCCCTCCACAGATGCCGCCTAGCCTGCTGAGTTCCTCCAGCATCCTGTGTTTTTTATTTAACTCTGAAATTGAAGATAGACATAAAGCTGGAGTAACTCAGCAGGACACACATGTTTGTTTATCCGTAATCTGTAAATGGATCTGTAAACAAATCTTTATGTGCTTTCCTATCCATGTACCTGTCCAAATGTCTTTTAAATGTTATCATAGTACCTGCCTCAACTGCCTCCTCTGGCAGCACGTTCCATACACCCACTACTTTCTATGTGAAAAAATTGTCCGTCAGGTTCCTATTAATTCTTTCCCCTCTTAGCTTAAACCTATGTCCTCTGGTTCATGATTCCCCTACACTGTGTAAAAGACTCTGTGTATCCACCCTATCTATTTCCCCTTCGTGATAGTATAACATGTCGGAATGTGGGTTACCCAAGGGTTGGGTACATGTAAAAATAGCCGTTGGATAGTTAGCATTCGCAGGGGGCGTCGTCGAGTATGGCTGCCCTGCCAGCAGCTGTTAGTCTTTTCGCCTTTTATTTTTTATTTTTAGTGAGTTAAAGTGTTTGTTTTGGAGGTCTTTTAGTCTTTTATGTGGTGGGTGTGGGGGGAGGGTAGGGGAAAACTTTATTTCCTGGTCCCTACCTGGTCGGAGAGGCAGCTTTCCTTCGAGCTGCTTCTTCGCCCCCCTCCTCGAGGCCTACCATTGGTTTGGAGCGGCGTTTCCTGTCGGGACCGGCCAGGACTGCAGCTTCGGCGGCGGCACAGCGCAGGGACGCCATCACGGAGCGGGCGATGCCTTACCGGGTCACCGTGCGGTGGGCTCCGGATCACTGTGGCCACCGACCTCAATGTCCGAGAAGCTGTGGCGACACTGGATTCAAAACACCATGGAGCCTGGGATTCGAGATCGCCAGAGTCGGATCTCCAGCCAGCGCGGCCTGAGGACTACGGGTGCTGCCCTCTATGGGGAGGAAGCGGCCGCACCAGACATTTCCAGGCCGCTGAGGAGTGTTCACCCAACGCCGGAGTTCCAGCTTTCCGGCCTAAAAAACATCGGACTGGCTGCGGAGGCCACAAATAGGCCCGACTATGGGTGAACAGGGGATGGGACTGGACTTTGCTGCCTTCCCCCACAGTGGGAACCATTGTGGCGGGATGTTTTAATGTTTATTGTTCAATTCTTTGATGTTGTGTCTTATCTTTATTCGTGTGCTGCATTGGCAAGTCAAATTTCACTACACCATTTGGTGTATGTGATAATAAATGTCCTTTGTCCTTTGTCCTTTGTCCATTCGGTGGGCGGAAGGGCCTCTTTCTGTAATACATCTTTTCTTGGCTCTATGAAGCAAAGATAAATATTTACCCAAGATAGACACAAAATGCTGGAGTAACTGAACAGGTCAGGCAACATCTCTGGAGAAAAAGAATAGGTGACGTTCGGGTCGGGACTCTTCTTCAGACTGAAAGCAGGGAGAGGGAACTTGAGGTAAGAAAATGCCAGAACAAAGCAAAGCCAGCAACAGATGACCAGGGAAGGACGGAGCCCACAATGGCCCATTGCTGGTCGGGTAAAAAGTGATAATGAAGGGATAAAAGGATGTGAACAGTGGAACTAGTAGGATGACTCGGGTGGGGGTGGAAGGAAGGTAGGGAATGCAGGGGTTACTTGAAATTGGAGATATCAACGTCAAACCGATGGATTATAACCTGCCCAAGCGAAATAGGTGCTGTTCCTCCAATTTGCATGTGGCCCAGGAGAGAAAGGTTAATATGGTAATGGGAAGGGGAGTTAAAATGTTTGACAACCGAGAGATGGCGTAGGCCAAGGTGGACTGAGCATAAATGTTCAGCGTAACAATAGCCCAGTCTGCAATACTGGAGCCGGGTTCTTTACACTCATTTAACCTCGCATTCACTGAGAAACCATAATAAAAACATCCCGCAGAGCTCAGGTATGGGGACCCGCTAACTCTGTATCTGTACATTATTTAAAAAAAGCAGCATTCTCTCTCATCCCATCTCTCTCCGTCCCTCCCCCACCCTAGTCACTGTCGTCTTGTTGAGTTTCGCTGAATGAATAATTCGTTATCACCTTTCCCACAGCCAATGATGGACCATGGTACGCTCCACCTGTTCTTGACTATCTTGGCTTTTTGCATATCTTTCATTCATTTGCTCTATGTAGCTTTAATATCTCTTGTTTCCCTCTCCCCTGACTCTCAGTGTGAAGAAGGGACTCAACCCGAAACGTCACCTTTTCCAGAGATGCTGCCTGACCCGATGAGTTACTCCAGTGCTTTGTTTCTATCTTCAGTGTAAACCAGCCCTTTCTAAGCATTTAAAGTGTTTTGGTTATTGTAACTGCATGGCAATGTATTAGTTTGTCCCTAAAGTCAGACACAACTGGAATGATAAAATTGTCTCTTGTGCACTATTTATTTTACCACCGCACAAAGCATATGAAACAGCTTCAGAAACAAGGAAATATGATTTGCAAAGTAGACTGTTGCCTGAGGTACTACAACGACCACATGTATGAGAGCAATGTCCTGCCTATCTCTTCTCTCTCACTATGTCAATCACTCAAAGTCAGAATCTCATGAATAAGAAATCTCCGCACATTTCTCTCTTCAGTCCGACATGTTGTCAGGCATTTTGTTTCGTGAAGTGTAGCCCTTGTCTTTAAAACTGCGAGCTTTCTTGACTGACACTCAGACAGGCTGGATTTTCAATCTCACCCTGCTTTTACACTTTAGACTTTAGAGATACAGCATGGAAACAGGCCCTTCGGCCCATCGAGTCCGGGCTAACTACGCTCACCCCATCCACTAGCACTATCCTATGCACTGGGGACAATTTACAATTTACAGAGCCAATTAACCTACAAACCTGTCAATCTATGGGAGGAAACTGGAGCGACCAGAGACAACCCACGCGGTCACAGGGAGAATGTACAAATTCCGTAGAGATAGCACACTCTGGGTATATGACTATGCATTTACTCGACCTTTTCCAAACTAATTTGCGAGATAATTAGAAACGTTTAAGGTAGATACATTTTTGAAATACCTTTTTGACAAGAATGTTGTCAGAATCCGAGAGCCTGAGCTAAAGGGAGAGGTCTTCTTCTTCTTGCGTTTGAGGCAACAGAAGTCCGCAGCAGGGTGATGCCATCCGGTTCGACATCCGTAGGTGCCCGCCCTAAAAAGGGCGCATGCTTCGGGTTGGCGCCAAGCTACGGTGCTGCTGCTGTCTCCGTTTGTTGTCGTTCGCCTGACTGAAGTCAGTTGACAGGGCTCACCACGGGGAGGTCGACAACGTGAGCCCCAAGGGAGAGGTTGAGAAGGGTAGGACTTTACTCCTTGGCGTGCAGGAGGATGAGAATGAGGGGTGATCTTATAAAGTTCTATAACATGAGTTCCCTCCGGCGGCTCTGGATTCCTCCCACTTTCCAAAGACGTGCCGGATTGTGGGTTAACCGACTTCTGTAAATTGTTCCCAGAGTGTTGTATAGAACTAGTGTCTGGGTGATTGTTGTTCGATGCAGACTCAATGGGCTGAAGGGCCTGTTTCCACACTGTATGTCCAATCTAAACTAAACTAAATGAAACACATTGCTGAGTTTGAGTTTCTACACTGCCTGTTTCAGCAACTGTTACAGCCTCACCCTCACTGAGATGTCATTTGCTTACTTGGTGGATAAAAGACATCCCACTGCGAAACAGTACTTGACAGAGCGGCTCTGGAGTTTGCCTGGGGTTCCCGTTTCTTAACTCAACGTTAATGCAGAAGATAATCTTGCTATCACAGTCTTCCTCGCGGAAGTTGCAATCTCCAAATTGCAATGTAGACTGTGTTACTAAAGTATTTCATCTTGGAACACCGTGAGCTCTTGGATTGAGGCTCAGAGCCAAATGGCACAGGGTAGTCAAAATGCCTTTCATCCGTCAGAGTATTGAGTATAGAAGATAGACACAAAGTGCTGGAGTAACTCAGCGGCTCACGCAGCATCTCTGGAGGAAAAAGGATGGGTGACGTTTTGGATCGGGACCCTTCTTTAGACTGAAAGTTTCCAGCACTTTCTGTCTATATTCAGCATAAACCAGCATCTGCAGTTCCTTTCTACACATATTGAATATAGAAGTTGGGAGGTCATCTTGCAGAGGCCACATTTAGTGTATTGTGTTCAGTTTGGGTTACCACGTTATAGGAAAGATGTTATCAAGCTGGAAAAGGTGCAGAGAAGATTTACGAGGATGTTGCCAGGACTTGTGGACCTGAGCTATAGGGAGAGGTTGAGCAGGCGAGGGCGTGAATCCTTGAATCCTTGGATGAGGTGTGATCTTATAGAGTTGTACAAAGTCATGAGAGGAATAGATTGGGTAAAAGCGCAGAGTCTCTCGCCCAGAGTAGGGTAATCGAGAAACATAGATTTAAGGTGAGGGGAGGATAGATTTAATAGGAACCTGAGGGGTAACTTTCATACACAAATGGTGGTGGGAGTATGGAATGAACTGCAGATGGTGGTAATTGAGGCAGGTACTATCGTAATGCTGAAGAAACATTGAGACAGGCACATAGATTGGATAGATTTAGTGGGATATGAGCCAAACGCAGGCAGATGAGACTAGTGTAGATGGGCATGTTGGTCAGCATGTGCAAGTTGGGCCAAATGGCCTATATCCACACTATATGGCTATGACTATGACTGACAGGCCCTTTGGCCGAACTCCATCCATGCCGACCAACTAAACCTATTCGAGCTTGTCCAATTTGCTTGCTTTTGGTCCATAGCCCTCTAAATATTTCCTATCCATGTACCAATATTAGTGTGTCCAAATGTGTATTAATGTCCCTTGGTGTGTGGGGTGGTGGGGGGGGGGGGGGGGGGGGGGGGGTAAGAGGGGAACTGCTTTTGGTCGCCGCCTCCATGGAGAGGCAACCTTTTCCATGTCGCCTCCCTCACGGCCTAACACCATGGATTGGTGCGCCCTTTCCCGAAGTCGGGCCCAGAGTTTCAGCAGTGGGCACATCGTGGACTTCCCATCGCGGAGCGGGCGAGCCCTTGTCGGGGTCACAAGAAGGGAGTGCTTGGATCGCTGGTCTGCAGACTGTTTCATCTTGAAGCCACAGTCGATGGAGCTTCTAGCTCGCGGGCGCGGCGTCCGGAGCCTGGGACCCCTCGTTAGAGATCCCCAGAGAAGTGCTCCGACCGCCGGCCAGCGGCCTACAACATGCTGAAGCCGCGGTCTCCGGTAGGCAAGCGCCGATTTGGGACTTACCGTCCTGATGAGAGGGCCTGTAAAACCGGCCGCCCGGAGTGGCGACTGCGGAGGTTTATGACCCCTACCACGGGGAACAATGGAGGAGGACTGACTGTATTTTGTGCCTTCCACCACAGTGAAGAATGTTGTGGTGGATGTTTGTGTTAAATTTTATTGTGCAATTCTTTTTTGATTATACCGCTGATGGCAAGTTCATTTCACTGCACTTTATTGCATCTGTGATGAATAAAACTGATTGATTGATTGATTGAAACAAAGACAAATAGGACTAGCTTCAATGAGGTCTTGGTCGGCATGGACAAGTTGGGCATAAGGACCTGTTTCCATGCTGTATGCCTCCATGACATCCTCTGTCAGATTGTCCCATATAATTATAAACCTCTGTATGAAAAATGTGCCCTTCAGTCCTCCATGAAGTCATACCCCTCTCACCATCAACCCATGCCCTCTAGTTTTATGACTCCACTACCATTGGGAAAAAAAGGACAGCCTGAAGAAGGATTCCGACCAAAATGTCACACATCCATTTCCTTCAAAGTTGCTGCCTATCCTGTTGAGTTACTCCAGCACTTTGTGTCTATCTTCGGAATAAACCAGCATTAAATCTTTCCCTCCACACCTTAAAACTATGTCCTCTGGTTCTTGATTCATGTACCTGTTTAGATTTTAGACTTTAGAGATGCAGCATGTAAACAGGCCCTTAGGCCCACCGAGTCCATGCTGAGGAGCTTTCACCCCGTACACCAACACTGTCCCCTATACACTAGGGACAATTTACAATTTACAGAATCAAATTAACCTATAAACCTGTAAGTATTTGGAACGTAAGAGGAAACCGGAGCACCTGGAGGAAACCCAGGCAGTCACAGGAAAATGTGCAAAATCCATACGCTCAGCACCGGCAGTCAGAATCAAACCTGGGTCTCTGGTGCTGTGAGGCAGCAACTCTACCACTGTGCCTCCGGGTCACACTGTTACCATCCAAATGCTTCACGTGAAATAACATAAATACCATAGTGTGTTAATCGAAAGGGAAACAAAATATTGCTCACGTCTTCAGATGTAAACATCCCTTTCTTTCTTCTCAATCATTACGAACCCTTCACGAGTTATTCAATATCGCAGGGTTGCTGATTGTTCGTGTTGATGAATGCGACCAGTCAGAAGAATCCCCCCAAGGTACTGAGGCCTGTAGCACCGCATTAATATCTCCTGACAGCTAAAGGGATTTTAAGTTCTCAACATTCTTCCAGGAGTTCATTCTCCATTGTCTTGGTATCTTCCCGGGACACCTCGTTAAGGGCCTATTCCATCCGCATGCGACTCCATGTGGTGAGCGCGACCTAACGTGGTCGCTTGAGCCGTCCGGCCTTGCGGGGCCGGTCCCACTTCGATCGCCGGAGCTGTATGGAGTTGTGCGGAGCTGGTCCCGACATCGCGCGGGGCTCTGAAAAACTGACCATGTTCAAAAATTCCGCACGGCAACGGCCTGTCGGCCCGCAGCTGCCATCGACGCATTACGCACCGCCTCACGTCTTGCCTCTGTGTCCCTCTCTATATGTGCCTCCATGACCCTCTCTGTGTGCCTCCGTGGCCCTCTCTTTGTGCTTCCGTGACCCTCTCTCTGTGCCTCCGTGACCCTCTCTGTGTGCCTCCGTGACCCTCTCTGTGTGCCTCCATGTCCCTCTCTGTGTGCCTCCGTGGCCCTCTCTCTGTGTGCCTCCATGTCCCTCTCGGTGTGCCTCCATGTCACTCTCTGTGTGTCCTCTATGTCCTTGCGAACTTACCACGGACTTCGCTCCAACTTCGCGCCACGTTGCTCCACTCACCCGACCTCCGCGCCGGCCCCCGCTGCCGGTTTGGTCACGCTCGCCGCATGCAGGCGCGTGCTTGTGGGACCGGCCCTGTTCGGGGATCACCCGACCTCCGCGTGGCACCCGCTTCCAGTTTGGTCTACTCACCACATGGAGTCGCATGCTGGTGGGACAGGCCCTTTATGTTCTGCTTGACCTATTCCATCCATAGGTCAGAGGAAGGAACTGCTCTTGTACGCCAACAGTTACATCCTTTCCTTTCAGGGGTGGCATGGTGGTGTAGCCGTAGAGTTCCTGCCTCACAACGCCAGTGACCCGGATTCGATCCTGACTACAGGTGCTGTCTGTATGGAGTTTGCACGTTCTTCCTGTGATTGCCTAGGTTTTCTCCAGTGCTCCGGTTTCCTCCCACACTCCAAAGAGGTACAAGTTTGTAGGGTAATAGGCTTCTGTAAATTGCCCCTAGTGTGTAGGATAGATCTAGCGTATGAGGTGATCGCTGGTAGGCCAAATGATCTACTTCCACGCTGTATCTTTTTACTTAACCTTTATTTAACCAGAAGAAGTCTCATTGAGATTAAAAATCTATTTTACAAGAGAGTCCTGGCCAAGACAGGCAGCAACACAGTTCCCCAGTTACAGACAATAATTTAAAAACAACAGAGAACATATAAATAGAGTCACAGTCATAACATCATCAAACAAAGCATGTACAGACAGAAGAGCCCGCTTCAATATCATTAAGAAAAGATTTAAATCTGTTTATAGAAACCAGCTCCTTAAGTTTCAGTTCATTCTGCAGCTGGTTCCATGTGAAGGGAGCAGCATAACAAAATGCCCCTTTCCCCAGTTCAGTACGGACATTAGGTACAGTTAGTAAGAACAAGTCCTCAGAGCAGAGCTGATAAGTTCCTGTGCTTTTTCGAATTACATACTTCTGCAGGTATGAAGGAAGAACACCGAGGATAGTCTTATAAATAAGGATATGCTAATGATGGAGTCTGCGGGTGGACAGGGCAAACCATCCAACTTGAGCATACAAAGAGCAGTGGTGTGTGAGGGTTTTAAAATTAGTAACAAATCTCAGTGCTCCATGGTAGACCGTGTCCAAAGACTGTAGGCATTTTGAAGATGCATTCATATGTAAAACATCACCATAGTCCAACACAGACATCAACGTTGCAGCAACAAGTCTTTTTTTGGCTTCAAAAGAAAAACAAGATTTGTTTCTAAAGTATAAACCTAATTTTATCTTTAGTTTTTTCACAAGTTGCTGGATATGAGATTTAAAGGAGAGAGAATCATCAATTATAATTCCCAGATATTTATATTGAGACACAGATTCAACCACAGAGCCCTGCAAAGTGGTGATAGAAGGGAGGTCCGAGGGCTTTGATTTAGTTTTGTATCTCTAAACTAAACTAACCAAAACTTCAGGATGTTCCAAAGCCCTTTACAGCCAATGAATTATAATTATTGTCACAATGTGGGAAACATAACAATAATGTTGTACACAGCTAGCTCCCACAACAGAAATGTGCCTCTGTGCTGCCCAACATTGCTGACCTTCATTTAGGCAATGTCTCAATACTATGAAAAATTGTCCAGCAATAAATCTCAAATAAAAATCGTAGCATCAATTTAAAAAATGTATAGAAAATTGAAACCCATATCATTGCAAAATATTTTGATCATTATGTTGTTCAACATTTAACAGCTCAGTTCTTCCAACTCCCAGCTAAGATGAAATGGATTTGCTAATGAAATTTTGACAACACGTAATGTAATTAGATTGTGTTGAAATATCTACCACAGTGTGATAAAAATACATTCTGTATGAAAACTCTGAATGGAATAATCTCAAGGATTTCAAAACTTGAAAGGCTCACAATTTCAACAATCTGAAGAGACCTCAATTTTCCATGTTTATTGAGACAGAACTGAAGGTATAATGGAGAAAGCAAGCCAAGAATTTGGTGCTAGTGATGCTTAAAGAGCTATCATTTAAAAGTGTTTTAAATTATTTATTATTTTTGTGTTCAACATCGTGAAGAGCAAGAAAATATCGAAACTCCTTACTTTTGTGAGTTTAAAACACACTCAGAAGCTGTTGCCGCAGCAGTACAGTTGCTGCCTTATAGCACTTGTGCCATGGGTTTGATGTTGACTACGGGTGCTGTCTGTATGGAGTTTGTACGTTCTTCCTGTGACTGCGCAGCGCGAAAACAGGTCCTTCGGCCCAGCAAATCTGTGCTGTCCAGCGATCCCCGTACACTAACACTATCCTACACACGCTAAGGACAATGTATAATCTTTACCAAAGCCAATTAACCTACAAACCTGTTCTTCTTTGGAGTGTGGGAGCAAACTGGGGCACACGGTGAAAACCTATGCGGTCACGTGGAGAATGTACAAACGCAGCACCCTTAGTCAGGATCGAACCCAGGTTTTTGGTTCTGTGATGCAGAAACTCTACCGCTGCTCCACTGTGCTGCCCCTTGTCTCCAGTTTTCTTCAGCTGCTCTGTTGACCTATGAACCTATGAAATACTCAGCAGGTCAGGCAACATCTGTGGAGAGAGGAATAGAGTTAACGCTTCAGATTCATGACTTGCATCAGAAATTTATTTGACCTCTGGGCAGTTTGGATTTCAAGTTGCACTGCAAACATTTTTGCCTCTCACATTTGTCTCTCAAGCCTTACTGTAAATTTACCCATCACTGCCCTTTTCAGTATATCTTGAATTGACAAATCTATTTCTTCTTATAAAACCATTGGGAAGAAATATTGTACTGGACATAAAATGGATAGAAAAAACTCAAACAGTGGTATTTTGAGGAAGAGTATTGAAGCTATTCCTGATGTTCTCGTTATAGCTAATAACTCATTCAACATCAATGAAAACAGATTCCAGAGAGAGACAACATTGTTACATTTCACGTCCATTGGGAATAGAGCAATTAAATTCTTAAAAGCTGTAGCTTTACAGACCCATTAACACCATACAGCAAATGCATATACCATAATCAATCAATTAATAAATGCACTATATTCTTACTCTTCAAATCATTGATCCCTTGCCACTCATCTATACAAAGGGGTAAATCCATTGTATAGTAGCCATTGAAGCAAATAGCATGTCTACATGGGAGGATCATTGATTATATGGAAGGATATCTATCTGCAGTATCTATCTATCTATCTATCTATCTATCTATCTATCTATCTATCTATCTATCTATCTATCTATCTATCTATCTATCTATCTATCTATCTATCTATCTCTCTATCTGTCTGTCTGTCTGTCTGTCTGTCTGTCTGTCTGTCTGTCTGTCTGTCTGTCTGTCTGTCTGTCTGTCTGTCTATCTATCTATCTATCTATCTATCTATCTATCTATCTATCTATATATCTATCTATCTATCTATCGTTAGAGATCTCTCTCCATGTATCTTTATCTGACCACCCATCTCTTGTCTATTGAAGTTGAACTCACCCACCATCCTGCCAAGCTTACGACCTTAAATGAATTTGTCTGATTAACCATACGATCTGTCTATCAGAGTGTGACTTTCCAAACTAAAACGTCGTTGTCACATAAGATGGGTTTCCCTCAGTGTAGATTGGAAAATTCTGGTGTGTCTGGTTTGCGGTGTCTCCAGGATGGATACGGGTTGTGTCAAAATTAATTACTGATTGATGGTGTAGTTCAAAATGGAATCCATGCATATGTCAGCTCTGAAGAGTTTTATTCAATGCAGTATGTGCAGTTAAAAAGGTTAACATTACAAAATCAAATCAAACCCCAGCAGGCAATGACATTTATTGGCTGCCTTCTCACTATTTCTTTAACCTTTTTGATACCACATCAACCTTTCAAGATTCAGAATCTCTTTTCAACCTATGACACCTGTAATGGACATCAATTTAAAACTCATCGACAAAAGTTACGGGAAGGAGGCAGAAGGGACTGTGGTTGAGCTGTACATTATTAGAAACTAGAGCATAGAAAAGTGCTGCCTCACAGCGCCAGAGAGCAGTGTTCGATCCTGACTAAGGGTGTTGTCTGTGCAGATTTGTACATTATCGCAGTGACTGCGTGGGTTTCTTCCGGGTGCACCAGTTTCTTCCCACATTGTAGGTGAATTGGCCCTCTATAAATTTGCCCCTAGTATGTAGGGAGTGGATGGGAATGTGGGATAACATAAAGCTAATGTGAACGGTGATGGATGGTCGGCACATTCTTGGTGGGCCGAAGGGTCAGTGTCTCATGCTGTATCTTTCTATGACTCTATGACCCTATAAAACTACACAGTGTTGCCTCACTTTGCCAGAGACTGGGTTTGATCCTGACTATGGGTGCTGTGTGTATGGAGTTTGCACGTTCTCCCTGTGACTGTGTGCGTTTTCTCCGGGTGCTCCGGTTTTCTCCAGGTGCTCCGGTTTCCTCCCACATCCTGAAGACATGCAGATTTTTTAGGTTAATTGGCTTCTGTAAAAACTGTACATTGTCCCTAGTGCGTAGAATAGTGACTTTGAAAATGCCACCAAAATCTGGAGACTTAATGAATGGCTAGAATATCATTTGCTGTTTACTAAATGGTAAATAAAATGTCATGTATCCAATAAATTGGGTTTCTGACTGTTTTCTCTGATATACGAAAGGTTGAGAGGAGACCACATAGAAGTATATACAATTATCAGAGGCATAGTTAGGGTAGACAGTCAGAACCTATTTCCCAGAGTGGAAATGTCAAAGACCAGAGTGCATAGCTTTTAGCTGAGAGGGCCAAGGTTTAAAGGAGATGTGCGGGGGCAGGTTTTATTTTATCAAGAGGAAGGTGGGTGCCTGGAACATGCTGCCAGGGGTGGTGGTGGAGGCAAATACGATAGTGGGAGGAAACCAGAGCACCTGGAGAAAACCCACGCAGTCACAGGGAGAACATACAAAGCCCGTACAGACAGCACCCGTAGTCAGAATTGTACCTGGGTCTCTGGTGCTGTGAGGCAGCAACTCTACCCCTGGGCCACATTGTTGCTCTTCTCTGGTACCTGGTCTTCGGGGGCGAGCAAGAAGACAAGCTTCAGACCAGGCCCACTACAGGCGGGTGAGCCAGGCCTGCTGCCAGGGTTTGTCAGTGATCCACGGCCCAACCTGGAGTTCTTTCTTGGGCCTGGAAGCTCATTTTCAGACAGAATCTAAGACTCAGTTCATTCTGACTCCTCAATGATCTGGAAGAGATCAATGTGCAGTGGCCTTCAATGCTGATTGACATTATTGCCACTGAACATTTATCAAATTTTCACAGATTTGCTTTGCTTAATTTGCACTTTTATAGCATGAGCCCTGTAGAGGCAACAACTGCACTGCATGTCTTTTCCAACTAGAGGACATAGATTTAACATGAGGAGGGAACGATTTTATAGGAGCCTGAGGAGTAACTTTTTTGTACAAAGGGTGGTGGAACAAGCTGATGGAGGAGGTAGTTGAGGCAGGTACTATCACAACGTTTAAGAAACATTTAGATAGGGACATGGATAGGACAGGTTTTGAGAGATATGGGCCAAATGCTGGCAGGTGGGACAAATGTAGATGGCACATGTTGGTCAGTCTGGGCAAATTGGGCCAAAGTGCCTGTTTCCACACTGCAAAACTCTATGACTCATTGACTCCATTAAAGAAGGATAGACATATGAGCACACACTTGTGCTTTCTGGGATGCTGGTCTTATATAGCTTAGTTCAGAGATACAGCAATGAAATAAGGCCCTTTGGCCCAATGAATCCATGCCAACAACCCGATCATCCATTTACATGTTTGACTTTCTCATCCACTCCCTGCACACCAGGGTCATTTGTATTGTGGACCAATTCGACTACAAACCCACACGTCTTTGGAATATGGGAGGAAACCAGAGCACCTGGAGGAAACCCACGCAGTCACAGGGAGAATGTGCAAACGCCAAATGAACTTTGCCCGAGGTCAGGATCAAAACTGGGTCTATGGCACTGTGACTGTGTGGGTTTCCTCCAGGTGCTCTGGTTTCCTCCCATATTCAATGTGAGACATCATTGTGAGACGCTGCCCTTCACCATCTGTGTAACCTAAGATGGCGCCTGCCTGAGGCGACCTTTGCGGGGCTCCAGAACATAAAAGGCTCAACTACAACTCCCAACAACTTACTTGGATCGGGAAAACGGCAGTAATCGGTGCTGTTTCAGACAAGCTGCTTGGGCAGCTGAAAGCACTGGCAATTTCGCGATCACCCACAACTGCGGGAGCCCCAGACTTTAAACTTTTCCACACTGGCTGTGAAACTCCCGACCCGACTGGGGAGGGGGGAAACCACCCGGGAGACCTCCAGAGCCAACAGGCTGGATCTCCCAGGGGGAGGCGACTTTGAGGGAACCCCCATTCGTTACGGGAAGGGTCTCCAGCTCCGTAGAATGTGAGGGAATTCCCGTTCCAGCGCAGGGCAGAGGGGGAAACAGGGAATACAAAGGGGAGGGGGGGGAGGGGGGGTGGGGGGGGGGGAGGGGGCAGGGGAGATACACCCCGAGGCTTTTACCACCATTGGCAGGGGTCTCCTGCTGCACCAGAGGACCAATCGTTACAGAATGCTTACGCTCGGCACTTCGGTAAATGGCACCCCAGAAGAGCGCACCCCCAGAGGTGAGGACAGTACAGAGTGGTCGGGGGGGGGGGGGGGGGGGGGGGGGGGGGGGGGGGAGGGGGGGGGGGGGGGGGGGGGGGGGAGAAGGGGGGGCGGAAGGGGGCGGAGGGGGCGGAGGGGGCGGAGAGGGGGGCTCAGGACCGGGCAATGTTCAAGGACTCGGCAACGGACTTGAACAAATACGCCACAGTCGTTACAGACTTCATTAAGAAATATGTGGAGGACTGCATCCCTACAAAAACATTCCGAGTGTTTCCCAATCAGAAACCTTGGATGAACTGTGAGATCCACACTCTTCTGAAGACCAGACACCGGGCATTCATGTCTGATGATACAGTGGTCTATACGAAGTCCAGATACGACCTTGGTAAGGCCATCAAAAAGGCCAAAAGGGAGTTCTGCTCCAAGCCGGAGGATGAGACAGATGTTCGACAGCTGTGGCGGGGACTGAATGCAATCGTATTGGTGGAAATGTGTCAGACTCGATAACAATCAGCACGGGAGCACCTCAAGGCTGCGTGCCCAGCCCCCTGCTGTACTCACTCTATACTCATGACTACGTAGCCGGTCATAGTGCAAACTCCATCATTAAGTTCGCTGATGACACCACTGTTGTGGGACATATCACTGATGGGGATGAGTCAGAGTATAGAAGAGAGATCGAGCGACTGTCCATATGGTACCAGCACAATAACCTGGCCCTCAACACCAGCAAAGCCAAGGAACAGATTGTGGACTTTAGAAGGAGTAGGATGGGGACCCACTGTCCTGTTTATATCAACGGGTCGATGGTGGAAAGGGTCAAGAGCTTCAAATTCCTGGGCGTGCACATCTCTGAAGATCTTTCCTATTCCGAGAACACAGATGCAATTATTAAGAAAGCTCATCAGCGCCTCTACTTCCAGAGAAGATTACGGAGACTCGGTCTGTCAAGGAGGATTCTCTCTAAGTTCTACAGGTGCACAGTAGAGAGCTTGCTGACCAGTTGCATCGTGGCTTGGTTCGGCAACTTGAGTGCCCTGGAGAGGAAAAGACTACAAAAAGTAGTAAACACTGCCCAGTCCATCATCGGCTCTGAACTTCCTTCCATCAAGGGGATCTATCACAGTCGCTGCCTCAAAAAGGCTGGCAGCATCATCAAGGACCCACACCACCCTGGCCACACACTCATCTCCCTGCTACCTTCAGGTAGAAGGTACAGGAGTCTGAGGACTGCAATGACCAGGTTCAGGAATAGCCATTCCCCACAGCCATCAGGCTATTAAACTTGGCTCGGACAGAACTCTGAACATTAATACCCCTCTATCTCTTATTTGCACTTTATCAATTTATTAATTCATGTGTATATTTACGTATATAATGGTATATGGACACACTGGTCTGTTTTGTAGTCAATGCCTACTATGTTCTGTTGTGCTAAGCAAAGAAATAATTTCATTGTCCTGTCAGGGACACATGACAATAAACTCTTTTGACTTTGACTCTGATTTGTTTGAAAAAGTTGCCCTTCTAGTTCCTATTAAATTTCCCCTCTCACCTTAAACCTATGTCCTCTGGTTCTCAATTAACCTACTCTGGGTAAAAGACTGTGCATTCACTCTATCCATTTCCCCGCATAATCTTATACACCTGTAGAAGATCACCCCTGTCCTCCTGAGCTCCAAGGAATATAATCCTAGCCTGCCCAACCTCTCCCGATAGCTCATAAACAATCTGACAAAGGATCTCAACCTAAAACAACACCTCCCCTTTTCCCCCTCCACATTCCCCCTCCCCTCCACTACGGACTGAGTTCCTCCAGCACTGCGTGTGCAACCTGGTCATAAGACCATAAGAGCAGAAGTAAACCACTCGGCCCATCTAGTCTGCTCCCCCTATTTTTCCCTCTCAATCCCATTCTCTTGCCATCTCACCTTAAACTT
The DNA here is from genome assembly GCA_035221665.1 of Okamejei kenojei. Lineage (NCBI taxonomy): Eukaryota > Metazoa > Chordata > Chondrichthyes > Rajiformes > Rajidae > Okamejei > Okamejei kenojei. The sequence continues at coordinate 49,252,267 of CM069141.1, forward strand.
TGACACCCTTGCTAATTAAAAACCTATTAATCTCCGCTTTAAAAATACCCAATGACTTGACCTCCACAGCCGTCTGTGGCAATGATTTCCACAGATGCACCACCCTCTGGCTACAAAAACGACTCCACATCTCCATTCTAAAGTTACGTCCTTTTATTCTGAGGCTGCGCCCTCTGGTCCTAGACTCTCCCATTTGTGGAAACATCCTCTCCACATCCCTTCTATCGAAGCCTGTCATTATCGGGTAACTTTCAACGAGATCCCTCCTCATCCAGTGCCATCAAATGGTCCTCATATGTGAACCCAATCGTCCACGGGATCATTCTCGTAAAACCTCCTCTGGACCCCCTCCAACATCAGCACACCCTTCCCTGGTCAACGCTGGTCCAGAATATTCCATTTCCTGTAATCTAAATCATCTGTGGAAGAAGGTTAGAGGTTCTGCAGCCTTCCCATTATAAAGACATAGAGTAGAAGGATCTGCACAGAACATAGATCATGGACCATAGAACATGGAACATGGAGCACTAAAGCTCAAGAACAGGCACTTCAACACACAATGCCTGTGCCGAACACAATGCCAAGACCATCTCTTATCTGCCTGCACGTAATCCATATCCCTCCATATCCATGGGCCTGTCCAAAAGTCTCTCAAACACCACTAATATAATTTGCCTCCACCACCACCCACTGCAGCGTGTTCCAGGCACTCACCATCCTTTTTGTAATAAATTCACCCCATAGATCAACTTTACACTTTTCCCCTCTCACCAATGCTGTCTTGTAAAAACTATGTCCTTTTGTATATTCCACAGATCAACAGATGGATCATTGAAAACATTTCATCAGGATGCATCACAGCAGGTTTTGGGACCAGTTCCTTCCAAGACTGCGAGAAATTGCAGAGAGTCGTGGATGTAGCTCAGACCATTATGTAAACAAACCTCCCTTGCATTGACTCCGTCTACACTTCACGCTTCCTCGGCAAGACCACTAGAATAATCAGGGACCAATCTCACCCCGGACACTCCCTCTTCTCCCTGTCCCATCAGATAAGAGGTACAGAAGTTTGAAAACACACATCTCCATATTCAGGGACAGTTTCTTTCCAGCTGTTATCAGGCAACTGAACCATCCTATGATCAACTAGAGAACAGACCTGACCTCACATCTAACTCATTGCAGACCTGCAAACTATCTTTAATCGGACATTACAGAACTTTATTTTGCACTAAACATTATTCCCTTTATCTTGCATCTATCGTCGTGGCTATTCCTCAAGGTTGAGGATGATGGTCTACGTTCTGTTGTTTTTATGGACTCTCAGGTGGCTTATGAGTCCAATCCTAGCTTTGCTTGTCACAGAATGAAGATGCATGTGCATGTGTTTGTTTAATGTGTACTTGATGTTGCTCTCCAAGATGCAAACGATCCTTCACAAATCAATCAACTTATCCCAATGGCAAGGCAACCAAGAAAATTGGAGCTGATAGATCTGTTGCAACCTTCATCCGCCTTCACAGCCATTGAGTTCAAGATTGTTGTATCCGAGGGCTAAATAACTCACAAACGACCCCTGGTGTACAGAACCCGAAGTGTATTTATTTCAAGCCAACATGGCTGCCGCTAAAGCCCTGCAGATCCCCCAGGGACCCTCCCTGATGAAACATTCATTTCGAGGCAGAGCCCTCTAGCGGTGACTGCAGGACACAAAAAAGGTAACTTTGTCTGCCTGCTCTGCCATTGAAGTCTTGTAGGTTGGATCGTTCTTAGTCTGGACCCTCATCCTCGACCTTACCGCCATGGGTGGCCCTACAAGAAGCTGGTGTTTCCGATGGCATCGCTCTCGGAATCATTGGGGCACGTACGCCTCTTCACCATGACAAGGTAAACGGTTCAAAGAGGCCTACATCTATACACTGTGGATGGCTTGATTGTAATCAATCATGCACTGACTGGAGGCACACAACAAAAAATGCTATTCACTGCACCTAAGTGCACGAGACAATAATGACCTAAACTAAATTTTATCTTGCACTAAACGTTATACCTTTTATCCTTATCTGTCCACTGTGTACAGCTTGATTGTAACCATGTATAGTATTTTCGCTGACTTAATGGCATGCCACAATAACTGTCCCTTCACTGTATCTCGGTACTCGTGGCAGTAATAAATTAAACTAAAACTGTTAGTAAAAATTATAAATCTGCATAACACCAGAGAGATGGCTAAGGCTTCCAGCTTCCTGTTATTGCAGGCGCAGTCAGAAACTCTTGCCCCAGTTAACACCGCACTTTGTTACTTGTGTAATACTGTCGTCTGTCAAGTCAGATGACATAAATGTCACGGATAATGATAATGACACTTCTGATGAAATGCCTCAGTCTATGCTACATTGACAGTGTAAACTTGTGAATGAACAGTCAGCCAACGAATCATTTGCACCCTATAATTCATCCATTATTGAGAGCGCAAGTGCTCGTTCATTGTATGGATGGAAGGAATGGCACATAATGTGTTGTTGGCTTGCTGTCAGTTCCAACATGCATTGTATTGCTCATCACACACTTCAGGGCTCCCTGGGCCATCAGCCTGAGAGCAAAAACATTGCCACTGAGACACATGGCTACTTATAGTATATTTTAGTATACAGTATAGTTTAGTTAGGGCAACACAATGGTGCAGCGATAGAGTTGCTGCCTATTGGGAAGTCACTGGTTGTGTGGATAAAACCAATAGCTGGAACTATTGGTTTTATCCACAATCCGATCAGCCAAGATCTTATTGCGGAAAGGAGTAGTGTTGGGGGGTATTATTTAGACTTTATTCTAGTCTTTAGAGATACAGCGTGGAAACAGGCTCTTCAGCGAGTCTGCGCCTACCTGTGATCACCCCGTACACTAGCACGACCCGACACACTAGTGACAAATTTTACAATTTACAGAAGCCAATTAACCAACAAACCTGTACGTATTTAGAGTGTGGGAGGAAATCCGAGCACCCGGAGAAAACCCACGCGGTCACGGGGAGAACATACTAACTCCATACAGGCAGCACCCATGGTCAGGATCGAACCCAGGTCTCTGGCGCTGTAAGGCAGCAACTTTACTGCTGTGCCACCGTGCCCCCCCTTGGCAGGTTGCATGAGCTGAACATGTTCCTATTTATTCTGCTTTCTCTCGATACAGATACCTCAGGGCCCATCATCTAATGCAGATGGCAAACCACTTGCAAAATAATTCAAGAACTGATCAACAGCAGAGGGAAGAAAATTGAGTCCTTTTCAATGGACGCTGAGTGAAGCTTCAATACGTTTTGTATTGAGGTGCTTAACCGACCTGCCCCTGGCTTAATGTTTTATGATTGCTTGCAATAGATTTTAATAGTATTATCGATCATTTCTACACAGGTTTGATTTTGATGCTAGTTTCTGTTCATCAGTCTTCTGGGCTTGTGTGTTCACTGTATTAGTGATGACGTTTAATAATCAATCATTCGCTCATGTTCATCTCTCGTTACAGTGTTGAGGAAGACCATTTTTATCATTGTGTCAAGACCTGGAGGGGCACATTGGCGCTGCAGTAGAGTCGCTGCCTCAGAGACCCGGGTTCGATCCAGACTACAAATTGGGTATTTGCAAAGTGTTGTCTGTGCGGAGTTTGTGCCTTCTCCCCATAACCGTCTGGGATTTCTCCAGGTGCTCTTGTTTCCTCCCACAGTCCAAGGTTTGTAGCTAAATTGGCTTCTATAAATTGTCCCTGGTGTGTAGGGAGTAGATGTGATACCTATGATAACATAAGAACTAGTGTAATCGGATGATCGATGATCGTCACGAACTCGATGGACCGAAGGGCTGAAGGGCCTGTTTCCATGTTGTATCTCTGAACTAAACTAAACTAAACTAAACAAGGATCCTTATAATCCTCAGTTGGTTGAGGCCACAGTTCCATTGGCTGCCATAATTCATGGGAAATGGACAAATTAGGAACATTCTAGAAAGGGGGACAGATGAAGAATCGGAGTGCTCGCTTTTTAATATTCACTTAATAGACTTGGAAATAATTTACTGGTTGCACTTGCTGACTAGGGTTGCCCTTGCTTTTGTAGCACGCTGTATAATGAGCTGAACAGGCAGTGTTTTAATGTGATCGATGATTAGCTGAATTTGAAATGGTTCCAGGCACTTAGCTTACATTCTCCACTGTGAAACGCTGGCTCATTCTCAGACCCTGGCCCTCTGTGCCTCTTGCATTGCCAACGTTTGCCATTGAGTGAGTGATCACCAGTGCCATGTTTCGTTTAGTTTAGTTTAGTTTAGTTTAGGGGCGGCACAGTGGCGCAGCGGTAGAGTTGCTGCCTTACAGTGCCAGAGGCCCTGGTTCGATCATGACCTTCGGTGCTGTCTGCACTGAGTTTGCACTTTTTTCCCTGTGACCCTGTGCATTTTCTCTGTGTGCTCTGGTTTCCTTCCACATTCCAAAGACATGCAAGTTTGTAGGTTAATTGGATCCTGTAAATTGTCCCTTATGTGCAGGATAGAACTAGCGTATGGGTGATCTCTGGTTGGCATGGACTCGGTGGGCTGAAGGGCCTATTTCCATGATGCATTTCCAAACTAAAGAAAACTAAAAATTGAAAGAGCGTTTTAGTTTAGTTTAGTTTATTGCCACGTTTACCAAGGTACAGTGAAAAACTTTTGTCGTGTACTAACCAGTCAGCAGAAAAACAATACATGATCGAGCCATCCAAAGTGTGCAGATGCATGAACATTATTCAGGTCCTGCTTGCTCACAGCAGCTATATGCACACAGGTGTTGCATGTTCCACATTAGTGGGATGGATAGTATAGACTCAGTGGGCTGTTTCCCTCAATCAAGCAATCAAGCCCCAAGCTGTTTGCCTCAATCAAGCAATCAAAATGAACGGTCATAGCTATAAGAACATGGGCCCATCATTTGAATCTGTGCATAGATCACCCCTTCGCACCAGTTCTATGTTGTCCCACTATTGCATTCACTCCCTACACTAGGGATAATTTACAGAGTAACCCACTTACCCGCAAGTCTTTGGGATATGGAAGGAAAGCTGAGCACCCAGAGGAAACCCAAGTGGTCACACAGAGAATGTGCAATCTCCACACATAGACAGCACCTGAGGGCAGGATTGATCCCAGGTCTCTGACGCTGTGAGACAGCGGCTCGACCAGCTGCGCCACTGTGCTGCCCCCTCAAAACTGGTGAAAACAGCAAGCCGGCTTCTTTCACTTGAGGGTTCTTTACACGATCAGAGTGTGAGATGTAATGAACATCGCTTTAGACAGTTGTACAGATAACATAGGGTAGCTTTTGTGTTCAAATGGACATGATTATCCATTCAGACACAAAATGCTGGGGTAACTCAGCGGGACAGGCAGCATCTCTAGATGGGTGGTGTTTCAGGTTGAGACACTTCTATAGACGGAAAGGGAAACAAGAGATATAAACGGTGATGTAGAGAGAAATACATAGAACAAATGAATGAAAGATATACAAAAAAGATACAATGATAAAGGAAACAGGCCATTGTTACGTAGCTATTTGCTAGGTGAGAACGAGAAGCTGGTGCAACTTGGGTGGGGGAGGAATGGATAGAGAGGGAATGCAGGGATTACTTCAAGTTAGAAAAATCAATATTCATACCATTGGGTTGCAAGCTGTCCAAGCAAAATATGAGATGCTGTTTGTCCAATATACATTTAGCTTCACTATGACAATGGAGGAGGCCTAGGACAGACAGGTCAACATGGGAATGGGATGGGAAATTAAAGTGTTTTGCAAATGGGAGATCAAGGAAGTCCAGGCAGACTGAGCGAAGGTGTTCAGTGAAACGATCGCCTGGTCTATGTTTGGTCTCACTGATGTATGAGCGTCCACATCTTGCACAACGGATACAATAGATGAGGTTGAAGGAGGTGAAGTGCACCTCTGCCAAACAAGAAAAGACTATTGGGGTCCATGGACAGTCGAGGGAGGAGTTATAGGGACAGGTGTTGCAGGGGAAAGTACCTGGGAAGGTGGTGGTTTGGGTGGGAAGGGATGTTAACCAGGGAGTTGTGGAGGGAACGGTCTCTGCGGGTGGAGATGGGAAGATGTGACGAGTGGTGGGATCCTGTTGAAGATGGCAAAAATGTTGGAGGATTATGTGTTGATGAGGTGAAAGGGAAGGACTAGGGGGATTCTGTCCCTTTTGCGACTGGGGGAGGGGGAGCAAGGGTGGAGCTGTGGGGTATTGAGGAGACACGTGTGAGGGCAATTCAGAAGTATACAGGTAATTTAAAATGTTCATGGAGCTATGGAGTCCTATAGCACAGAAACAAGCCCTTTGGTCCAAATTGCCCAGGCTGTCCAAAATGTCCCATCTATACTAACCGCACCTGCTTATGTCTGGTCCATATCCCTCAAAACATTTCCTATGCATGTACCTGTCCAAATGTCTTCTAAATTAGCAAAGCTTTTATAGTACTTGCCGTAACTACCCCCTCTGGCAACTCGTTTCATATACCCACCACCCTCTTATCCCCTCCAATAGTCATAGAGTCCCACATCGACCAAAATGTCATAACTACACTAGTCCCACCTGCCTGCGTTTGGCCCATATCCCACTAAACCTGCTCTTTCTTCTTCTAGAAGCTCTTTAATATCTATCTCTTTGACTAAACATTTAGTCATCCTCCTTAATATGTCCTTACAGCACCAATTTAAAATGTACTTCAACATTCGCTGGCAGGTTTAATAACGACCTTGATGCAACTCAAATTCCCTGCACACAGATAAACTTAATGCAAATAAAGTACACAATGGTGGTAAACACCATTTCATTTGAATGAGAATGGTTGCATTTACAGCAGGACGGTTCAGAACCAATTCAGGGGCTCAGCATGTGGTATTCATGCCTGACAAAGTTTATTAGTTGCGGCATTTATGTAACGATCTACACAAGAAAGGTTTAACATGAAATAGTTGAGAACCATATCTTCTCTTAATGTTGTAGTGAGGGTACATGCTAATATCCGGAAGACTTGGCCATTGACCAACTATGGAGGTGACCGAACTATGGCATCTATGATTCCATGGTCAATGGTGCTTCAGTGTCACGCATGCACTGCATGGTGAAATTCTTGTTGCATAGCTCACACATCCAAATTTTGGTGCCATTTACACAAAGTCCAAAGTCCAGCCCACGTGCTGGATATACTGGAGGCTCCTGATCCAGGTAGGCCCGAGGCTGCTGCAGGGCCTCCTCTGTCGCCCTCGACCGGCTCGGCCCGCGAACCAACGTTCCTCTCCTCGCCCGGCCACCTCTGTGTCTTAGGGAAGTGAAACTCATGTAACCTGGCATTTGTAAAGAACACAGTTTTGGAGTAACTCAGCAGGTCAGGCAGCGCCTCTGGAGAACATAGATAGGTGACTTTTCAGGTCGGGACCCTTCTTCAGATGACTTGACCTGAAACTTCACCTATCCATGTTCTCCAGAGATGTTGACTGACCCGCTGAGTTACTCTAACACTTTGTGTCTCTTTGTGTATTAACCAGCGTCTGCAGTTAGTTTGCTACTACTACTTCCTATTTGTAAAGAAAAGGGAGTGGGGATGGTAACCATAGAGTCATAGATGGAACAGCTTAAGAACAGGCACTTCAGCCCACTCTGTCCTTGCCAGGCATCAAGTCTTTTTTACAAATCCCACTTGCCTGCAATAATTCACTCTTACTCTCTCCCCTTCAAGTATCTGTCCAAATGCCTCTTAAAACTTAACACAGGACACGTCAGGCGCAGCTTCTTCCCTACAACCATCAGACTATTAAACATTACAACCTCCGAATGATTTCCGGTACAAAGCCACCGGGGCATTATTTTTGCACCGATATTGTTTAAGTAATTAATTGTTTTAAAATATATAAAATAATATATACTGTATAAATTATTTGTATAATGAATAATACAACACATATGTATATATATATAAATGCTCATGTGTATATACATACATACAATATATGCATATATGTATGTGTATATATATAGCTACCGGTATATCTTTTTAAGATATACCGCTAGATATAGCGGTATATCTTTTTTTGGTGTTTATTATATCTATTGTGCTGCTTCAGGTAAGAATGTCATTGTTCTCTTTTGGGACATATGACAATAAAACTCTCCCTCTCCCTCTCCCTCCCTCTCTCTCTCTCTCTTCCCTCTCTCTTTTTTTTTTTCAATGGCAAAATACAAAAAACATATAAAACAATTTTAATGGTGACAATAGTTCAGTTTTTACACTTCAAGTGGGAAAATACAAACTTAAATACTTTCCCCCGTTCTCTCTCTCTCTCTCTCTCTCTCTCTCTCTCTCTCTCTCTCTCTCTCTCTCTCTCTCTCTCTCTCTCTCTCTCTCTCTCTCTCTCTCTCTCTCTCTCTCCTCTCTCTCTCTCTCTCTCTCTCTCTCTCTCTCTCTCTCTCTCTCTCTCTCTCTCTCTCTCTTTCTCTCTCTTTCTCTCATTATATTCCAGAATAATCCTGCATTTACTTTGTGCTTTTGAATAAAATCTCTTCATTATCCTTCAACACTGGCTTCAGCGAACTTATGTTCCAAGTCTCCTCATTGACATTTGAAGGCAGCAACCATTAGACTGCAGCCTGAATTCAGCTGACTTTTGCATGTAATTGATCTCATAATTGAAGCTCCTCGAAACAAATGCAAGTGAGGATTGTGCAATTACTTTTCCTTTGGGTTTTCAGCTCGGGAATCGTATGTTCATGACCTTTAGAGTGAAAGAAAAAATGACTGCACATCCACCTCCTGGGTATTGAATTTTATTTTATAAATATACAGGATAACCCATGTCCCAGTGCGATATAAAGTCAGATCATTAATTGAACCCCCATGTACTACAACCTGCCTTTTCATTAGGGATGTTGAGTGACCTTTCATCGCGCAAATAAGAAAACCAACTGCATCATGTGGTAACTGGTAGGAAAGGAATTGGTTCTAACCCGAAACTAATTCCATTGTTACTCTGCCACCTATTTCCATCAATCCTTCGAACACAGCATGTGCCAATTTAACTCTGGCTTAAAAAAAAAATCATCTTTAGTATTACTTAGTGAAGGTTGTTTGTGGAATGTTTCCTCCTGGTGTAATGCCTTAGCTGCTGGGAATACAATTGTACTTGAATGCTTCCTGGGGTCACCAGCAAGACCATTCCCATGTACTCCTTGAAATGTAAGGCTTGCTAGATCATCTCAGAGTGGAAAACATTCAGCAGGTTAGGCAGCATCTGTGGAGAGAGAATTAAGAATGTTTGGAATACAAGAGCCACTCATCATAAAAACAGGCACTACGGCCCAGTTCGGCCCAGCTCAGCCCAGCTCGGCCCAGCTCGTCCATGCTCGAGGGCCTGAGCTAGAAGGAGACGTTGAGCAGGCTAGTACTCTATTCTTTGAGTGCAGGAGGATGAGGGGTGATCTTATAGAGGTGTACAAAATATGAGAGGAATAGATGGGGAGACACACAGTGTTTCTTGGCAGAGAAGGGGAATCGAGAAACAGAGGACATAGGTTTAAAGTGGGAAAGATTTAATAGGAACCTGAGGGGTAATTTTTTCACACAAAGAGTTGTGGGTGTATGGTATGAGCTGCTGGAGGAGATAATTGAGGGAGGTACTATTGCAACATTTAAGGAACATTTGGATAGGTACATGGATAGCATAGGTTTAGAGGGGTATGGGCCAAATGCAGGTAGATGTGACTAGTGTAGATGGGACATCCTGGTTGGTGAAGGCAAGTTGTGCTGAAGTGCCTGATGGTTGTGGGGAAGAAGCTGTACCTGAACCTTGCATATTTCAGGCTCCTTTGCCTTCTTCCCGATCACATGAGTGAAATGAGAGAGTGGCCAGGGTGGTGTGGGTATCTGATGATGCTGGCTGCCTTTATGAGCAGCAACTTCTGTAGATCCCTGTGATGGTGGGGAGATCATTACCCATACTGGACCAGACAGTGTTCGCCACTTTTTGCAATCTTCTTCATCCTGGGCAATCGAATTTCCGAACCAGGCTGTGATGCAACCAGTCAATATTCTCTCTGTACACCTGTAGACGTTTGAAAGAGTATTCATTGACATACCAAATCTCCGCAATCATCTCAGGAAGTAGAGGTAGTGATGAACTTTCTTTTTGATTGCATCAATGTGCTGGGTCCAGGACGGATCTTCAGAAATATGTATGCCCAGGAATTTGAAGCTTTTGACTGCCATTGATAAAAATAGTTATAGAATACATAATTTAGCTCGTATTTGAAGTAAATTGTTTTACAATGAATGATAGAATCATAGATTCATTGTTCATTGTTTTATTCATTATTCTTTATCTCTCTACATCATCGTCTATATCTCTCATTCCCCTTATCCATAACCAGTCTCAAGACCAACTCAAAACGTCACCCATTCCTTCTCTCCAGAGATGCTGCCTGTCTCGCTGAGTTACTCCAGCTTTTTGTGTCTATAGTATCATAGAAGTTCTTTCAATTCAGTTCTCTGGAAGAGATGGACACAAAGTGCTGAAGTAACTCAGAGGATCAGATAGCATCCCAGGAGAAAAAGGATAGATGATGTTTTGGGTTGGGACCCTTCTTTCTGAAATTAGGTATCCAACTAATTCCTCTCTCCTGTCCTTCACTCATACTCCCACTAATAATCAGGCACCACTCTACCGCAACGCCACTGTGTTGCCCATTTGATGGTCCCATTTGTCCTTCAAAGATGTCGGAAACAGTGTTCGTTACACAAAGAAGACAATAAAAAGTGATTGGTGTGACAATGCTTTCTGCATGTATTGTCTAGCGTACTAAAACTAACGTTAATTGCATTCATGTTTTGTGATTGTAAAAAGTGATACAAAATCCATTACTGAGCTTAATGTAGTCCAGCTTCTCTCTTAATCATTGGTTTAATTAGCAATTTTCTGCTTGGCTGCTGCTAGTTAACCCTTGTGATTAATTCACTGTAGAGAAATGTGACTTTAACACCAATAACACATTTAACACTGAAGAAATAATCCTACACTGGGCATTCACGCCCCTGAAACATTCCAGGGTAACCCCGCCCATTTGATGACAGCTGACAAACAGTATTAATATATGCTATATAAACAAAAAAGACATCTCGCATCTTTCACATATTCAGAATTTCTCAAACTCTCATAGGTAATTATGTTGTGATGTATGAAGGATTACTGGGCAGCACAGTAACACGCAAACACGTGCAGGTTTGTAGGTTAAATGGCTTCTGTAAAATTGCCCCTAATGTGTAGGGAGTGGACGAGAAAGTGGGATAACATCGAACTAGTGTGAACGGGTGATTGATGGTCAGTGTGGACGTTGAGCTGAAGGGCCTGTTTTCATGCTGTAGCTTTCAATTCAATTCAATTCCCCTTTGACCCTTTTATCACACCTGCATTAGGGGGGATTAATTGAACCAACGCGCCTTTGGGATGTTAGTTCGGACTACCTGGGTAAGACAACACTTACACTGTGTAGGTTTACGTTTATTATTGTCACGTATACTGACATACAGTGAAAAGATTTGTTTTTCATGCTATCCATTCAAGTCAGATAAAACTATACATAAATACAATCAAGTCAAACTCACATACAATAGGTAAAGTAAATGGGAAGATTGCAGAATATTACAGAGTGCAGAATATAGTTCTGGGCATTGTAGTGTATCAGTTTCTAAGACAAAGTCCATTGTCCACAATGAGGTAGAGGTGAATCGGACGGTACCCTAGCTAATTGATGGATCATTTGGAAGCCTGGTAACAGAAGTTGTTCCTGAGTCCCTAGTGCATGCTTTCAAGCTTCTGTAAGCCCTGAGATAATATTGCAATGTGTTACTTAAGCGAGGATTGTTCAAATGTTAAGTTGTGGAATAATTGAACACCATGAAGGTTTTCCAGAGGGAAAGTGGAAGGGATGCTATGAGTATTGTATGCAGTTCTGGTCACCTTATTACAGGAAGGATAGAGGAGTGGGTGCAGAAGTGTTTTACCGGATTGCTGACTGGATCCGAAGGTATTATCTCTAAGGACAGGTTGGATCGATTTGGATTGTTTTCTCTGGAAGGCTGGAGGATGAAGTGAGGGCTGATAGAAGTATTTAAAATTATAAGAGACAAAGATTGGGTAGACAGTCAGAACCTTTTTCCCAGGATGGAAATGGCAAAGACTGGAGGCAGACTTTTAAGGTAAAAGAGGCAAAGTTTCAAGGAGATGTGCAGGGTAAGTTTTTTACATACTGTAGATGGTGGAAGGGACCTGGAATGTGCTGCCGGGGGTGGTGGAGGCGGAATAGTGGCATATAAAAGACTTTTAGATAAACTGTTGGATGTGCAGGATACGAGGGATATGGATTATGTGCAGACGGAGGGGATTGGTTTAACTTGACATAATGTTTGGCACAGACATGTGTTGTACTTTTCTATGTTGTATATTTTACTGAGATAAGTTCATGGATCTCAGAGGTTTATTGATCTAGGGAACGTCACAGAGATAAGGCAAGTGGTGGTCTGGAACAATTGGAAAATATAGAGCTTTAATGTAGAGGTACAGCATTGAAGCAGACCTTTCGGCCCACCAAGTTCATGCCGACCATCGATCCCTGTACACTTGTTTTATTTTACACACTTTCACCGTAGTTCCTTGTTATCCCACTTTCGCATCCTACACTCCAGGGGCAATTTACAAAAGCCAACTAACGTACAAACCTGCACGTCTTTGGAATAAAGTCATAGAGTCGGCCCAATTTCCCCACACCGACCAACATGCCCCATCTACATCAGTCCTACCTGCCTGTGTTTGGCCGTATCCCACTAAACCTATTGAATCTATTCATGTACCTGTCTAAAATGCGGGAGGGAACTGGAGCACCCGGAGAAAACCCATGCAGTCAGAATGAGAACGTACAAACTCTGTACAGACAGCACTCGTAGTCAGGATCAAACCCGGGTCACTGGCGCTATGAGGCAGCAACTCTATTGCTGCACCACAACACCACCCAAAATGACAAGGATGGGAATTTTCTAATGGAGTTGTTAGTGGATTGGTGGTCAGTATCAATCAGGAAACACAAAGGGTGAAAGGCAAATGGAGATTTATGAGGTGGCAAATGGAAAAATAAATGACCTGAAGACTCATGAGAATGGCAGGTTGACAGGAAGAAAATTTATTGCAAGGTGACAATTCTTCCTGCGATCGCCGCTATTTCGGGTGCCATTTCCCCACAGGTTGCTCATTCAATTAAGTCAATAATTTAATTAAGTTCACATTTATTTCAAATTGAGCCTAGGCCAAGACAGTGAAATACCAGCAGTCTAGTTCTTCTACTTAATTAGCTTAAACCCAGGACAGGGTCTGATTAAAGCTACCAACATAGAGCGTTCATGAGCAGCCAGCTGGACTCTTGCCAGCCACACACATACAGTAGGCACCTCATTAGGGACTCTGCACTTCTCAAATGAGGCCAGTAGATTAGAGTACCTGACACAACCTTTTGCTCACGTCCGTCATTGAAGGATGTTAAGTGAGGTTTTTTATCCAGAGTGGAGATATCTTCTTACGTTTATTGGCCATCAGTGCTACAACCTCTCAGTAAATGCTGGCATGTGAACAATTAATGGACTGTAGAACATGTCACTACTGCGGGTTAGCTCATTGTCCTTTTGTTTTGGATAGGGTGATACAACATGGAAACAGGCCCTACAGCCCAACATGCCCAGGCCGGCCCACATGTCCATTCTACGCTGTCTACACCTGCCTGTGTTTGGGCCATATCCCTCTAAACATCCTATCCATGTACCTGTCTAAATGTTTCTTAAATGTCTAATTGTTTCTTAAATGTTGCAATAGTCCTGCATCAGCTCGTTCCTTACACCCGCCACTCTTTGAGTGAAAATATTACCCCTCAGGTTCCCATTAACTCTTTCCCCCTTCACCTTAAACCTATGTTCTCTGGTTCTCGATTCCCCTACGCTGGGCAAGAGACTCTGTGCATCTACCCGATCTGTTCCTCGAATGTGATGGTGGAGACCCACAGACTACATTAAAAATTTAAAGGTTAAAGGTTAAAGGTTAAGGTTAAGATGTAACCAAGATGGCACCCAAGCCAGGCGCCTTTCTGCATGCTGGTCCCAGAAGTGGATCTGCAATCACCCATTTCAATCGCTCCACTCTTTTAATCCTCTACTCCAGCAGCAGCATTTCTTACTTTAACTATGCTCTTCTTAATCCCCCATCATAACTGGACTTTGCTGGACTTTTAGCTACCTTCCACCTCACTGGAGATCCTTGGAATCTCTTTAATCAGACTTTACTGGACTTTATCTTGCACTAAACATTTTTTGCTTTATCATGTATCTGTACACTGTATGCAACAAAAAAGCTTATCACTGTACCTCTAAAAACGTGACAATAAACTAAACTAAATAAATAGACATGCTGGTCTACTGCATCCGGTGTTTCCGATGTTACCTCGTGTACATTGGTGAGACCAAGCGTAGATTCGGACTTTTTTCACACAGAGAGTGGTGGGTCCCTGGAACTCTCTGCCACAGAGGGTAGTGGAGGCCAGTTCATTGGCTATATTTAAGAGGTAGTTAGATGTGGCCCTTGTGGCTAAGGGGATCAGAGGGTATGGAGAGAAGGCAGGTACGGAATACCGAGTTGGATGATCAGCCATGATCATATTGAATGGCGGTGCAGGCTCGAAGGGCCGAAATGCCTACTCCTGCACCTAATTTCTATGTTTCTATGTAACAGTTTCGCTGAACACTTGCGCTCGGTCTGCCAAGGCCAGGAGAATCTGCCGTTATGCCAAACATTTTAAATTCCCCTTCTCATTCCCACATTGACCTTTCTGTCCAGGGCCTCCTCCAATGCCAGAGTGAGGCCACAAGCAAATTGGAGGAACAGCACCTTTTATTTCACCTGGATAGCTAATAACTTAGCGGTATGAATTCTCTAATTTTAATTAACTTCTACAAACACCCCCTCCCCTCTCCAATTGCTTCCCCCCCACCGCCCCCTACCTCCCACCCCTTGGTCCACTAAAAGTCTGTTGAGGAACAATGATCCCTCTTGGGATCACCAAACCGAAACATCACCAATCCATTTTTTCGAGAGATGCTGCCTGACCCACTGAGTTACTCCAGCACTTTGTGTTTATCTTCCATACTCATGTCAATGTTTTTTTAATTCATCTCAACAACTCCATCACTCCTGCACCTCCTCTTTAAATCTATCCTCACGTCAAACCTATGTTTTGTAGTTTAGTTTAGTTTAGATTAGCTTAGTTTAGCTTAATTTAATTTGGTTTATTATTTTCATGTGTATTGAGGTACAGTGAAAAGTTTTTTTTCTTAAGTGCTTTACAGTCAGTGAAAAGACTATACAGATTACAATCACCCATCCACAGTGTACGGATACATTATAAAGGGAATAATATTTAATGTAATATATAGAAACATAGAAAAATAGGTGGAGGAGTAAGCCATTCGGCCCTTCGAGCCAGCACCGCCATTCAATATGATCATGGCTGATCATCCAACTCAGTATCCCGTACCTGCCTTCTCTCCATACCCCCTGATCCCTTTAGCCACAAGAGCCACATCCAACTCCCTCTTGAATATAGCCAATGAACTGGCCTCAACGACCTTCTGTGGCAGAGAATTCCAGAGACTCATCACTCTGTGTAAAGAATGTTTTCCTCATCTCAGTCCAAAAGGAATTCCCCCTTATCCTTAGACTGTGACCCCTTATTCTGGACTCCCCCAACATCGGGAACAATCTTCCTGCATCTAGCTTGTCCAACCCTTTAAGAATTTTGTAAGTTTCTATAAGATCCCCCCTCAATCTTCTAAATTCCAGTGAGTACAAGCCGAGTCTATCCAGTCTTTCTTCATATGAAAGTCCCGACATCCCAGGAATCAGTCTGGTGAACCTTCTCTGTACCCCTTCTATGGCAAGAATGTCTTTCCTCAGATTTGGAGACCAAAACTGTACGCAATACTCCAGGTGTGGTCTCAACAAAACCCTGTACAACTGCAGTAGAACCTCTCTGCTCCTATACTCAAATCCTTTTGCTATGAATGCTAACATACCATTTGCTTTACTTCACTGCTGCTGCACCTGCATGCCTACTTTCAATGACTGGTGTACCATGACACCCAGGTCTCATTGCATCTCCCCTTTTCCTAATCTGTCACCATTCAGATAATAGTCTACCCTCATGTTTTTGCCACCAAAGTGGATAACCTCACATTTATCCACATTATACTGCATCTGCCATGCATCTGCCCACTCACCCAGCCTATCCAAATCACCCTGCAGCCTCCTAGCATCCTCCTCACACCTAACTATACCCCCCAGCTTGGTGTCATCTGCAAATTTGGATGTTCCCTCGTCCAAATCATTAATGTATATTGTAAATAACTGGGGTCCCAGCACTGAGCCTTGCGGTATCCCACTACTCACTGCCTGCCATTCTGAAAAGGACCCGTTTACTCCTACCCTTTGCTTCCTGTCTGACAGCCAGTTCTCTATCCACATCAATATTGAACCATGAATACCATGTGCTTTAAGTTTATATATTAATCTCTTATGTGGGACCTTGTCGAAAGCCTTCTGAAAGTCCAGATATAACACATCCACTGGTTCTCCCTTATCCACTCTACTAGTTACATCACCAAAAATTTCTATAAGATTCGTCAGACATGATTTACCTTTTGCAAATCCATGCTGACTATGTCCAATGATTTCACCACTTTCCAAATGCGCTGCTATCCCATCTTTAATAACTGACTCTAGCAGTTTCCCCACTACCGATGTTAGACTAACTGGTCTGTATTCCCCGCTTTCTCTCTCCCTCCTTTTTTAAGAAGTGGGGTTTCATTAGCTATCCTCCAATCCTCAGGAACTACTCCAGAATCTAAGGAGGTTTGAAAAATTATCACTAATGCATCCACTATTTCCGTGGCTACCTTCTTGAGCACTCTGGGATGCAGACCATCTGGCCCTGGGGATTTATCGGCCTTTAATCCGTTCAATTTACCCAACACCACTTCCCGGCTAACCTGGATTTCACTCAGTTCCGCCATCTTATTTGACCTCCGGTCCACTGCTATTTCCGGCAGATTATTTACACCTTCCTTAGTGAAGACAGAACCAAAGTAGTTTTTCAATTGGTCTGCCATGTGCTTGTTCCCCATGATCAATTCACCTGCTTCTGACTGAAAGGGACCAACATTTGTTCTAAGTAGTCTCTTTCTCTTCACATATCTATAAACACTTTTGCAGTCAGTTTTTATGTTCCTTTCCAGTTTCCTTTCATAATCTATTTTCCCTTTCCTAATTAAGCCCTTTGTCCTCATCTGCTGGATTCTGAATTTCTCCCAGTCCTCTGGTAGGCTGCTTTTTTTGGCCAATTTGTATGCCTCATCTTTAGTTTTTATACTATCCCTGGTTTCCCTCGTTATCCACGGATGCACAACCTTCCCTGATTTATTCTTTTGCCAAACTGGTATGAACAATTTTTGTACTTCATCCATGCAGTCTTTAAATACCTTCCATTGCACATCCACTGTCAACCCTTTAAGACTCACCTGCCAGTCTATCTTGTCAATTCATAGCTCATGCCTTCAAAGTTACCTTTGTTTAAGTTCAGAACCCTTGTTTCTGACTTAAATATGTCACTCTCCATCCTAATGAAGAACTCAATCATATTATGGTCACTCTTGCCCAAGGGCCACGCACAACAAGACTGCTAACTAACCCTTCCTCATTACTCAATACCCAGTCTAGAATAGCCTGCTCTCTCATTGGCTCCTCCACACGCTGGTTTAGAAAACTATCCCGCACTTCCGGTGGCGCTAATGGTGGAGTAGGGTGAGTGCCAACTAGCTCCACGTGAAAAAAACGAAATAAAAGGGAACTAAATATAGAACTGACCTGCAGAAAACGCTCCGGCAGCCTGTGTGACATCATCAAACCGCGATTGGAGTACTAATGTCAGTAGCACGCTCCCCCACAAAGGAACCGACTAGAAAAAACTACAAGAGGAAAACAACCGAAGGAGGAAGTAGGCCGGTCTGAAGCCTCGGGCTCAGTTTTAACATCGTCCCAGGAGGACGTCTCAGTGGCCCAGAAGATATACATAAAGAAAAGTGAAATGGATGAATTTCGCAACAGCATTACAATGGAAATTGCAAGTATAAAAGAAGAATTGATAAGTTTTAAAAATGAATTGAATATTAAAGAAATTTTGAAAAGTCTTAAAACAGAGATTAAAGAAGATTTCTTAGATTTGAAAATAAAATGATTAATCTTGTGCGTATGAAACTGACTAACATGAAAGACGAAATGTCAGCAAATTTTGACTTACAAATTAATGAAGTATACGAGAAAATTAAGTTGAATGAAACCAACACTAATGATAATCTGGAAGCGACCTTCACCACAATGCAGCAACAAATGGAGAAACAGGCGGACGCCATATCTCATCTGGAAGTAACAACAGAGACACTCCTTGCCGAGAACAAGCATTTATCAGATTTACTGCTTAAAGTAACTGAAAAATGCATTGACTTGGAGGGCCGTCAGAGAATACAGAATCTGAGAATCATGGGCGTTCATGAGGGTAAAGAAGGAAATAAAGATCTCCGTGACTTTGCTGCAGAATTATTTAAAAAAGGCTTGAATTTAGACCAAAAGCCCTTATTAGGGTGGGCACACAGAGTTCTTGGACGTCGCTTGGACTCAAACGCCCCCCCCCCCAGGCAGCTGATAGTGAAGGTCCAATACGATCACGTGTTGGAGGATATCATGAAAAAAATTGCTGGCACAAGAAATCTTATGTTTGATGGAGACAAAATAAGCATATTTCAAGATTACCCTGCAGAGGTGGTCAGAAGGAGAACATTATTCAATGAGACACGAGGGATTCTAAAAAAGATAGACAACTTGAAATATGGATTGCTGTAACCCGCAAGACTGCGAGTCACTTATCTGCAGAAGGAACATTTTTTCACTGATCACAAGAAAGCACTGGCGTATGCCCAGAAGATTGTGGGTTCGAGAGAGGATTAAATAACTTACATATAATACCGTCATCTTACTGAGAACAAATGGAACTTTAATTCGTTATATTCAAGGACTATTGAAAGTTGATAACGACAATCGTGCTGTCCCTCCTGTTATGGACATAATATTTTTTAAATATTTAGTACTAATTTTTACTAGCAATTACTAATCATCAAAAACACTTGTTATTATTATTGGAAGAATTAGTTAAAAACATGATATGTTAAATATAAAAAACCAACAAATAAAAAGTGATAATTTAGATACCTTATTAATTGGAATTTGTGATGTTCACCCTTTATCTATATTAGACTAACACTTGATTAATAACTAACTAAGAGAGTAATAGTCTCTCACTATATGATTACCAATACTCTGGACCA
Source organism: Okamejei kenojei (assembly GCA_035221665.1). Taxonomy (NCBI): domain Eukaryota; kingdom Metazoa; phylum Chordata; class Chondrichthyes; order Rajiformes; family Rajidae; genus Okamejei; species Okamejei kenojei. Next base: position 49,271,808 of record CM069141.1, read on the forward strand.
AAATAGTTTTAATATAATCCCGTAAATTACTCATATTCAAATTTTTTTGTAAGCATGGAGCTAGGAATAATTTTTTTTTAATCTACGGAAGTCTTTAGATGGACAGCCACGTTAGTGTGGCTAGCACTAACTACACTAAATTTAGATGTAGTTTCTTCTTTCTTTTCACATTTTATTAATTTTCTATTTTTTTGCTTTTTGTATTTTTTACTTGTTTACTATATTAAACTTGAATTTATTTACAAATATTATTTGTGGAGATGTGTCCGTGAGGAGGATTTATTTGAATTAGATTTACAACTCGTCTGTCCTGTGTTCAGGTGAAAGGTCGGGTCTATGGTGCTGACCTATCTGCTCTTTTATAGACCACCCTAAAAGCAAGATGCAAGACGTAAATAGAAAAAATGGGGGTCAAGGAATTACGTTTTGTAGTTGGAATGTCAAGGGAGTTAATGAGCCAATCAAGAGAGGTAAGGTATTAGCACACTTAAAATTACTCAAAGCAGATATTACGTTTCTTCAAGAGACTCACCTTAAAAAAGAAGCACAACATAGATTGAAATCAAAATGGATCGCTGAAACATATCACTCTTCATTTTTCCATAAGGCCAGAGGTGTCGCAATTTTAATTCGTAAAGGTACATCTTTTAAACACATATCAACTATAGCGGACGTCAATGGTAGATATATTATACTAGTGGGTGAATTATATTAAAAAAAGTGATTTTTCTCAATGTTTATGGACCAAATTTTGATAATCCAATGTTTTTTAAGAATATTCTTAATACTATCCCGGAGCTCACACAACATAATTTGATAATTGGTGGATATTTAACTTGTACATTAGATTCCTATCTCGATAGATCAACAAGACAAAGAAAAGCAAAATCCAAAACAAGTGAATTATTAAACTCATATATTAATACCACCAATATCAAGGATGTTTGGAGAATTGAAAATCCATCCGGAAGGGAATACTCATTTTACTCTTCAGTACATAAAGCTCATTCAAGGAGTTTTTTTAGTAGATTCTAAACTCATCCCATTTACTTATAATTCGAAATATCATAATATTATAATTTCGGATCATGCTCCTTTAACATTCATGATCAAACTAAGTGGTACGACTGACAAGCAGATACAATGGAGACTTAATCTTCAAATTTTAAATGATAAAGCATTTTATGAATATCTTATCAAACAGATAATTATGTTTTTTGAGACAAATGACTGTCCTGAAATTTCTACCTCCCTTCTTTGGGAAACATTTAAAGCATTTATACGAGGAGCGTTAATCTTCGCAAAAGCCTTTCGTAATAAAGAGAACCACGCCAAACAACTGGTATTGGAAATGGAAATAAGGCAATTAGATATGGAAAACACAATCATGCCTTCTATAATAATACATAATAAAATTGCTGTACTCAAATATAAGTTCAACCAAATGTACTCAGACCAATTTATAAAATTTTATCAAAAGACTAAACAGTTACACTTTGAATTTGGTGATAAACCACAAAAATTACTGGCACACCAACTCCGGAAACAGGAAGGGGAAACAACAATATATAAAATTAAATCAGATATGGGAGAAATATTAACACTACCCAAGGATATTAATGATAGATTCTCTCAATACTATCAAACACTTTATTCAACCAAAACGGCAGGGGGTTCTGTAGGAATGGAATTATTCTTACAGAATTGTAACCTTACTGGTTTAGATTTGAAAGAGAGGGAATTATTAGGGGCCGAAATATCAGTAAAAGATATTGAGGAATCTATTAATTCTTTAAAAAATGGAAAGGCCGCTGGACCAGATGGTTTAAATAGTGAATTTTATTAAAAAAATGTCATGACTTGATCTCGCCACGCCTACAGACATTATATATTCAAGCATTCATGCAACAGAAACTCCCAGAAACTTTAAATGAATCAATTATAATACTTATTCCAAAAATGGATAATGACCTTGAAGATCCAAGTTCATATAGAGCAATTGCTCTATTAAACATCGATCAGAAAATTTTAACCAAAAAATTTTAGCACACAGATTAAGCTTAGTGATTTATAAATTAATACACCCCGATCAAACTGGCTTTATTCCAAAATGTTATTCATATTATAATAGTAAGATTAAACAAGAACTTACCAGTTCGAAGTTTGATCGTTATTTTATGAGGAGTTACGATGAGGGATTACGTGAAGAACCCGCCTCACGCTGGCAACGGCATACTTCAAAGCAGCGGCATGAAAAAACACAGAACACCAAAAGCCGGAGTAACATAGTAAGGCTCATAAAAGACCTTAGAACTACCATTTGATCATTTATTTTATGAGGGTGGGAGTGGAGGGCACGTAATCCCACATCGTAACTCCTCATAAAATAACGATCAAACTTCGAACTGGTAAGTTCTTGTTTAATCTTACTATTTTACTTCGGAGTCACGTGAGTGACTACGTGAAGATTTTAAAGCTTTCTGTGTTTTTTATGTCGTAGAATTAATCCGTACGACAGTCCGGCTAAGTAAACACATACATGAGAAACCAGACTAATGTTAGATCATTTCACAATTAACTTTTTTAATGGTTTAAAGACCATATAATAACCCTCCTTATATCTGAGGGAAATGATTACAAGCGATAAAAGATAGAAGTGACTACACCACTGATTATAGCAATTAATAGGAAACAAAGCAGGTGATTATAGTGCTCCCAACACCGCGTGTCCAAAGCTTGTCATAGTGTGAACAGGTTTATTGTAGAACTTTGAAAAAGTTTCTTCTCTACTCCACCCTGCGACTTTTAAAATATGCTCGAGAGGTACGTCCCCGCCCCTTCGCCGCGGACGTAGCTGCCGCCCTGGTGGAGTGAGACTTGAACACATCAGTGTCTACTCCCCGCTAAAAGCAACACCTGTTTCAACCACTTTGAGACAGTTTAAACTGAAGCTCTTGTGTGTGGTTTTTTGTGCGTAACCATTAACGTTTTTTCATTTCCTTGAAGAGTCTCAGTAACTTTAATATATTGGTTCAAATATCTAACCACACACAAAGTAGGATCAATATGATAAGCTTGAAAGGTTACCTTGCTCCAGACATCCGTGGTCTGCTTTGTTTGATCAGCTCGTAAACATAGAACACAATATTATCTGTAGTCACATGCATACAGTCTAAACGCAACATTTGTAAAGTTTGCACTCTTTGAGCTGAGACCAGTGACATTAACATTATTAATTTCAATGTTAATCTTTCCAATGTCAACCCTTCAATTGGAGTCCATTGTCTAAGTAGCGTAAGTACAATGCTCACATCCCAAATCTCTGTGTATCTTGATTTGGGTAGATTAATGTTAAAGATTCCTTTCATGAATCTAGATATTAATGGATGTGACCCCATTGATTTCTGATCAGTCATAAGTCCTAAATAGGATGACAAGGCACTGCGTGCAGTGTTAATGGCACTGTAACTTAAATGTTGCTCAAAATGCAAATTGGCAAGGAATTCCAAAACATTTGCAATATTCACAATATCATAAGAAATATTTGACTGTGTGCAAAATTCTTCCCATTAACTTAATATGTGTCATATATTGTTTTTGTGTGCTATCTCGCCATGATGCGACTATAATTTCCATCGTTTTGTCCGATAATCCCAGCTCCTGCAGTGGTCTGGTCAAAACCTGTAGATTAATAAATTCATATATGCATATAATGGATAAATTTCTTTAGTTACTGGACGAATCAAAATATCACTACAGTTAGGAATCGACATATATGGCTCTTTAATCATATTCAGCATTACTGGGAACCAAAGTTGAGTTGGCCAATTTGGAACTACCAACAATCCAAAGGCAGAATCTTGTTCTATCTTCTTCAGACATCTCTGAATCAAAGCAAATGGTGGAAAAGCATAAAAGAACATATTTCCCCCAGCTTAACGAAACAGCATCTACTGCTACTGCATCTGGATCGTGTTCCCAAGACACATATTTAGGTAATTGATGATTAAGCCTTGATGCATACAAGTCAATTTCTGGTAACCCAAATTGGTGTATAATATTTTTAAAATATTGCTGGCTTAAGCATCCATTCCGTATAATCTTTAAATATCCTTGATCTTTTATCTGCCTCCACATTGTCTTTACCTGGAATGTAGCTTGCTGAAATCCATATTTGGCGATCAATACACCATTACCATATTTATTGACCAGACAATCACATGATACTGATCTAACTCCCCCCATGTGATAAATATATGCAACAGCCGTATTATTGTCTAACTGTATTAACACATGTACACCTTGTTTAACACAACAATATGCTTTTAGTCCATAAAAGCACCCAATAACTCCAAATAGTTAATACCATCAGCTTGAAGAAACGCTTCTTCTTGAGCTTTTTCATCTACCTCCACAATTGGAGGATGAATCTGTTGCCCCCCCCATCCGAGAGCACTAGCATCTGTTTGTAAAACCATTTCAGGCTGTTTAATCATGATATTTATTAGCAGCTTGTGGGACATTTTTTAACCCACCATTGTAATTCCAACACAGCTTCTTTTGTTAATTACATAGGCCTGTCAAGTGGCCTGCCTTCTCTTTGAGAGCTCGTATCTTGTCCCTTCGAAGATTTTGATAATGTAATGGACCAAATTCTACTGCAGGAAACGCTGCTACCAGTTTCCAATGGTTTTCGCTATTTCTCGGATGGAAGGATAAGGTTTGAATGAGATAATTACAAGTTACCAAAATATCATCGACTTTATCTGTTGGTAAAGTTATTAACATAGTCACTGAGTTAATTACAAACCCCAAAAGTTAATTGTTTGTGCTGGCTGCAGCTGGGACTTAATTGGATGAATCAAGAACCCTAGCTTACCACAAAGCTTTAGTAACTGAAACTGAGTTCTCAGCTGACTCTTGATAATCACAAATGATCAGAATGTCATTGAGATAAGCCATAATAATGTGCATTTGTGCTCTTAATTGGGCTAAACTGGTTTCAACAGTTTCGTAAAAGAGTCTAAGAGCCGAACTCAGTCCATTTGGCAAAGCTTAACTGCCATAATTGTCCCAACCAATTAAATTTTAAGTACCACCGAAAAAACTGATGCATAGGTACAGAATAATAGGCGTCTTTTCATCAATCTTAGCCATATAACAACCTGCTGAATTAAATATTTTGCAGTATTCAATGTCTCCATTTTAAAATGTTTGTATTCTACAAACTTATTTAGATCTGTAAGGTCCAGAATACTTCTGCAACCGCCATCTTTATTCCTTCTAAAAATATTAAAACAAATTGATGCTCGTGTTCATAAGTTTTTTTCCATTACCCCTTTTCCCAGATAATTGGGCAATTTGGACATTAATCTCTGCTTTTTTCAATTGCAGAAACACGAAAACATAAGCAGGTTTATTCTGTACAGGAGGATTAAACCCCTTCTTTAAAAGTAATAGTGGTTACTGAAACTGCTTGTAATAATACCGATCAAAAGTAATAGTAAGCCAGTCTTTATAAACTTTTTGTAATCTCCCTCTAACTGGAGATTAATCCGCAGTTTCTTTAAGCATAGAACAAATCTTTTAATTCCTCTCCATATGAGCGTGGTGGTCTCCTTTTCCCCCCAATTCGGGTAAGTATTTGGCTGTGCAGTATAATAAGACTTCCTTGACATATTTCTGCCTCTATTTCCCAAAAACATATCCCCTTCTGGGCGAAAAATACCTTTTTGTCCAAAGACAAAGGTTTCATGCAGCTAAAATATTTAACTTTTCATCCAATTTTAATAATTTAGGCAGATTACTCCAAACAGACAACCAGGAGCTTAAACACCACTTGCTCGACACAGGTATGCAAACCTTGGGTGAAAAAATGGGCCAAATAGCCATACAAAATTTCATAGAAAGAATTGCACAATAGCGTCTTTTTCTTTTTCCTTTTTTTTTTTTTTTTTTTATCCATCTCCGCAAAAGCCATAATAGCAGCAGAATAATTTGTGAGGATTTTTGAACCTCACTACTTGACGCTCTCATATTTGGGGTCATGGATGCCCATATCAACGGATAAAACGTAGGCACTTCCAATGAGGCACAATTTCTTGTGCGGTGCAATTTTTATATTTCAATCATCACAGAAACATGAAGTTGGTGAGATACCATATATATATGTTGGCAGCTAGGTTTTCTTCCATAGCCTCACCACTTCCTTCATATATAGCAATTTCTTTTGCTATCCCAGGCACATTTGGCCTTTTTTTTTTTTTCTTTTTCTTTTTTTCTTTTTCTTTTTTTCTTTTTTATTTATTTTGTGGTGTGCTTTCAAATGCAAATCACCATCAACAGGGTCTGCCTTCTGCAGCCCTAAATCAATTGGGATTTCATCCCATGAGACTTCTTCCGGCCCAAATCCTGGGTCCGGAGTTCCAACTCGCAATTAGGCCCACAGCCATATTCAGAATAATTAAACCCCTCAGGGCTTTTTTAGGAACCTTCTGGGTACTATGACCCTAGTCTCATAATAATTTGGAGAACTTTCTCCATATGCTCCATAATTAGTTCCACGTAGTTTAATTATCTGGAGGACTTGCAATATCAGAGTCATCAAAACCACGGGCCCTCTCAGATTTTTTTTTTTTTTTTTAATTTTTATTTTCGGGAGCATTTCTCTCCGTGGTTATCATTTTTGGAAACTAATTCGCTAACGGGTATATCTGTGGCCACCGGTATCGGAACCGGCTCCGCACTAGCTTTCCCGTATATTTTATTTTCACCCCAGGAAGCATTTTACCCGCGAATTTTCTTTTACTTCATAATCTGTGCTATCCAGCACTTAACTTGACTCTGACTTGATTTAACATAACTATTACTGCTGGACCTACCCCAGCGTCTGCTAAAAAATCCCTACTTTGCTGCACTTACCTGCGGGGCCGTTCCGACCGCTGCGAGGAGCTGCTCCTTACTGCAGCTCCTCCTTCCGCCGTCAGCGTTGACGTCATGCCGTTGCCAGCGTGAGGCGGGTTCTTCACGTAGTCACTCACGTGACTCCGAAGTAAAATCTGAGACGATTATTCAACATTATATACTCAAATCGAATAGCTAATAAAGACTTAGCAGTCATCTCGCTAGACGCTGAGAAAGCATTCGATCAAATTGAATGGCCCTATTTATTTTCGGTGATGGAAAATTTTCAATTAGGTGAGAAGTTTTGTACATGGGTTAAGCTTTTATATACCAATCCGACAGCCAGAATAATGACAAATCAAATGTTGTTATTAAAAAAAAATTGATTTATCTAAAGGTTGTAGACAAAGATGTCCGTTATCACCGTTACTATTCGCCCTTGTTATAGAACCACTAACAGAAAGAATTCGAGCTCATCCAGAAATATATGGGTATAATACTAAAAATACAGTTAATAAAATTTCTCTATATGCAGATGATGTATTACTATATATTACAAACCCAGAAATTAGCACCCCTAACCTGTTAAATCTTATAACTCAATTTGGTTTATTCTCGGGATATAGAATCAACTGGAAGAAGAATGAGATTATGCCAATAATGGAACCTAATTATATATATTGCAACAATCACCTTTTAAAATAGTAAATGAAAAATGTAAATACTTAGGAATCTATGTGAACCAAGAAATATACTTTTTTATTTAAATCAAATTTTGTGCCTTTACTTAATAAATTGCATAAGAATATTCAATATTGGAAAACGCTTCCTATTTCAATGCTCGTTAAAATTAATGCAATTACAATGATTTTTCTTCCTCAACTTCTATACCTCTTCCAATCAATTCCAATACACCTCCCTAAAAAGGTCTTTTAAAAAATTGACTCTATTGTAACAAGTTTTATTTGGAATTATAAGAATCACAGAATAAGTAAAAAACACTTATGTAAATCTAAGACGAATGGAGGATTAGTCTTACCAAATTTCTTATTTTATTTCTGGGCAGTCAATGTCAAAAACTTAAATTTCTGGTTGGAAGATATGGATCAACAACCAGACTCGTTAAAGATGGAAAAGGAGGATTCTCTGCCATTTGAAATTGGCCCGATTTTCCTACAAAATTGAATAAAAAGATCTATAGTGAAAATCCAATAATACATAGCGGTATTCGAATTTGGAAACAAATAAAAAAGACATTAAAATTGGATGATTTATCACTTTCGCTCCCTATCGATACCCTTCATTTAAGCCTTCGGTATTGGATAAAGGCTTTACACAATGGAAAAACTATGGAATTAAAAAGATGGGACGTCTTTATAGAAAAGGTGTGTTCCTCTCGTTTCTGGAGGTCCAACAGAATTATGGATTTCATTCAAATAATTTTTTTAGATATCTACAATTGAAAGATTATGTTAAATCACATACACAAGAATACAGAATTAGAGAGCCAGAGATTCTAGATGAATGTTTGAATAAACATCCCAACACAGTCAAATTAATATCATATATTTATAATATTCTGATAGCGAGAATCCGTCGACGGAATCACATAGACAAGCATGGGAAAATGAATTAGTTCAACCCATAACGAAAGATATTTGGGATGAAAGTCTACAACATATACATCAATGTTCGTTAAACGCCAGAAATTCTTTAATATAATTTAAAATTACACAGATTGCATTATTCTAAAACAAATTAAATAGAATTTTTCCTAATATCTCTCCTATCTGCGATAAATGTCAATACTCTGAGCTAATTTAACCCATACCTTTGTAAATTGCATAAAAATTAAAACATTTTGGGTGGATATTTTTTAAATTATTTCCATAGTGGTTAATATTCAACTGGATCCCGATCCTAAATTAATAATATTGGGCATATCTGAACAATACCTAAAACTGACAATAAACCAAAGAAAATTCCTGGATTATAGTATAATAACTGGGAAAAAACTAATATTTTACTTCGGAGTCACGTGAGTGACTACGTGAAGAAACCAGCAAAAGAGAAAGTAAAAGTTAAAATCAGAGTTACGCTGGCGTACTGATTTAGCCAGATAAATGGAAAAGAAAAATGGAGAAGTCTCAAAGGAAAATTTCGCGGGTAAAAAGATCGTCCCGGCGTGAAGCTAAAGAAACGGGACAAGAGTTTAGTGCGGATCCGGTTCCGATACCGGTGGCCGCTGATTCACCCGTTAGTGAGACTATAATTTCTCCAGAAATACAAACCACGGAGGAAAATGTTCCTAGAAAAAGTAAAAAGAAATCCGTGAGGCCCGTGGTTTCTGATAATGACTCTGATAATGAAAGTCCTCCGGATAATAAAGCTATATGGCTAAAAATGGAACATATGGAGAAAGTGCTCCAAAATAAATGAGACAAGGGTCACAGTACCCAGAAGTTTCCCAAAATGACCCTGAGGGGTTTGAATATACAGAATATGGCTATGTGCCAAATTGGGAATTTGAAACTCCGGACCCAGGATTAAGGGCGGAGGAAGTCTCATTGGATATAATTCCAAGTGTATCAGGGCTGCAAAAGACAGACCCTGCAAGTGGTGATGTGGATTATGAGTGCACACCACGAATAAAAAAAGAGGAGGCCAGATGTGCCTGAGATGGCAAAAGATTTTGCTATACCTGAAGGAAGTGGTGAGGCTATGGAAGAAAACCTAGCTGCCAGTATTAATTATATGGTATATCACCAAGTTCAAGATTCTGTGATGATTGAAACAGCAGAATTATATAAAAACACCGGAAAATTGCACCTCATTGAAGGTACCTACGGTTAATCCATCTATATGGACGCCTATGACTCCAGGCATGAGAGGACAAGAAATAAGATTTCAAAGAATCCTCAAATTGATTTCTGCTGCCATTACTGCTTTTGGAAGGCAAATGGAGGGGTTGGAGATGGATAAAATCCAAAAAGATACTTTGGGCTTATTATGCAATTCCTTCTATGAAATTAATTGTATGAGGAAAATTGCGATTCGGCCCCATATTTCATCCAAGGTTTGCAGGTCTGTGTCGATCAAGTGGTGTTCAAGCTCCTGATTATCTATTTAGAGAAAACCTGCCTAAACAAATAAGAGAAATGGATGAAGAGGCTAAATCTATTAGCCACATGAGACCTTTCGTCTTTGGACAAAAAAGGTATTTTTCATCAAGAAGGGGATTTGATTTTGGAAACAGAGGCAGGAGTATGATAAGAAAATATTATCATCCGACACAGCCTAATGTTCACCCGTATATGGGGAGAAGGAGACCACCACGTTCATATGGAGAGGTACTAAAAATGTATTCTATGCTTAAAGAAACTGTGGACAAATCTCCAGTTGGAGGGAGATTACAAATGTTTTATGATGAATGGCTTGCCATCACATCTGATCGGTTTATTTTACAAACAGTTTCAGGAGCTACTATTGCATTCAAAGAAGGTGTTAATTCTCCGGTACAAAATAAACCTGCTTATGGTTTCATGTTTTCTGCAATTGAAGAGGCAGAAATTAATGTGGAAATTGACAAATTGTTTAAAAAAGATGTTATTGAAAAAACTGTTGAACATGAGCATCAATGTGTGTCAAATATATTTCCAAGAAATAAAAAAGATGGTGGTTGCAGAATTATTCTGGACCTTACAAATCTTAATAAATTTGTCGAATATAAACATTTTAAAATGGAAACATTTAACACTGCAAGACATTTGATATCAGCAGGTTGTTATATGGCTACAATTGATTTAAAGGATGCGTACTATTCAGTACCAATACATCAGTTCTTTCGAAGGTATTTAAAATTTAATTGGCTGGGACAGCTGTGTCAATTCAAGCTTTACCAAATGGGTTAAGTTCAGCTCCCAGGCTCTTTACAAAGCTGTTGAAACCAGCTTTAGCACAATTAAGAGCACAAAAACACATCATTATGGCTTATCTGGATGACATTTTAATCATCAATAGTAATCAGGAATCAGCTGAAAAATCAGTTTCAGCAACTAAAACTTTATTTTTAGAAGTTAGGTTTCTTGATTCATCCAATTAAGTCCCAGCTGCAGCCAGCACAGTCAATTAACTATTTGGGGTTTGTGATTAACTCAGTTACTATGTTAGTAACTTTGCCAACAGATAAAATTGATGATATTTTAGTGATCTGTAGGGGTCTCATTCACAAACCTTATCCCTCCATCCGAGAAGTAGCAAAGGTTATTGGTAAATTAGTAGCAGCATTTCCTGCAGTAGAATTTGGTCCATTACATTACCAAAACCTTCAAATGGACAAAATAAGAGCTCTAAAAAAGAGAGCAGGCCATTTTGATAGGCCTATGCAATTAACAAAAGAAGTTTTATTGGAATTACAATGGTGGATTGAAAATGTCCCACAAGCTGCTAAAAACATTCTGATACAACAGCCTGAGGTAATTTTACAAACAGATGCTAGTGCTCTCGGATGGGGGGCGACAGATTCATTTACCAGCTGTGGGGGTAGATGGACTGTCCAAGAGGAAATGTTTCTCCAAACATATGGTATTAACTATTTAGAATTATTGGGTGCATTTTATGGGTTGAAGGCATATTGTTCTACAAAAAAAGAATCTGCATATACTGATACAATTAGACAATAAAACAGCTGTTGCATATATTAATCACATGGGTGGAGTCAGATCGGTATCATGTGATTGTTTGGTCAATCAGATATGGCAATGGTGTATTAAGCACCAAATTTGGATTTCGGCAAATTACATCCCAGGTAAAGACAATGTGGTGGCAGACAATAGATCAAGGATGTTTAAAGACAACACAGAATGGATGTTGAACCCAGTAATTTTCAGTAAAATTGTGACTCAATATGGGTTACCAGACATTGATCTGTTTGCATCAAGACTGAATCATCAATTGCCTAAATATGTGTCTTGGGAACCAGATCCAGACGCAGTAGCAGTAGATGCTTTTTCACTAAACTGGGGGAATATGTTCTTTTATGCTTTTCCGCCATTTGCTCTGGTTCAGCAATGTCTGAAGAAAATAGAACAAGATTCTGCCACAGGATTATTGGTAATTCCAAATTGGCCGACACAACCATGGTTCCCATTGATGTTAAACATGATTAAAGAACCATATATGTCAATTCCTAGCAGCAGTGATTTATTGATAAAACCAGTAACCAAAGAAATTCATCCATTACATGCTTATATGAATTTGTTAATCTGCAGGTTTTGACCAGACCACTACAGAAGCTTGGATTGTCGGATAGAACTATGGATATTATAGTCGCATCATGGCGAGATAGCACTCAGAGACAATATATGACACATATAAAGAAATGGGAAAATTTTTGCAGACAAATATATCCTATCATACTGTGAACATTGCAAACATATTGGAGTTCCTTGCCGAGTTGCATTTTGAACAACATTTAAGTTACAGTGCCATTAATAGTGCACATAGTGCCTTATCATCTTATTTAGGACAAATCTCTGACCAGAAATCAATTGGATCACATCCATTAATATCCAGATTTATGAAAAGAATCTTTAACAAAAATCCACCCAAACCAAGATATACAGAAATTTGGGATGTTAGCATTGTACTTACCTTACTTAGGCAATGGACTCCAATCGAAGTTTTGTCATTGGAAAAGTTAACATTTAAATTAGTAATGTTAATGGCATTGGTATCAGCTCAAAGGGTGCAAACATTACAAATGTTACGTTTAGACTGTATGCATGTGACTGCAGATAACATTGTGTTCTATGTTTACGATCTGATCAAACAAAGCAGACCAGGAGAACTGGAGCGAAGGTAATGTTTCAAGCTTATCCCATTGATCCAACGTTGTGTGTAGTTAAACATTTGAATCATTATGTAAAAGTTACCAAAACTCTTCGAGGAGATGAAAAATCATTAATGATTACGCATAAGAAACCACACACAAAAGCTTCAGTGCAAACAATCTCAAGGTGGTTAAAACAGGTGTTACTTTTAGCAGGAGTAGACACTGATGTGTTCAAATCTCACTCCACCAGGGCAGCAGCGACATCCGCGGCGATGTTACAGGACGTACTACTCGAACATATTTTAGAAACCGCAGGGTGGTGTAAAGAAGAAACTTTTTCAAAGTTCTACAATAAACCTGTTCACACAATGACAGGCTTTGGACACGCGGTGTTGGGTTCACTATAATCACCTGCTTTGTTTCACTATTGATTGATATTATCAATTATGTTATCACATATCTTTTATCACTTTGTAATGGTTCCCTCAGGTGTAAAAAGAGGGTTATTATATGTTCTTTTATCATTAAAAGATTTATGGAAAGAACTAAAACTAGTCTGGTTATTCTCATGTATGTGTTGACCTAGCCGGACTGTCGTATGGAAGAATTCTACGACATGAAAAACACAGAAGCTTCAAAATCTTCACGTAGTCACTCACGTGACTCCGAAGTAAAATAGTAAGATTAAACGAGAACTTACCAGTTCGAAGTTTGATCTTTATTTTATGAGGAGTAACGATGAGGGATTACGTGCCCTCCACTCCACACCCTCATAAAATAAATGATCATCTGGTAGTTCTAAATCTATGATGAGCCTTACTATCTTACTCCGGCTATTGTGTTCTGTGGTTTTCATGCCGCTGCTTTGAAGTATGCCGTTCCAGCGCCAGGCGGGGCTTCTTCACGTAATCCCTCATCGTTACTCCTCATAAAATAAAGATCAAACTTCAAACTGGTAAGTTCTCATTTAATCTTACTATTAAATTTTTGGAAAAACTCTGCATCCCCTACAATTAAAATGTGGATTATGGAGATGTCAGAGACCTTAAATCTGGAAAAAATTAGATTTGTCTTAATTGACAAACCAGAATTATTTATTAGTATATGGTTGCTGTTCATAGATTATTTGAAGGGGTAGAATGGGCCAGCGCTGAGGTTTGACGAAAGCTTGAACCCAGGACTAGACAAATAGTTTTGTTTTCTTACCTATGGACCTATCTCCTAAGTTGTATTATGAATAGTTTATTTTATGTTTCTATGTTTTTTTTTATTTTTCTTTATTTTTTCTATCTATTAAAAAAATAATAATTAGAGTCAATGTTAATATGTAACCGATAAATGTAGACTCCTGCTACAATGGTAGTGGAATCCTTGGAATCCTGAATATTTAATATATAACCATTTAACAAAGTTTGTAATGGTTTGGGCTAGTATATGTACATGCCTCTAATAAAAGTTAACTATAAAAAATAAACAATAAAAAATTAATGAATAAATAAATAAATAAATAAATAAAAACTATCCCGCATACATTCCAAGGGGCGGAAGATGACTCATTGATGGCTAACATGGCAATAGACCTAGGAACGGAAATGACCATGAGCAATACATGCACTCAACAAGAACCATGCGCACAATCATCATCCGAGAAGAGGCTTCAGGTCTGCTCCTGCGGCTGGATGAAAATAACATCTTCAAAGGGCCTGAAAATACATCAAGGAAAGAAAGGGTGCTTGAGAGAGGGAAAACAGGGACCTCGCATTGATAAGTACTTCTTGAGAAGTCAATCAAATAAGTCGAATGAAGTCCAGCGACTGGAGACTCACCAAAGTCCGCAGGGCATCAGCCCCCCTGATGAAGGAAACTCAAGCACAATTACGCAAGCAGAGGAAGAAAACCAGCAATGGAGAAAAAGATCAGCGGAAGAAAACATCGCGTCAAATGGCCTGGAGCTTCGGAGAAGAAAGAATGGGAGACCATAAATGTAGACCTGACCCGTATCTTACAGGGTCTAAGGGGTACAGTTGAAAGAAAGCTTGATAAGATGGGGGACATCATCTATGGCTATGGAGCAGAAAATCGATATGGAATAAGGGAGAAAAAAATGAAAAGGCACCAGCTTTGGAAAAAAATAAGTCCAGACGGCAAAAGGAGATGGAATGCCTAAATCCGGGAGAGAGGCAGCTCAAGAAGCAGTGGAGGAAGGAATCTGATAGTGAGAAGGAGGGCATCAACATTCTCCAGGGAAACATCAAAAACCGTTTAGCAACCCTGAGACGAGCAGAGTACCTGCGGAAATCAAGAAAAATGAAAGAACGAACGAGATCACGCTTCTTCAAGGACCCCTATAAGTTCGTAAAATCACTTTTCATCAAGGAAAAGGGAGGAGACCTGAAAACATCAAGGCAGGAGCTGGACGAGCATCTGGAAAGAATGCATGCGGATGACAAGAAACACCAGAAGATAGCCATTCCATCGGACATTCCACCAATTGGAACAACCAGAGCACAAGATGGACATTAGTCCTCCAAAGTGGAGGGAGGTGGAACAGACAGTAAAGCGGGCAAGAGCATCTTCAGCCCCAGGGCCAAATGGGGTTCCGTATCGACTCTACAAGGGTGCTCCTGATATTCTTCGCTTCTGTGGAGGCTAATGAGAGTGGCTTGGGAGACGAAAGTCATACCCAAAGCATGGCGCAGGGCAGGAGGAATCCTGATTCCGAAAGAGAAGGAATCCACAGATATCAGCCAATTCCGCCCGAATCAGTCTCCTCAATGTAGAGGGTAAGATTTTTCTTCAGCTTCATAGCTCAGAGGATGACCAGCTATTTAGAGAGAAACAACCTTGTGGATACAAACAGTCCAAAAAGCAGCATCCCAGGGTTCTCTGGATGTCTCGAACATACCAGCATGATTTGGCACCAAATCCAGACTGCAAAAAAAGAAGAGAGATCTGCATGTCGTTTTTCTTGACCTTGCCAAACGCGTTTGGAACTGTCCCTCACAGTTTCCTTGGGCATCCTTTGACTTCTTCAGGATACCAGAAACTATCGCAAGCCTTGTCAAGGCTTATTTTCAAGATCTGCAGTTCTGTATCACCACACCTGACTTCACGACCACATGGCACTGCATGGGAGATTGGCATTATGGCGGGGTGTACCATCTCCCCATTGGTTTTTACAATGGCTATGGAAGTCATCATAAGGGCCTCCAAGTGGGTAGTGGGTGGCGAGCGGGCTGAAGTCTGGAGTCCGTCTACCACCCATCAGGGCCTACAATGGATGACATGACAGTCATAACAACAACAGCACCTTGCACCAGGCGCCTTTTAGGGAAGCTTCAAGAGAACATCACTGGGGTTAGAATGAAATTCAAGCCATCCAAATCAAGAAGCATTTCCATAATCAAAGGCAAACTGACAGATCAAAGGTTCTTCATTGATCAAGAACCTATTCCAACTGTGTCAGAGAAGCCAATCAAAAAGTCTGGGAAGATGGTATAACTCCCAACTGAAAGACACTGATCAGGCTAATGAGTTTAGGCAAGAGGTCATCAAAGGTCTGGCGAACATTGACCGATCCATGCTGCTGGAAAGCTGAAAATTTGGTGCCTGCAGTTTGGGTTACTACCTTGCCTATGTGGGCCACTAACCATGTATGACATCACCCTCACAAGAGTAGAGAAGATAGAAGAACAATCAGCTCTTTCGTGAGAAAGTGGTTAGGTGTTCCTCGGTGCCTGAGCAGTGTAGGCCTGTACGGTCAGGGGGTACTCCAGCTGCCTCTCTCTAGTCTCACAGAGGAGTTCAAGTGCACTAAAGTCAGACTAGAGATGACCCTGGCAGAATCAAGGGACACTGTCATCCGAGCTGCTGCTCCAACCCTGGCAACAGGAAAGAAGTGGATGGCTAAGAATGCAACACAGCAGGCAAAATCTGCTCTCCAGCAAGGCGACATAGTAGGGCAAATCCAACATGGAAGAAGTGGCTTGGGGCTTGGTGGAAAGCGACCTTGCTGGAACAAGGCATCATCACTGGAGCGCCGGAAGTTGGTCGCGGCCGAAGTCCGCCGACAGGAGGAGTTGAGTAGGTGTGTCAAGGCTGTGTCGCAAGCTAAACAGGGCCAGTGGACGAGATGGGAGAGTGTGGAAAAGAGGAAGATCAGCTGGAAGGACCTGTGGGAGATGGAGGCGAGCAGGATACGTTTCCTCATTCGGGCAACCTATGATGTCCTTGCTAGCCCAAAAAATCTCAACCAATGGCTCGGCGAAGATCCATCATGCCCCCTGTGTTCAACACCAGCCACACTTAGGCACATTTTCACTGGGTGTAAAGTAAGCCTCTCCCAGGGACGGTACACCTGGAGACATATTCAAGTGCTCAAATGCCTGGCAGCGTTTCTGGAACGCAGGAGAACAGCCAACAATGCCTTGCCGCCCAGAGCAACCAACCCAGTTAAGACAATTGCCTTTGTTCGGGGGGGGGGGGGGGGGGGGGGGGGGGGGGGGGGGGGGGGAACAAAGGCAATGGAAAATTCCACCAAGGGCCAGGCTTGGACAGCTGGAGGCAGCCCGGGATTGGCAGATGCTGGTGGATGTGTACTTTGTGGAGCTCACAGTCCCTTGGGAGGATGCTGTGCAGGAAGCCTTCGAAAGAAAGAAACTGCGATATACAGAGCTTGCAGCGGAGGCAGAACAGCGGGGCTGGAGAGCTAAGATCTGCCCGGTAGAAATTGGATGTTGAGGATTTGTGGCAACATCTACTTTAATACTGATGAAGGACCTGGGTATCAGAGGACAAGCCCCAGGCCATCAAAGAAACATCACGGGTAGCAGAGCGGAGTAGCCAGTGGTTCTGGCTGAAGAGGAAAGACCCCATTTGGTCTCCCAAATAACCGACTAGACAGATGCAGAGGGGGGTGGTTCTGGGACGCCAGAATGCACCGCTGAGCCTACTGGAGACGTCGTGGGTTCAATCAGCGAAACGTTGATGAAAGTAGGTGCCCACTTGATAACCACAATGACGTGACTGCCTAGCCTTTCTCAACATCGGAGGAGCATAGGTGAGTGCAGAAGGCTCCCATCACCATCGGGAGTAAATTGATATTTGGCACCTTGGATTTTAACATCTAGTCCTGTGTATTTGCAAACAAGAAATCATCTTCCTCGGCACCCCTGTCAATTTGATTCACCCAATCTATATGCAGATTGAAGTCACCCATTATAACTGTGTTACCCTTGTTGCACGCACTTCAAATTTCCTGTTGGATGCCATCCCCAACTCCAATACTACTGTTAGGTGGCCTGTACACAACTCCCACTAGCGATTTCTGCCCCTTAGAGTTTTGCAACTCTACGCATATCAATTCCACATCCTCCATGCTAATGTCCTTCCTTTCTATTGCATTAATCTCCTCTCTCACCAGCAACACTACCCCACCTCCTTTTCCTTTCCGTCTATCCCTCCTGAATATTGTATATCCCTGGATGTTCAGCTCCTAGCCTTGGTCACCCTGGAGCCATGTCTCCGTGATCCCAACTATAGCATAGTCATTAATAGCTATCTGCACCTTCAACTCATCCACCTTATTACGAATGCTCCTCGCATTGAGACACAAAGCCTTCAGGCTTGTTTTTACAGCACTTGTACCCTTTATACAATTATGTTGACAAGTGGCCCCTTTTGATTTTTTTACTGGATTTGTCTGCCAGCCACTATTAATTTTCACCTTGCTACCACTTGCTTCTATTGTCATTTTATACCCCTCTTTCTCTCTGCTGACACCTTTAAGACACCCACAACCTCTTATTCTCTATTTATTATTTTTTTCTTCATCCCCCGTACATGTTGGGTCTGAGTGCTTCCCTTCTCTGCCTCCTGCCTCAGACACCGTCTCCTAGCTATCTCTATTTCAGTCCCTCCCCCCAACCTATCTAGTTGCTTGCACTTCTAATTTCCTGTTTGATGCCATCATAATATATCCAGTAAAACGCGATTAAATATAGTCAGAGGGTCTCCATTGAGGTAGATGGTAGGGCAGGAGAGTTCTCTAGTTGGTGATAGGATGGTTCAGTTCTCATTATCAGTTGAGAAGAATCTCTCCCTGAATCATGAGGTGTGCATTTTCACACCTCTGTACCTCTAGTTTTAGAGTAGCCCGTTCTGGGGTAAAAACTGTAGCTATTAGTTTTATTTATGGCATTCATGATTTGATAAACCCTTTAAGGAGTCACCCCTTATAACTCAACCTTCTTAGCCCAGGTAACATCCTTATAAATGTTTTTTGGTGCCTTTCTATTTGATAATCTTCCCACAGTATGGTCACCAAAACTGTACCGAGCACCCTAAATGTGGCCAAAATGCTGGAGAAACTCAGCGGGTGTGGCAGCATCTATGGAGTGAAGGAAATAGGCAACGTTTCGGGTCGATATTTAAGAGTGAGTTTGGATGTGGCCCTTGTGGCTAAGGGGATCAGAGGGTATGGAGAGAAGGCAGGTACGGGATACTGAGTTGGATGATCAGCCGCCATGATCATATTGAATGGCGGTGCAGGCTCGAAGGGCTGAATGGCCTACTCCTGCACCTAATTTTCTATGTTTCTATGTTTCTATGTTTCGTCGAAACCCTTCTTCGACCCGAAACGTTACCTATTTCCTTCGCTCCATAGATGCTGCTGCACCCGCTGAGTTTCTCCAGCATTTTTGTCTACCTTCGATTTTCCAGCATCTGCAGTTCCTTCTTGAATCCTAAAAGTGGCCTTAGCAATGTGTAGGAAGGAACTGCAGATGTTGATTTACACCGAAGATAGACAAAAGATGCTGGAGTAACGCAGTGGGTCAGGAGAAAAGGAATAGGTGATTTTTTGGGTTGAGACTCTTCTTCAGACTCTGAATCTGAATCTGAATCTTCAGAGTTTGAAGAAGTGTCTTAATGCAAAACGTCACCCATTCCTTTTCTCCAGAGATGCTGCCTGCTCCGCTGAGTTACTCCAGCATTTTGAGTCTATCTTTAGTGTCTATCTACAGTGGTCTTAGCAATGTCTTACATAGCTGTAACATTACATCTCAATCCTGTACTCAATACACTAGGAGGCACATTGGCACAACAATAGCGTTGCTGCCTTATAGCGCCAAAGACCTGGATTTGTTCCTGACCACGGATGCTATCTGTATGCAGTTTCCTTGTTCTCCCTATAACATGTGGGTTTTCTCTGGGTGTTCCGGATTCCTCCCACATATCAAAGATGTACAGGTTTGTAGGTTGGTTGGCTTCTGTAAATTGCACCATTGTGTAGGATAGAACTAGTGTATGTATACATGCACGTAGTGATCACTGGTTGGCACAGACTCGGTGGGCTGATGGGTCTGTTTCCACAAGGTATCTCTAAGCTAAACTAAACATTGACTGATGAAGGCAAGCATGCCATATGCTTTCTTGACCACCCCATCTACCTGTGTCACCAATTTCAAGGAATTATATGCCTGGTGAGAATCCAGAGCAACTTCTCCCGTGGTGTGGTGTTGTGTGGTGGCGCCTAACGGCAGCGGCTTGACTGCAGTCGTTCGTCTTTTTTAAATTTTTGTGTCATTAAGTGTATGTTTTGATTCTAGTTTTTATGATTTTTTTAGCTGTGTATATGTGGGGGGTGGGGGGGGGGGCGAAACCGTTTAATCTCTTCCCTGTACGGGGATCCGACTTTTTCCCTGTCGGGTCTCCGGTGTCGTTGGGCCTAACATCGTGGAGCCGGCGCCGGCCTCCAACCAGGACCAACCTGAGGGCTCCAGTCGCGGAGCCTGCGGACCCGCCATTGGGAGCTGCCCGTCTTCGGAACGGGACAGCTGTGGTCGCGCACGGCTGCAACCCAACTTCGGAGCTTCGGAGGCTCCGGCCGTAGGCTTGGTGGACAGGAGCATTGGGAGCTCGCAGGTCCCTGGTGGGAGACCGCTTTTCAGATCTCCCGCAACGGCAACTTCTCCCGCCGGAATCGCGGGGTTTAAATGACTTGGAGCGGGGCCTAACATCGCCCCGCACAGCTTAAACGGCCACAGGACTTACCATCATCGCCTGCCGGGGGCTTTAACATCGTGAGCCCCAGTCGCCTCGGCGCTGCAGTTGGACTGCTGGACTGCGGGAGAAGAACAAAGGGAAGATAAGACTTTTGCCTTCCATCACAGTGAGGAGGTGTTGGAGATTCACTGTGATGGGTGTTTGTGTAAATTGTGTCAAGTGTGGGTCTTGTTTTTTTTTTGTATTGTTAAGACTGTAGAAAATGCAATTTCATTCAAACCAAGCTGTTTGAATGACAATAAAAAGCATTCTATTCTATTCTATTCCTTTTCTCAAGATGCTGTCTGATCTGCTGAGTTACTCCAACTTTTTGTGTATTTTCATACCGTTAGAAAGATGAGGAGGAATTTATTTGGTCAGAGGGTGGTGAACCTGTGGAATGCTTTGACACAGACGGCTGTGGAGGCCATCATTTGGGTATTTTTAAAGCAGAGATTGACACATTCTTGATTAATAAGGGTGTCAAGGGTTATGGGGAGAAGGCAGAAGAATGGGGTTGAGAGGGAAAGATAGATCAGCCATGATTGAATGGCAGAGGTGACTCACTTTAGAGTTTAGTTTGGAGATACAGCGTGGAAACAGGTCCTTCAGCCATCGAGTCCAGAACAACCAGTGATCATCCGCACACTAGTTCTATTCTACACACTTGGGACAATTTACAGAAGTCGATTAACCTCCAAAGCTGCATATCTTTGGATAGCGGGAGGAAACCGGAGCACCCAGAGAAAAACCACGTGGTCAAGGGATACTGAGTTGGATGATCAGCCATGATCATATTGAATGGCGGTGCAGGCTCGAAGGGCTGAATGGCCTACTCCTGCACCTAATTTCTATGTTTCTATGTCAACGCGAGAACATACAAACTCTGTACAAACAGCACCCATAATCAGTATCGAACCCAGGTCTCTGGTGCTGTAAGGCAGCAACTCTACTGCTGCGTCACAGTGCCGACTCGATAGGCCGATTGGGTTAATTTTGCTCCTATGACATGAACTCATTAACATGATATTAAATGCATCTTTGCAAATGCTATAGTTAATTAGAGGAGTTTCTAACATCTTTCATTCTTTCCTGTTTATATCGAGGGCCCCTGACCAAGATTTCCCTCCCTGAAGTTAAATGTAACACACAGAAACCCAAGAGGTTTTACTGGCACAATAATTTCTATGCAAAGACATTCATTTGCAACAGTAGGGTGAGATACATACTATGATATTCACCATATTTTTCACTCCGTCTCCACAATTCAGCTCCATTGATTCCAATGGATGGAAGTTCCATTTAGAGTCATAGTTATAGCGTCATACATGAGGAAGCAGACCATTCAGCCCAACATCACCGACCAACATGTACCATCCATATTTGTCCGATCTGGTTGCATTGGGCACATGTCCATTTAAACCTGTTCAATCCATGTCAAATTGTTTCTTCAACGTTGCAATAGTCCCGGTCTCAACCACCTCCTCTGGCAACTTGTTCCATACACCCACCACACTTTGTGTGAAAAAGTTACCCCTGAATTCCTATTAAATCTTTCCAACCTCACCTTGAACTGTGTTGTTTTTTCTCTCCACACGAACATCAATTCAAACTTTATGTGTAAGAAGGAACTGCAGATGCTGGTTTACACCAAAGATAGACACAAAATCCTGGTGCAACTCAGCGTGTCAGGCAGCATCTCTGGAGAAAAGGAATAGGTGACGTTTTGGATCGAGACAACTTCATCACATCCATTCAAACTTTATGTTAGATTTAACATTCAAAATACCTCCATATTTAGTTTAGAAACATAGAAACATAGAAAATAGGTGCAGGAAGAGGCCATTCGTCCCTTTCAGCCAGCATCGCCATTCTTTGTGATCATGGCTGATCGTCCCCAATCAATAACCCGTGCCTGCCTTCTCCCCATATCCCTTGATTCCACCAGCCCTTAGAGCTCTATCTAACTCTCTCTTCAATCCATCCAGTGATTTGGCCTCCACTGCCCTCTGTGGCAGGGAATTCCACAAATTCACAACTCTCTGGGTGAAAAACTTTTTTTCTCACCTCAGTCTTAAATGGCCTCCCCTTTATTCTAAGACTGTGGCCCCTGGTTCTGGACTTGCCCAACATTGGGAAATTTGTTCCTGCATCTAGCTTGTCCAGTCCTTTTATAGTTTTATATGTTTCTATAAGATCCCCTCTCATCCTTCTAAACTTCAGTGAATACAAACCTAGTCTTTTCAATCTTTCCTCATATGATAGTCCCTCCATCCCAGGGATCAATCTCGTGAACCTATGCTGCACTGCCTCAATCACAAGGATGTCCTTTCTCAAATTAGGAGACCAAAATTGTACACAATACTCCAGATGTGGTCTTATCAGAGCCCTATACAGCTGCAGAAGAACCTCTTTACTCCTATACTGAAATCCTCTTGTTATGAAGGCCAGCTTAGATTTCTTCACTGCCTGCTGTACCTGCACGCCAACTTTCAGTGACTGGTGTACAAGGAAACACAGGTCTCCCTGTACCTCCCCCTTACCTTGCCTAACCTAACCTTAACAAATAATAATCTGCCCCCTTGTTTTTGCCGACAAAGTGGATAACCTCACACTTATCTATATTATACTGCATCTGCCACGCATCTGCCCACTCACTCAACCTGTCCAGGTCAACCTGCAACCTCCTAACATCCTCATCACAGTTCACACTGCCACCCAGCTTTGTGTCATCCGCAAACTTGCTAGTGTTGCTCATAATTCCCTCTTCCAAATCATTAATATATATGGTAAACAGTTGCGGCCCCAACACCGAGCCTTGCAGCACTCCACTCACTACTGCCTGCATTTCTGAAAAGGACCCGTTCACTCCTACTCTTTGCTTCCTGTCTGCCAACCAATTTTCTATCCATGTCAACACCCTACCCCCAATACCATGTGCTCTAATTTTAATCACCAGTCTCCCATGCGACCTTATCAAAGGCTTTCTGAAAGTCTAGATACACTACATCCACTGGCTCCACTTCATCCATTTTACTTGTCACATCCTCAAAAAATTCCTGAAGATTAGTCAAGCATGATTTTCCTTTCATAAATCCATGCTGTCTTGGACTAATCCTTTTACTGCTATCCAAATGCCCCATTATTACCTCTTTAATAATTGACTCCAGCATCTTTCCCACCACCAATGTCAGGCTAACTGGTCTGTATTTTCCCTCTCGCTCCTTTCTTGAAATGTGGGATAACATTTGCTATCCTCCAGTCCACCGGAATTTATCCTGAATCTTTTGAACATTGAAAAATGATCACCAATGCGTCCACTATTTCTAGAGTCACCTCCCTGAGGACCCTGGGATGCGGACCATCAGGCCCAGGGGATTTATCATCCTATTAGCCTACCCAATACTATTTCTCGCCAGATGAAATTTTCTTTCAATTCCTCTACCTCCTTAGATCCTCTATCCTCCAGTACTTCTGGGAGATTGTTTGTGTCTTCCTTAGTGAAGACAGATCCGAAGTACCTGTTCAACTCTTCTGCCATTTCCTTGTTCTCCATAATAATTTCACCTGTGTCTGCCTTCAAGGGACCCACATTTGATTTTGCTACTCTTTTTCCCGTAACATATCTAAAGAAGCTTTTATTATCCTTCTTTATATTCCTGGCCATCTTCCCCTCGTACTTCTTCTTTTCAGTCCGTATTGCCCGTTTTGTTTCCTTCTGTTGTCCTATGAAAGTTTCCCAATCCTCTGGCTTCCGGCTACTCTTTGCTGTGTTATACATCTTTTCTTTTAGTTTTATTCTATCCCTAACTTCTCTTGTTAGCCACAGTTGCCTCCTACTCCCCTTAGAATCTTTCTTCCTTTTTGGAATGAAATGATCCTGTGTCTTCCGGATTATGCCCAGAAATTCCTGCCATTGCTGTTTAGTTTAGTATCACCAGTGAAAAGCTTCTATTGCATGGAATGTGGATGAAACTGGAGAAACTCTACATGGTCACAGGGAGAACATAAAGCTACTCTGTGTAGGAAAGAAATGCAGATGCTGATTTAAATCGAAGGTAGACACAAAATGCTGGAGTTACTCAGAGGGACAGGCAGCATCTCTGGAGAGAAGGAATGGATGATGTTTCAGGCCGAGACCCTTCTTCAGTCTCCGAACTCCGTACAGGCAGCACCCGCAATCAGGATTGAACCTGGGTCTCTGGTGCCATGAGGTAGTAACTCTACCGCTGCGCCATTGTGCCACCCAAAATGATAAGGATGGGAATTTTTAAATGAAGGTGTTGGTGGATCAGTGGTCAGTATCAATCAAGAAGGACAAAGGGTGAAGAGGAAAATCTATTGCAAGGTGACAATTCAACCTGCAGTCGACTCTACATACGGTGCTATTTCCTCACAGTTTACATATTTAATTAATTCAATAATTTAATTACGATTACATTTATTGCAAATTAAGCCTAGTCCAAGACAGTGAAATTAGCACCATACCAGGAGTCTAGTTTTTCCACTTAATTAACTTAAACCCAAGACAGGGTCTGATTGAAGCTACAAATATCGAGAGCTCATGAGCAGCCAGCTGGACTTGTAGCACCATCCTACACACTAGGGACAATTTACAATTTTCACCAAAGCTAATTAACCTAATAAACCTGTATGTCTTTGAAGTGTGGGTGGAAACCAGAGCACCAGGAGAAAACCCTCATGGTTACAGGGAAGAATGTACAAACCCCATACAGACAGCACCCATAGTCAGGATTGAACCCGGGGTTTCTGTTGCTGTTAGGCAGCAACTGTACCACTGCCCCTGTTGTAAGTAAAAATATAATTGTTCTGTTGTTGAAACATATGACAACTAAACGCTCTTGACTCTAGCAAAAGTTTAGAGCGATATGGGCCCAAATCAATCAAATGGAGGCATAGATCGTAGAATTGTACAGCACTGAAATAGGCCCTTCAGCCCATCACATCTATGCCGACCTTTATGCCTGATACTGTGATCCCATTTGTCGCATTAGTTTAGTTTAGAGATACAACGTGGAAACAGGGCCTTCGGCCCATCAAGTCCATGCCAACCTGCAACCCCAGAACACTAACAAAATCCTACACACAATAGGGACAATTTATTATATTACCGAAGCCAATTAACGTGCAAACCTACACGTCTTTCGAGTCTGGCAGGAGGCCGGAGCACCCGGGAAAACCCCACGCGGTTCACGGGGAGAACATATAAACTTTGTAGAGACAGCACCTGTAGTCAGGATGGAACCCAGGTCTCTGTCACTCTGAGGCAGCAACTCTACCACTGTGCCATCGTGCCACATTAAGTCAATATAATTTTATGTATTCTATTGAAATGTCTGCCTAAATGCATCTCAAACATGGTGATTGTATCTCGTTACACCAACAGCCTTTCCAACAGAGGGTCGAGGAGGGAGCCGCTGGCGATGAAGGACATGAGGAGTGGGCCAGTGTGAGGAAGTTGGGCCGAAGGACCTATTTTCACACTGTACCACTCTATGACTATGATCCAGTACATCAAGTTCGCAGGCATACCGGACTTTGGACTTGGACTTTGGACTTGGTCTGAAGAAGGGTCGCGACCTGAAATGTCACCCATTCCTTATCTCCATAGATGCTGCCTCAGCCGCTGAGTTACTTCAACATTTTATGTCTACCTCGGACCTTGGACTTCTTGGACCAAAAATGGCGGTGCCTGCCTGTGTAATATAAGTAAAAATAATTTTACTGTGCATTTGCATGTGTGACAAATAAAGCACCATTGAACCGTTGAACGATTGGTATCTCTCCAGCACAGTCACCATCACACAGGATAAGATTAGGCAGGTCATCTAAGTGGGCATGGACGGGTTGAGCCAAAGGGCCTGTTTATGTGTTGTATAACTCTATCACTCTATAAATTGAGTTTAAAGTTTTCCCTATATACATTAACCATTATCGGGTCAACGATACAAAAGATGACATACCTGACTACAGAACAGAAAATTCTACGTTTGATTCCAGGCTGGATTAAAACTCTGAGTGGCACAGTGGTGCAGCAGTAGAGTTGCTGCATCACAACGCTAGAGCACCGGGCTCGATTGCTGTCTGTATGGAGTTTGTACATTCTCCCTGTGACCTCATGGGTTTTCTGCAGGTGCTCTGGTTTCCTCCCACATTCCAAAGATACACAGGTCTGTACGGTGTGTAGAAAGGAACTGCAGATGTTGGTATATATCAAAGATAGACACAAAGTGCTGGAGTAATTCAGCGGGTCAGGCAGCATCACTGTAGAACAAGGTTGGGTGACGTTTTGGGGTTGGGACCCTTCTTCAGACTGAAAGTAGGGCTGCAGGGGCTGGGGTGTGGGGGTGGGGTGTGGGAAAGGGGGTTGCAGAGCAAGATTAATAGGTTTCCTTAAATGTTTGCCACTGTTTTAGTTTAGTTTCTTATCACATGTATCGAGATACAGTGAAAAGCTTTTGTTATATGCTAACCAGTCAGCGGAAAGACAGACATTTCTGTACGTGTGTAGTTTGCGAAACTGGGATAACATGGAACTAGTGTAGTTGCTCGGCCATGGAGTTAGTAGGTGAAAGGCCCGTTACCACGCTATTTTCTTGAAAAAAGAACAAACAAAGGTAACATGTAGGTGCAAACTTTACCAGTAGATGGCACTTAGGAGCAAGTTATGGAAGTCATTTCAGACTTGGGACATCACAACAGAAGTTCCTCAGAAAAGCATTTCAGGTCCAAAAACAAAACTAATGATTTTCCCTTTTGTATTAAAGACAGAGATGTTCCCTGATGGTTGAAACACAATTAAATCAGTTAAGAACATCAATGAATGCACATGAACAACTTCAAATATGGGTTGATAAGTGATGAGTGTCATTGACACCATTCTCCATGCCAGGCATTGAAAATAGAACATAGAACATAGAAAATAGAACATAGAACATAGAACATAAAAAACAGTGGTGCTGCAATAGATTAGTGTGCGCAGTTTGTACATTCCCTGTGATCGTGTGTGTTTTCTCCGGGTGCTCCGGTTTCCACCCATATTGCAAAGGCAACGGTTTTGGCCCGAAACATTGCCTATTTCCTTCGTTCCATAGATGCTGCTGCACCCGCTGAGTTTCTCGAGCATTTTTGTCTACCTTCAAAATGCGTGCTGATTTATATTATTATAGGCTTCGGTAGGGTCTTGATCTTCACACACCTTATGCCCTGGTTGACAAAAGGTTGCATTGGTTGCAAGAGTTGCTGCCTCACAGCGCCAGAGACCCGGGTTAATACTAGGTACGGGTGGTGTCTGTGCAGAGCTTGTACATTCTCCCTGCGTCTACGTGAGTTTTCCTCGGGTGCTCTGGAAAAAAAATTAGTGCTATGCATTAAAGTTCACATTAAAAATTCACAGTTCAAAAAACATTACATGGTGAATTAAACTATTATATCTGAATTTCCCAGTTCAAGCATTTCTGCTTAGTTTGGTTGTATTTTCACTTACAGTCAGTTTTATCTTATGATTTACATTTAGTTTTGTTCAGCAAGATCATAGGTTTGGAATCAACACGGTGGTGTGGCAGTAGTGGGAGTTGCTGCCTTGGAGTGTCAGAGACACAGGTTTGATCCTGGCTACTTGTGCTGTCTGTACGGAGTTTATACGTTCTCTCCATCAACTGCGCGGTTTTCTCCGGGTGCTCCGTTTTCCTCCCGCACTCCAAAGACGTGCAGGTTTGTAGGTTAATTGGTGTGTAAATTGCAAATTGTCCCGAGTACGTAGGATAGTGCTAGTGTACGGGTGATTGGTGGTCAGCACGGACTAGGTGGGCCGAAGGGATTGTTTCCACGCTGTATCTCTGAAATCTAAAGTAAAGTCTAAAGTACAACATAAGAACAGGCCCTTCAGCCCACAATGACTGTGCCAAAGATGATGCCAAGACCACCACTGCACACAACCCATATTCCACCTTTCCCTGCATATCCATGTGCCTATCCCAAAGTGATCCCATTACACTAGCGCTATCCTACACACTAAGTACAATTTACAATCTTTACCAAAGACAAATGACTTACAAACCATCTTTGGAGTGTGAATCCAGAACACCCAAAGAAAACCCGTGTGGTCACAGGGAGAAAGTGCGCACTCCATAAAGACAGCACCCGTAGTCAGAATTGAACTCATGTCTATCGTGCTATAAGGCAGCAACTCTACTGCTGTGCCACCGTGCTGGTCTGTTTGGGGTGGAGGCAATTGCAAGGAGAATGGATAGAGGTAATTAAACTCATTCAAGATATGCAGAGACATATTTCCCATTGGCAGAGGCACTGAGGTGAGGAATGCACCAAAAGAACCAAAATAGATAGATGTTTTATAATCAGATATTTATTAGGGTCTCTTATGCATAGTCATGTGTTATTGGGAAGAATATAGTGTTACAGCGACAGAGAAAGTGCAATTTTAAAAAGTACAAGGTCCGCTACTAGGTAGATTGGAAGATCGGGACCACCTCCTTAGCATATGAAAGGTCTATCAAAGAGACTGGTAGTCCAGAAGAAGCTGCTCTTGGTTAGCATCCCTACTACCTATTCCTTTATAATACCAAGTAGTAGAAATGCAGATAATAGTCAATGGATATCTTTTGGGGGGCGCCATCGAGTATCACTCTTTTTTAAATTTTTAGTTAGTTAAAAGTGATTGTTTTTGGAGGTCTTTTAGTCTTTTTATGTGAGGGGTGGGGGGGGGGGGGAGGGGGAAACCATTTTTCTCAGTACTTACCTGATCTGAGATGCGGCTTTTCTCCGGATCGCATCTTCGTCTCTTCCTCGCGGCCTACTGGCAGTCTGTAGCGGTGTTTCTAGCCGGGACCGGCCGGGACTTCAGCTTTGGCGATGGGCTGGGACCGTCGACTGCAACATCGCGGAGTTGCGGCCTGCGGTCTGGGGAGCTTCCAGCCGCGGGCGGCGCTGAGCTTTAAACACCGCGTAGCCTGGGATCTCACGACGAGATCGCCAGAGTCGGAGCTGCGACCGGCGCGGCCCGTGGACTTTGGGAGCTGCGAACTCCGGTGAGGAAGCGGCCGCTCCAGACACTCCGGGTCGCTGAGAGTATTCACCCGAAGCCAGAGCTTCATCATCCGGCGAGTGGGCCTGAAGCATCGGGCTGCCGTAGCGGCGACTGCAGAGGCCTCAATAGGCCCGACTATGGGTGAACTGGGGGACGGGACTGGACTTTGCTGCCTTCCCCCACAGTGGGAACCATTGTGGGGGGATGTTTTTATGTTTACTGTTAAATTCTTTGATGTTGCGTTTTATCTTTATTTGTGTGCTGCAATGGCTAGTCAAATTTCACTACACCAATTGGTGTATGTGATAATAAATGTCCTTTGCCCTTTGTCCTTTTTGTTTTAAAGTTGGATCTTGATACATTTTTGATTAGTAAGGGTGTTAGGGTTTATGTGGAGAATGCAGGAGAATGGGGTTAAGAGGGAAAGATAGATCAGCCATGATTGAATAGCAGAGTAGACTGATGGGCTGAGTGGCCTAATTCTGCTCCTATAACTTATGAAGTTAACTTATGAACTGGTTTATACCGAAGATAGACTCTAAATGCTGGAATAACTCAAAGGGTCAGCCAGCATCCCTGGAGAAAATGTTACATTTCAAATCCCGACCTGAAATGTCACTTATCCATTTTGAAGGGACCTGACCCGAAATGTCACATCTTGTATAGTCCTTTCACTGACTAGATATCATGCAACAGAAAAGCTTTTCACTGTACCTCGGTACATGTGACAATAATAAACTAAACTAAACTATCCATTTTCTCCAGAGATGTTGCTTGATCCGCTGAGTTACTCCAATAACTTGTGTCTATCTTTGGTATAATCCAGCATCTGCAGTTGCTTTTTATTATAAGCTGCTCTTAAAACTGGTCATATGTACATTCGAGCTTTTTTATCTTTAGCCTGACAACAGAGGGGAGAAGAGGGAATGACCAGGGTGTGAATGGGGCTTGATTATGTTGGGATGCTTTCCTGAACCAGCATGAAGTGTTAGGGAAGCACCGTGGAGCAGCGGTAGATTTGCTGCCTTGCAGCGCCAGAGTCCCAGGTTCGATCCTGAATATGGGTGCTGTCTATACAGAATTTGTACATCCTCCCCGTGACCACGTGGGTTTTTTTCCGGGAGCTCCAGTTTCCACAAGGAGAAAGGTCCCCTTTCCGTGCTGTATCTCTAAATTTTACTTCGAGTTCACGTGAGTGACTACGTGAATAGAAGCCCGTACAGCCGTTGGTGCGTCATGACTCAGACGCTGGTGCAGTCGGGAACGGTTGGCAGCAGCGCTCCTCCGAGCGGTAAGTGTAAACAGGTTACACGAAGAGCTGGAGAATTCAGCGGGTGCAGCAGCATCTAAGGAGCGAAGGAGATGGGCGACGTTTCGGGTCGAGACCCTTCTACAGACTTCACCCTCCATTCTCCAGCATCTGCAGTTTTCGTTAACAGGTTTAAACGGAGGTAAGGTTTGTTGAAATACTTTACCACAGGTCATTTTCTGCGACGGTTTGGGAGTAGATATGTTGCAGAAAGTGAAGAAGGTGTCGGCGAGGCGCTCCGGGGGTAAAAGGAGAGTGATCAGGAGAGTGTTGAGGATGGAGGCCCGTCTGGTACACCTGGTCCGGTGCTGGCTACACAGCCAGTGGTTGCGGACCCACTGCCAGGGGGCAGTGGAGGCTTGTCAGTAGGGTGGAAGGCCACTGGCAAGTCTGTTTGGCCCGTAGATGAGTCGGGCCTGGAGGTTATACCCTCCATAGGAGAGTCCGTTTGCTCACGGCTCTCCCATGTCGAGATCTATTACAAAAGAATGCTCGACAGGGACCAGCTCCGTGAGGAGGAGTGGTGCCCAAGCCAGGCTGATGGAGAGCTTGTACTAGCAGCACCTGTTTCAGGGCTGCAGAACTATCCTGCCTGTGAGGAGGATGTTCTATCAGGGCAGTTTGCTGACACTGTTTCTATGCTGGGGGAGAGCAGTAAAGGAGTTCGGTTGGAGGTAATTCCGAACATTGCTGGGAAGTTTTGCTGAGTGTAGAGAGGCAGGAAAGGCGATTGATGTAGAATTGGCGAAGCCATTCAGTATATGCTCTCCCACCAGTTACAGGAGCTAGCTATGGATGAAGTAGCAAAAAACTATAAAGC
Source organism: Okamejei kenojei (assembly GCA_035221665.1). Classification (NCBI taxonomy): domain Eukaryota; kingdom Metazoa; phylum Chordata; class Chondrichthyes; order Rajiformes; family Rajidae; genus Okamejei; species Okamejei kenojei. Next base: position 49,303,783 of record CM069141.1, read on the forward strand.
TCCTGTTAATTGTGATCTCCTGAAGGTACCGGTGGTTAATCACCAAATTTGCATAGATGGGTTTGCCTGCTAGGGCCCAGGAGATGAAGTTTTAAAAAAGTGCTTAAACTGTTGTAAGCAGGTATTACAGCTGTGGTGAAAGTTATTGATACAAATGATATGGTTGAAGCACACCAGGATGAACTGGGACTCCTTTGTAATGCATTTTGAAATTAATAATGTCGGGAGGCCGCTATTAGGCCAGTGCTAACCCGAATTTGGCGAGTTGTGCAAACCGACCAGTGTACCACCACAAAATCTGTTGTTTGGTGGTAACCTTGCAAAAAGGGTCAAAGACTGTTATGAGGTTGTTATAAACCATGGCCCTCATTAAGCCAGCTGGAAGCAAGGCAAAAAAGTTTCTCTACAAGAAGTCGAGGACAACAAGGCCGCAAGGAAAGATGCTGGTAAGGAATATAACATTTGACAGATGATGAATTAACTGATGTTCCTGTTCAAATTGGGGAAGGTTAAAATTGTTCTCAAAAATGGCAGCAGTTGACATCAGATTTGTTCATACTTAGTGTATTGAAGGGGTGAAAATTTGGATTTTAACTAGGCAGTCTACCTAATCAACATTTTCCTAGTCGTAAACTTTTTTCAGATGAGAAAATGTGCTTATTCATGCAGAGATTCAGTCGTTACATAAGAAGGGGGTAATTGAGCCTTCTGTCTATCAAAGTCAACAATTTTGTCAAGTATATTTCCCAGATCTAAAAAGACTGGGGGATGTAGAATTATTCTGGATTTATCGAATTTGAACAAATTTGTTGTTATAGGCATTTCAAAATGGAGAACTTTACCACGGGCAAACATCTAGTGTCCAAAGGGTATTATATGGCAACCATTGATTTAAAGAATGCGTATTACGCAGTGTCTATTCATGGTGATGATAGAAGATATTCGAAATTTATTTGGATGACTGAGCTGTGGCAATTCAGGACATTGCCGAATGGATTAGCTTCAGCTCCTAGATTATTTACTAAATTGGTAAAACCTGTGTTAGCATTGCTTAGAGCTCAGGGGCATGTGGTAATGGCCTATTTAGATGATTTCTGATTGTTGGAAAGACTCATGCTGAAACTCAATCATCAGTTTCAGTTGTTAAAATCACTTTTGAACAAATGGGAATTGTTATTCACCCAGGTAAATCTAAATTATCCACCAGTCCAAATTATTGATTATCTGGATTTACCATTAATTCCAATCACATGTTGGTAACTTTGCCCAGGGATAAATTGAATCAGTTAATTGAGGACTGTGTTAATCTCGTTGTAGAACAACGGCCTTTTGATTAGACAAGTAGCCAGTTTTATTGGGAAGTTGTTGCAGCCTTTCCAGCTGTACAGTATTGTCCTCTGCATTATCAACAATTACAACCATCAAAGGAACAGGCACTGAGATACAAAGGGGCTATTTTTGATAGGCCTATGCAGTTGTCAGCTGGGGCGCTTGCTGTAAAATGTTAATTTAAAATTTTACTCCCCCCCCGGCCCCAATTTATTGTTATTCTTCTTCTAAATGACTAACTGCAAATGCACCACCATTTCTGGAATGGATATGTCAGAATGTGAGGTTGTTAGGTTGAGGATTAGGTTTTTTATTGTCATGTGTATTGAGGTACAGTGAAAAGCTTTCTTTTGCATGCGATCCATTCAAGCAGCGTCAAAAGGCAATTGTAGTATCCCCTTCTGCAGAACATCTTTTGCTCAAACTGCCTTTTCAGTAAAAAGGACAAAATTATGGAACTCACTGCCAGACCACTTGAAATGTATCCCTACATATGTCACATTCAAAAGAAACACAAAATTGTGGCTAATTCAATAACAATCTTGTTCTCATATTTAGTTTTTACACTGTGCTCTCTCTGTATGTCTTTTTCTCTTTTCCATTTTTTATATCATTTCCATTTCCATTTTCCTATTTTTAATAATGTTAATCTGTATTATCATTTTTAACCAAAAGCCCTAGTAGGGGCAAGTGTTGCGAATTAGCTTTGGCTAAAAACACTATGATGCATACATCAGATGACTGTTTCAAGTGTATCTATGTTTTTGTATCTGTCTCTTTTTAAATAAACCTTTATAAAAATGTTTTTAAAAAGTTTAGATCAAGTCAAGTTTATTCGTCACATACACATACACGATGTGCAGTGAAATACAAGTGTTAATGCTAGCGGATTGTGCAAAAACCTACAAAGCAGAATGGAACAGAATCACATATTCACATATTAACCATATAACCATATAACAATTACAGCATGGAAACAGGCCCTCTCGGCCGTTCCAGTCCGTGCCGAACATTTATTTTCCCCTAGTCCCATCTACCTGCACTCAGACCATACCCCTCCATTCCCTTCCCGTCCATATACCTATCCACTTTACTTTTAAATGTTAAAATCGATCCTGCATCCACCACTTCTGCTGGAAGCTCATTCCACACAGCCACCATTCTCTGAGTAAAGAAGTCCTCCCTCATGTTACCCCTAAACTTCTGTCCCTTAATTCTCATGTCATGCCCTTTTCCTTACCCTCAATGGGAAAAGCTTATCCACGTCAACTCTGTCTATCCCTTTCATCATTTTAAAGACTTCAATCAAGTCCCCCCTTAACCTTCTGTGCTCCAAAGAATAAAGACCTAACTTGTTCAACCTTTCTCTGTAACTTAGGTGCTGAAACCCAGGCAACATTCTAGTAAATCTCCTATGTATTCTCTCTATTTTGTTGACATCCTTCCTATAATTAGGTGACCAAAATTGTACACCATACTCCAGAATTGGTCTCACCAATGCCTTGTACAATTTTAACATTACTTCCCTACTCCTATATTCAATGCTCTGATTTATAAAGGCCAGCACACCAAAAGCTTTCTTTACCACCCTATCTACATGTGATTCCACCTTCAGGGAACTATGCACAGTTATTCCTAGATCCCTCTGTTCCACAGCATTCCTTGATTCCTTACCATTTACCATGTACGTCCTATTTCGATTTGTCCTGCCAAGATGTAGCACCTCACACTTATCAGCATTAAACTCCATCTGCCATCTTTCAGCACACTCTTCCAAATGGCCCAAATCTCTCTGTAGACTTTGAAAATCTACTTCATTATCCACAACACCACCTATCTTAGTACCATCTGCTTACTTACTTATCCAATTTTCCACCCCATCATCCAGATCATTGATGTACATGACAAACAACAGTGGACCCAACACAGATCCCTGAGGGAAAAAAATACATATTTGTGAGAGGAAAACATGAAAAAACAGCAGTTTTAAAAATACACCACACAACAGTAAATTGGTACAGTACGTTAGTCCCTGGTGAGATAGGAGTTTACAGTCCTAATGGCCTCTGGGAAGAAACTCCTTCTCATCCTCTCTGTTTTCGTAGCATGGCAACGGAGGCGTTTGCCTGACCGTAGCAGCTGGAACAGTCCATTGCTGGGCTGGAAGGTGTCTCCCATGATCTTGTTGGCTCTGGAGTTGCACCTTCTGATCAAACTATACATAAATACAATCAAATCGAACAAGTACAATAGGTAAAGCAAAGGGGAAGATACAGAGTGCAGAATATAATCCAAGCAGATCACATATACCATACATAAATGCAATCAAGACAAACTCAAGTACAATAGGTAGAGCAAAGGGGAAAATACAGACGCTAAAGAAAGGTCTCGACCCGAAACGTCACCCATTCCTTCTATCCAGAGATGCTACCTGTCCCCTTGAGTTACTCCAGCAATTTGTGTTTATCTTTGGAAAATACAGAGTGTTGGATACTGTTCTCAGCATTGTAGTGAACCAGTTCCATTGGCAAAGTCCAATACCCGCAGTGGGGTAGACAATAGACAATAGGCAATAGGCAATAGGTGCAGGAGTAGGCCATTCAGCCCTTCAAGGCAGCACCGCCATTCAATGTGATCATGGCTGATCATCCCCAATCAGTACCCTATTCCTGCCTTCTCCCCATATCCACTGACTCCACTATTTTTAAGAGCCCTAGCTCTCTAGCTCTCTCTTGAAAGCATCCAGAGAATTGGCCTCCACTGCCCTCCGAGGCAGAGAATTCTACAGACTCACCACTCTCTGTGAGAAGAGATGAATCGGACAGTACCCTAGCCTATGGCGGTACTGTTCATAAACCTGATGGCAGAGGAGAGTTCCTGAGTCTGGTGGTGCACACTTTCAAGCTTCTGTTGGAAGGGAGCAGGGAGAAGAAAGCATGACTGAGGTCGGTCGAGTCTTTAATTTTGTTGGCTGCATTTCCGAGGCAGCATGAAGTATAGATGGATTCAATGGAGGGAGGTCTGGTCTGTGTGATGGACTGGGTTACATCTACAACTCTCTCTGCAGTGGCTGAAGTGGATACTGTGAACTCCATAGTGAGAGGAAAGTAGCATCACTCCATCCAGGCCAATATTCAAGTCCAAAGAACTTAGGTGGTGCGGTGGCACAGTGGTAGAGTTGCTGCCTTACAGCGCCAGAGACCCAGGTTCGATCATGACTATGGGTGCTGCCTGTGCAGAATTTCTATATTCTCCCCTTGACCTGTGTGTGTTTTCTCCGGGTCCTCCAGCTTCCTCCCACACTCCATAGACGTACAGGATTGTAGGTTAATTGGCTTTGGTAAAAAATTATAAATTGTCCCTGGTTAGTGTAGGATAGCGTTCTTGTGCGGGGATTGCTGATTGGCACTGAATCGATGGGCAAAAGGGCCTGTTTCCATGCTGCATCTGTAAATTAATGATGCACAAACAAAAAGCATGTAGATGTTTCCTTGCATGATCTGACAGTTGTGAAAATGCCAAGCGCTGTTTTATTTTATAATACAGCGTAAAATTACGGTTGCTGTTTTCTAAGCGCCTCAGATGGAAAGGGACATTAGTTGATATAGTGGTGCGACCTTACAAAGCACAGATCGTAATTGTAACAATTAACTTGGAACTAATACTGACCACAAATGCTGAGCGTGGAGTAAAATACTTACACATCTTCTGATAATTTGCTATTAAGATTGTCCCCTAAAATTCATTTATTTTGGAGTGCTGGTTCCCTCAAGTGGTTTTACGATTTCAGCCCTGTTGTTATGGAAACCATCCCATTCACGTCTCAGGGCGGTTTCTATAGCAACTTGACCACCTTTAAAGCAAGTGGGTTTTGAAAAGCTTGTGGAGATGGAGGCTTGCAACTATTGTGGCTGGATGTCAATGCCATGTTTATTGACTATGCCAACTTCAACAATGATGAACGATGGACACAGGCATTCTCAGTAGCTAGACACTAAATGCTGGAGTAACTCAGTGGGGTCAGGTACCATCTCTGGAGAAAAGGAATAGGTGACATTTCGGGTCGAGATCCTTATGGAGTCATACAGTCTTACAGCATGGAAACAGGCCCTTTATCCCAACTTGCCCACACATGTCATCTACACTATCCCCCATCTGCTTGCGTTTAGCATATTTCTCTCTAAACCTGTCCTATCCATGTATCTGCAAATGTTTCTTAAATGTTGCAATAGTACCTGCCTCAACTACCTCCTGTGGCAGCTCGTTCCATATGCGCACCACCCTTTTGTGTGAAAATGTTACCCCTCAGGTTCCTATTTAATCTTTCTCCTCTCATGCACCCTCTAGAGGACATCCAATGTCCTCTGATTCTTGATTCCCCTACTCTGGGCAAAACATTTTGTGCATCTACCCGATCTATTCCTCTCATGATTTTGTACACCTCTATAAGATCAGCCCTCATTCTTGTGTGCTGCAAGGAATAAAGTCTTAGCCTGCTCAACTTCTCCCTATAGTTAAGGCCCTCGAGTCATGGCAACATCCTGACCTTCCAACATCTATACCCTTCTTCTGACTGAGGGGAGAGGGCAACTAGAGGTGTGAAAAGGTACAGAATAAATCAGAGCCGACACCAATGACCAAAGAACGGTGGAGTCCACAATGGTCCACTGTTGGTTGTGGAAGAGATGATAACGAAGGGATACATACAGTGAAACTAGCAAGATGACTAGGCTGGGGGAGGATCGGAGAGAGAGGGAATGCAAGGGTTACTTGAAATTAGAGAAAACAATATTCCTTCCGGTGGGTTATATGCTGCTCAAGCAAAATATAGTGCTGTTCCTCCAATTTGCACATGGCCTCACTCTAATAATCGAGGAGGCCCAGCACAGAAAGGCCAATATGAGAATCGGATCAGGCAGCATCTCTGGAGAAAAAAGATGGGTGACGTTTCGGGTCAGGATCCTGCTTCAGACTGAAAGTAGAGGGGAGGGAACTTGAGGTAAACAAAGGTCAGAACAAAGCAGGGCCGGCTGGAGAGCAGTAGGAATCACAGAGGAGGAGCAGTGACAGAGGGTCTCGCAGAACTTCCGCAGTGACAGAGGGTCTCGCAGAACTTCCGTCAGACAGAGAACCTTTTCAAAGTAGGCATACCTTGAGGAGATTTCGCAGTGGAACAAACAAAATGTGCATGAACGAACTGCAGATGCTGGTTTACACCAAAGATAGACACAAAGTGCTGAAGTAACTCAGCAGGTCAGGCAGCATCTCTAGAAAAAAAGGACAGATAGCATCTCTGAAAAAAATCCTCGCGGTCACAGGCAGAATGTACAAACTTCACATAGACACCATTATAAACACAAGGTTACCTAGAGGGTATCCTACGGGCGATCTAGATTCCACCCACATCCGAAAGACGTACAGGTTTGTAGGTTAATTGGCCCTCTGTAAATTGCCCCGAATGTGCACAGAGTGAATGAGTAAGGGGGATAACATCGAACTAACATAAACAGGTGATCGATGGCCAGCGTAACTCGGAAGGCTAAAGGGTCTGTTTTCACACTGTATCTTTAAACTATAGTGTTTACTGAGTACAATATTTACATATCTGTTCTGCTGCAGCAAGTAATAATTTAATTGTTCTATTTATGACAATAAAACACTCTTGACCCTTGATGAAGGGGAAACGTATTTTCTGGTATGGTGGCGCAGCAGTAGAGTTGCTGCCTTCAGCAATCGGAGACCCGAGTTTGATCTTGACTGCAGGTGCTATCTGTACGCAGTTTGTACTTTGTCCCTGTGACCACGTGGTTTATCTCGGGATGCATCGGTTTCCTCCCACTTTCCAAAGACGTGCAGGTTTGTAGGTTGATTGGCTTCTGTAAATTGTCCCTAGTGTGGATTGAAGAACCTAATTCCAAGCTGGATGTCTAAAGTCTAGTGTTTAAACAGCTAAACAGGCCTGTAAATGCAATACATGCAATAAATATAATAATGTTCATGTTCCAGGAGCAAAATAAGGCCATTGGGCCGATCAATTCCACTCCGCCATTCAATCATGGCTAATTAATCTTTCCCTCTCAATCCTATTCCCCTGCGTTCTTCCCATAACTCTGACACCCTTACTAATCAAGAATCAGTCAATTTCTGCTTTAAATATACCGTATGACTTGGCCTGCATTACAGTCTGTGGCAATGAATTTCACAGATTCACCATCCTCTGACTAAAGAAATTAGAGATTTCTCCTTTCTAAAGGTACGTCTTTTTATTCTGAGGCTATGCCCTCTGGTCCAAGACTCTCCCACTCGTGGAACCATCCTCTCCACATTCACTCTATCCAGGCCTTTCATTATTCAGTAAGTTTCAATGAGGTCCCATATTCTAAAATTCAGCAAACTAACCACTGTAATACTAGAGTTTAAACAAATGGAGGTAAACTAAACTAAACAAGCCTACTTGGTCTCAAACTGAAACGTTGCTATTCCTTTTCTCCAGAGATGCTCTCTCACCTGCTGAGTTACTCCAGCATTTTGTGTCTATCTATTTGAATCAAATGTTAATATGCCTTATGGCAGTCTTTACAAGACAGAGGAATTTCAGTTAATTTAGAATTGGCAGAGTGACAACTACCGTAAGAGAACGTGCATACCTTTGAACACAAAAACCTGGAGTAACTCAGCGAGACAGGCAGCATCTCTGGAGAGATGGTATGGGTGATGTTTCAGGTCAAGGACCTAAACGTCATCCATTCCTAATTTCCAGAGATGCTGCCTATCCGGCTGTGTTACTCAAGCTTTTTGTGTCCATCTTCGGTTTAAACCAGCATCTGCAGCTCCTTCCTATGCATAACTTGAAACAGCGATGAAACATTCCCATGACTAATGGACCATTGAATTGTAGTGACAGATTGCTTGGCCTACAGGCAGAGTATGAGTCTGTTTTTATACTGGTGTGCTACAAGCTGTTAGTTAGGGAACAGCTGTCTTCCTGTTCCACTGACAGATATCATTGGGACTGAGTTTAATTGGGATCTTTATATTTACAGTCAGTTTAAAAAAAATCTTTAATTATTGCTTCATTCCTAGTTTTATTGGCAGATCTGAGCACTTTTTATTTATTAATGATGTGTAAACATTATGGGGCGGCACAGTGGCGCAGTGATAGAGTTGCTGTCTCACAACGGGTGCTGTCTGTGGAATTTGTACGTTCTCCCTGTGATCCTGTGGGTTTTCTCCAGGTGCTTCGGTTTCCTCCCACATTCCAAAGACGTGCAGGTTTGTACGTTAAGTGGCCTCTGTAAATCGCCCCTGCTGGAAAAAAGGGAGTTAGTTGGTCAGTGTGGACTCGTGGGCTAAAAGACCTATTTCCATTCTGTACCTCTGAACGAAACTAAACTGAACTAAACAAGTCTACTTGCTTGAAATGCCAATATGCCTTAGATCAGACTTTACAAGTAAATGGAATTTCAGTTAATTTGGCATTGTCAGATACCACTGAGAACATGTAGGTTAATTGGTTTCTTCCCTACAACCATTAGGCTATGAACTATGAACTCCAACTGAACTCCAAAATATGAACTGCCTTAATTTCACTAGGGACTTGAGGGCATTGTTTTTGTTGTTGCAATATATTATGTGTTTGTTTCTATATATTTAACTTTTTAAATGTAGTTTATTATCCTGTTTATGCAAAGTTTTCCTTGTAACCTTGTGGGCTTTTTCCGGGTGCGCAGGTCTTCTCCCACATCCCAAAGACATGTAGGTTTGTAGGTTAATTGGCCCCCTGTAAATTGTTCCTAGGGTGCAGAGAGTGGATGCGAAAGTGGGTAATATAGATCTAGTATTAACGGGTGATCCAGCCCGGATTCAAGGCCCTAATCTCTAAATTCCATTTGTGTCTGTTTTAATTCACCATGGAGATTATGGAATTTAAAAATATTGCCTGTTCATTTGTAAATGAAAAAGGTGCCATTATTGGGGGTATTTATAATGCGGAGATTGAAAGGTTTTCGATTAGTAAGGGTGTCAAGGGTTAGGGGGAAAAGGCAGGAGAATGTTGTAGAGAGGGAAAGATTGATCAGCCATGATTGAATGGTAGATTAGATTCAATGGGCCGAATGGCCTAATTCTGCTCTTATGATTTATGAACTTATGAACAGGTTAACAATTCTCATACCAAACGCTTCACACCCGCTGTATTAAACCAGCATTTTGTGTTCAGAAGGATGAAGGGAGACTTCATTGAAATTTGCCGAATAGTGAAAGGCCTGGATAGATTAGATGTGGGGAAGATGTTTCCACTAGTGGGAGAGTCTAGAACCATAGGCACAGCCTCAGAATATGAGGATGTATCTTTAGAAAGGAGATGAAAAGGAATTTCTTTAGATAGAGGGTGGTGAATCCGTGGAATTCATTGCTACAGAATAATGCAGAGGCCAAGTCAATGGAAGATTTTAAGGCGGAGATTGATAGATTTGTGATAAGTAAGTGTGTCAGGGTTATGGGAAGAAGGCAGGTGAATTTGGTTGAGAGGGAAAAATAGATCAACCATGATTGAATTGTAGAATAGATTTGATGGGTGGAATGGGCTAACTCTCCTCCTATTACTTATGAACTTATCTTCGTCATAACCAGCATCTACAGTTCCTTCCTACACATTTTGGAACTGATACCTTGTGTCCACACTTATTTTTGAGCAAATCAAAGGGATATTAATTCCTTTAACTCTCCAGTTACTGTACGTCTAACACTTTGGAAAAATATTCAATGTTTTTGTTTAGCAATCCTATCTTCCTCCTGGGGTAATTAACATTTCATTAACTCATGGCACCACCTATTCTTAGCTAGTGTAGAAGGCACATGTTGGTCAGATTGAGCAGGTTGGGCCAAAGGTCCTGTTTCCACACAGTAAGACTCTATGACCATAACTCACTCATGCATGAGTCGCCATATATTAATCTTTGGAGTGTGGGAGGAAACCGAAGCACCCGGGGAAATCGCACATGGTCACAAGGAGAACGTACAAACTCCATACAGAGAGCACCAGTTGTCAGGATCAAACCTTAGCTTATGAAAGGACTGTTCAGAAGTCTGTTATTGTTAATCGTTGCCAAATTGGAGAGACTAGGACCCTAAAATTGAGTAAAGGCTTCGGGGCTGCTAGGCCATTTGGTCAATTTAAAAATGCTTTCTGTAGAAATGGGACAAGCTGGAGAATGGTGCCAGTTTGTCTAGAGCCTAATTAGAGCTGCAGGAAAAGAATTAGATCATCTGCAGACCCTGACAATTCGGTGCAAAATGCACAGAATGGATTGGATGAATGCAAACCGACATACACATTGTAAATAATGTTGCAAAGCTTTACTTTGCTGGATGTTGATTGGATTAAGTATTGAGCCTTGTCTGGTTTTCTTGCCTATCAGGGCACATGTTGTGATATTTGTTTCCTCTGAGAAACACTGTTTGAATACAATGTATTAGCCACTGTATTATTGGGTTTGGGAAATGTCTTTCATGTATGGGGTTAATCGATATCTGTAATTGGATTGTAAAGGGACCACCCCCACGTGGTTCAGCCCCTCGAGATCCGGGGACCTATAAAAGTCCACTGTCACGAGGTCCTGCGTCGATCTTCTGGGAGAGCACTTAGAACTGCATGAACTTCTGGAGTGTCTCTGTTTGAGCGAGGCCAAGAGGGCTTGATCAGGCAGATACGGGGATCGAATCCGCAGTGGTTATGCACAGTAGTTGGAACTGTAATTGTGTTTTGTCAAAATAAAGTTTAGATGCTCAAGTGCTTGATTCAGTGATTTTTGACTGAAATTAGACTGGAGGGAAACTTACATTATCAGTGGGGAAAAGGCATTAATGCAGTTCCTACACTTGAACAAGTTCTTCACTGGCTTCAAAGGAATTCTGAGTGTTTGAAGGACCATGTGAATCAAAGTTCTCTGTCACGTTGTTTATTATCAATGCAATTGGTGGAAAGTGTTCCATTGAGACTCAAATGTGTAATGCCACCTTATATCAAAGACAAAAATCGCTTTAAATTCTTTTGGGAACTAAAAAGATGTTTTAACATCAAACCAGTTCCTACATAAATTGCTTTAATTGGAATTTAACCTTTCCATGGTGGCCACAAACGCTAATAAAACTGGCACGTGGAAGTAAAATATTTGCAACAGGTAAATTTGTCCATCCTCTGGGTATTGAGTGTCTAGGATGGTGCTGGATAATTGGGTTGAATACACAGATAAACTCATCCATTTTATCAGATTGTCTCTAATAAGGCTCAGCAAATCAATATCGATTTAACAATTTGGCAGAGAACTGATCTCAAATAATAATCTCTTTAGAATCAGATCACTGCGATTCCACAAATTTCGAGTCACAGAATTACTGGGAGAAATAATTTTCTGTGAATCTGAGCCATTCAGCATGGCATAAATTGCACGTAATTTGCAAGTCTGAAAAAATATTCAGAATGTTCTGTCACAGAAATTTCCTTAATGGTGTTATTTCTACAAAACTATCCTAAAGCATAATATATTGTAGCTGTAGTTTTAAATAAAATTAAAAAATAGAGAAGATAAGGGTGGCAGAGAGACAAAGCAGTAGAGTTGTTGCCTTCCAGCACCAGAGACCCGGGTTCAATCCTAACTACGGGTACTTGTCTGGACAGAGTTTGTATGTTCTCTTTGTGACCTGCATGGGTTTGTCCCGGGAGCTCTGGTTTTCTCCCACACTCCAAAGACGTACAGGTTTGTAGGTTAATTGGCTTGGTAAAATTAAAAATCTTAATGTGCGGGGATTGCCGCTCAGTGCAGACTCGGTGGGCCGAAGGGCCAATTTTCATGCTGTATATCTAAAATAAACTAAACAAAACTAAATACAGAGTGCAGAATACAGTTCTCAGCATCGTAGCGCATCAGTTCCACAGACAATGGGGTAGAGGTGAACTGGACCTAGCCTATGGAGGGACTGTTCAGAAACCTGATAACAGAGGGGAAGTAGCTGTTGTCTGGTGGTGTGCACGTCCAAGTTTCTGTACGTTCTGCTGAATAGGAGCAGGGGGAAGAAGGACAAGTCTTTGATTATGTTGGTTGCTTTTCCAAGGCAGCATGAACTGCAGTTGGAGCCAATGGTGAGAAGTCTGGTCTGTGTGATGTACTGGGCTACATCTACAACTCTCTGGAATTCCTTGCAGTCTTGGGCAGAGCTCTTCCCAAACCAAGCTGTGATGTAACCCGACAGTATGCTTTCTGTGGTGTTTGTGCTGTCTGTAGATGTTTGTGAGAATTACTGGAGACATACAAAACTGATCCACATCCTTCAGAGATACTGTCTGACCTGCTGAGCTACTTCAGCATTTTGTCTTCTATGCCAGATTCCAGCATAGTCATAGAGTCATACAGCATGGAAACAGGCCCTTTGGCCCAACTTGCCCAGACTGCCCAACATAACCCATCAACACTAGTCCCACCTGCCTGTGTTTGGCCTATATCCCTCTAAACCTGTCCTATCCACAAATCTGTTTAATTGATTTTTAAACGTTGCAATTGTCCCTGCTACCTCCTCTGGCAGCTCATTCCATACACTCACCATCCTTTGTGTGAAAAAGCAGAGTGGTCGAGTTGCTGCTTACACCGCCAGACACCCATGTTCAATCATGACTATGGGTGCTGTCTGTACAGAGTTTGTACATTCTCTCTGTGACCACGTGGGTTTTCTCCGGGTGCTCTGGTTTCCTCCTACTTTCCAAAGAATGTAGGTTTGTATGTTAATTGGCTTAGGTACAAATGGCAAACAGTCTCTAGTGTATAGCATAGTGCTAGTGTATGGAGATTGATGGTTGTCACAGACTCGGTAGGTCAAAGGGCCTGTTTCCATGCTGCATCTCTAAACTAAACTAAACTAAACTAAACTAAACTGAAGTGGAGAAATCAGCGTTCATACCACTGACATGTTAAAATTCTCCTTTAGGAACTAACCTACAAAAACAGCCTCCTTTCTCTCCCCTTTGCCCTTTCTCCTCTCTTTCCTGTGCCCCACCTGCATGCACACCCATTTATCCGTTTCCTCTCTATATTTCTTCCTCTGGCTACATGTCTCTCATCTCTTCTATCCTTATCTCCTTCTCACACATTTTGTCTTTTTATCTCTGGCTTTTGTCTAACCATCTGCCAATCAACCCCCCTCCCCCCCTCCCCCCCATCTCGCCAGGCTTTGTCCTGCCACACATCTCTTCCAACTCTCTCCCGCTTAGCACAATCAGTCTGAAGAAGGGTCCTGATCTGAAACATCGCCTATCTATGTCCTCCAGAGATCCTGCATGACCCTCTGAGTTACTGCAGTCCTATGTTTTTTTTGGGGGGAAACCAGATCTTGAACCACATATTGAAGCAATGGCCAAGAAAGCACACCAACGCCTCTACTTCCTCAGAACAACTCTTACCAACTTCTACAGATATGCTGAAGAAATGATTTCATCGGGATGCATCACAGCATGGTTTGGGAACAGTTCCATCCATGACCACATGAAATTACAGAGAATTGTGGACGCAGCCCAGACCATCACACAAACCACCCTCCCTTCCATTGACTCCTTCTACACCACGCTGCCTCAGCAAGGCCACCATCATAATCAAGGACGAGTCTCACCCCGGTCACTCCCTCTTCTCCCCTCTCCCATCAGGCAACAGGTAAGGAAGTGTGAAAACACACACCTCCAGATTCAGAGACATTGTCTTCCCAGCTGTTATCAGGCAACTGAGCCATCCTATTAACAACTACCTAACGCACTGGAGACCCGCGAAGTATCTTCAATTGCACTTTGCTGGATTTTACCTTGCACCAAACGTTATTCCCTTTATCATGTATCCATACAGTACACTGCTTATGTCACCACAGACAGGCACCATCTGCTTGGAATGCAGGAGTATTATATTGTTTACAGAGTACTATGTTTACATATTCTGTTGTGCTATTGCAAGTAAGAATGTAATTGTTCTATCTTGGACAAATGACAATAAAGCACTCTTGACTCTAGACACTGCGGATGGCTTGATTGTAATCGTGTATTGACTTTCCGCCGACTGGATAGCTCACAACAAAAAGCTCTTCACTGTACCACAGTACACGTGACAACCAACTAAACTAAATTAAAGATTTGTAGATGCTTTTGTCTCCTGACCCACTGAGATCACCCAGAACTCTGTATTCTACTCAAGATCCACGCACCCGCAGATTCTTGTATCTCCTCTCTATTTTCCTTTCCACATTTGATTTGTCAATGATTTTACCCCACCAAGCTGTCCCAATCTTTCCCAATCTTTCTACCTAATTAATTAAGGAGATGCACATTTACTTGTGCTAATCGTTCAGGTCAAAGATTTCACGAAGCACTGCCAGCAGTTTGGATTTTCAGGAACCTTTTGTGAACAAAGTGTTTTGAACTGAAGATTACAAGTGTCTGCCTAACTCACACCAGTCTTTGATAGATTCTCTGCTGCGGCAATGCTTGGCATTCACTCACCCTTTAAGTTTTGAAGAGAAGAGGAATTCAATGGTTCAAGTGATTGATGCCAAATTGAATCAATCATTATCTCTAAATAGTTGCCTTAAATACAGAGCTGGGATACAGAACAACTCTCACCCCTATAAGAGAGCTGCAAGATGCTAAAGTAACTCAACGGCTCAGACAGTGTCTCTGGAGAAAAGGAATAGGTGACATTTCAGATCAAGGCACTTCTTCAGACTGAGAGTCAGCAGAGAAGGAAACTAGAGGTATGGACACAAAATGTTGGAGTAATTCAGCGGCTCAGACTGCAGACACAAAATTCTACATACGCACCATAGAAAGCATTTTATCTGGAAAATCGCAGCATGGTTTGGGAACAGTTCCATCCAAGATCGCAAGAAATTGTAGAGTTGTGGGCGCAGCCCAATCCATCACACAAACCATCGTCTCCCATCCATTGTCTCCATTCCATTGTCTCCATCTACACTTCACGCTGCCTTGGCAAGGCCACCCGCTTAATCGTGAACGAGTCTCACCCCGGTCACTCCCTCTTCTCCCCTCTCCCATCTGGTAAGTGGTAGAGAAGTGTGAAAACGCACACCTTTAGATTCAGGGACAATTTCCTCTCAGCCGTTATCATGCCTCCTGGAGTGGCGCCTGGTCCAGCCGAGCCACTCCACTGATGAACCAGTGCATTTCCTCCAGTGGCCGGTCTGCTTACCAGTCCTCCATCTGACTCCTTCCTCTCTAGGCAGGCAAGCTGGCTGGGTTCCCATTCCGTGCCTCTGCCTTCATCTGTATCTGCATTCATCACCACCCCTGGTAGCGTGTTCCAGGCACTCAATACTCTGTGTAAAATAATGTGCCCCGCTTATCCCCATTAAACTTTGCCCTTTCTGAGGCAGCAACTCTAACGCTCGTAAAGTTAAAGTTTCAGTTAAAGAAAACAACACTTAATCTCTGTTGCGAATAAACTGAATGACTAAACATCTCCAGGCTTCTGAGGTAGATAATTCTAAATACTTACAAGGCTCTTTGCAAAGAAAACCTCCAGCAACCCATGTTCATCCCTTATATTTGCTTCCATCCATATGGAAGTTGCAGGGTCTCCTTGTCTGCGTGTGTGTGTGTGCTTCAGATTTCTCCCACATCCCAGAGATGAGATGATACATTAATTGACCACTATAACTTGCTCTATCATATAAAAACTATAATTTGGCGAGAGCAAGCGTAGACACGGCAACCATTTCGCTGAACACGTATGCTTGGTCCACTGAGATCCACTGGATCACTCGCTTGCCAACCATTTTAACTCCCGTTCCCATTCCCATACTGACCTTTCTGTCCGGGTCTCCTCCATTGCTGGAGTGAGGCCACACGCAAAATGGAGGAAAACCACCTCATATTTCACTTGGGAAGCTTACAATCCAGTGGCATGAACAAAGAATTCTGTAATTTTAGGTAATCTCTACAAACACCTCCCTCTCCCCTTGGTTCCTTCTCCCTCCCTCCTCCCACCCCCAATCATCCACTAATCATGTATTCATGTATACTTTAGTTTAGTTTAGTTTAGAGATACAGCGCAGAAGCATGCTCTTCGGCTCACCGAGTCTGCACCAACCAGCAATCCCCGCACACCAACACTATCCTACACATAGTCGGGACAATTTACGATTATACCAAACAAATTAACCTACAAATTAACTTTGGAGTGTGGGAGGAGACCGGAGCACCAGGGAAAACTCACACAGTCACAAGGAGAACGTACAAACTCCATACAGACAGCACCAGTTGTCAGGATCTAGCTTATGGAAGGATCATTCAGAAGTCTGTTATCAGTGGGGGGGAAAGCATTTTTGCAGTTCCTGCACTTGAACAAGTTCTTCACTGGCTTCAAAGGACTTCTGAGTGTTTGAAGGACATCATGTGAATCAATGTTCCCAGTCACGTTGTTTATTACCAATGCAATTGGTGGAAAGTGTTCCATTGAGACTCAAATGTGTAATGCCACCTTATATCAAAGACTAAATTCGCTTTAAATTCTTTTGGGAACCAAAAAGATGTTTTAGCATCAAACCAGTTCCTACATAAATTGCTTTAATTGGAATCCATCCTTTCCAATGTGGCCACAAACGCTAATAAAGCTGGCATGTGAAAGTAAAATATTTGCAACAGGTAATATCCTCTGGCTATTGAACTACACTCAATATTGTGAAGGGTGTTTTACCTGAAGCAAATTAACCTACAAAAGCTGTCGGCTTTGGAGTGTGGAAGGAAACCAGAGCGTCCAGAGAAAACCCACGCAGTCACAGGGAGAACGTGCAAACTCTGTACAGACAGCACCTGTCGTTAGAATCAAACACAGATCTCTGACGCTGTCAGGTAGAAACTCTACCGCCGCGTCACCATGTTGATTCCAAACTGATAGCGTTGTTGAACAAAACTAACAGTAAGTCTTAGGATAAAACTAACTGTAAATGAAAATACAAGCAAAATATGCATAAGTGCTTGAACTGGGAAATTCAGATAACATAGTTAACTTTAATTCACCATGTAATGTTTTTTGAACTGCTGATGGTGTGAATTTCTAATGTGAATTTTAATGCATAACACTGTTTTTTTCCCATTTTAATGAGTGCAATTAGCCAGCTATTTTGAACCGTAGTTAAAACAGATTTGAATCAGAGGTCTGAGTCATACCTCAGAATAAGTGAAAAAATATGCTTTTGGTGGAGAACGTTGAGTCAGATTTCTCTTCCCAAGTATTTCTGCAGCAGATTGGAACTCACTTCTAAGAAACCTCCTGCCATTAGCTTCAGCTTAAATAATGATCTGGAACAAGATGAGACACAATGTTCCAAAATTCATGAAACCTCAAGTCTAAATCATGTGTTGACCCCCCAATTAATAGAATAAATATACAGCCAACAACTGGGCACACAGTTTTACAGAATGTCAAAGTGGAGGGAGGGAGAGAGGAGGGATTGAAGGGAGGAAATGAGGGAGAGAGGGTGGAAGGAAGGAGGATGAAATGGAGGGAGGAAGGAAGGGGGAGGCTCAAAGGGAGTAAGGGAAGGAGGAAGTGTGGAGGGAGCAGGGAGGAAGGAAGCGATAAGGAAGGGAAAGAAGGATGAAGGGAGGAAAGGAGAAGTGTGGGAGGAAGGGATGAGGGAGAGAGAGAGAAGAAAGGGGAGGGTGGAAAAGAAGGAGTGAGGAATTGGGATGGATGGATAAAGAGAGAGAGATGTAAGGACAGGTAGGGAGGACAGATGGGGGGGTGAGGAAAGGGAGGGAGGACTGATAGGAGGGGAAAAAGGAGGAAGTGAGAATGGAGGAGAAAGAAGATGCTAGAAAGGAGAGAGTATGTGAGAGAGTGTCTGTGTGTGTGAGAGAGAAAGAGAGAGAGAGAGAGAGAGAGAGAGAGAGAGAGAGAGAGAGACAGAGAGAGAGAGAGAGAGAGAGAGAGTGTGAGAACGAGTGTAATTTCTGTGGCGAGCAAGAGACCGTGTTCCACGTGTATATGGAGTGTGAGAGGCTATGCCCCTGTACCAATATCTGAAGAATTTTAGTCCCACGATTCTAGTGTTCGGAGGCAGGGAGTGTGTCGGTTTGCTCCTGGGCCTGGCCAAGATGGCCAGAGGCAGCGGGCGGTCGAGGGATGAAGAGAGTAGTTGTAGTTGTATATAGTGCCATTTTTGATTATGATGTGTTGTAGAGTGTCAATAAGTTTTTGAAAAAAAAAAAAAACAGAAATAGACTTTTGAGTCGACGGGCTCGTGAGAAGAGCCTGTACCAATATCTGAAGTGAGTGAGTGAAGATGGCCATTCGTGTGCGGGGTTCAGAGATTATGGTTTGATGTGTTGTGATTGTGTCAATAAAGTTTTTGAAAAAAAAAAAAAAAAAAAGAGTGTAAGAGAAAGAGTGTGAGAGAGAGTTTGTGTATGTGAGGGAGAGAGAGTTAGTGTATGTGTGAAAGAGAGAGTGAGGGTGCATGTGTGAGAGAGAATGTGTGTGTGTGCAGGCAGAGTGTGTTTGTGAGAGAGAGAATGTGTGTGATAGAGTGTATGCGACTGAGTGTGAAAAAATGTTTGTGAGAGAATGTGTGAGTGAGACTGTGTGAGTGAGAGTGTATGAGTAAAAGAGTGTGTGTGAGAGCCTGGTGTGTGAATGACAGAGAAACCCCTTCACTGAGATTTGCCGATCTTGGTTCAAGAGTGTAGTCATTGTAGGTGGAACCGAGAGAAAAAGCCCAAATGTTGTGCAGCCAGAGCGTGCATGGGAGACGTGGGATCTCCGTTCAGTGCAAGTGGCAGGGATTTGCTGCCCAACAGATGACATATGATTTTCCGTCTGTTAATTCACAAATTTGTCAAGCCTCCTAATGGAATGTTTGATGGAATCTTATCAATTAACCAGCTTAATTTTACAAATAGTTATAAGCCTCTTGACCTTTGTCCATGCTTCAGACTTCAATGGGGAGGGAATTGATGCTTCAAACCTTGGCAAGGCAGAAGCCATCTCTGAGAGATCAGGACCTTTGTGTTTATGTCAGTGTACTTATCGAAATGGCAGTACTTTGCCTAATGCCTTCCACAGGCAAATCACATATGATGAAAGCTCCTTGGATGAAACCACAGTCCATAATGCGAGCACGTGCTTTGGGAACACACAGTGGCTTGGTGTAAGTGGTAGGTGGAGTTCACCGTATCACAAAGTAGTCTACAGCTTCTACATTAGCCTCATTTGACACCCAACCCTCAAAATCAAATAATCCTTGATACCAAGGGAGCGTCCAACAATATTTCAATGGCAGTGTGAGAAGTTGAAAGAAGAGCTATTATCCAATCAAGTGAAGTAATTTAGTTGGAGAGATGGTCAGGATCTGAATGTGAATGTGAATGCAAATGTTTATGAAATTAGCCTCAAATTTAGATTCACTTCAGTTTAGTTTATTGTCACATGCACTGAGCTACAATGAAAAGCTTTACCACCAAATAGGAAATCAGCTTCTTGAAGAAAATCACCTTCCCGAAGTGGCGTGACCATGGTGCCAGCCCGAAGGCTCGGCGGACAGGATGTGAGGAGTAAGGGCTGGTGGGAGGTGGGGGGTGAATCATGACTCCAGCACCTTCAAGGTTGGCTACAGGCGACGCCCCCGGGATGCAAAGATGGCCGGGCTGGATGAGGGTGATGGAGGAAGGCCCTGTAGGGGCCTGGGGCTTACCTGGATCGGGAACCCTAGTAGACTGAATGTGCTGGACTTTGGAGTTTGGAAATTATGCCAAAATATGCAAAAATAATTTCACGGTGCAGTTGCACATGTGACAAATAAAACACTATTTATTAAAGCGCTATTGTGTTTGTGCAAGTTATATAATCATTGACTTTCACTCCAATTTCCTAACTTTTCACGATTGTTTGATCGATTGGCATGGAAAGCATGGAAACAGGCCAACATGCCACTGAGCCCAGGCCAACCATCGATCGCCCCTTCATGTTATTCCACTTCTATGTTAGTCCACTTTCACATCCACTCCCTACACTCTTGGAGCAATTTACAGAGGGCCAAATAACCTGTAAACCCGAAAGTCTTTGGGACGTGGGAGGGAACCAGAGCACCCAGACGAAACGGGGTGGGGTGGCATGGATGCACAGTGGTACAGCTGCTGCCTTACAGTGCCAGGGACCCGGGTTAACTCCTGACTACCAGTGCTGTCTCTACAAAGTTTGTACGCTCTCCCTGTGACTGCGTGGGTTTTCTATGGGTTCTCCGGTTGCCTCTCACACTCCAAAGACGTACAGGTTTGTAGGTTCATTGACTTCGGTTAAATTGTCCCTAACGTGTAGGATAATGTTAGTGTGTAGGGTGATCGCTGGTAGGCCAAAGGCACTGTTTCCATGCTGTACATGTCCATCAACAATTTTATGGCAACTCATGGTCTGGCACCTCCTTTAATCTGGACAAATTATAAGATAGCACTTGAAATCCCCCCCGGAAGTCCCCACAAAGATGTGGTGCCCTGGCCGGGTGAAGCAGCCGATCTCGACCTCATCGGGACTTCTGCATCTGATCGGCGGGTCGAATTTGCCCCCCTGCGGCCAGGATTCTGGAACTGGCCTCGGGGTCCAGACGGAACTGGCAAGTCCGTTCCCATAGCCGACGTCTGAGGCCGACTGCCCCTAGATGGTCGAGGCGGACTGTTCCAGTACCGTTGGACTCCTCACAGAGGCTGTGACCTCGGTTGGTTTGGCAATCCAGAAAAACTCCGGAACAATGGAAGCCGTAAAATTAGATGGGGACCTGCAATTATATATTTTTTGCTTTCTAATTGGCAGTTGGTAGAAAGTGTGCTGGTGCTATAGATATTTTGAACAAGCAATTCTGGAAAGTATGGAGATTCATCTACACTTCACGCTGCCTTTGCAAGGCCACCAGCTTAATAAAGGACCAATCTCACCTGGTCACTCCCACTTCAACCCTCTTCCGTCAAGCAAGACGTACAGACGTTTGAAAATGCACACATCCTGATTCAGGGACAGTTTCTTCCCAGCTGTTATTAGGCAACTGAACCATCCTATCAACAACTAGAGAGCATTCCTAATCTCACATCTACCTCATTGAAGACCCTCAGACTATCTTTTATCAGACTTCACTGGACTTTATCTTGCACTAAATGTTATTCCCTTTATCTTGCACTTGTACACAGTGGACACTTGTAATCATCTTGCTGTGCTGACCTGGATTCCCATCCACCTCATTGGAGACCTTTGCACACCAGAGCACCCGTAGAAAACCCACAGGGAGAACGTACAAACTCCGTACAGTCAGCACACATACTCAGGATCGAACCCGGGTCTCTGAGGCTGTAAGGCACTAACTCTACCACTGTGCCACTGTGTGGCCCTGTTGTTGACATTTATATTAGAACACTTTCCTATATTAAATTTATAAAGGAATTTGTTCCATGGAATACAATGCATCCCGCCTTGCCCGCATTGTCTTTTGAGTGTCTTTCCCTAAACTGGTGTGTTGCCATCTCAAGACCACGTTGTTAACAGTCTGGGCTGACAAAATGGCAGGTGCAACAAGGAAGAGGGGTGGGACGGCAATATTAATTTTGCATTCTTGGCAGATGGCAGGTAGAACATAGCTCGAAGCATGGAACATGTTGTTGGAACATAGGAAGAATAGAATTAGGAGCAGGAGTAGGTCTTCTGGAGCTGCCAAAGGAGGTAGTTGAGGCAGGTACTATCGCAGGTTTAGAGAGATATGGGCCAAACGCCAACAGGTGGGACTGGTGTAGATGGGATATGTTGGTCGGTGTGGGCAAGTTTGGCCGAGGGGCCTGTTTCCACACTGTGTGACTTTATGACTATGACTATGACTTAAAACAGTGGGGTTTCGCATTAGAAATCTCACTCTGCATTAAACCTCATTAGATCTGAGCTCTAATTTAAAGTGCTTTTACAATCTGTCACCTTGGAAGCAGTATGTATTCTCAGCATGACTTCTGGAGGATATGCATATTGCTTTAACAACAGAAAATTTTATTTCTTCCTAAAATAAACCCATGGCAATCACACTGAACGTCATTTTTGCTGGTTGTTTTATATTTCTTTCACCTTCCATTATATTTTTAAGGGTTGTGCTTAATCTAATGGGTTGGAAGTCTATAATGTGGGAGGATGTAGTGTAATAGAACATAGTACAGCACAGGAACAGGGCCCACTGCGCACAATGTTTGTGTCAAACATGATGCCTACCATTTGCTTTTGCATGATCCATGTCTCTCTATTCATTGCACTTCAATGAGCTTATCTAAAAGCCTCTTAAATGCCACTATCGTATCTGCCTCCACCACCAGGCTTGGCAATGCTTTTCAGGCCCCCAACACCCTCTGGTTAAATAACCTGCCCCGCACATCATATCAGAATCAGAATCAGAATCAGAATCAGATTTTATTCGCCAAACATGTTTTGCAACATATGAGGAATTTCACTGGGCAGGTCAGTCATACAATTAAAAGCAACAGACTCAAAAACATATTTAACATGAACATCCATCACAGTGACTCCAACTCATTCCTCACTGTGATGGAAGGCGAAATAAAGTTCAAGTCTCTTATATTTATACATAATTAAAGCACTTCTGGTTATCTTCCGGTTTGCGCGGTCATTCTATATGATAGCGTTATGATTTTTCAGCAGCGTACTCGCCGTTCGCATGTGCTGCGATTGCACCAAGTTTCGTTCTCATTGGTGATCTAATGTAAAGGTTAGTCGGGTTTAAAAATCTTAAAAACTGTGAGTGTGCGGATCGATCTCCTCCCCTGACGTTCGGTGCCGCGTGGATTGGTCTTTTCTCCTGTCACTCCGCGGGGCAGTCCGCCCTTTCCTGCGCCATTGCGTCTTCACTGGAGCTGAGGATGGCGGGCGGAGGTTTCCAAATGGACAAATTTTTCGGAGGGACTGGAAGCTCGGCCCGGCGCAGCACAGGAGATGTGACCAAACGGAAGGTGGAGATTCTGATCCTGGCGGAGGACAGCGAACAGCGACCAGAGACCAGCGCCAACTGTGAGTACCAATCGCACTGTCAACTCCAGCTCCTTCCCCTCTGGTGCCCCTCGCTGCCTCCTGCCCCCCCCCCTCCCTGTGATACCCTCCACTCCCCCACACCCCGTCTTTTCTGCGAGCTCTCTTCAACCCCCCCGCCCCCTCACACCCCCACACCATCCACCCCTCACAACAGACCACCACCCACACACCTCCCTGCCCCTACAACCTCTCACTGCCCACACAACCCCCTCCTCCCAACCATACACCCCTCCCCCCACCCACACACGCCCCCCCTCTCCAGCGCCACAATGTTCGCTGCCCCCTCTCCCTCTTCCCCACCCCCACACACCCTATCAACACACACCCCCCTCCCTCACACACACACCTCTCCCCTCTACACCCCTCTGCCGACACACACTCGCCCCCTTACCCCCTCTGCTTCCCACATCCTCCCTCCACCACACACCACCTCTCGCACACACCCCCACCCCCACACCCCTCCCCCGTGTCCTCACACACCCCTCCCCCCACAAACACCCCCCTGCCCCCATACCCTCCCTTCCCCCACACCACCCCCGCCCACACACCCCCACCTCCCAACAACGCTCCCCCTGCTACACCCCCACCTGCCACACAGCTGTGGGCCATGGCAGCAGTGGGCCACGGCAGTGGTAGGCCATGGCAGCAGTAGGCCATGCAGCGTTGCCCCCACTCTGGTCCCCGACAGGCCCTGCCTGAAGCCATCCCCCTCTCCTGGCTGCAGGATGCACCCCGCCAGCCCCCACCAGCCCCCACCAGAAGCCGCCATGTCCCCAGCAGTAGGATGCTTACCACCCCCCCCCCCACCAGAACCCATCTACAGCCCTGCCCTGGCTGCAGAATGCTCCCCACCGGCGCCCGCCTGAAGTCCTCCCCATCCCCAGCTGCAGGTCCCTGAGCTGGGGGCGGGGATTGCTTCAAGCGGGAGCCGTGGGGGGAGTGTCCTGCAATGGGAGAGGGGGACGGCTTCAGGTGGGGGCTATCGGGGGCCGGGGGGGGGGGGGGGCGGGGAAGCGTCCTATAGCTGTAGGCCAGCGTGTTCCACAATGGGAACCCAATGGGCAGGAATGGCTTCGCCGCTAGATAGTCGCTACGAATGGATGGGGAGGGATTGAGGGGCGATGGAGTGAGTGCATGGGGGGGGAAGGGCAAGGGGAGGAGTGGGGGGAGGGTGAGTGGAGTGTGGCAGGGGGGCTTAGGGGAGTGGGGGGGAAGGGGGGAGAGGGGGGTGAGGGAAGTGGGGGCATGAGGGGAGGAGGGGGGATTGAGGCGTCACAACGGGAATCCGTCAGCCGCGCCTGCGCAGTTAGGAGCTATGGGTGCGTGGTGGAATATTGCATTGTGGGAAGAGGTTGCGTTGGGGGAACGGGTGAGTGGTGGAATATTGTCTTGGGGAATGGGTTGCATTGGGGGACCAGGCCTCCCATGTGACAGGGACCCAATGAATCCCACTTAGTCTAGTACTCATTAAAAGTCTGATCTTGGTACGTGTGTACATGTGTGTGCGCGTGTGTGTGTGCGTGTGTGTGTGTGTGTGTGTGTGTGTGTGTGTGTGTGTGTATATATGTGCTTGCAATTACATCTTCGCAAAAACACTACCTGGTAATGATAACATTTTTACATATTCCGATTGACATATGTCCCCTCGAGGCCAGGTTCCCCTTATCTGAACATTTTTTGCTTTATTTCTCAACGTATTCTCGACTCATTACTGATTAAAATTCTAAAAAAGTCAAAAGACTTTGAAAGTAAAACCACCAGCTTCAACTGATGATGTCACAAGGGCTCGGATAGCAGTGACCATTTTCACTGAAGATTGAATTCTGTATTTGACAAGTTATTTGCAATTAAAGCTTTAAAAATGCCAACTTTCACAAGAATTTTACATATTCTGCATCACATTTTTCCCCTCTAGGCAGAGAACACTTTCACTGATCATTTTATGCTTTATTTCTCGACACTACTGATTAAAGTAAAAAAAAAAAATCAAAATACCTTGAATTTCAGACCAGCTTCAACTGATGACGTCACAATGGCTAGACTAGCAGGGGGAGGGTGAATTGCTTTTGCAACACGCAGAGCAAGTGCAAGTGGAATTTTTTAAAAGAGCACTGCTGAGGGAGGCAAGGCGAGTGCTGGAATCTTCCGTTCAGGAATGGCTTGAGTTGGAGGACAATGCCTCCCGTGGGGGCTACAGTTAGGGAATGGATGCGTTGGGGGAGCAGACCATTAAACCTTCCCGCTCTCTGCTTATAGCTATGCCCGATTAAATCTTTCCCCTCTCAATTTAAACCTATGCTGTCTGGTTCTTGATTACCCTACCCTGGGCAAAATATTCTGTGCATTCACTCTATCTATTCCACCAAGGAGGCCTGGTCCACAATGCAATATTCCACCATGGAGGGGGGGTATGGGGGGTGGGGTAAGTGTGGGGTGTGGGGGGGGGCGTTGGAGGTGGGGTGGTGTGGGGGAAGGAGGTTGGTGTGGGAGAGTGGGGGTGATGTGGTGGAGGGGGGTGGTAGGGTGGGGTGGTGTGCGGGGTGGGGGGTTGGAGGTGGGGTGGTGTGGGGGAGGGAGGTTGGTGTGGGAGAGTGGGGGTGATGTGGTGGAGGGGGTGGTGTGGGGGTGGGGTGGTGTGGGGTGTGGTGTGTAGTGGGCGGGTGGGGTGATGTTGGGAAATGGTGAGGGGGTGGGGTGGTGTTGGGGGGGTGGGGTGGTGTGGGGGGGTGGGGTGTTGTGGGGGGGTGGGGAGGGGTGCGGGGTTGGGTTGGTGAGGGGGGGCGGGGTGGTGTTGGGAGATGGTGAGGGGCGGGTGGGGTGGTGTGGGGGGGTGGGGTGTTGTGGGGGGGTGGGGAGGGGTGCGGGGTTGGGTTGTGAGGGGGGGCGGGTGGTGTTGGGAGATGGTGAGGGGCGGGTGGGGTGGTGTTGGGGGGGTGGGGTGGTGAGGGGGGGTGGGGTGGTGTGGGGGGTGTGGGGTGGTGTTGCGGGGGTGGGGTGGTGTGGGGGGTGGGTGGTGTGTGGTGGGTGGTGTGGTGTGGGGATTGGGGTGGTGTGGGGGGAAACACCCGGAGACAACCCATGGGGTCACAGGGAGAGCATGCAAATAACGTACAGACAGTATCCATGATCCGGATCAAACACTGGTCTCTGGCGCTATAAGACGGCAGCTCTACCGCTGTGCCACTGTGCTGCCCCTACAGCAGGGTGCCATTATAGCAGGGTGACCAAAACTGGACACAATACTCTAAGTGTGGCCCCACCAACGTATTGTACAATTAAACCATTGACTATTTGATCAAAATATAATGATGTAATGCTCTATGTAAGCGTAAATGGAAAGGCCAAGCAGAGTTGATGTTCGAAGTAACGGGCGATTCCGCTCGGTCCGCAATAACCAACCCGACCTCCCGGTGGCTCAGCACTTCAACTCCCCCTCCCATTCCACATCCGACCTCTCGGTCCTGGGCCTCCTCCACGGCCAGAGTGAGCAACACCGCAAGCTGGAGGAACAGCACCTCATATTCCGCTTGGGGAGTCTGCATCCTTTGGGCTTGAATATTGAATTTTCTCAATTCTGTTAACCCTTGCTGTCTCCTCCCCTTCCCACCTCTCCCTCAGCCCTCGGGCCCTGGCATTCCCTCTATCTCTATCTCCCTCCCCCACCCCAGTCGCACCAGCTTCTCATTTTCACACCACAAACAGCTTACAATGGCTTGTTCCCTTTATCGCCGATACTTTTTTGCATATCTTTCACTCATTGTTCCTTATCTCTCCACATCACCGTCTATATCTCTCATTTCCCTGATCCCTGACCAGTCTGAAGAAGGGTCTCGACGCGAAACGTCGCCTATCTCCTTCGCTCCTTAGATGCTGCTGCACCCGCTGAGTTTCTCCAGCTTTTTGTGTACCTACGGGCGATTTATGAAAACTGATGCACACCAGGAGACCAGTTAAAGCTGATCTCCGGAAGCCGACTTTGGTATAGCTTTGCATTCTCATCTGTCAAAATTACCCAGGAACCTGAATAACCAAAAGATTAACTGAAAGATTTAATAGGAACCAGTGAGATAACTTCCCATATACCCACCATAGAAAAGGTGTATGTAATGAGCTGCCAGGAGAGGTAGATGAGACACGGTCGATCACAACGTTTAAGAAACATTTAGACAGGTACATGAACAGTTTAGGTTTAAAGGGATATGAACCAAATGCAGGCAGGTAGGATTAGTGTAGATGGGACATGTTGGTCGGGGTGGGCAGGCTGGGTGGGAGGATATGACTATGCCTCTATAACTCTAACAGTAAATCTAGGTCTTCATTACAGAATTCAGCTTACAGAATAACTTAATTAGGTCACAAACTGGCTCTTGATTACAGAATAAAATGATTATCCACAAGTTTAACTTAGTTGACAGTGGATTCAATTTTCCGTTACAACAATGGGTGCATACTGTAACATAATCTAAGAAGTTCCTGAAATGTGGGTTTTGTCTCTATTGCATTCCATGTCTCTACTTTTAGGTTTTGTCTGCGGTTCCCTGTCACCACATTAATACAACTCACGTCTCTATTTACTATGGTAGACAAAATTGCTGGAGAAACTCAGCGGGTACGGCAGCATCTATGGAGCGAAGGAAATAGGCAACGTTTCGGACCAAAACCCTTCTTCAGACTTCCCTATTTACTACTATTAGCCCTTACTATTCTTTCACCTACAACAGGTGACATTTATGTAACTCTTTGCTGTTCTGAGCGGACAAGCAAATGCCTGTCTTATGAACATTTCCATGCTCTTTCTATGCCGTGGCCCGTTGCTAGGTGCGACTTGCTTAGTCGCTTCAGAGAGCTGCTCCATCACCTCATTAGGCAGTTCACTGAAAAAGAGCAAGCAGTGCATTGACCTCCTGTGTGAAATGCAGGAGGAACCAGAAGGAAAAGAGCCATCTGCCCCACACAGCAGAAATTCCCTCTGTAACTCCATACAATTACCTTCACTCTCGTCAGGTCCAGACCTGTGCTGTTGAGGCTAATTCTTTTTCTGTCACTCAGTAACCATTGGAGATTTAGAAGGCTCATTCCATCTGTCTCACCTGGATTTGGTCCCAGATCCTGAATATGAAAACTCGCTCTTAAAACAATTAATGGTACATAGGACTGCATTGTCAATTAATTCACTCAACGATTCATTGATACATTACCAAGATACAGTGACATTATTTATTTTCCATACAATCCAGTAAAATCCATATTATAGATCAGTACTAAGTACAAAAGTGCAATGATTGTAGTGTAATAGTGGACTTCACCGAAGCAGTACACAAAGAGTCACCATGTTCCAGGCACCAACAAAGTTCAAAGTTCGTAAGACTACAGTCATGTCTTGGTCTTAAAGGCCCATTGTCCTGTTGGCACCGATTCTCTCCTCCGTCCACCGCCACCTTGTAAAGGGACTGTTTCCACTTGATAACCCAATGATATACTTGCATCTGCAGGATTTGTTTTTATAAGAAATAGTTACGATGTAGATAGCTTTTTTTGTATACAGAGTTATTTATTGTTCTTAGCATAGGTTGGTATATTCAGATAGATACTGTAGTTATATAATACTTTGGTTTTGGGCTCGGTTTTCTTAGCTGAATGCTTATCTTCCAGTTATAGCACAAGTACTTTGTGATTTAAATGTAATTTATGGTATATCTGATTCGAATGGTCAGGCATGCAAAACAAAACGTTTCACTATACCTCGGCACAAGTGATAATAATGACCCTAAACCTAAACCTGGACAATATTATGGGTCACAACCTGGCCATATCCTCCAGATGTGCTCCCTGAGCAGCTGAATTACTCCAGCATCTTGTGTTCGATCATTCGCCAAGCCTTGTCACTCCTCCAACAATTTCTCAGCTTTCTTTCCCTCCCACTGCAATCTGTAGAAAGGTCCCGACCCGAAACTTCACTTATTCATGGTCTCCAGAGATGCTGCCTGACCCATTGAGTTCCTGCAGCACTGCAGGCCTGGCTCGTGTTCCGCGTAACTGGGAACCCGTATAGAAACGGAAACCATGGAGAGGAGATGGCGGCGAACACTGGACAAAGGGCTGGTTAGAAGAACCGGGGGATTCTTACCTTCTGCGCCCACAAGATCGACTGCGGGAGGACCCCCCTGGGGGAACAAAGGTAGAAGAGGTATGTAGGAAGGAACTGCAGATGCTGGTTTAAACCAACGATAGACACAAAATGCTGGAGTAACTCAGCGGGACAAGCAACATCTCTTGAACAAAGGAATGGGTGATGTTTCGGGCTGTGCAAGGAGAGGGACAACGGTTTGGGGATGACCGGAATGGAGGCGATGGCTACAATGGTCCTTTGTGGCCAGCAGCAGCTGGAACTGTAAAATAGCACCAAAATGGCACCTCTTGCATATGGACTCAATGGGCTGTTGAGTACATTCTGCACTAACCAGTGGAATGTGCGTATGTATGGTGATAATCTTGTTGAGCTGTATACAAAAAAAGTATTTCACTATACCTTGATACGCGTGATAATTGACCTAACTTTAGACTTTAGAAATAGAGCGAGGAAACAGGCCCTTCGGCCCATCGAGTCCACGCCGTCCATGATCACCCCATGCACTAGCACTATCCCACACACCAGGGACAATTTACAATTTTTACCAAAGACAATAAACCTACAAACCTGTACAGCTTTGGCATGTGTGAGGACACCAGAGCACCTGGGGAAAACCCACGCAGTCATAGGTAGAACGTACAAACTCCCTACAGACAGCACTCTTCGTCAGGATCGAACCAGGGTTTCTGGTGCTGTAAGGCTGCGCCACTGTGCTGCCCTAAATAAAAAGCATAAAAACCACTGAACCATTGAACCAATTAGGTTATTCTCTTAATGACTCCACAGCTGTTTGGGCTAGAGGATTCGAAAGATTCACAATTCCCTGAGAGAAGTAACCATTCCTGATCTCAGTCTTGTGTCATTGACCTCACGTCCTAAGAGAGAAGCCCTGAAGTAAGCCAGGGAAATATCTTCTCAACATCTGCTTTCTGAATCTTACACATTTCAAAGAAACCCTTCATTGTTCGCTAGTGTCAGCCTCAAACTTTGGCGTTAAACCCAGAGGCATGGTGAGAAACCTTGGAGGCAATTTCTACAACATTTTTCACATTTTTTCTGGGGACTGTGGAATTAGTTTCTAAATTGGTGGTGTAACTACAGGAAGTGTATGACCTCTGATCTGCTCTTCGTTCCATTGCCAAAATAAAAAGTAAACTTTCGATTAACCCCAGATGTGGGAATCTATTTTTTCCCATAATGTTTATTTTCGTGAAAGTTTATATTCCCACTGAAGTCCCTTGCAAATCTCCAAAAATAAAAATAAGAAACTTTGATATTTAGTTTTTGCAGAATACAATTGCAGCTTGCCGAGAGTATTTTAGAGTTATTTTTAATCTCAGGAAAGACTAAATACTTCAAAAGCTGTCCAGATCCAAAAGACCTTTGCTCGAGTCAAATCAAAAGTCAGGAGTGTTTCATTGTCATATGTGCTAGGAAAGCAACAATGAAACCTCATAAGTTCTTAAGTTCTAGGACCTGCTGTCAGGATTGAACCCGGGTCACTGGCGCTGTAAGGCAGCAACTCTGCAGTGCCACCCCACAATTATTTAATGTTAACTTTATCAGACCCTTTGCTCAAGACTCTTGGCAGTTCACCTATTCGTTAGTTCTGAAGAATTTTGGACAGAACTCCTCAGTTAAACAAAGCAAGTCATGCATCTGATTTTTCTAATTATGCTAATTTGACCTGCTTTATCCTGCACCCATAGGGCGGCACAGTGGCACAGCGGTAGAGTTGCTACCTTACAGTGCCAGGGACCCATTTTGATCCTGACTACGTGTACTGTCTGTACAGAGTTTGTACGTTCTTCTTGTGACCGTGGGTACTCTGCTTTCCTTCCACATTCCAAAGATGTGCAGATGTGTAGGTTACTTGGCTTCTGTAAATTGTCCCTTTAATTTAGTTTAGTTTATTGTCACGTGTACCGCGGTGCAGTGAAAAGCTTTTGTTGCGTGCTACCAGTCAGCAGAAAGACAATACATGATTACAATCGAGCCATCCACAGTGTAGTTACCTGATAAAGGGAATAACATGAATAATATATAGTGCGAGATAAAGTCTAGTAGAGTCTGATCAAAGATAGTCTAAGGGTCTTCAATGAGGTAGATAGTTGATCAGGAATGATCTCTAGTTGTTGGTTTTGGATGGAGGTTTTTTGGTTGAGGATGGTTCAGTATCTTGATGATTGCTGAGAAGAAACTGTTCCTGAGGTGTGCGTTTTCTATACTTCTTGTCTGATGGAAGAAGGGAGAAGAGGGAATGACCAGGGTGAGACTGTTCCTTGATTATGCTGATGGCCTTGCCGGGGCAGCGTGGGGTGTAAATGGGGTAAACGGAAGGGAGATTGGTTTATATGATGGGTATGGGCTGTGTCCACAATTCTCTGCAATTTGTTGCGGTCCTGGACGGAGCTAGTGTGTAAGATAGTGTTAGTGTATGGGGTGACTGCTGATCGACATGGACTCTGTGGGCAGAAGGGCCTGTTTCCACGCTGTATTTCTAAAGATCAAGTCTCTGGTCCCCTGGTAAATTTTTGTATTCTTCCTTTCTCATGAAATAGTTTTAGGAAATTGTCACTTCCTTTCTCATGAAATAGTTTTAGATTTACAAACATGCTGCTCAGTCACAGCTTTCATATTGGTGCATTCCCACAGCCTGTTTACACTGTGGACAGATTAAAAAAAAAAGACCTCTGGCCCTCTGACAGTGGTGCACAGAGCTGTTCCTCCATAACTGCTCCAGATGCAGTGTGAAGTGGCCAAGTTATGTAAGTGCCAAACCACAGTATCGGTTTGGGAAACACATCCAACTGAGGTATAATCGAAGATAGACACAAAATGCTGGAGTAACTCAGCGGGTCAGGCACTATCTCTGGAGAGAAGGAATGGGAGACGTTTTGGGTCGAGACCTTTCTTCAGACTGATGTAAGATGGTTTGGGAATAGCTCCATCCAAGACCGCAAGAAATTGCAGAGAATTGTAGATGCAGCCCACACCACCGCACAAACTAACTTCCCTTCCATCTACACATCACGCTGCCTATGCAAGGCCACCAGAACAATCAAGGCCATTTGCCTGCATTTAGCCCGTATCCCTCTAAACCTTTCCTATCCAAATATCTTTTATGTCATAATTGCATCCACTTCTATAGCTTCCTCAGGCAACTTGAAGATTCAAAACTCAAGGAAGTTAGTTGAGCCATGGCATATATAGGCTGCTGGAAGAATATGGAAGGGAAGAATAGTCTCCCATGAACATTACGTGTGTGCCTCCAAAGCAAAACACAAAGTGCTGGAGAAGCTGAGTGGGTGAGGCAGCATCTGTGGAGGAAATGCAGAGTCTGAAGAAGGTTTCGCCCTGAAAAGTCGCCTGTCCATTCTCTCCACAGATGCAGCCTGACCTGTTGAGTTTCTTTAGCACTTTGTGCTCAGCTCCAATTTCCTGCATCTGCAGTTTCTCGTATCTTGACGAGTGCACATTTAACCTACTGTATTTGGAAGAATGATCCAGTTTAGTTTAATTTAGAGATGCAATGTGGAAACAGGCCCTTCAGCCCACTGAGTCCACGCCGACCAGCAATACCTGTACACTGACACTATCCTACACATGAGGGACAATGTACTATTTTTACCAAAGCCAATTAACATCTTGGGAGTGGGGCAGAAACCTGGAGATCTCAGAGGAAACCCACGCAGTCACAGGGTGAATATACAAACTCCGTACAGACAGCACCCGAACTTGGCTCTTTGGTGCTGTTAGGCAGCAACTCTACCTCTGCGCCACCGTGCTGCCATTTTGCAATATGGCAGGAAGTGGAAATAATTGATCTTTAATATATCATGGGTTGACCTGATCTCGGGGTGCGATCAGTGTGGTGTTTGCACGTTCACCCTGAGACCGCATGGTTTCCTCCGGATGCTTCAGTTTCTTCCCACATCCTAAAGATGTGTGGGATTGTAGGTTACATGACCTCTGTGGAATTGCACCTCATGTGTAGGGAGTGGATGAGAAAGTGGGATAACAGAGAACTAATGTGAACGGTTGATTGATGGACCGCGTAGACTCGGTGGACTGAAGGGTGTACTTCCATGCTGTATTTCTAAACTAAACTCAATTAAACTTGAAAGAGTGCACTTTTTGCACTGCATCAAGAAAATTCCATCAAAGTTTCTCACAGGTTGACCTCACCACCAAATAAATTGAGATGTGAAACACCTTCCCTGCACTCTACACCTAAGGTCAATTACTTTGCATCTGTTCTCTGAAGCCCGATTGAATGCAGAATGTCAATGTACCGAAGAGCTTGGAAAGCCTATTAAACAGGTGAATTAGGATTTAGCTGGACTAGCACATCAAGGAAGCAGTCTTCGTAACGAAGGCACAAATGTAGCCAGGACTTGACGGCTTGAGCTGCAGGGGGAGGTTGAGCAGGCTGGGACTTTTTATGATACAATACGATACGACTTTATTTATCCCAGAAGGAAATTGGTCTGGCACCAGTCAAAATATACAATTACATGGTATTGAAAATGTCATGTGTATTATAATACTAATGAAATTTAATTGACCAATTATTGCACAGCACATAGATAATATTGCACAAACGTGAAATTAAATTATCGATTGGAAAAGTCTAGGGTGAGGGATGTGCAAAGATAGGGGGGGTCCAGTCTATCCCATGACAGAAGGGGGAGGAGTTGTACAGTTTAATAGCCACAGGGAAGAAGGATCTACTGTGGCATTCTGTGCTGAACCTTGGTGGAACCAATCTGTTGCTGAAGGTGCTCTTCAGGTTCACCAGTGTGTCTTGAAGCGTGTGAGGTGTATTGCCAGGATGCTCCGCAGTCTGAGACCACCTCTAATGAATCCAACTCCACCCCCAGGACAGAGCCAGAATTCCTAATGTGCTTGACGATTCTGTTGTTATTTCTCGGAGCATAGGAGGATGAGGGGTTATCTTACAGAGATAATAGTTATAGAGTCATGGAGTCAACGAGACACATAGGCATAGAATCAAAGCGTCATGAAGTCACAGTCAAGCTGTCATACAGCACAGGAGCGGGCCCTTTGGCCCAACTTGCCCACGCAGACCAACGTGCCCCATCTGCACTTGTCCAACTTTCCCACATTTAGCCCATATTCCCTCTCAATCTTTATACCTGTCCAAATGTATTTTAAATGTTGTTAAAGTATCTGCCTCAACTACCTCCTACGGCAGATCATTCCAGATATCCAACACTCTCTGTGTGAAAAGGTTGATCCTCAGGTTCCTATTATTTTCCCCCCACACCTTAACCTTATGTCCTCTAGTTCTTGATTCCCCATTCTCTGGGTAAAAGTTCTATGCATCCACCCTATCTATTCCTCTTATTATCATAGACATCTCTATTAGATCACTGCCCTTCTTCCTTTGTTCAAAGCCCTTGCCTGCTCAATCTCTCCCTTTAGTTCAGGGCCTCAAGTCCTGGTACATCCTCGAAAATCTTCTCTGCACCCTAACAACATCTTTTCTGCAGCAGGGTGGCCAAAACTGAATACAATACTCCAAATGTGGCTTCACCAATGCCTTGTACAACTGTAACATAACATCCCAACTTCTATACTCACTACCCTGACTGTTGAAGGCCGATGTGCAGAAAGGCTTCTTGATGATCACCTCTTCTACCTGTGATGCCACCTTTGAGGTGAATAGAATCATGAGGGGAATAGATAGGGTTAATGCATAGTCTTTTACCCAGGGTAGGGGAATCAAGAACAAGGAGACATGGGTTTAAAGTGAGAGGGGAGCGATTTAATAGGAATCTTAATGGGGCAACGTTTCCACTCAGAGGGTGCTAGTTATATGAAATGTGCTGCCAGAGGAGGTAGCTGAGGCCGTTACAATATAAACATTTAGAAGACTCTTTAACAGGTGCATGAAAAGGAAAGGTATGGAGAATTATTGTCTAAATGGAGGCTAATCTGACTAGTTTAGATGGAGCTTGGTTTGGGGTATGGATGAGATGGGCTGAAGGGCCTGTTTCCATGCCATGACTCAATGAACAGCAGTAATTTGCTGCACTGTTCTATGTTCTAATCTACATTTATTACTACTTATAGGCAGATGCAATACAAGCACACCAATGCCTCTGCTTCCTTAGAAGGCTTGGAAAGTTCGGCATGTGCCCAAAAATTCTCACCAACTTCTACAGATGCGCCATAGTAAGCATTTTATTGAGATACATCATAGCATGGTTTGGGAACTGCTCCATCTATGTGTAAGAAATTGCAGAGCGTTGTGGACGCAGCCCAGGCCGTCACAAAAACCAACCTCCCTTTCATTGACGTGATTTACACCTCACGCT
Organism: Okamejei kenojei; assembly: GCA_035221665.1. Classification (NCBI taxonomy): domain Eukaryota; kingdom Metazoa; phylum Chordata; class Chondrichthyes; order Rajiformes; family Rajidae; genus Okamejei; species Okamejei kenojei. The sequence continues at coordinate 49,339,698 of CM069141.1, forward strand.
GCCTTGGCAGGGCCACCAGCATAATCAAGGACGAGTCGCACCCTGGCCACTGCCTCTTCTCCACTGTCCTATCATACAAGGGACATAGAAGGATGAAATTACTCACCACCAGATTCAGGGGCAGTTTCTTCCCAGCTTTCATCAGGCAACTGAACCACCCTACCAACAACTTGAGAGCAGACTTGTGCTACTATCTACCTCATTGGAGACCCTCAGACTATCTTTGATTGGACTTTACTGGATGTTATCTTGCACTAAACATTGCTCAAGTTATTCCCTTTATCATGTATCTGTACACTGTGGATGGCATGATTGTCTTCCCGCTGACTGGTTAGCATGCAACAAAAGCTGTGGCACATGGCAATAAACTCAACACAACTCTACTCCATTCAACCAATGTGTCTTAATGGAAATGAGGAAGAATTACTTTAGCTTAGATGGGGCCATCTTGGTCAGCATGGATGAGATGGGCTGAAGGGGCAGTTTCCATGCTGTACGAGTCAAGGACAGAAAAACGATTATTGATCCATAAGAAGAGGTAATCAGTCGCCTTTGTTGGATTGGATGTTAGACTTTAGAGTTACAGCATGGAAACAGGGCCTTCAACCCCCCGAGTCTGCGCTGACCAGAGATCACCCCATATGCTAGCACTATTTTACTACTCGGGACAATTTAAAATTTAACCAAAGCCAAATCACCTCCCAGTCACCACCATCTTTGGTATGTGGCAGGAAACTGGCACCAAGAGAAAATCCACGTGGTCAGAGGGAGAGCGTACAAACTCCATACAGACAGCACCCATAGTCAGGTTCGAACTCGGGTATCTGATGCTGTAAGCAAGCAACTCTATTGTTGCGCCACCGTGCCACCACTTAATGAGGTTCTGATGGAAAGACAAAAAAAAAAACAGGTCCATCCTTTCTCATCAAGATATACCCTGCACTCAACATCAAATGGCCAAGAAAGCACACCAATGCCTCTACTTCCTTAGAAGGCTTAGGAAGTTTGGCATCTCCCCAACAGTCCTCACCAAGTTTCACAATGCTCCCCAGAAAGTATTTTATCGGGATGCATCACAGCATGGTTTGAAACAGCTCCGTTCAAGACTCCTGCTCCCCCTATCCTCCTCGCCTTTCCCCCTTTTTCTCTCCCTCTCTTCCTCCCACACTCTTTCTCTCCCTCCTCCTCCACGTTTCTCCCTTCCCTCCCTCTTCTCTTCTTCCCCTACTCCTCTAGCCCTCCTCCCCCTTCCTGCCCCCCTCTCTCCCCCTTCCCTCTTCTCTCCCCTATTCTCCCCCTCCTCTGCTCCCCTCTTCCTCCTTCCCCTCTCCCCCCCTCCGCTCCCGTTTTTCTCACCTTCTCTTCCTCTCCCTCTCTATTTGTCTCTCTCTCCCTCTCCATCTCTCCATCTCATTGTGACACACTGCCAGTGGGGTGATTGTTCTATTGGTAGCCAGTGTAGTATTATAGTATACCCCTAACCCGCAGTGTCATCTTATTAAGAGCATCTCATGTCTCCGAAGCCCCAACAGTCCAGGATACCTGTCTCACAGCAATGCTGAGCAGAAGCGAAAATGCTAAAGAGCTTGGAATCTTTATTCAGAGCTGATCAGTTGCTTCATGCAGACAGCAAAATCGCCCTCTACTTAGGCAGCTCAAGTAATGCCAGAAATGTGAAGATCTGACCTCTCCAATTGCTGACATGTCAACATCTAGAGCTGTCAGCTTTGTAATATACTGCATGCCATTTGATTTGTTTTTGACTTTTTAGTTGTTTCCAATGCATTTTCTCTAACCAAATAATGACTACTGGGAACCACAGGATGTATTTTACTTATTCATTACTGATAGCCAGGGTCCGTGGGGGTGTTCACAGAAATAAAACCAGAAAATGTGTGCGTTACTCCACAAGTCATGTAGCATCTGTCAGGCAGAGATTCAGGTCTGCCACTAATTTTACTTCGGAGTCACGTGAGTGACAATGTGAAGAAGCCCCGCCTGGCGCATGATCGGCATTACGTCGACGCTGTCGGTAGGGAAAGAGCTGCAGAGTAAGGAACAGGCCCGCAGGTAAGTGAATTCATTTTACTTCCAGGGCAAATTCAAACTCCATGACGCTGGCGTGCAAAGCCAGGAGGAGTTAAAATAAAAATGGAGAAAGTTCCGAAAAAATTAATGAGGGTAAAACGAGCGTCGCGGGGTGAAGAAAAACAGTCGGGACGGCAGATAAGTGCGGGGCCGGTTCCGATACCAGTGGCCGTGGATATACCCGATAGTGAGCCTTTAGTTGCTCCACAAGCAGAAGCCATGGAGGAAATTCCAGTGCCAAATAAAATAAAGGGAAATCTGAGAGGCCGTGGTTTCTGATGACTCTGATTGTGAAAGTCCTCCAGATAGAAAAGCCATGAGGCTAAGAATGGATTAAATGGAGAAAATACTCCAAACAATCATCAACCAAGGGTCTAAAAAACCCAGTATATTTCCAGGCAGGCCCTGAGGGGTTTCCATATCGAGAATTTGGTGCCTTACCAATGTGGGAATATGAACCTCCAGAGCCTCGGATTGGGCTGGAGGTAGTCTCCTGGAGCAAGTCTCAGGAGTACCAGGGCAGCAGGAGACTGACCCTGAAAGTGGTGATTTTGGTCATGAGTACCCACCACAGCACAAGAATAAATCCAGGTGTACTTGATGTGGTACAAAGTACGATACCTGAAGGAAGCAGTAAGGCCATGGAAAGTAACCATGGTGGCCAACATTAATTGGTTTCTCACCAGCTTCAGGAGGCTGTTATGGTTGAAACAGCAGAATTATATTGTGCTTTACTAAGGGTACCAACGGTGAATCCGATTTTGGGCACCCATGTCTTCAATAGTGCGGGCACAGGAAATACGATTTCAAAGAATTCTCAAGGTTATTGCGGGTGGCATCACTGCTTTTGGGAAGCAAGTGGAAGGTTTTGCAATGACCAAAATTCAAAAAGACATGTTGGCATTGTTTTTATAACTCATATTTTGAACTCAATTGTATGAGGAAAATTGCCATTCGGCCCATTTTTGCACTCTAGATTTGCAGGTCTGCGCAGATCAAGCAATGTTCAAGCTCCTGGTTATTTGTTTGGATAAAACCTGCTTAAAACAAATCAAAGATATTGATAAAGAGGCAAAGACTATCAGCCTCATGAAACCTTTCAATTTTGGACAAAGAAGGTATGGTCCAATGTGAAGGGGATTTGATTTGGAGCTGGAACAAGCAGAGGCAGGAGTATGGTGAGGAAATATTATCATCCAGCACAGCCTTATGTAAACCCATATTGTTGGGAAAAGGAGGCCATCACGTGCATTTGGAGAGGTACAAAAACTTTATTCTATCACAGAGGAATCTTTTGATGAACCTCCGATTGGTGGTAGATTACAATTGTTTTATGATGAATGATACTGCATAACATCTGATCGGTTTATATTAGATACTGTGTCAGGATCTACAATAGAATTTGTAGAAGGAATTGATCTATCTGTACAGAATAAACCTAATCCTATTTTGATGTTTCTGCACCTGAAAAATCTCAAATAAAGGAAGAGGTAAAAACATTTATTTAGAAAGTGAGAAACGGGTAAGCATCCACAGCAATTTGTATCAAATAATTTCCCCAGACCTAAGAAAACTGGGGGTTGTAGAGTCATTCTGGACCTCACACACTTTAATACATTTGTCCAGTATAAACATTTCAAAATGGTCACCTTCAACACTGCAAGGGAGTTGTTATCAACAGGTTGTTGCATGGCCACTATAGATTTGAAGGATGCATATTATTCAGTACCAATTCATCGAAATTTTTTGCAGGTACTTGAAATTTAATTGGATGGGTCAGCTGTGGCAATTTAAGACACTATCTAATGGATTAAGCTCAGCTCCTAGGCTGTTCACACAATTGTTGAAACCAGCACTTGCACTGTTAAAGGGCACAAAAAGCACATTGTCATGGTTTATCTTGATGACATTTTAATTGGCAATGCTGATCAGGAGTCAGCTGAAAAATCAGTTCAGTAACTACACGCCTGTTGAAAGGCCAGGGTTCCTGATCTATCCAACAAAATCTAAGCTTCAGCCATCCCAAACAATTGACTATTTGGGGTTTGTGATTAATTCAGTTACCATGTTAAGTAACTTTACCAGGAGACAAAGTTGTCGATATTACAAATGTGTGTTGTTGCCTTGTTGACAAATCTTATCCCTCCATCCGAGAAGTAGCAAAGGTTATTGGTAAGTTAGTAGCAGCATTTCTTGCAGTGGAATTTGGTCCACTACATTACCAAAATCTCCAAAGGGCAAAAACACAAGCATTAAAAAAGCGAGCAGGCCATTTTTATCGGCCCATGCAATTGCAAAAGGAGGCTTTATCAGAGTTACAGTGGTGGATTGAGAATGTTCCACAAGCTGCTAAAAACATATTAGTACAGCAGCTAATAGTGTTTTTACAAACTGATGCAAGTGCTCTCGGATGGGGGGGGGGGGGGGGGGGGGGGGGGGGGGGGGCTACGGATAATTTCACCAGCTGTGGTGGCAGATGGACTGTCCAAGAGGAATTGTTTCTCCAAACATATGGTATTAATTATTTGGAGTTATTGGGAGCATTTTATGGATTAAAAGCTTATTGTTCTACTATGAGGGATTTGCATGTCCAAATTACAAGTAAACAATACCACAGGTGTTGCATATATTAATCACATGGGTGGAGTAAGATCATTATCATGTGATTGTCTGGTTAAACAGATATGGCATTGGTGTATTGGTAACAATATTTGGCTTTCAGCAATTTATCTCCCAGGGAGAGACAATGTTGTGGCAGACAACAGATCAAGAAAATTTAAAGACAATACGGAATGGATGATAAATCCACAAGTTTTCAAAAATATTGTCAGTCGGTATGGATTACCAGACATTGATCTGTTTGTGTCTAGATTAAATCACCAATTGCCCAAATACGTGTCTTGAGAACCCGACCAGGAGCAGGAGCAAAATGCATTCTCACTACATTGGGGGAATATGTTCTGTTATGCTTTTCCCCCATTCTGCCTGAATGGGCAATGTCTTACGAAAATAGAGCAAGACTCTGCCACAGGCGTATTGGTGGTTCCAAATTGGCCTACACAGGCATGGTTCCCATTGATGCTTAAAATGATTATTGAACTGTTTATGACGATTCCTAGCTGGAGTAATTTGTTTGTGCAACCAGTAACAAAAGAAATTCATCCATTGCATGATCATATGAATTTGTTAATCTGCAGGTTCTGACCAGACCATTGCAAGGGCTTGGACTGTCAGATAGGACCATGGGTGTTATAGCTTCAGCTTGGCGAAATAGCACTAGAAAACAATAAATGTCGCATATAAAGAAATGGGAAGTCTTCTGTAGACAGTCAAAGATATCTTATCATAGTGCGAACATATCAAATGTATTGGAGTTCCTTGCTGGGTTGCATTTTGATCAGCACTTAAGCTATAGTGCCATTAATAGTGCTCGTAGTGCTTTATCGTCCTATTTAGGACAAATTTATGACCGTGAATCAATCGGGTCTCATCCATTAATATCCTGGTTTATGAAAGGGATTTTTAATAAAAATCCTCCCAAACCCAGATATACAGAAATTTGGGACGTCAGCATTGTGCTTACTTTGCTTAGGCAATGGACTCCAATCACATCAATGTCTTTGAAAAAATTAACATTTAAGTGCTAATGTTAATGTCATTAGTGTCAGCACAAAGAGTACAAACATTGCAAATGATTGCATGCATGTGGCTTCAGATAACATTGTGTTTTATGTTTATGATCTAATCAAATAAAGCAGATCAGGGAAAACTGGAACCAAGGTAATGTTAAAGCTTACCCTGTTGATCAAACACTGTGTGTAGTTAAACATTTGACTCAATATATTGAAGTAACCAAGAGTCTCCGGGGTGGTGAGACAACGTTACTGATTACGCATAAAAAACACATACAAAAGTATCAGTACAAACCATTTCTAGATGGTTAAAACAGGTTTTGGATTTAGCAGGAGTAGACACTGATGTGGTTAAATCTCACTCCACCAGGGCAGCAGCTACGTCCACGGCGAAGGTGTAGGACGTGCCACTCGACCAAATTTTAGAGGCCGCAGGGTGGTGTAAAGAAGAAACTTTTTCAAGGTTCTACGATAAACCTGTTCTCACGGTGCCAGGGTTTGGACACGCAGTGTCGGTTTCTCTGTGATTGTTTGCTTTGTTTTCACTATCGATTTATATTATCGATTTATGTTATCACTTTATACCTTTATCACTTTTGTTGTAAACTTTTCCCTGGGATAAAGGGGTTATCACTTTTTGTTCTTTTATAATTAAAAGACATTACATAAACTGAAGCAATGTTTTAAAATATATATTATTTACTCATTACTGCGTTGACTGAAACAGAGTGTCGTATGGAATGAATCTACGACATAAAAAAACGCAGAGCTTTAAAATCTTCACATAGTCACTCACGTGACTCCGGTGAAATAGTAAGATTAAATGAGAACTTACCAGTTTGAAGTTTTATCGTTATTTTATTAGGAGTTACGATGAGGGATTACGTGCCCTCCACTCCCAACCCTCATAATATAAATGATCATCTGGTAGTTCTAGTCTATGTAAGCCTTACTATCTTACTCCAGCTATTGGTTCTGTGTTTTTCATGCCGCTGCTTTGAAGTATGCCGATCATGTGCCAGGCGGGGCTGCTTCAAGTAATCCCTCATCGTAACTCCTCATAAAATAACGATCAAACTTCAAACTGGTAAGTTCTCATTTAATCTTACTATTATCCGGCACTCTTGGTTCCAGAGCCTTTCTGGATGATCGGCTTTGCTGGACCAACAGAGGTCAGGGCCTCCGAGAGGAGTCCAATGGTATCAGAACCTAGGCCACCGGGGGCCGAGATACCGGCCCACAAATTCAGCCTTGGAAGTCGGCTATGGAAACGGAACTGACGGCTCCAGCCGGGCCAGAGTTCCAGAGACCCGGACACAGGGGGGAAAATCGACCCGCTGATCGGCCAGGAACATCCTGATGAGGTCAAGATCGGCTGCCTCACCCAGACAGTGTGGCACATTTTTGGGGAGACTTCTGGAGGTGAATTTCAGGTGAACTCTTATAATTTTATCCGGATTAAAGGAGGTGACGGACCACCAATCGCTGGAAAATCGGCGGTGGACATGTACAAATGGTTGGGCTGTGGTTGGGGGGAGGGGGGGGAAATGGGGGGGGGGGGCACAATAGCTGCCTCGCTAACAGCCTCTCTCATCCTTTCCCTTATTTGTTGTTTATTAGTATGAATTAAATGTGTTTTAGTGTTTTATGTGGGGTTGGGGGGGGGGGGGACGGTTGGGGGAATAAAAAAAAATCTATTACCTCGGTGGAGATGCGATTTTTTTCCGTATCGTATCTCTGTCCGCACTGCGGCCTAACATCATGGAGTTGGCGGTCTCTGTTGGGGACCGTCTTCGTGAGCTCCAAACGCGGGAGCCTGCAGACGTTACATCGTTGAGCTCGCTTCCTCTGGTTAGGGATCGACTTTGGGAGCTCCAAGCTGCAGGAGCTCCCAAAGGATCGAATCTCCGGACGCGGGAGATTCGATCACCCCGACCGTGGGATAATAAAGGAAATCAAAATCAGAATCTGAATCGTTTATTGTAATTTGAACATGTTCAAATAAAATTGTGTTTCTGCAGTCATCATCAAACAAAAAACCAAAATACACAATTAACAGAACTCCACACAAAACATCCATCACAGTGAATCCCCAATCGCCTCCTTACTGTGATGGAAGGCAAAGTCTTATCTCTTCCCTGTTCTCTGTGCCCATTCCTCTCCCGCAGTCAAGCAGCCAAACTGCTGCATCGAGCCGATCGAGGCTCCTGATGTTAGATCTAAGAGCCCCTGGCGGGCAATGGTAAGACCAGCGGCCATTCAAGCTGCGCCAGGCGATGTAAGGCCCCTGCTCCGGGTCGATTTAGACGCCTCGATTCGGGCGGGTGAAGTTTGCTGTTGCGGGGAGCTCCGAAAAGTGGTCTCCCACCAGGGACCCGCGAGCTCCCGATGTTACTATCCACAGGGCCTGCAGCCGAAGCCTCTGAGCTCCGAAGTCAGGTCGCAGCCGCGCTCCACCACAGCGCTCCGCACTCCGAAGTTGGCCAGCTCCGCGATGGTAAGTCCGCAGGAGCTCCCCGCAATGTCAAGGACGCGCTCGCTGACGCACCATGCTAGTGCACCCATGGGCTGCTACCCCGAGCAACCTCACTGTCGACGCTTCTGATACAGCTGTCGGAGGGGGGGGTTCTCGAACAGTTTATTGCCAGTCGCTGGCAGCCGCTCGCCTTTTTCAGCCGGCACCTGCACACAGCCCCCCCCCCCCACCCCCCCGAGCAAAACAAAAGTGCTTTTGAATGCAAGCTCCTGCCCCTCTACTTAGCAGTTCGGCACTTTCGGTATTTCCTGGAGGGCAAGCACTTCATGGCTTTCGCCGATCACAAACCCCACACGTTCGCTTTCGCACAGGTGTCCAACCCCTTGTCCGCTCGCCAACTGCGGCACCTGGAGTTTATCTCAGAATTTCCCACCGTAGTCCAGCACGTGCGGGGTAAGCTTAACCAGGTTGCCAATGCTTTATCTCGCCCTGCGGTGCATGCCGTGCTGTCCATGGCCCTGGGCTTTGATTATTCTGGACTGGCCGCTGCGCAACAGGATGGCGACGAGATGCTTGCCTATGGCACTGCTGTTTCGGGGTTGGTGTCGGAGGACGTCCCGCTCGGGTCCTCGGGCCCTCGGGCATGACGGTCCTTTGCGATGTCTCCACCGGCCAGCTGCGGCCCTTCGACCCTGCCGTTTGGCAATGGCGTGTTTTCGACTCCATCCACGGTCTGGCCCACCCTTCCATCTGGGCGACTACTGTGTTGGTGGCGGCCACGTTCATCTGAAATGGCCTCCACAAGCAGTTTGAGGCCTGGGACAGGGACTGCATTCCCTGCCAGATGTCCAAGATCCAGCAGCATGTTAATAATTTTGTAATCCCTCAACAACGGTTCAAGCACATTCGCGTCGACCTGGTGAGTCCTCTGCCATCGTCCCGAGGTGTCACCCATCTGCTCACTGTTGTGGACCATTTCACAAGGTGGCCCGAGGTCATCCCGCTCCCTGACACCTCCACCGCGACGTGCTCGGGCTCTCATGGTCCACTGGGTGGCACATTTTGGAGTTCCTGCTGACATCTCTTCAGACCGTGGTGCTCAGTTCACCTCTGCCCTGTGGTCGGCCATGGCTCAGCTGTACGGCACTCATCATACGCTGCATCATACTACGGCGTACCATCCTCAGGCCAACAGTTTGGTTGAACGGTTTCATTGAAACAACAGTTCACGGACCCGGTTTGGGTGGATGCGTTGCCATGGGTGTTGCTGAGGATCCGGATTTGGCCACGTCATCTGCTGAACTGGTTTGCAACTTTCCTCTGAAGGTTCCAGGCGATTTCCTTCCTGCGGCTCAGAAGTCTGTGCAGGCTCACCCCCCTTTGTCTGTGCAGGCTCACCTCCGTGAGTAAGTGGGTGGAGTGGCCGCCTTGTTCAGTCTCCTGTTCATTTTCTTTCCTCTGGTTCTGGGGGGAGGGGGGGGGGGGGGTTCCTGTAGGGGCACCTAGTGGTGGGGCTGGGAAGTCGGAACCCTCGTCATTGGTCAGCACTGTCACGTAACCACAGGGGCTCGTTCACGGGCTGTACAGACACAGTTATCAGCGCTCCTCCCAGCGACAGGAGCTGTGTCCTTCAGCTAGACTAGGCAGACAGTTTTACGAGTTTGTGTATGTTTTTGTGAATTAAAAACTATTTTCGCTCAACCTGCCTGGTCTCACTACACAAGTAAATTTCTCTGGAGAAAAAGATTAGGTGGCATTTCAGGTTGGGACCCTGCTTCAGACTGAAAGTAGATGGAGGGGATACAGATACAACATGGAAACAGGCCCTTTGGCCCAGCAAGTCCATGCCGACCAGTGATCACCTCGTATACTATCACTATCCTACACACGAGGGACAATTTACAGAGGCCAATTAACCTTCAAACCTGCAAGTCTTGGAGTGTGGGAGGACACCGGGGCACCCAGAGAAAGCCCACGCGGTCACAAGGAGAACGTACAAATTCCATACAGACAGCATCTAGACTTAGGATCAAACCCTGGTCTGTGGTGCTGTACGGCAGCAACTACAGTGGCTTGCAAAAGTATTCACACCCCTTGAACTTTTCCACATTTTGTCATGTAACAACCACAAACGTAAATGTATTTTATTGGGATTTTATGTGATAGACCAACATTGGTGCATAATTGTGAAGTGTAAGGAAAATGATACATGGTTTTCAAATTTTTTTACAAATAAAAAACTGAAAAGTGTGGCGTGCAAAAATATTCAGCCCCCTTTACTCTGATACCCCTAAATAAAATCCAGTGCAACCAATTGTCTTCAGAAGTCACCTAATTAGTAAATAGAGTCCACTTGTGTGTAATCTAATCTCAGTATAAATACAGCAGTTCTGTGATGGCTGAGGCTTGTTAGAGAACATTAGTGAACAAACAGCATCATGAAGCCCAAAGAACACACCAGACAGGTCAGGGATAAAGTTGTGGAGAAGTTTAAAGCAGGGTTAGGTTATAAAAAATAACCCAAGCTTTGAACATCTCACAGAGCACTGTTCAATCCATCATCCGAAAATGGAAAGAGTATGGCACAACTGCAAACCTACCAAGACATGGCCGTCCACCTAAATTGACAGGCCGGGCAAGGAGAGCATTGATCAGAGAAGTAGTCAAGAGGACCATGGTAACTCTGGAGGAGCTGCAGAGATCCACAGCTCAGGTGGGAGAATCTGTCCACAGGACAACTATTAGTCGTGCACTCCACAAATCGGGCCTTTATGGAAGAGTGGCAAGAAGAAAGCCATTGTTGAAACAAAGCCATAAGACGTCTCGTTTGCAGTTTGCCACAAGCCATGTGGGGGACATAGCAAACATGTGGAGGAAGGTGCTCTGGTCTGATGAGACCAACATTGAAGTTTTTGGCCTAAATGCAAAATGCTATGTGTGGCGGAAAAATAACACTGCACATCACCCTGAACACACCATCCCCACTGTGAAACATGGCGGTGGCAGCATCATGCTGTGGGGATGCTTTTCTTCAGCAGGGACAGGGAATCTGGTCAGAGTTGATGGAAAGATGCGTGGAGCCAAATACAGTGCAATCTTGGAAAAAAACCTGTTAGAGTCTGCAAAAGACTTGAGACTGGGGCGGAGGTTTACCTTCAAGCAGGACAATGACCCTAAACATACAGCCAGAGCTACAATGGAAAGGTTTAGATCAAAGATATTCATGTGTTAGAATGGCCCAGTCAAAGTCCAGACCTAAATCCAATTAAGAATCTTTGGCAAGACTTGAAAATTGCTGTTCACAGACGCTCTCCATCCAATCTGACTGAGCTTGAGCTATTTTGCAAATAAGAATGGGCAAAAATTTCAGTCTCTAGAAGTGCAAAGCTGGTAGAGACATACCCCAAAAGACTTGCAGCTGTCATTGCAGCGAAAGGTGGTTCTACAAAGTATTGACTCAGGGCGGTTGAATACGTTTGCACGCCACACTTTTCAGTTTTTATTTGTAATAACATTTGGAAACCATGTTTCATTTTCCTTCCACTTCACAATTTTACTTCGGAGTCACGTGAGTGACTTCATGAAGACCCCGCCAGCACGCATGCGCGACATATCGTCGACCGCATGCAAAGCGACAGGCAGGGAGGAGGGTCACTCCTCTACTGCAACGGACCTGCAGGTAAGGAACAACTAACCTGCGGTAGGTTTTGCTTCTTCCAGTGACTCTGTGCATCAGAGTACTCCACGGGCCGCTTTGAGACTGACTGCGGACCGTGGGATGCGGGCAGTCAGCGGCGGCAGCAACAGCCGGAGTCGGGCAAGCCCATTGACCCAGGAGGGTCCAGGCTCACAAACTCGCCGTTCGTAGCGACGGCAGAGCGACAGCCCGACTCTACACCGCAGCCCGCAGCACACCGCGGACTGATGCCGTGAATTTACCGGGAAGTGGGGCTTACAGACTCGCCGTTCGCAGTTAGCGGCAGCTGGAACCGGCATCTCACCTCTCATGTCTTTCCAGACAGGCGGGCCGCCACAGTCCGGAAGACCGTGGACTAGCGGCATGTCCGTGCGGGGGTCCCATAGCCCCGCTGGAGCGGCAGGCAACGACATCCTGACTAGGCACCCTAGACCTCACCTCGACGAGGTGCGGGCCGATGGCAGAAACCTCAGTAGTTCAGGGGAACCTGAGGAAAGTCGACTTGCTGTCCGCAGATGCGGAGGTGGTCGCATGGCCCACAGGGAGCGACTCCTTCAGCGAGATCTCCCGCAGCAGGATCGGATGTCCTCAAGTCCAGGAGACATGCATCTGGGCCACCTCACTGCATGTATAACCTCACAAGTAGGCGGGAGGTTGTGTACATTCTGGGATGCACGGGGTATTTATTGTCACTATCCCAGGGAACAAAGCAATAGACATAATAAAGGCGTGTAACAGCCTTGCTTGCGCTAGGAAACCGACTATTAGACATGCTGCTAAGGTAATTGGTAATCTTGTAGCTACATTCCAGCTGCACAATTTGGGCTGTTACTCTATCAAAGCTTGCAAAGAACAAAAATCTCAGCATTAAAAGCGAATGCTGGACATCTTTACAGGCCTATGCAGCTGCCAAACAAGACATAAATTGAGCTACAATGGTGGGTTAGCAATGTTTGTGATTGTTTAATCCCATCATTACATCAAACCCATCAGTGTTACGTAACCGACGCAAGCGCCAAGGGCTTGGGAGCTACCCACACCACTTCCAGTTGGGGCGGTAGATGGGATTTGCACGAGTCTACTCTTCTTCAATCTCATGGTATAAACTATTTAGAAATGCTGGGAGCATGTCACGGGCTGCGGGCTTACTGCACTAATCTGCATCATACGCATGTCCTTCTTCAAAATAAATAATACCACTGAGGTGGAATATTTAAACCATATGGTGGTATCAAGTCAATATCTTGTGATGAATTGGCAAAAATTAATTTGGCTCTGGTGTATTGAAATAAATATTTGGATATCAGCTATGTACCTTCCGGTTAAGCTCAATACAGTGGCAGACACCAGGTCACGAGTATTTAATAACGACATCAAGTGGATGTTGAACCTCCAAATATTTGCTAAAATTATAGCCAAATATGGAACACCAGATATCGACCTCATTGCGTCCAGGTTGAACCATCAGATCCTGGGGCAGTGGCAATGGACGCGTTCTCGCTACGTTGGGGGAAATGCGTTTTCTATGCTTTCCCCCATTCTGCTTCATCAGTCGGGTATTGCAGAAAATTCAACCAAATTCTGCAACAGAAAGGACCATGGACATAGTACAGCATCGTGCAGAGAGTCCACTAGGAAGCAGTACCTCACCCACATAAGGAAATGGGAGGTTTCTGTAGTCGGACCAAGACCACCTACTAATCTGCTACGATCTCCAATGTGCTGGAATCCTCGGGGGCCTTCATTATGATGAGGCCCTCAGTTACAGTGCCAAATACAGTGCCATGAGGGTGACGGTGCAGACTATCTCCAGGTGGCTCAGTGTGGTATTCGGTGCAGCAGGCAAGACACTAACATTTTTAAATCTCATTCTACCAGGGCTGCATCCACATCAGCGGCAAGGACCATGGAGGTACTCATGGATCATGTCCTTGCAATAGCGGGCTGGGCCAGTGAAACTACATTTCAGCGTTTTTATAACAAACCTGTGGCCGCTCCCGCAACATTTGCGGAGTCAGTTTTAAGTGCTATTCCCTAAACGTTTGTCCCCGAGTTCAGGGGTTTATTGTTTGTATTAACAAATATGTTATTATTTTTCAGCTTGTTCAAGTCTGAAATACGTTAACATCCTTCCTCCATCAGTATTACGGCAGTGTGTGAGCATGGACATGGTCCAGGGCATGGAACCACAGAGCTTTGAAATCTTCACGAAGTCACTCACGTGACTCCGAAGTAAAAGAGTAAGATTAAATGAGAACTTACCAGTTTGAAGTTTGATCTTTATTTTATGATGAGTTGCGATGAGGGATTTCGTGCCCTCCGCTCCCAACCCTCTATCATAAGGTCAACTGGTATTAGAGTCTCTTTAATCTTACTATCTTCAGTCATTGTTGTTATCTGTGATTCCACACCGCTGCTTTGAAGAATGTCGCGCATGCGTGCTGGCGGGGTCTTCACGAAATCCCTCATTGCAACTCCTCATAAAATAAAGATCAAACTTCAAACTGGTAAGTTCTCATTTAATCTTACTATTATGCACCACTTTGTGTTGGTCTATCACATAAAATCCCAATAAAATACATTTACGTTTGTGGTTGTAACGTGACAAAATGTGCAAAAGTTCAAGGGGTATGAATACTTTTGCAAGCCACTGTATACCACTGCAGTGCCTTGCCACCCTAAAACACTATTAATAGCCAGTTCTCCCCCATCCCCCTCCTCTCCCCCTTGCTACTTTTAGTCTGAAGAAGGGTCCCGACCAAAAATGTCACCTATCCAGGTTCTCCAGAGATGCTGTCTGACCCGCTAAGTTACTCCAGTACTCAGTTTTGTTATTTATCTTTTATTTTACCACGGTGATGCAGAGGTAGAGTTACTGCTTACAGGGCCAGAGATCCAGGTTGGATCCGGATTACAGGTGCTGTCTGTACGGAATTAGTACATTCTCCCTGTGACCGTCCTGGGTTATCACAGGGTGCAGCGCTTTCCTCCCACACCCCAATGAAATGCAGGTTTGTATGTTAATTGGCTTGGTGAAATTGTAAATCATCCCTATGTGTAGGATAGTGCTATTGTGCGGAGTAATCACTGCTGGGCACAGACTCGGTGGGCTGAAGGGCCTGTTTCCTCACTGTAGCTCTAAACTAAACTAAACTATACCCTGCCGCTTAATATATTTCCTTCTGCCATTAGACACAAGTTGTCAAAAGTGCAGTAGAATCTTGATCGATTGGGCAGGTTGGCTGAGGAATGGTTGTTGGAATTTAATACAGGAAAATGCGAGGTGTTGCATTTTGGGAGGATGAGGGGTGATCATATAGGGGTGTACCAAATCATGAGAAGAATAGATCGGGTAGACGCACAGAGTCTCTTGCCCAGCGTAGGGGAATGGAGTACCAGAGGACATAGGTTTAAGGTGACAGGAAAGATTTAATAGGAACCTGAGGGTTAACTGTTTCACACAAAGGATGGTGGGCATATGGAACGAGCTGTCGGAGGAGGTAGTTGTGGCAGGGACTAGCGCAAAGAAACATTAAGAAACATTTAGACAGGTACATGGATAGGATAGTTATAGGAATAACGGTGAAACGCAGGTAGGTGGGATTAGTGTAGATGGGACATGTTGATCGGTGTGGGCAAGTTGGGCCGAAGGGCCCGTTTCCATGATGTAATGAAAAGTTACCTCTCAAGGGCCTGTCCCACTTTGCGACTTTTTCAGCGACTGCGAACGTCAGTGACTGACGCCCTAAAAACCATCAAGTTATATGGCACTCTGCGTCACCGACACGTCAAGCACATCACCCGCCTTCACACTACACAAAGTATAATAATCACATTGGAAATGAACACCTGCTTCCTTGTCAGTTTGCCCACTGCTCTAACAGATAGTGCTCTGGGGTTTTTAAGTTTGAGTCGCTCTCTGTGAGGTCTCTGTTTCGACCCAGCAGTATCCTGTTTCAATCTCGTTACGCTCCACTCCCGTTCTCCCAGCCGAGTTGGATCTCTGCTGCAGATATCATTCTGCTTTCAATTCCCGCTGTTGGTAAATTCCGCCCCTCTCCCTCTACATTCAGTAACATTTCCCTTGGACATACCAAGGTTAATAATCTTTAAGCAATCGACGCCCAGTCCCAGTCCCCGAGATCGCCGCTTCCGGCTTCAATTTAAAAAAGCAAGTTTCTGTTCTTCCTAGTGGACTGCTCAGACCCCCTCGCTAGTTATTGGGGGTCTCTTTAAATTGTGATACATTGCACGTATGTCGATCTTTGTGATTACACAAATGAGGACTACCCTCGTTAATCATTCTCACATTGTGCCGAGTTGCGTGTGTACATCATAAGAAATAAAACAGGAAAGTTGCAGATGTGGCGCGTCACCGTCTGTTACCTGCAGGGCAGCATACGTCAGCGTGTGACAGGGCGCACAACATGAAAAGACACCCAATGGTCGCCTGAAGATTTTGAACATTCCAAAATCCAGGAGCGACAGGGAGACGCTGCTCATCACCGCGCGTCACTACATGTGTCACCACGCGTCATACCGCGTCACGCCCTGACCACGCTGCAACAACTTCTTTTCAGGCTGTCGCCGAAAATGTTGCCTAAGTGGGACAGGCCCTTCAGGTTCCTATTAAATCTTTCCTTAAACCTATATCCTCTGGTTCGCCATTCCCCTATTCTGGTCAAGAGATTCTAAGCTGCCTCTGTATCGTTAACTCCCGTTGAAGAGCCGATGGCTGTTTGTTTGGGGAACTGCTTTAATATTCCAGTCTCGTCCTTCCTTTAATCACCACCTTGATGAGGTCTGTCCATAACTAGTCGATTTATGCTTCTGAAGGCTCCTTGATGCTTATACAAATACTTCACACTCAATGTTAATTGCCGTGATTGATTGCTCTGGGAATCTCTAATGGCCACACAAAAAAGATCTAAAAATAATGCTAATTTGCATACATTTACAAATGCAATTAACTGTTGCAAAATGCAGGGGTTGGGGGAGGGGGAGGGGTGGGGGGGTAGGATTGAAGCAATCAATTGGCCGGAAATGGAATGGGGTTCTTGGCATTGTGTGCTGGAAAATGACAAATTTGTCATCGAATGAAGCAGGTCGCGTTTATGGCTTCATTTTTATAACAACAAGTCCTTTCATTTATTTGCACCTCTGACATTGTAAAGTTGCCAGATACGTGAGAGGAGTGTTAACAGAACAAGGCCGGGTGAGGGGGAGGGGGGTGGTCAGTCGGACAGTTGCTGCCAGAGACCAGGGTTCGATCCTGTGCTGTCTGTACGGAGTGTGTACGTTCTCCCTGTGACAGGCTTTTCTCCAGGTGCTGCGGTTTCCTCCCATGTTCCAAAGGCGTACAGGTTTATAGGATAACTAGCTTTGGTAAAAATTGTAAATAATCCCGTGTGCATAAGGTAGTGCTAGTGTATGGGGATTGATTGCTGGTCGGTGCAGACTCAGTCGGTCGAAGGGCCTGTTTCTGTGCTGGTTCTCTAAAAAAAAACAAAAGTTAACAGCAGGCTACAGTGGGAGATGTTAGCTTAGATAAGACCATAACATTAGGCCATTCTGCCCATTGAGTCCACTCCGCCATTCGCTCATGGCTGATATATCTTTCCCTCTCAACCCCATTCTCCTGCCTTCTCTGCACCTTTCTCACCCTTACTGATCAAGAACCGATCAATAAAAATAAAACTATGGTGGACAAAACCAGGGATGAAAACAGAAGGTGTGAGATAATAGGATTGAAGAGTTGTCAATTATGAAGCTGGAGGTATGGATTGAAGAAGGAATGGGATTTATTAGGTGCAAGTCCCTCGTATGGATAGATTGGATGCCGAGAGGATGTTTCCAATAGTGGGAGAGTCTAGGACCAGAGAGCACAGCCTCAGAATAAAAGAAAAGTACCTTTAGAATGGAGACGAGGAGGAATTTCTTTAGGCAGATGTTGAATCTGTGGAATTCATCGCCACATACGGCTGTGGAGGCCAAATCATTGGATATTTTTAAAGCGGAGATTGACAGGTTCTTGATTAGTATGGGTTTCATAAGATACGGGGAGAAGGCAGAAGAATAGGGTTGATGGGGAAAGATAGATCAGCCATGATTGAATGGCGAGTAACTCCATGAGCCGAATGGTTTAATTCTATTCCTCGGCCTTATGGCCTTATGTTGCAGCATCTTCTCATTTTGAAAATAATGAAAAATAAATATTTCAAATTCAGATGTGAATTGGTTTCATTTTGGCGTGCAATAATGGTTCTGTTACCTTCTTCCTGGTGCCATCCAAAGACTCAAGCATTGGACTTCCCTCACTAACAAAATAGAACAGTATAGTACCAGAACAGGCTCTTCGGCCCACAATGTCTGTATTGAACATGATGCCAAGTTAGACTGAAGATAGACACAAAATGCTGCAGTAGCTCAGCAGGTCAGGCAGAATTCTGAGCCCGAAATATGAGCCGTTATGATCTCCACCCTTCCTGAGGTCATCTGTTGCCAGCCCTGCTTTGTTCTGGTCTTTTTTCATCTCCAGTGTGTTTCTAGCAAACACCAGCCTCTGTGATCTCCTTGAAGACTCTTATCTCTCATCTTATAACAATGTCCTCATGATTTTGTTAAACCTACCATGAGAACAAAATCTTGTCTCTCTACTGTCAGACAGCGTGGAAACAGGCCCTTAGGACTAACTTGCCCTTGACCGACCAACATGTCCCATATACTCTGGTCCCGCCAGCCTGCATTTGGCAACATTTCCCTCTAAACCTATCCTATTCATTTACCTGTCTAAATGTTTCTTAAACATTACGATAGGACCTACTGTAACTACCTCCTCCAACAGCGCGTTCCATACACCCACCACCCTTTGTGTAATAAGGTTACATCTCAGGTTCCTAGTAAATCTTTCCCACCTCAATTCCCATACTCTGGGCATTTACCTCATGATTTCCTCTTGTGATTTTGTACACCTCGATAAGATCACCCCTCATCCTCCTGCACTCCAAGGAATAAAGGAGAATAAAGTACAAAGGACAAAGGACATTTATTGTCACATACACTAATTGGTGTAGCGAAATTTACCATTCCAGCACACCAATAAAATAAAACACAACATTAATGAATTTCACATTAATCTTAAAAACATCCCCCCACAATGGATCCCACTGTGAGGGAAGGCAGCAAAGTCCAGCCCTCTTCCTCTGTGTTCACCCGTGGTCAGGGCCTATTTGAGGCCTCCACGGTCACCGCGACGGAGGCCCGATGTTTCAGCCCTCTCGCCGGATGATGGAGCTCCGGCGTCAGAAGAACAGTCTCAGCTGGCTGGAGTCCCTGGAACTGCCACTTCCTCCCCGGAGACCACGGCTCCTGAAATCCACAGGCCGCGCTGGTCGGAGGTTTACACTGGCGATCTCGGCAAAATATCCCAGGCTCCGCAGTGTTGAAACTCAGCACCGCCCGCAGCTGGACACTCCACAATGACAGCTCCGCGATGTTGGACAGCTTCGCGAAGCACTCCGGAGCTTACCACACGACAGCCCGCGGTAAGGCATCGCCCGCTCCGCGATGGTGCTTCAGCTGCAAAGCTGAAGTTCTGGCCGGTCCCGGCAGGAAACGCCGCTTCAGTCCAGTTGGTAGGCCGCGAGGAAGGGGCGAAGATGCGGCTCGGAGGAAAGACGCATCTCCGACCAGGTAGGGACTGAGAAAAACAGTTTCCCCCTTAGCCCTTCCCCCTCCCCCCACCCCTCACTTAAAAAGACTAGACCTCCAAAACAAAATTTTTTAACCCACTAAAAATAAAAAAAAGGGTGAAAGGACGAAGAGCTGCAGGTCAGGGCAGCCATACACGACGGCGCCTCCACACTCCTAGCCTGCTCAACCTCTCCCTATAGCTCAGGCCCTCAAGTCCTGTCAGCATCCTCATAAATCTTCTCTGCATTCTTTCCAGTTTGACAACATCTTTCCTATAACATGGTGCCCAAAACTGAACACAATGCGGCCGCACGAACATCTTGCATAACAGCAACGACCTTTCAACTTCTATACTCAATATGGTGGTGCTACGGTAGAGTTGCTGATTTACAGTGCCAAAGACGAAAGTTCGATCCTGGCTACGGGTGCTGTCTGTATGGAATTTGTACTCTCTTGCTATGACCTGTTTGGGTCTTCTCTGGGTGCTCCAGGTTCCTCCCACACTGCAAAGGCGTACAGGTTTGTACGCTAATTGGCTTGATGAAATTGTAAATTGTCCCTAATGTGTGTAGGATAGTGTTAGTGTGCGAGGATCGCTGGTCAGCGCGGACTTGATGGGATGAAGGGCCTGATCCGTGCTGCATCTTTAAACCAAACTAAACATAAGGCTCTGACTGATGAAGGCCAATGTGTCGAAAGCCTTTTTGACCACCCTATTTACCTGTGAAGACACTTTGAAGGAACTATGTAACTACACTCCGCGATCCCTCTGCTCTACAACACCCCAGAGCCCTACCATTCACTGTGTAGTTCCTGCCCACGTTATCTATGCTCCTCATATCAGGTTCTATCTCAGCCTGAAATGTCAATGATTTTTTTACCCTCTCTGATGCTGCCTGATGATTGAGTTCCTCCAGCTCATGGTATGTTACCCATTTGCTTCCCTCGTTCTAGGGAGATCAAGCCCAACCTATCCCTCCTTCTGGCTCTACATTTCTCTCCATAGCTGACACTCTTTTATCTCCTTTTCATCTCTAGCCTTTGTCCACTCATCTTCCCCCACCCTGTATCCACCTATCACTTGCTGGGCTCTGTCACTGCCCCACTCTTTTCCAGCTTTTTTCCCCCCAACTTCAGTCTGAAGAAGGGTCCTGACCGGAAACGTCTCCTATCCATGTCCTCCAGAGCTGATGCCTGACCTGCTGAGTTACTCCAGCGCTTTGTGTCTTACACAGCCTATCAAATCTCTCCATATAACTGATAGCTTCCACTCCAGGCAATACCCCTGCACACTCTCTTGTAGACTTCACATTTTTTTCCGTTGGTGCAGTGAATAGAACTGGGCGGCACAGTGGTAGTGCTGCTTAAGCGCCAGAGACACAAGATCGATAGCGACAATGGGTGCTGTCTGTTCGGAGTTTGCATGGCTTTTCTCCGGGTGCTCCGGTTTCCTCTCACACTCCAAATACGTGCAGGTTCATAGATCAATTGGTTTCTGTAAATTGTCCCTAGTGTGTAGGGTAGAACTAGAGCATGGATGATTGCTGGTCGGTGCGGACACTGTGGGCCAAAGGTCCTGTTTCCACTCTGTATCTTTAAACTGCACACAATACTCCAAGTGCTGCCTAACCAGTGTGTTATAGTGTTGCAACATATCTTATGTTCTATGCCCTGACCTATAAAGGCATATGCAGAGGTATAGTTGCTGCCTTACAGCGCCAGAGATCCGGGTTCAATCCTGACTACAGGTGCTGTCTGAACGTAGTATATACATTCTCCCTGTGGCCGTGTGGGTTTTCTCTGGGTTCCTCCCAGACTCCAAAGACTAACAGGCATATAGGTCAATTGGCTTTGGTAAAAAGATTTGTAAATTGTCCCTAGTGTGAAATATAGTGCTAGTGTACGGGGTGATCACTGGTCGGATCAGACTCGGTGGGCTGAAGGTTCTGTTTCCACGCTGTATCTCTAAAGTCTAAGCCTCTGTACCACCCACATTGCCTCTTTCCGGGAACTATGAACTTGGACCACAGATCTGTTGCTCAACATTCCTTATTGCCTCACCATTTAATTAAATTTCATTATTTGACACCTCATAATGCAATCCCGCCCACTTGTCAAAATTAAAATTCAATTTTTGGTTAATATATAGCTTTGCAATTTACTGTCTTGTAGGAGTTTTAATCTATTGTACAGACTTTGCCTGTCAGAAACGATACTCGAATGTGCATTTTATGTTACTTGCATTAGATTATTTTAAAGCACAAGATAGTTGCTGGCCTGAAATGACATATCGGGATCAATTCAAAGACAGAACCTACATGTAGATGGGTCAATTACTTCACTGCACATCTCCTCCAAGTGCGCTTCTATGTAATAGAGTGCAAGTGTAATTTAAGGCAAAAGATCATGAATAAAAGAGGATAGACACAAAAAGCTAGAGTACCTCGAGCGGGTCAGACAGCATCTCTGGAGAAAAGGAAAAGGTGACATTTCGGGTCGAGACCCTTCTTCAGACTGACGAATATTCATACCTCAGGGTTTAAACTGCCCTAGCAAAAAATGAGATGCTTTTCCTCCAATTTACATTTGGCCTCACTCTGACAATGGAGGAGGCGCAGAACAGAAAAGTTAATATGGGAACGGGAAGGGGAGTTAAAGTGAATGACCAGCATCTGCGGTTCTTTCCAACAAACCAGCATCTGCAGATCCTTCCTCCAGTCTATCTTTGATGTAAAGCAACATCTGCAAGTCCTTCCTACATATGAAAAAGGAGGTGTCCTTTTATTTCATATACAGTGCCTGATGTCATTAACTAGGCCAACATGTATAACCCCGTCAGTAATTTCGTTGTGATATAAATTGGTAAGGATGATACATCTCAAAATCTGGCTCAACAGAACAATATCCCAGTGCCTACGATTGGAGTCCCACTCACTATTATTATACTTGAATCATCCTCTGTCATAATTCCTTGTATCTGACGCTGCTTCAAGTGTCTGAACCATGTAAAGCAGTCAAAGGAGATGAACGGAGAATTTAAAAGATTAATTGAATAGATGTAAAGATGCACTTAATTTAAGTCATTAGTGGGTACTACATTTCACTCCAAGGTGAATGAGAACTGTGGAATTCATTGCTGAGATGTTGGCCACGTCAATTGACATCTTGTTGGGCATAAATGTTTGCAGGATTGGCAGTCAGGCTTTAGTCAGTGGGTGGTGAAGTGCAAAGAATGACAAGGCAGAGATTGACAGATCAGGAGTTATGGGGGGGAAGGCAGAGAGGAAAGATAGATCAGCCATGATTGAATGGTGGAGTCGACTTGATGGGCTGAATGGCCTAATAATAAACTTATGAACTTATGAACTTTTGAAATGATGTGCTAATAAATTAATGTACCTCTTCCCATTCCAATTTCTATCCTAGGCCTCCTCCATTGCCAGAGTGAGGCCATGCGCAAACTGAAGGAAAAGCATGTACTATTTTGCTTGGGTGGCTTACATCCCAATGGTATGAACATTGAATTATCCATTTTTAGAAACTTCTGTCCCTCCCCCCCCCTCCCCCCCCCCCCCCCCCCCCCCCCCCCCCCTCCCCCCCCCCCCCCCCCCCCCCCCCCCCCCACCCCCACCATCCTCTCCTCCTTGTGCCTGACCTGGACTCACACCCATTTATCCTCTCCCTCTCCCCTTCCATCTATATAACCATATAACCATATAACAATTACAGCACGGAAACAGGCCCTCTCGACCCTTCCAGTCCGTGCCGACCATTTGTTTTCGCCTAGTCCCATCTACCTGCTCCATTCCCTCCATACCCCTCCATTCCCTTCACGTCCATATACCTATCCACTTTACTTTTAAATGTTAAAATCGATCCTGCCTCCACCACTTCTGCTGGAAGCTCATCCACACAGCCACCACCCTCTGAGTAAAGAAGTTCCCCCTCACGTTACCCCTAAACTTCTGTCCCTTAATTCTCATGTCATGCCCTCGTGTTTGAATCTTCCCTACCCTCAATGGGAAAAACGTATCCACGTCAACTCTGTCTATCCCTTTCATCATTTTAAAGACCTCAATCAAGTCCCCCCTTAACCTTCTGCACTCCAAAGAATAAAGACCTAACTTGTTCAACCTTTCTCTGTAACAGAGTTGCTGGAACCCAGGCAACATTCTAGTAAATCTCCTCTGTACTCTCTATTTTGTTGACATCCTTCCTATAACTAGGCGACCAAAATTGTACACCATACTCCAGAATCGGTCTTACCAATGCCTTGTACAATTTTAACATTTACTTCCCTACTCCTATATTCAATGCTCTGATTTATAAAGGCCAGCACACCATAGGCTTTCTTTACCACCGTATCTACATGCGATTCCACCTTCAGGGAACTATGCACAGTTATTCCTAGATCCCTCTGTTCCACAGCATTCCTCAATTCCCTACCATTTACCATGTATGTCCTATTTTGATTTGTCCTGCCAAGATGTAGCACTTCACACTTAACAGCATTAAACTCCATCTGCCATCTTTCAGCCCACTTTTCCAAATGGCCCAAATCTCTCTGTAGACTTTGAAAATCTACTTCATTATCCATAACACCACCTATCTTAGTATCATCTGCATACTTACTTATCCAATTTTCCACCCCATCATCCAGATCATTGTTGTACATGACAAACAACAGTGGACCCAACACAGATCCCTGAGGCACCCCACTGGTCACCGGCTTCCAACCTGACAAACAGCCATCCACCATTACTCTCTGACATCTCCCATTCAGCCACTGTTGAATCCATCTTGCTACTCCGCCATTAACACCCAAAGATTGAACCTTCTTAACCAACCTTCCATGGGGAACCTTGTCAAAGGCCTTACTGAAATCCATATAGACAACATCCACTGCTTTACCCTCATCAATTTCCCTAGTTACCGCTTCAAAAAATTCAAGAAGGTTTGTCAAACATGACCTTCCAGGCACAAATCCATGTTGACTGTTTCTAATCAGACCCTGTTATCCAGATGCTTATATATATTATCTCTAAGTATCCTTTCCATTAATTTGCCCACCACTGACGTCAAACTAATAGGTCTATAATTGCTAGGTTTATTCTTTGAACCCTTTTTTAAACAATGGAACAACATGCGCAGTACGCCAATCCTCCGGCACTATTCCCGTTTCTAATGACATTTGAAATATTTCTGTCATAGCTCCTGCTATTTCTACACTAACTTCCCTCAATGTCCTAGGGAATATCCTGTCAGGACCTGGAGACTTATCCACTTTTATATTTTTCAAAAGTGTCAGTACTTCCTCCTCTTTGAATCTCATAGTTTCCATAGCTACTCTACTTTTTCCCCTTAACTCACAGAGTTCAATATCCTTCTCCTTGGTGAATACCGAAGAAAAGAAATTGTTCAATATCTCCCCCATCTCTTTTGGCTCTGCAGATAACTGTCCATTCTGGTTCTCTAATGGTCCAATTTTATCCCTCGTTATCCTTTTGCTATTAATATAGCTGTAGAAACCCTTTGGGTTTACTTTCACCTTTCTTGCCAAAGCAACCTCATATCTTCTTTTAGCCTTCCTAATTTCTTTCTTAAGATTCTTTTTACATTCTTTATACTCCTCTAGCACCTCATTTACTCCATGCCTCCTATAATTATTGTAGATATCTCTCTTTTTTCGAAACAAGTGTTCAATTTCCCTTGAAAACCATGGCTCTTTCCAATTTTTACTATTTCCTTTCAACCTAACAGGGACATAAAGATTCTGTACTCTTACAATTTCCCCTTTAAATGTCCTCCATTTCTCTTCTACATCCTTCCCATAAAATAAAGTGTCCCAATTCACTCCTTTAAAATCCTTATGCATTCTCTCAAAGTTAGCCTTTCTCCAATCAAAAATCTCCACCCTAGGTCCAGTTCTGACTCTCTCCATAATTATATTGAAACTAATGGTATTGTGATCACTGGTCCCGAAGTGCTCACCAACGCATACCTCCGTCACCTGACCTGCCTCATTTCCTAACAGGAGGTCCAGCACTGCCCCTTCTCTGGTCGATACCTCTATGTACTGCTGCAAAAAACTATCCTGCACACATTTTACAAACTCCAAACCATCCAGCCCATTTACAGAATGTGTCTTCTAAGGATGTAGAGGCGTTGGTGTGCTTTCCTGGCCATTGCTTCAATATAGGCGGTCCAGGAGAAGTTGTTGATGATATTTTCTTATATGCCTTCTTATATGCCTTCCTCTGGCTGCACAATTCAATAACCCTTTAATCCTTATCTCACACCTGTCTTTTCATCTCTGGCTTTTGTCCACCCATCACATGTCAGGTTGTGTCCTGTTGATCCTTTAATCCAGCTTTTTTTCCCTTCCCACCTACTCCCCCCCCCCCCCCCCCCCCCCCCCCCCCCAAATCATTCAGATGAAGGGTTCTTCAGAGATGCTGTCTGACCTGATGAGTTACTCCAGCACAATCAAATACAAAGGATACAAAGGACATTTATTATCACATACACCAATTGGTGCAGTGAAATTTGACTTGCATTTGCAGCACACAAATAAAGATAAGACGCAACATCAAGAATTTAACAGTAAACATAAAAACATCCCCCCACAAGGGTTCCCACTGTGAGGGAAGGCATCAAAAGTCAAGTCCATAATAAATAAGTAAGTATTTGAACACATAAATAAGTTCAAATAGAACACGGTGTCCTCCAACTTTGAGCTGTGCACATCATACCAAAGAAGAAGTTACTCCAGCACTTTGTCTTTAAAAAAAAATCAAGGTCTCCAATTTTTAGAGTGCCAAGGTGATGTTTAAGTTTAGTTTAGTTTAGAAACTGAAGGAACAGCACCTCATATTCTGCCTCATATTCATGTTCAGGAAGCAAAACAGGACATACATGTAGGTTTGCATCGAAGGTTGAAAGCTTCAAATTCCTAGGAGAAAATATCATCAACAACTTCTCCTGGACCGCCTATATTGAAGCAATGGCCAGGAAAGCACACCAACGCCTCTACATCCTTAGAAAGCTTAGAAAGTTCAGCATGTCCCAAACAACGTCTACACATGCACCGCAGAAAGGATATTATCAGGATGAGTCACAGCATGGTTTGTGAACTGCTCCATCCAAAACAGCAATAAATTGTGGACGTAGTCCAGACCATCACACAAAGCAACCTCCCTTCTATTTACTCCATTTACTCCATCTCACAATGCCTCAGCAAGGCCACCAGCATAATCAGGAATGAGTCGCACCCTGCCCACTTCCTCTGCCTCCCTCTCCAAACACGCAAAAGGTTTAGAAGCATGAAAATGCATAACTCCAGATTCAGGTACTGTTTCTTCCCAGCTGTTATCAGGCAATGGAACCATCCTACCACAACTAGAGAGTAGTGCTGAACTACTATATATCGCTCTGGAGACCCTCAAACTATCTTTGATTGGACTTTACTTGATTTATCTTGCACTAAACATTATTCCCTTCATCATGTACCTGTACACTGTATATGGCTCGATTGTATTATCTTTCTGCTGACTGGTTAGCATGCAACAAAAGCTTTTCACTGTACCTCGCTACACGTGACAATAAACTAACTTAAACTCAAACTCAAACGAGTTTGCGGCGACTAGCGTTCACTCATACACAATTACTATCCTACAAATTAGTGGTAATTTACAGAAGCCAATTAGCCTGCAATCTTGCACGTTTTTGGAATGTGGGATTAACCTGGAACACCCAGAGAGGACGTCATGCGGTCATATGGAGGACATGCAAACTCTGTACAGTCAGCACCTGTAGTCAGGATCAAACCCGGGTCTCTGGCGATGTGAGGCAGCAACTCTACCGCTGCACCACCGTGCATTGGGCGCTGTGGACTAGTGTAAGCAGCAGAGTGGAGCATCATATTGGGCACAGACATTGCGGGCTGAAGGGCCTGTTCTTGTGTTGTTCTGTCCTAATGATGGAAAAATAACTCTGCCTCTGTATGGTTTAAATTTCATGTGCCTTTCTTTTAATGACCAAAACCTGAACTGTAAGCCTTAGTTTAATCCCTCAGACTTGTTAAACTCTCTCGTGCTGAAGAAACAATGCTTCTCTCGGAAAACAGGCGCAAGAAATCAAAGGCTCCAATTAGCAACATGTCAATGGGAAACGCTGATAGCTCTCAGCAAGATGTTACAAGGATATCTTCATACAGCCAGTGCAATAGTACTTATTTGTCCAAGATGTCTAATTATCGGAATGGGGAATAATGTGGGCACAATTGAAAATCAAATTTGAAATGTTTGGTCATTTTTGTCAGGAAAATTACAAAGAAGTAAATGCATTCACATCATTAACATCGGCTGCATCTTTGCTAAAACGCTGGCTGTCAATTGTGTTATGACAGTATATGTCATACTGTACATACCTCAATGTCCAGTCACTGGTGTTTAGTTTAGTACAGTTTATTGTCATGTGTACCGAGGTAGAGCAAAAAGCTTTTTTGTTGCGTGCTATCCTGTCAGCGGAAATACTCTGTGCGGTTTGATCCTGCCTACGGGTGCTGTCTGTACAGAGTTTCTATGTTTCCCCATTGACTGCGTAGATTTCTATGGGTGCTCCGGTTTCCTCCCACATTCCAAAGGCGTAAAAATTTGTAGGCTAATTAGCTTTGGTAAAAATTAAAATAGTCCTTGGTATGTCGGATAGTGTGAGTCAGGGGATATGGGGAGAAGACAGGAATGGGGTACTGATTGTGGATGATCAGCCATGATCACAGTGAATGGCAGTGCTGCTTAAAGGGCCGAACGGTCTACTCCTGCACCTATTGTCTAACTCAAAGACAATACGTGGTTACAATCAAGATGTCCATGGTCTTCAGATACAGGATGAAGGGAATAACGTTTAGTGATCTAAGAGGAGATTAAGAGGAGCATATTTAGAGTAAGAAATGCTGCTGTTGTAGTAGGGCGAGGAGCAATTGTAATGAATAATTGCAGATCCACTTGCGAGACCAGTAAGCAGAGAGTCACCTGGCTTGGGTGCCCAAATGATTTAATTGGTTAGATTTCCTGTAATAGAACCAAGTGCAGACGAAGGAATGAGAATATATTTCCCCAGTAGAGATGGTGCATGACCTAAGTTTGAAATGATTTAGAGAAGATTTACACGGAAGGTAGCTGGACTCGAGGGCATGAGCTACAGGGAGAGGTTGAGCAGGGTTGGACTTTACCCTTTAGAGCGCAGGAAGGTGAGGGCTCACCTTACAGAGGTGTATGAGAACGCGAGAGGGGCCGACTCGGCGGCTTCCCTCTTGCGGTCGGCGGTCCGCTGTGTCCTCAGTTCAGCCACAGGGGACGAGCAGGGTCTGATCATAATGGGAGAGAAGGCTTGATGGGCCAAATTACCTCCTCTTTGTTCTTCTTTGCATCAAACAACCTGCTCTATTTAATGTTGTTGTGGCAATAACTTTCCATGATATAAACCCTTTTGATCTTGTTCAATTGTGAAAGTGGTGGTTATTAAATGAATCGTTTTCAAACTGTTTGCAGCAGATTAAACCTCCACATGCAACAAAATAAAAGTTGTTGCTTTGGAAATTAACAAAAACCTAATTAAAATAGCACAATTGAAGATTTATTCACAAACCTTTTGCATGATACACTATCATCCGTTTTTCCCAAATACTACAGTGCACCTTCCACCTACAAGAACGGGACAGTTTTATTTTACAGATTTCATATGGCAGATACTTGTGTTTTGTTTTGAAATCTGCACAAGTGATTTGCTTCTGAAAGGATGAATCAGTGAGATAAATCAACGGGACGTTTCAGCACAGGAAGTTCAGTCCATGAAATAAGCGTTTGAAGATTAACAAGCCTGCTCGAATGCTTTTCATGCCATGCTGCTGTCAGGAATTCATTTCAATGTATAATCTTGGCTTGTCAATACAGAACAGCTCCCTCAGTGCTATCTCCATGAACCACAAATGTGCTTGAGTGAAAGTGGTATTTATACAGAGGGGGTTGCTTTGCGGAGTTAGATCTTGGTGAAGCCAGACTGTGTGCCATGTAATTTTTAGATTAACTAATGTTCCAAAGCTGCATGATAAGTCTTGTAAAATTTAGGTAACAAAACTGCTGTTTTGTAGATGTCCACTGTGATTGATCAAACTATTGAAATTGTAATTGTTAGGATACAGGGAACTATTGAAATTGTATATATGGATACAACAAACTGTTTAGTAGAAATAATGGTTCAATGGGTCTTGATTTTAACATGAACCAAGGTAGTGAAATTTCTTTTTTTTGCATGCAGTTCAGTAAAGTATTACAATCCCCGATTAAGTGCAAAGAGCATAATGTAGCGGCACCAAGTGGTGGGGTGGGGAGGTCGGAACCCTCATCATTGGTCGGTTCCATCACATGACCGCGGAGGTTTGTTTGCGGGCTTTTCAAGGGTGTGTTAGTCAGTCAGCGCTCCTCCTGGTAACTGGAGCTATTATTGTTAGTTCAGTCAGACACGCGAACTTCACAAGTTTTGTTTTGTTTTTATTAAAAAATAAAAATCACTTTGCTCAACCTGTCTACATTGGTGACCCCGTCAATCCGAACGTTTTTCGGATTTCTTCCCGACATGAACGCTGCTGAGAACCTCGATGCCCTGCCCGCACAGCAGAATGCGGTTGCACTTAAACTACCCGTTTTCTGGTACAGCCTCATGTGTGGTTCACACAGATCGAGGCCCAGTTTGAGCTCCGCCAGATCATCGCTGATGCTACCTGCTATTTCTGCATGGTGGGTGTGCTCAGTCAGGAGACTGCTACGCGGTTGCTGCCTTTCCTGCAGAACCTGCCCGCTTTTGGCAAATACGAGGGTCTTAAGGCATTGCTGCTACGCACCTTCGGGCTCAGTCGCCGCGATCGCGCAGCTCGGCTGCTACATGTGGACGGTCTGGGAGATCATAAGCCGTTGGTTTTGATGAGCGAGATACTGGCTCTCATGGATGGCCACCAACCTTGCCTTTTATTTGAACAGTCTTTCCTGGAACTGTTGCCCGATGACATCCGCCTGCTTCTCGCTGGGTCTGATTTCACTGATCCTCTGCAACTCGCTGAATGGGCGGACAAGCTGTGATGAGCCAAGCAGCAGGATGGTACTTCAAGCAGCCAGATGCTTTGCCGCAGCAGCCTCGCCGGGCCGTTCCTCCCAATGTTGACATCGCTGGACCGCAGTCGACTGCCGTGGTTCGCAGTAAGTGCCAGTGGCGTTATTGCCACCAACGCAGGGGTGGCGGCACCGCTGGTGCTGTGCCCCCTGCTTGTATCCGGGAAATGCCTTGGCCATCCGTCAGTGGAGACTATCGCCGTCGGCCAGAAACATCGCCTCTATGTCAGGCATCGCTATTCTGGGCTTTGTTTCCTCGGGGCTGAGCTCAGCATCTTACCTCCGACCGGCCTCGATACCCATGCTGGTAAGCGTGGCCCCTCCCTGACCGCTGCAAATGGTATCCCCATTTGCAACTACGGGACTTGGACAGTTACACTTGGCCTTGACTCTCGCGGTTATTCGTGGCCCTTCGCGATCGTGGACATCTCCCAGCCGTTGCTCGGTGCCGATTTTTTTGTAGGCCTTTTCCCTCACGATGGACGTTCGGGGACAGAGCCTCATTCCTCCAGTTCTTCCCCAGCCTGCGACCTCGCGGCCTGCTGTTTTCCCCGATCCGCAGATCGGATCCGTGTCGGACGTGGGTGGGGCATATGCTCCGATCCTGACAGAGTTCACGGAGATCCTGACTTCACGGTTTCACTCGGCCATCCCTAAACATGGAGTGGTGCACCACATCCTCACTGCTGTCCCTCTGCTGCGCGCACGGGCGTGCAGGCTCCCACCCGACAAGATGTGTTTAGCGAGAGAGGAGTTCCAGAAGATGGAGGACATGTGGATCGTGCGGTGTTCCGACCGCCATTGGGCTTCCCCATTTTATATGGTTCCCAAGTGGTCCAGCGGGTGGCGGCCGTGTGGGGATTATCACCGCCTGAATACTGTCACAGCTGCCGTTCGCTCCTTAGTCCCGCACAACCAGGTTTTCAAGGCCCACTTGGATAGTGCTACCATATTCCCCAAGGTAGATTTGGTGCATGGCTACCATCAGATATCCGTCCACCCCGATGATGTGCCCAAGCTCCATTCGGCCTGTTTGAGTCGCTGCGGATGCCTTTCGGCCTTAAAAACGCTGCGCAGGCTTTTCAGCGGCTGATGGACATGGTTGCTAGTGGTTTGGAATTTGTTTTCGTATACCTCGATAACATTCTAGTCGCCAGCCACTCTCACCAGGAACACTGTGAGCACCTCACCATGCTGTTCCAGCGGCTCCGAGATCACGGCCTGGTCATGAATGCCGCCAAGTGCCATTCTGTCTGAGCTTCGTTTCCTTCCTTGGGCACCTTGTTACCCCTCAGGGCTCCACCCCTCTTCCCTGCAAGGTGGAGGCGATTTGGAAGTTCCCACAGCCACTCACCGTCAAGGGGCTGCCGGAGTTTGTGGGGATGGTGAACTTTTACCATCGTTTTGTGCCGGTGGTGGCTCGGATCATGCGGCCCTTGTTCCAGTGTCTGGCTGGTAAGCCGCGGGATCTCGTGTGGGACGCCGAGACTGAGGCCACTTTCAATGGTGCCAAGGAGGCACTGGCCAATGCCACGTTGCTGGTGCACCCGCAGGCTGCTGCCTCCACCGCCCTCACCGTTGACACTTCGGATACTGCTGTCAGAGGGGTCCTGGAGCAGTTTATTGACGATCGCTGGTAACCGCTTGCCTTTTTCAGCCGGCACCTGCGCCCTCCTGAGCGGAACTACAGTGCATTCGACCTTGAGCTGGCCTCGCTACAATAATACACAAAAGGACACAAAGTGCTGGAGTAACTCCAAAGAAGGGTCATGCCCCGAAACGTTACCTATCCATGTTCTTCAGAGATGCTGCCTCACCCTCTGAGTTACTCCAGCACTTTGTGTCCTTTTATGCAAGGGACTTTAAATTAGTTTATTATTGTCATTCAAAAGTTCATGTTCACAAATTCTAGGAGCAGAATTGTACTATTTGGCCCATCAAGTCTTTTCTGCCATTAAATCATTGGTGATCTATGTTTCCCTCTCAACTACATTCTCCTGACTTCTCCCCATAACACCTGACATTACAATCGAATTACATGTTTCAAAAAACTGTGCATAACTGTACTGTAGCGGCACCTGCTGGCGCACGCAGATATCGAACCTGCCGTTCCCAAGCCGCGGTCACGTGACTCGGGAGAGGCTGATGTTTTCGAGCAGTTTCGTTTTCGCGCCACAGTTGTTTTGCTGACCACCCTTGTGATCAGATGTGTATGCAGAGACCTGTTTACTCAACGAGCGAGTGTTCAATAAAAAAACGCTCAGAAAACGCAGTCGTCGTTTCTGCATCCGCTAAATTGGTGACCCTGACCTGCCTAGCCCTCGTTAGACAAACGATCATGCAGGAGGACTACGACCCGCAGAATCGGCCGGCACGAGGCAGGGCCCACCGAGCTTCAAGCTACCTTTATTTTGGCCCGATCAACCTCAGATGTGGTTCGCCCATATAGAGGCACAGTTTTATCTGCACAGAATAATAGCAGATGACATGATCTATTTTCACGTGGTGGGAGCTCTACCACAGGACTGTGCCTCGAGGCTGCTGCTGTACATCAGAGACTCGCCGACGATCGCAAAGTATGAGGGTTTGAAGTCCCTACTGCTACATACCTTCGGTCTCAGCCGTAGAGACAGGGCGGTGAAGATCCTACACATGGACAGTGTCGGCGATCGGCGTCCGTCCACCATCATGGCGAAGATGCTGGCTCTGATGTATGGGCATCATCCGTGTCTGCTTTTCGAACAGGTGTTCTTGGAACAGATGCCGGAAAAGGTCCGCTTAATGCTCGCCGGGGCCGACTTCAGTGATCCCCAACACCTCGCAGAGAGAGCCGGCGAGCTGTGGACCCACAGACGGCGGGACGTTTGTTCATTCACCCGCCCCACTGCCATGGCTATGGTGCAACAGAGAAGACAGCGGGACGAAGGTCAGGATCCGCCCCGCGCCGAAGAAGCATCGCCACTGCCGGAGGTGTGCAGCCGACGCCGTTGGTGCTGCTACCATCTCCGTTACGGCGTGGATGCCCGAAGATGTCAAAGCCCCTGTTCATTTCAGGGAAATGCCTCAGCCGATCGCCCATAGAGGCGAACGTGATCAGCCCGAATGAACGCCTCTATGTCCGTGATCGCCACTCCGGCCACGGTTTCCTGGTCGACTCCGGTGCCATAGCCAGCATCCTGCCATCGACCGCCCGAGATACCTGCGTCGGTAAGGTAGGACCCGTCCTCTCGGCCTTTAACGGGAGCGACATTTGAACCTACGGTACGGTGCCACCATTGCTGACGCCGCCCAGCCGATATTGGGGTCCAACTTCTTGCGGGCGTTCTCCCTGCTAGACGATGTGCGGGACGGGCGAATGGTTCCATCGTCGGACCTGTGCACTGCCAAGCCGTGAGATCCAGCAACCTTTCGCAGCCCATCCCACTGAATTCCCAGGGTTGCTCATGCCACGGTTCGATAGGGCCGTGTCCCGTCATGGCGTGGTCCACCACATTCCCACCGAGGGCCCACCAGTTCACGCTCGCACGTGCCACCTCCTACCCGATAAACTGCGCATCGCACGAGACGAGTTCCAGCTTATGGAAGACATGTTGAATGTCCGGCGGTCAGATAGCCCTTGGGCTTCCCCTCTGCATATGGTGCCTAAAGTGTCCAGGGGGTTGAGACCTTGTGGTGAGTACAGGTTTCTAAATGCGGTAACCACAGCAGATCGGTACCCAGTAAGTCATGGCAGCCTCTTTGATAATTTGAGAAATGACTGCAGCAAGGTTTTGTGAAGCCCCCATTTCTCCCACCTCATCCAGTTGCCCTTCATCTTTCGCTTCCTAAGTACACTTCTATTCCACCTCTTTGCCTTGTCCTAGCCTCCCATTCCACCCATATCCCCCCCTCCTCCTGTACATAGAACACAGAACAGTACAGCACCGGGAAAAGCCCTTCAGCCCACAATGTCCGTGCTGAACATGATGCCAAGATCCACCTGCACAAAATCCATATCCCTCCATTACCTACATAATAGTAAGATTAAATGAGAACTTACCAGTTTGAAGTTTGATCTTGATTTTATGAGGAGTTACGTTGGTGATTACGTGAAGAAGCCCGTCCAGGCCGCATGTGCCTCAATCTTCAAAGCAGCGGTATGAAATCACAAATAACAATTATCGAAGTGACATAGTAAGATGCGTGACTTGAGAACTACCAGATGATCTTTATGAGGGAGGGTTGGGCGTGGAGGGCACGTAATCACCAACGTAACTCCTCATAAAATCTAGATCAAACTTCAAACTGGTAGGTTCTCGTTTAATCTTACTACTTTACTTTGGAGTCATGTGAGTTATTCCGTGAAGGGTTCGAAGCTTATGATTTCATGCCGCAGATCCAAATCTTGGTGTCTCACTGCATTGATTGACTCAGGATGAGTGATTAATCAAAAATGCATCAAGCATGATATTGATTAAAATGCATTAATGGTTTACATTAATAAAGAAATCAATAGCAACCCCTGTAACTCAGGGGAGGCTAAAGTGGACGCAAAACAGAATGGGCAAAACCCTGGGTCAGTAACTGGCCTATGGCAAAAAAAAAAAAAATCAATTCAGATGACCATCCTGCGGTTGCGAGGATATGGTCGATGGGCATGTCCATTGCCTGGCCTCTGACATTGATGCTGACCTGGTGGAATGAGATATACAATCGTCAGTGTTAATACATGCATAACCCAGAACCTGCTGCAGCCACCTTGAAATAGTCTGAACCAACCTTCCTTTGTGTAGATGTTTGTTGATTAATAAACAATGCTGATTCCACACTTCTTAGGATTCTGGCGGCCTTGATATAATATAGCAAGCCTGCCCTCCCACACAGACGTGAGACCGTGGGGTATCCGAAAAATGATTTTAAATCCTGCCACCCCTGGTCTGCTCTGCTTGTGTAGATCAGAATGTAAAATGTAATGGCATCTGCAGCCAATTCCATCCTATCTAGCCACAGTGTTTGCAATGTTTGCCGTCGTTGTGCTGATATTTGTGTCATAACTAAGGATGTAGCTGGAACCCCTTGGTGAAGTAATGTTAACACATTTTCAATAACCAACTGCATATTCTTGTAGTGGGAGAACTTGTGTCAAGATCTCTTTAACAACTCGATATCCGGGTTGAACCCGACAGAGTGGTTCCCGTTTGTTGCAGCTTTAGTGTCTCTATAACTGAATTATTGTCAAATACCATTTAAGAATGAACTGGAAGAGGTCAGTAATCTGTACCGTATTAAATGTAACATTAACATTTAAACAAAATCACTTCCGATCACCTCAATAGGAATGTACTGCTTTTTTGGATGCTATCCCTGCACTCTGCAGTGAGCACATCCATGGCTTGATGTGACAACCTGAGCCATAAGTCAATCCATTCAAAATGTGTAAGTCAATAATTGTTTTATTATGCAAAGGCCGGTCTCCTGAACCACAGTTTGAACCAGCAAGTTTTCGTTTTTTGGAATAACCGTATATCGTTGTATTATTATGCCTGATGAAGCAGGCAACATGGCTGCTCAGCCAGTCCGACAGTACGAACCCAAGTGAGGTCTTGCTGACTGTTTTAAGACCCGGCTAATGAGGCAAAAATGGAGGAAGACATAAAAGAACATTCCTCCTTTTGTAGCGAGAATATATTTCTCCGCACTGTTGAGCCACATATTTTTGCAATCAGTGAATAAACATGAACCAACATGTTGATATTCGATGTAGCATTGAACCATAATACTTTGAGATCCAATGCCTATTCTGTGTTGTCATCGATCTGAACTGGATGAAACACCAGTGGCAAAGGAGATTAGGTAATTATTACAGGATACTTTTACTTGATTGCCATGTGACTAACATATGCAACCATCGTAGTGTAGCAACTTGAAGTTGAGCATGTAGATTATGTATATTCGCTCAATAGCCCCTTACCCATGGGGTGCATCTAGTGTATATATTTAGTTGATATCAACAATTGAAGAATTGGTAACTCATGCAAATCTTCAATACCTCCAACTAGAGATGGTATTCGGAACTTCTCACCTTAGAGTCCTTTGCATCAGTTTGTAATAACTGAATTTGACTGACCAAACTACTGGAGCAAGTTCAAGTCAGTTTATTGTCATGTTTAGCAATGCTGAATACTGTTTTTTCATCATTGTGGCTGAGGTAGCTTCAGCTGATAACAGCATAAGGTTGTTAACAATGGTCTACATGTCCTTTGAGAGGTCGCTACTTTGCACGATATCAGTTCCTTGATTTGCTCGGCTGAAACACAGCTACTATATTGCCAATTACTCTTGATGAAATAAAAGTCAGTTTTGTAATAGGTTGTTATTAACTCCAATCTCTTAACACAGGGCGGAGTCATAGGCTAATTAATAGTTAAAGGTAAATCCCAATGACCAACGAACAGTTTAACCCATTCCACAATGTTTTACTGTTATTAGTACAGTTATATTGTCTTTGATAACCTCTGTAATGGGAATTGCATAGCATGGATCTTTGAGACCATTATGAATCTGTTGTTAGTCTGGAAAATAAGTTTTCATATTTGGAAATTTCATATGCCGACACTCTCCATTTTTTATAATAAACATGCCTTATTCCATGGGTGTTTTGCATGAGAACTTTGTCCCGATTTCCAAACCTTATCTTCAAAGATAACCCTGGCCATAATCCAAACTTGCTTGGAATGCTACTACTGTGCCTCAACCAGATGTTTTTATCCTTTGTGTGTTGTACAACAATTGTAAATTTTACAACTTGTGAACGGTGCACTTACCCATGTTTTGGAAGTGCTAGACCCACTCAACAGAGTAAGGTTGGTAAGGTGCATGATATTTCTGAACTATCATGCTGCCCCCAGCTCCAGTGAACTGCCTACTGCAGATGAGCGCCTGGGGTGCATTCTGAAACGATGACCTTTGCCCGCCGTTGGCCTTAATTGATTCTTCTGCCAGGTTTTCTTCCCCTGTTGAGTAGGCCTACCTAAATAACAGATTCGATGGCTGGCTCTCACATCCCCCGGTGTTCACTGCCGGCACATATGTGCTTCAGTATGTTCCATCGACTTCTTTAGAGCCTGGAGTCAGTTATATCTTGACCTTTTGCTCTCCCCTCCTCAGAGAGGGCGATTCGTAGGTAGCCCTGAACAGGCGCTGCCA
Organism: Okamejei kenojei; assembly: GCA_035221665.1. NCBI lineage: Eukaryota > Metazoa > Chordata > Chondrichthyes > Rajiformes > Rajidae > Okamejei > Okamejei kenojei. Next base: position 49,377,633 of record CM069141.1, read on the forward strand.
CAGGCTGCAGGATACCTATACTAATATGAACCCATTGGACCTATACCCAAATAGAACATTCTGCTGGGATGGCAACTTTGTTGTCAGGAAAAGTTACCTCTGACACGTGCCCTTCATCCTTTGGGGTATGCCCCACGGCCATACCCTGAGACTCAGCATCAGCAGGATACTGACCCGTCTTTGTCTCTGCCTCCAAGAGGGAGACCTGTAGCTGCTCTGTCAACTGGTGCTGCTGGTGCGGCCTGCAGAGGAGGAACTTCTGGCTCAACCTTACCATCAGATTCGGGGTCAGAACTAAAATGACCCATGGCTCCCGCCTCCTCATCTATGAAGGTGCTATCAAACAGTTCTCTACTAGGTGCTGCTGGCACATTTTTTGTTCAGGGTGGTGCTGACACTCCTACTGGCGTGTGCCCTGCTGTAGTACTGCATGTAACTGTTGCTGCATTTGGGATAGTCGTTCAAACGCACTATCCAGCCCTGGTGAGGAATCATCCCCTGACTCCGTGGGCCTTGCTAACCAGCCCCGGTGGGGAATCATCCCCCGACTCCGTGGGCGTAGCAGACTTTTGTGTGAACTTGAGCAACCCTGTCCCAGGTGTTGACGGCGCTGCCTCTCGTAGAGGCCAGCGCTTTTTGACATGAAACAGCCCTGTACCAGGCGCTGCTGGCACGGCTCTCCTGTAGGCTGGCAATGTCAAAAATGAAACAGCCCTGTTTCAGGCGCTGCTGGCGCGGCTCTCCCGTAGGCCAGCACTTTCATACATGAAGCAGACTTGCCAGGCGCTGCTGGCGCAGCCTGTCCCATAGGCCCGCCCATTACACATGAAGCAGCACTCTCCCAGGTGCTGCTGGTGCGGCCTGTCCCATAGGCCCGCGCTATTACAGTGTAGGCTCACTAAATCAAATTTTTTTGTGTACAGCTTTACCTGTGAAGGGTGAAAGCAATTTTTAACCCTTCATAGCAACTTGTACTAAACAAGAAGAGTTTCATGTCAGGGACATATGACAATAAGTTTTTATGACTTTTAACTTTGCCTTTAACTTTTAACTTTATGAAAAACACTGTAACATACATTAAACTTTATTATTAAGAGAAAAACCCTTGTAGCCCGACTCGCCCGAGTCCAAATGGGGCTGAACGAGTCCTTTCTCCACCCATTTTATTCCCAGCCTGGGGACCGACGTCTGTGAGCCACTGACTGCACTGTCAGCGACTCTGGCATTATTTCCTTGCCATTCTAAGGCATCCCCGCAGGCTGGAAGCCGCTGACTGCCTTGTCAGCGGCGCCTTATCTCACAACCCGACCTTTTTGCCGGTTATCCGCTTCCGCGGTCTGGCAGGAAAACCTCTGTGAAGAGAGGCTCCAACTCGAAAAAAACCCCATGTACTGTAAGTAAAAATGAACTGACCTTCTAGGTTTGACTTACCGCCAGCAGGAGAGCTGCCCTGCCAGTCTGGTGCTTGCGCCAATGCGACTGACGTAATGATGCGCATGCGGCCTGGACGGGGTTCTTCATGGAATCACTCACGTGACTCCGAAGTAAAATCCATATGCCTATCCAATAGTCTCTTAAGTATCATTATCTTGTCTTTGTCTGCCTCAACAACCAACCCCCAGCAGCACGTTCCAGGCACTCGCCACTCTCGGCATGTAAATTTAAACAAAACTTGCCCTGTACATATGTTTCAGAGACAGTTTCTTCTGAGCTGTTATCAGGCAACTGATCTATCCAATCATCAATGAGAGAGTGGTTCTGACCTTCCATCTACCTCATTAGTGACCCTCGGACTGTCTTTAATCAAACTTTGCTGGACTTTATCTTGCACTGAACATCATTCCTGTTGTCCTGTATCTGTACACTGTGGACTGCTTGTTATGTATAGTCTTTTCATTGACTGAATACCATGCAACAAGTAAGCTTTTCAATGTACATCGGTACATGTATTATATATAATACTAGATTAAGTGAGACCCAGTGTGTTGGGTCCCATGTTCACGTGGGAGGGCTGGTCCCCCAATGCAATATTGCACCTCTCCACCAATTCCAATATTGGTGGTCCATGGGTCCATGGGGAGGGAGGGGGGGGGGCTTTCTGGAGTGCTAGTGGGCCTAAGGGACTATTTTCCAGAAGGATAGTATGGACATTGTGGGCCGAATGGCTTCTTGGGCTGGCAGCTCAGTCACTCAGGCCCTGTAGGCTGGCAGCTCAGTTAGGTCTGGTGGGATGGCAGCTCAGTCACTCAGGCCTGGTGGGCTGGCAGCTCAGTTACTCAGGCCTGGTGGGCTGGGCAGCTCAGTCACTCAGGCCTGGAGGGCTGGCGGCACAATCACTCAGGGCTGGTGGACTGGCAGCTCAGTTACTCAAGGCTGGTGGGCTGGCAGATCAGTCACTCATGGCTGGTGGGCTGGTAGTTCACTCACGGCCATTCCTTGAAATTCCATTTCAAGCAGAGTACAGGCCACCAAATTCAATTTCATAGCATTTCAAGCAGTGTGCATGCCACCACATTCAATTTCAGATCATTTCAAGCAGAGTGCATGCCACCACATTCAATTTCATAGCATTTCAAGCAGAGTGCAGGCCACAACATTCAGTTTCGTAGCATTTCAAGCAGAGTGCAGGCCGCCACATTCACTTTCATACCATTTCAAGTAATGTAGGCCGCCACGTTCACTTTCATACCATTTCAAGCAGTGCAGGCCGCCACATTCGCTTTCATAGCATTTGAAGCAGAGTGCAGGTCACCACATTCACTTTCATACTATTTCAAACAGAGTGCAGGCCACCATATTCAGTTTCATAGCATTTCAAGCAATGTAGGCCGCCACGTTCACTTTCATACCATTTCAAGCAGTGCAGGCCGCCACATTCACTTTCATAGCATTTGAAGCAGAGTGCAGGTCACCACATTCACTTTCATACTATTTCAAACAGAGTGCAGGCCACCACATTCAGTTTCATAGCATTTCAAGCAATGTAGGCCGCCACGTTCACTTTCATACCATTTCAAGCAGTGCAGGCCACCACATTCACTTTCATACTATTTCAAGCAGAGTGCCGACCACCACATTCACTTTCATACTATTTCAAGCAGAGTGCAGGCCATCACTTTCAGTTTCATAGCATTTCAAGCAGAGTGCAGGTCACCACGTTCAGTTTCATAGCATTTCAAACAGAGTGCAGGCCACCACATTCAGTTTCATAGCATTTAAAGCAGAGTGCAGTCCTCCAAGTTCAGTTTCATAGCATTTCAAGCAGAGTGCAGGCCACCACGTTTAGTTTCATAGCATTTCGAGCAGTGCAGGCCACCACGTTCAGTTTCATAGCATTTCGAGCAGAGTGCAGGCCACCACAATCAGTTTCATAGCATTTACATCAGAGTGCAGGCCTCCACATTCAGTTTCATAGCATTTCGAGCAGAGTGCAGGCCACCACAATCAGTTTCATAGCATTTACATCAGAGTGCAGGCCTCCACATTCAGTTTCATAGCATTTCAAGCAGAGTGCAAGCCGCCACTTTCAGTTTCATAGCATTTTAAGCAGAGTGCAGGCCACCACATTCACTTTCATACTATTTCAAGCAGAGTGCCGACCACCACATTCACTTTCATACTATTTCAAGCAGAGTGCAGGCCATCACTTTCAGTTTAATAGCATTTCAAGCAGAGTGCAGGTCACCACGTTCAGTTTCATAGCATTTCAAACAGAGTGCAGGCCACCACATTCAGTTTCATAGCATTTAAAGCAGAGTGCAGTCCTCCAAGTTCAGTTTCATAGCATTTCAAGCAGAGTGCAGGCCACCACGTTCAGTTTCATAGCATTTCGAGCAGAGTGCAGGCCACCACGTTCAGTTTCATAGCATTTCGAGCAGAGTGCAGGCCACCACGTTCAGTTTCATAGCATTTCGAGCAGAGTGCAGGCCACCACATTCAGTTTCATAGCATTTACATCAGAGTGCAGGCCTCCACATTCAGTTTCATAGCATTTCAAGCAGAGTGCAAGCCGCCACTTTCAGTTTCATAGCATTTCAAGCAGAGTGCAGGCCGCAACATTCAGTTTCGTAGCATTTCAAGCAGAGTGCAGGCCGCCACATTCACTTTCATACCATTTCAAGCAATGTAGGCCGCCACGTTCACTTTCAGAGTGCAGGCCACCACATTCAGTTTCATAGCATTTCAAGCAGAGTGCAAGCCACCACATTCAGTTTCATAGCATTTCAAGCAGAGTGCAGGCCACCACGTTCAGTTTCATAGCATTTCGAGCAGAGTGCAGGCCACCACATTCAGTTTCATAGCATTTACATCAGAGTGCAGGCCTCCACATTCAGTTTCATAGCATTTCAAGCAGAGTGCAAGCCGCCACGTTCAGTTTCATAGCATTTTAAACAGAGTGCAGGCCACCACATTCAGTTTCATAGCATTTCAAGCAGAGTGCAGGCCACCACGTTCAGTTTCATAGCATTTCGAGCAGAGTGCAGGCCACCACATTCAGTTTCATAGCATTTACATCAGAGTGCAGGCCTCCACATTTCAGTTTCATAGCATTTCAAGCAGAGTGCAGGCCACCGCATCCAGTTGCATGGCATTTCAAGCAGAGTACAGGCTGACACGTTCAGTTTCATAGCATTTCAAGCAGAGTGCATGCTGCCACGTTCAGGTTCATAGCATTTCAATCAGAGTGCAGACCGCCACTTCAGTTTCATAGCATTTCAAGCAGAGAGAAGGCCACCATGTCCAGTTTCATAGCATTTCAAGTAGAGTGCACGCCACTGCATCCAGTTTCATGGCATTTTATGCAGAGTGCAGGCCACCATGTCCAGCTTCATGGCATTTCAAGCAGAGTGCAGGCCACCGCATCCAGTTTCATGGCATTTCAAGCAGAGTGCAGGCCACCATGTTCAGTTTCATAGCATTTCAAGCAGAGTGCAGGCCACCGTGTCCAGTTGCATGGCATTTCAAGCAGAGTGCAGGCCACCGCATCCAGTTTCATGGCATTTCAAGCAGATTGCAGGCCACCACATCCAGTTTCATGGCATTTCAAGCAGAGTGCAGGCCACCACATCCAGTTTCATAGCATTTCAAGCAGAGTGCAGGTCACCACATTCACTTTCATAGCATTTCAAGCAGAGTGTGTGGGCCACCACATTCACTTTCATAGCATTTCAAGCAGCAGAGTGCAGGCCACCGTATTCAATTTCATAGCATTTCAAGCAGAGTGCGGGCCACAGCATTCAATTTCATAGCATTTCAAGCAGAGTGCAGGCTACCGCATTTAATTTCATAGCATTTCAAGCAGAGTGCAGGCCACCACATTCAATTTCATTTCAAATTGGCAAACAACTCATTGCATTGTCATTAAGGGCTAACAAATCATTTATTGCTAGTACAGTGGCTTGCAAAAGTATTCATACCCCTTGAACTTTTCCACATTTTGTCACGTTACAACCACAAATGTAAATGTAGTTTATTGGGAATTTATGTGATAGACCAACACAAAGTAGTGTATAATTGTGAAGTGGAAGGACAATGATACATGGCTTTCAATTTTTTTTTACAAATAAAAAACTGAAAAGTGTGGCGTGCAAAAGTATTCAGCCCCCTTTACTCTGATACCCCTAAATAAAATCATTGCAACTAATTGCCTTCAGAAGTCACCTAATTATTAAATAGAGTCCACTTGTGTGTAAACTAATCTCAGTATAAATGCAGCTGTTCTGTGAAGGCCTCAGAGGTTTGTTAGAGAACATTAGTGAACAAACAGCGTCATGAAGCCCAAGGAACACACCAGACAGGTCAGGGATAAAGTTGTGGAGAAGTTTAAAGCAGGGTTAGGATATAAAAAAATATCCCAAGCTTTGAACATCTCACAGAGCACATCATCCGAAAATGGAAAGAGTATGGCACAACTGCAAACCTACCAAGACATGGCCGTCCACCTAAACTGACAGGCCGGGCAAGGAGAGCATTGATCAGAGGCCCATGGTAACTCTGGACGAGTTGCAGAGATCCACAGCTCAGGTGCGAGAATCTGACCACAGGACAACTATTAGTCGTGCACTCCACAAATCGGGCCTTTATGGAAGAGTGGCAAGAAGAAAGCCATTGTTGAAACAAAGCCATAAGAAGTCCCGTTTGCAGTTTGCCGCAAGCCATGTGGGGTACACAGCAAACATGTGGAGGAAGGTGCTCTGGTCTGATGAGACCAAAATTGAAGTTTTTGGCCTAAATGCAAAACGCTATGTGTGGCGGAAAAGTAACACTGCACATCATCCTGAACACACCATCCCCACTGTGAAACATGGTGGCGGCAGCATCATGCTGTGGGGATGCTTTTCTTCTGCAGGGACAGGGAAGCTGGTCAGAGTTGATGGGAAGATGGATGGAGCCAAATACAGGGCAATCTTGGAAGAAAACCTGTTAGAGTCTGCAAAAGACTTGAGACTGGGGCGGAGCTTCACCTTCCAGCAGGACAACGACCCTAAACATACAGCCAGAGCTACAATGGAATTATTTAGATCAAAGCGTATTCATGTGTTAGAATGGCCCAGTCAAAGTCCAGACCTAAATCCAATTGAGAATCTCTGGCAAGACTTGAAAATTGCTGTTCGCAGACGTTCTCCATCCAATCTGACTGAGCTTGAGCTATTTTGCAAAGAAGAATGGGCAAAATTTCAGTCTCTAGATGTGCAAAGCTGGTAGAGACATACCCCAAAAGACTTGCAGCTGTAATTGCAGCGAAAAGTGGTTCTACAAAGTATTGACTCAGGGGGGCTGAATACATTTGCACGCCACACTTTTCAGTTTTTTATTTGTAATAAAATTTGGAAACCATGTATCTTTTTCCTTCCACATCACAATTATGCACCACTTTATGTTGGTCTATCACATAAAATCCCAATAAACTACATTTACATTTGTGGTTGTAACGTGACAAAATGTGGAAAGGTTCAAGGGGTATGAATGCTTTTGCAAGCCACTGTACATTGCAGACTCACTGTTCAGTTGATTCACAGCTTAGAATCACAGTTGTGGACTCTCCCTCACGATCTTACAGAGTGATTGACTCGCGTCCAGGCTTCCGGGGTTTTATAGTCCTGCCCCTCCCGGAAGGAGCGTTACATTCGTCATGGTGATTAACAGGTGAGAGGACCAATCAGCTGATCTCAAGGTTTTAGAAACACTCAAACTATTTTTTTTTCAGCGATGGGAAAAATCCTCAAGGCTGCCTCAGCGAAGGAGGACTGTGAGTAAGATGGCCAAAATTCATAGCAATATACGGTAGCGTTATTTCTAAAATCAATATACAGCGCAGACAGGAAGTTGTCCAGATGAGACTTTTAGTTTTATAGATGATTTTGCTGGGTTGTACACAAAATAAAGCATTTCATTGTATCTAGGTGTATGTGACAATAAAGTAACTATTGAGCTATACTAACTATACTAGGGTGGCACAATGGTGCAGCGGTAGTGTTGCTTCCTTACAGCACCAGGGACCGGGGTTCGATCCTGACAAACCAAAATATATTTCACTAAATAACACAAAACATTTTGTGAATCCTTTCAAGCCTCATAAGTTCACGTTTTAGGAGTAGAATTAGGCCATTTGGCCCATCAGGTCTACTCTGCCATACAATCATGGCTGATCGCTGCCACCTAATCCCATTTTCCTGCCTTCTCCCATAGCTCTTGACACCTGTTCTAGGCCTCGACAACCATCTATGGCAATGAATTTCACCGATTCACTATCCTCTGACTAAAGACATTCTTCCACATTTCCTTTCCAAAGGAACGTCCTTTATTCGGAGCCTATGGCCTAGACTCTCCCACTCATGGAAACATCCTCACTACATCCACTCTATCCAGGCCTTTCATTATTTGGGTACGTTTCAAAGTGGGACCCTCTCATCCTTCTAAATATTGGCGAGCGCAGGCCCAGTGCCTTCAAACGCTCTAATCAAATAAATCACATCACTAACCAACACAATCTCATTTACTAAACAAATGTCATTGTTAATCAAATTAACTTAGCCTCCATAACAGTGACAACTTTAGTAGTTGAGTGAATGAAAGGCCCCTTAGGGTGTGCTGACAATGTCTATAGGTGCTATACAAATCCACTCTTATTTTTCCTATTCCCTGTGGTCTCATTTAATGTAATATATGAACCGTACATTCAGAATCTGGAGTCAAGCTTGTTTTGACCTATATTTGAACCTACATTTACTTTACCCTTGTGATAGGAAGGAACTACAGACGCTGGTTTATAATCACAATCACAATCACACAATCACAATAATACTTTATTAGCCAAGTATGTTTTGCAACATATGAGGAATTTCATTTGCCAAGTCAGTCATATAACTAAAAGGCAACGGAACACACAAAACACATTTTAACATAAACATCCATCATAGTAACTCCTCCACATTCCTCAACCTCTATAAGAACACCCTTCATCCTCCTGCGCTCCAAGGAACAAAGTGCTAGCCTGCTCAACCTCTCCCTATAGCTCAGGCCCTCGAGTCCTGACAGCATTCTTGTAAATCTTCCAGCTACATAACATCTTAATGTCGATACTCTAAATGTGGCCTCAACAATGTTTTGAACTACTGTAACATGACCTCCAAAGTTCTATACTAAATACTTTGACTGATGAAGGTCAATATACCAAAAGCCTTTATGACCACCCTATCTACTTGAGACGCCACTTTCAAGGAACTATGTACCTGGTAGGTGGCTTTAAAATTAAGAAATTGTTCCGCCATAGAGTACGCAGAAACAATGGACAGACACAACAGATGTTAAGGACTATTATTATTTTGATTTAGTTGTGCTCACAAAAGGGTGACATATGCCAAGAACATGAATCACCCATTCACACTAGTTTTATATTAAATCATTTTCTCATCCACTGCCAACACACTCGAGGACATTTTACAGAGGCCAGTTAACCTACAAACCCACACGTCTTTGAGACGTTGGAGGAAACCAGAAGAAACTGGCATAGAGCTGCAGCCTCACTGCGCCAGGCACCCGGATTCAATCATCCCGATTGCTGTCTGTGTGGAGTTTGCACGTTCTCCCTGTGGAGGTCCACCTGTGACCACTTTGGTTTCTTTCGGGAGCTCCATTTTTCTCCACCTTTCTTTGTGATGTAGGAGGAGACCGGAGCATCCACATGCACACAGTAAGATCGTGTAAACTCCACACAGACAGCAACAGAGGGTGGGGTCACACTGGGGTCACCCGAGGCAGCGGTTCCACCCGCTGAGCAACTCTGATGCCCAAATTGCATCAGGTATAGTGTTCCCAACAGCGCATTCATCATTAAGGTGACTTGGTAGCCAAGAATTAGCCCAGTCCCAGCTTGCCCAGAGGACCACAGAGGAGGGTCAGAACTATGGGCCGGTAAGCAGACTGGCTGCAGGAGGCAATGCAGGGATTTGATGGTGTAATGGGCCGCTAGAGGCCTTGCAGGAACCTGGGGCTTAGCTGGACCTGGCACCGCTCCCAGAGGCCGAGCTTTGCCAGGAGCGGGGTTGGAGGTATTTCTCTCAGCCTATGCCGATGATGTAATCCTTACATGCACTGATCCTGTTGAACTGCGGAGGATGCGTGAGTGCCAACACGTTTTCTTAGCTGCATCCTCCGCAGGATCAACTGGAGTAAGTGTTTTGGACTCTTGGTGGGTCAGTGGCAGGTGGACTCCCTGCCGGAAGAGATGACATTTAATGCGTGGAGCACCATGCACCTCCTCTACCTGGGGGATCTACCTGAGTCTCACTGAGGGGGCTTGGCCGGCAAACTGGCAGGAGCTGGAGATGAAAGTCATCGCCCGGCTAGGGTGCTGGTCAGGCCACCTTGGTGTGCTCTCTTACTGGGTTAGAACACTGGTTATAACCCAAATGGTGCGCTCTATATTGTGGTACCGGCGAGCCACTCTGGTCCCGTCCTCTGTCTTTGTCACCATGATCCAGAGGAGGTTGGTGAATTTCTTCTGGGGAGAGGGAAATCACTGGGTCTCTGCTGGGGTTCTAAGTCTCCCGTTGGAAGAGGGCGGTCAGTCGCTGGTGTGTGTTCGTACCCAGGTGGCGGCTCTCTGTCTCAAGACCGTGCAGAGGTTTATGTATTCTGATGGCACGCGCTGGCGACGTACCTTTTCCGCCAGGGGCACTGCTTATAGGAGGGCATACGGCTCCCGGTAGCGGGCGTTAGTCGACAGACTATACGGGAGTCGTCTGGCTTTTACCGTGATTTACTCAGAGCTCGGAATCTGGTCATCTTCAGCCAGGGCGCTGCTCCTCAGTCGGAGGGGGGTGTTGTGATTGCGAGGCTCATCCTGTCAAGGTGGGTATCGAGGAGAGGCGTGTGCATGGAGCAATTCCAACCGAGCTTACCCCCGCTCCGTTGGAATTGCTCAGAGGATCCAAGGCCCAGTTCCCGCGATCCGGCCCCATGCAACATGAGCCACGTTTCCGAGATGCTCAGCGTGCCTTTTCATGATGCGGAGAGACACGTACTGTACAGGATGCTCCTATACACTCTACACTTCATCACCCTTGTCTTATGTCCGGACATGCCCTGGCTGAACACGCCTACTCTAACTGTGTTACCACCTGACGGCAGGAGTGGTCCCTGTAGATGATATGTGTATACACATTTAATTGATAGTGATGATGTCCATGCTAACCACTCCCCCACGAGTTAGCATAATTGTAACCCACACACCCCTAGCTCGCTCTCTGGTGATCGTGACAGACCATGTACAGTAGGGCTATATGATGTATGATTAATAAAGTAGTGAAGACCTTAAGGTGGCTGTGTACCTTCTCTACATGGCGTCAGAAGTTCTTATTCCTGCATATCCAGTTCATCGTGTTTTATTTTCTTAGTCCCAGTACCCCCTCCCTGTGCCGTGATGGCTTCTGCCTGTCGTAAACCTGACATGCTAGTCTTTGATGCAGACATCGCTCATCACTGGAGTGTGTTCCAACGTGACTTTGAGCATTATGTTACATTCGCTCACCCTGCTGTGGCCCCCGCGGTCAAGGCTTCCCTTCTGCTGAATCTAGCTGGTCCCGAAGCACTTGAGCGATCTGAGTCATTCATCTATGGACAGGGCGAGAGTATCCAGGACCCGGTTTGTCTGCTTTCTAAATTTACGGTGATGTGTGACCTTCTCACTAACCACATCTTAGAGCGTTTCAAACTGTTCTCCTGACGCCAAAACCCTGGGGAATCTATTGACAATTCCGTGGCTGCGCTGCGCCAACTGGCTCGCCGATGTGACCTGCATGTCCTGACCCCTGATACTTTGACCCATGACATCTTGGTCTTTGGTCTTCGGGATGATAAGCTGTGCTCTGAGCTGCTGCGTAAGCCTGATCTGACATTCAATGAGGCGTTGCATGCCTCTCGTTTAGCTGAGGCTGTCTGCTCTGCTGTACCTGACCCTGTGGTCCACGCAGCCAGTCTCACTGGTCACCAGTACAATGCTCCCCGTCGACAGAGGGCAAGCCCTGCGACGGGCTTCAGACCGCCTCAACGATGTCCGAAATGTAACTTTGTTTCACACCGTTCTAATGTGTGCCCGGCGTTGGGGAAAACATGTAATTTCTGCAACAAGCCCAACCATTTCTTGGCGGCCTGTCGTTCCCGTGGGAACCCTGCACGGCCACAGCAGAAACCGTCTCGCTACTTGACACGTGATGATACCGTGTCTGGTTCCCATCTCCAGCATGATGAACTCCCCCTGTCTGACTGACTCTTCTCAGAGTGAACTGAGTGTTTTTTCCTTGTGAGGTGCAGCTGCTCTGATAACGGACCCAACCGTCCGAGTCACGGTGACCTGGCCTTCTCTGCTAAGGTGGACACGGGGGCTGCTGCTAATGTTATGTCAACAAGCCTGTTCAGGAAGATAAGAAATAATGAGCCCGTTTCCACAGACAGTGCTGTTTTGCATGCCTATGGGGGTGGTGTACTTGTTCCTGTGGGGAGGGCCACTCTCCACTGCAAGGTGCTGAAGACCTCTCGGCCCCTCTCTTTCTTCCTGCTAGACAGTAAATGTGACCCCCTGCTTTGCATGGAGGCCTGCCAGGGCCTCGGATTGGTGAGCTTCCACAGTGATGTCCACCTGGTAGAGGCACCCCTGAATCCGCTGGCAGAATTCCCAGACCGGTTTGACTCGAAGCTGGGGAAGTTGCCCTGCAGCTACAAGATTGCCCTCAATCCCGACATCACGTCAGTCATCCGTCCCCTGCACCATGTGTCCTTCACCATGAGGGGCAAGGTCGAGTCTGCTCTTTGCGAGATGGTGGCCACGGGCATCCTGAAGCCAGTAACGGACTCCACCCAGTGGGTTTCTACTATGGTTGTCGCTGCGAAGAAAGATAAGAGCGAACTACGTATCTGCATCAATCCTAAGGACCTGAACTTGGCCATCAGGCACCCGCACTATCCCATGCGGACGGTGGAGGATGTTGCTGCACAGGTCGGCCCTGCCACCGTGTTCTCGGTTCTTGATGCCAAGAGTTCGTTCTGACAGATACCTCTAGACGAGCTATCCTCGCTCCTGACAACCTTCAGCATGCCCTTCGGCAGGTATCGCTTCCTCCGCATGCCGTTTGGGATCAACTCTGCCAGCGAGGTGTTCCAAAGGACCATGGACCATGTTTGCTGGACTTCCGTGTGCCATCATTGTCGACGACATCCTGGTTTATGGGAAGAACGTCGCTGAGCATGACCACCACCTTCGCCAGGTGCTGCAGTGGGAGGTCAACCTGAAGCTCAACCCAAAGAAGTGCCGATTCCGGGTACCTGAGGTCACCTACGTGGGCATGTCTTCACAGCATCGGGGCTGAAGCCCGACCCGCAGAAGACGGCCGCAATATCCGAGATGCCTGCACTTGCGGACGTGCCTGGCCTACAGTGCTTCTTGGGCATGGTCAACTACCTGGGAAAGTTCATCCCCGACCTTAGCGAACTGAGTGCCCCTCTGCGGGATCTGGTGAAAAAGGACACTGCCTGGGCCTGGTTCCCGCAACACCAGAAAGCAGTCTACACCCTCAAATCTAAGCTGATCAGCATGCCAACGCTGAAGTACTTTGACCTCCAGCGCCCCATCGTTCTCACATGTGATGCATCTAAGTTTGGCCTCGGGGCCGCCTGCTTGCAGATCCATGACGGGGTGCAACTGCCTGTGTCCTACGCATCCTGCACATTGACGACCGCTGAACAATGCTATGCCCAGATTGAAAAGGAGCAGCTGGCTGTTGTCTTTGCCTGCTCTAAATTCAAGGACTATATCCTGGGCACCTGCTTCATTGTCGAGACGGACCACCAGCCTCTGGTCACCATCCTCAACAAGCCAATACACATGGCCTCCTCCCGGCTCCAGCGCATGATGCTCCAGCTACAACGCTTCACTTTCACAGTGGTTTATCGCAAGGGCAAGGACATGTTTGTTGCTGACACGCTGTCTCAGGCGCCTCTCTCATCCACAACCCGACATCCGAATGAGGCGGCCAATCTGATAGTCCTAAACGTCAATTTCGTGCCCTCCAGTCAGTTGAAGTCCCTGGCCAAGCACACGGCGGCTGACGCTTCGCTACAACAGCTGGCCGCAGTCATCAAGCGGCTGACGCTTCGCTACAACAGCTGGCCGCGATCATCAAGCAGGGCTGGCCAGACCGCCGTTCTTCCCTGCCGGCCGCAGCGGTGCCTTATTTCCTGGCTCATGACGAGTGATGGCGTGATAGTGTGATTGTGAAGGGGCATAAGGTGGTGGTGCCCGCAGCACTATGAGAACAATACTTCGAAACCGCTCATCGTGGCCATCCCGGGGCCGAAGCAACCCTTTCCATCGCTCAGAGCCAGTTTTTCTGGCCTGACATGCCTCGCTACCTCTGGGATACAGTCTCCGCGTGCCCTACCTGCAACAGCCTCGCACCGCAGCAACAGCGGCAGCCGCTCCTGCAGCAGCCAGCTGCTAACCTGCCCTGATCTGCGCTAGCAACCGATATCTTCGAGTGGCACGGAAAGCACTTTCTGGTGCTTGTCAACTACTACTCCAGCTGGTTTGAAGTTGACCAGATCCACTCCCTCTCTTCCGCCGCGGTCATCGAGAAGTTGCGCCGCCACTTTGCCACCTTCGGGTCCCCGGTCAGCCTGCAGTCGGACAACAGCAGCCAGTTCACCAGTGCCGAGTTCCGCGCTTGTGCCGAACGATGGAACTTTTGTCATTACACCAGCAGCCCGGAATACCCGCAGAGGAACGGACTGGCCGAGCGCACGGTCCGCAGTGCTGAAGGATTGGTGGAACTTTGCTGCCTATCCCGCTCCGACATCTACCTAGCCCTGCTGAACCTCCGCAACATCTCCCGCGACCATGCCCTGGGCTTCCCGGCTCAGCGCCTCATGTCCCGAGTCACGAGGCCCACAGTCCCGGTGTCTCAACAGTCCCTGTCCCACTCTGTCTTTAAACCTGCCTTGGTCCGGAAACGCATTGCCCAAAAACACGGTATACAGAAGCGTTCCCACGACAGGTCCTGCCGTGTCCTCCGCCCTCTTCTCCCCAGCCAGGTCGTCTGTATGAGGTCCACTTCTGGCCGCTCCAAGCTGGCCATGGTCGTTGGTTCTGCCGGCTCCCCTCATTCGTACCTTGCCAACCACGACGGCAGGGTGTACTGCTGGTCCCGCTAGCATCTCCGGCTCATGAATGAGCCTCTCCCTCCCCCGGCGGCTCTGTATGCCCCCCCACTGCCACTATCGCGGCCCAGTGCTTTGCCCGTTCCTCTGGGGTCACCCCCCCCCCACCCCCCTCATCCTTCTCCTGTCTGCCTCCTGGCTGCATTCCCGCTTTCTCCGCCTTCCTCGCCCTTCTCTTCACCGTCCCCCCCGATGCCTTCGTCACCCAGGGGTTCTCCTGTCCGTAGCCCCCACCATGCCCCGGCGTCGTCCCCGCTTGTTCCCGTCCACCACCAGTTAGTATAATTGTAACCCACACACTCCTAGCTCGCTCTCTGGTGATCGTGACAGACCATGTACAGCTAGGGCTATATGATGTATGATTAATAAAGTAGTGAAGACCTTAAGGTGTCTGTGTACCTTCTCTACAGTCCCCATTGGAGGTCTCTTTATAAGGGAGTCCTCCCCCTTTACATCATGGACCTGGGGTGGAGGGTGTTGCACAGAGCTGTGGCGTGTAACAGCTATTTGAGTCGGTTCATGGACTTGCCAGCCGCCTGTTACTTCTGTGGTGAGGAAGAGACAGCGTTCCATATATACACGGAGTGTGTGAGGTTGCAGCCTCTGTTCGACTATCTGAAAGGGCTGCCCCTCAAGTTCTGGCAGCACTTTAGCCCCATGCTCGTGATATTTGGTCACTCAGGGGGAGGGGGGGGGGGGGGGGGGGGCAGGTCATGATGGAAGGGGGAAGTCTCCCTGTTGGTTTGCTCCTGGGCCTGGCCAAGATGGCTATTTTCGGGTCCAGGCAGCGGGTAGTTAATGGTCACACCACCGTCGGCTGCCTGCCCCTCTTCTAGGCCTACGTCTATGCCTGCGTGTCCCTGGGGAGGGAACACGCGGTGTCCACAGGGACACTGGAGACCTTCCGTGAACGGTAGTCACCACGGGGGATCGAGTGTATTATTGATAATGCTGACGTTATTTTAATTTGATAACTTTGTAATCTGCCAATATAGGCAATTTTTGATTGTGTTACTTTTCTGCATTTTTGTTTTGTTTTGAATAATAGTCTTTTGTATTTTTTAAAAAAAGAGACCGAGCGTGTGAAACATAGAAACATAGAAAACAGGTGCAGGAGGCCATTCAGCCCTTTGAGACAGCACAATATGATCATGGCTGATCATCCAATATGATCATGGCTGATCATCCAAAATTAGTACCCCGTTCCTGCTTTTTCCCCATATTCCTTGATTCCTTTTGCCCAAAGAGCTAAATCTAACCCTCTCTTTAAAACATCCAGTGAATTGACCTCCACTGCCTTCTGTGGCAGAAAATTCCACAGATTTACAACTCTCTGGGTGAAAAGCATTTTCCTCATCTCAGTCCTAAATGGCTACCCCTTATTCTTATCCTGTGACCCCTGGTTCTGGACTCCCCCAACATCGGGACCATTTTTTCCTGCATTTAGCTGATCCAATCCCTTAAGAATTGTATATGTTTCTATAGGTTGGACAGGCCTGGATTATTTTTTCCTGGAACTTGATAGGTACATAACATTTTGAGGCATAGATAGGGGAGACAAATGGAACATTTTCACAGGTAATAATATGAAATACTAGAGAGCACAGCTTTAAGGTGAGAGGGGCAAAGTTTAAAGGAGGTATGCAGGGCAAGTTTTTTTACACAGGGGATGGCGATTGTGGACCGGAAGCATCCTGTAGCGACATGGAGCAGTGCAGCAGTGGTGGTGGACACCAATGGCTATGCTAGGCCCTGTAACGTCGCCAGAACCGGCCTTCATGGTTGCATTTAGAACTCTATACCTGTAACAACTGGGACTTGAAAATGACTCCAAATCTGGTGACTCTGTGTAAGGTCTCAGTGCACTACTGCTATACACTTCTACTATATCTGAGATGCTTATCTGAGACATATCTAAGTGCTTATGTATTGTGAAACGTACCAACAGGTATACAAAAATGAATTTCACTGTAGATATGGGCCACCTTTCTGGTTGGGACCCTTGTTCAGACTGTGGCCAAAAGGATTGGTGATGTTTCAGTTCGGGACTCTTCTTCAGACTGTGGAGAAAAAGGAGCGGTGGCATTTCGGTTTGGAAGCCATCTTCTCAATTTCACTCTACCTCGGTGCATGTGACAGATAAAGTACCATCGGAAACATCATTGGAAACTATTGGTATGTAGGAAGGAAAGGAGAAAGACAGGAGAAAGTTAATAAAAATTGAAACAGAGAAAAAAATACACATAAGGTTGCAACTGAACATTTAATTAGATTCATTCTTTACTCTAGTCCAGAATACACTGAATCATTTATTACAGCCATTAGTACATAGAATGTACATTAAGCTATCGTTTAAATTCACACTGCATCCTTGTATATAACTTTATGGCAGAATAATGCCTGATTGCAAACTGATGGTATTCGTAAATTAATTTATCCAATCAGTTTTATTTCAGTTGGAAATCAAGCACACTGTGGTTTCTGTAGGTTGTTAAATTCCATTTGTATTTGGCAAGAATAAATACCTATCAAATGAAACTGTTATGGTACATTGAATTGATTAATCTTTGATATTTAAAATTTTATTGTTTAACCTATTAAAACAAAACAACTCACGGGATAAATTTTTAATTCCACGGTTGTTGCTGATGGAAGAGAGAGAGGGACGTTGGTTGGTGGGCCGAGTCCATTGAGGGTGATGGAGGAGGCCCTGCAGCAGCCTGGCCTTACCTGACCTTATCTGGGCTTACCTGGATCAGGGGTGCACCAGTACATTCAGCATGAACCAAGATCGATCATAAGATCATAAGACACAGGAGCAGAATTAGGCTTCGAGTCTGCCCTGCCATCCAATCATGGCTGATCTATCTTTCCCTCTCAGCCCCATTCTCCTGCCTTCTCTCCCAACCTCTGACACCCATACCAAACAAGACTCTGTCAATCTCTGCTTTAAAAATAAATAATAAAAAAACTCATAATAATCAACGAAAGAAAGTCCAATACATTTAAAAAAAAATCAATATCAGTGCAAAACAAAAACGCAAAGTATCCTGTGTAACCAATGCACTTTGTAATTTAGTTGGGGTTTGTCATGTTTAAGAACCTGATATTTGTTGGGAAGGAGCCGTTACTGAACTTGGAGGTCACGATTTACAGACTCCTGTACCTTCTTCCAGGTGGAGGAGTGAAATAAGAGATTAACCAAGGTGGTGTGAGTCTCTGATGAAGGACCAGGGGAGAAATGTGTGGATAATGAGATAATATATTTCAGGGATGCAAGAGTTTAGGTTTAGGTTTAGGTTTATTATTGTCACATGTACCAAGGTGCAGGTCCACCACCGATTTTCCAATACCCTTGGTTCTAGAGCTTTTCTGGATTATCCATTTTGCCGGACCATGGTCTCTGAGAGGAGTCGAACAGTACCGGAACAGTCTGCCTAGGCCGCCGGGAGACCGAGATACCGGCCCACAAAGTCGGCCTCGGAAGTCGGCTATGGGAAACTAGCCTTCTTCCCATCAGCAGGAATGAAATGAGACAGTGGCCAGGCTGGTATGGGTCTCTGATGATGTTGGCTGCCTTTTTGAGGTAGTGTCTCATACAGATCCACTCGATGCTGTGGAGTTCAGTACTCATGATAGACTGGGCAATGTCCACCACTTTTTGTGATTAACTTCATTCCTGGGAATTTGAGTTGCCAAAGCAGGTAATGATAGCATCTTTTTTTAAGGATCAGAACAGATGTTGATGTGAAGAACTGTGGAGAATTGGTTTGCATGGTTCAAAGTGATCTACCAGCAAGATGCTGTCTTTGATTGCACGTTTTATGTTGTGTTTAACAAAATACTAGACTAAATGGGACCTGTTGGGTCCCTGGATCGCACAGGAGGGCTGGTCCCCCAATGCAATGTTCCACCTCTCCACCAATTCCAATATTGGTAGTCAGTGGTGGTGGGGGGAGGGGGGGGGGGGTGTTCTGAAGCGATAGCAGAGGTGTTGTGGGTCAAGTCAGGTCAAGCACAGTGAGTGCAGGACCAACAATCCATTTCAATCCATTTCATATCAAGTTAATCCATTTCAAGTCAAGTCAAGCTCAGGGCAGTTGGGGCCAGCCAACAAAACATTCCATTTACTTTCATTTCAGGTGAGGTCAAGCAAAGCAAAGGCAAAGCAAAAGCAAAAGCACAGGGCAGGCAGGGCCAGCGAACAATATAATCCATTTGCTTTCATTTCAGGTGAGCTCAAGCAAAGCAAAGGCAAAACAAAAGCAAAAGCAAAAGCACAGGGCAGGCAGGGCCAGCCAAAAACACAATCCATTTGCTTTCATTTGAGGTGATCTCAAGCAAAGCAAAGGCAAAGCAAAAGCAAAAGCACAGGGCAGGCGGGGCCAGCCAACAATACAATCCATTTGCTTTAATTTCAGGTGAGCTCAAGCAAAGCAAAGCAAAAGCACAGGGCAGGCCAAACAATTAATTTCATTTCATTAAGGGCTAACAAATCATTTATTGCAAGCACATTAAGGGTTAACAAATCATCATTCATTGCAAGCACATTGCTGGTTAACAAATCACTTATTGCAAGCACATTAAGGGTTAACAACTGATCATTTATTGCAAGCACATTACTGGCTAACAAATCATTTATTGTAAGCATATTAAGCGTTAACAAATGATAATTTATTGCAAGCACATTGCTGGCTAACAAATCATTTATTGCAAGCACATTAAGGGTTAACAAATCATCATTCATTGCAAGCACATTGCTGGCTAACAAATAATTTATTGCAAGCACATGAAGGGTTAACTACATAAACCACATAACCACATAAACCACATAAAGGGTAGACTCACAGTTCAGTAGACTCACAGTTCAGTAGACTCACAGCAGATTCAAAGTTGTGGCCTCTACCTCGTGATCTTCCAGAGTGACTGGCTGACATCCAAGCATCCGGGTTTTATAGTGCTGCTCCCCTGGAAGCAGCATTACCTTCATCATGGTGATTGACAGGCGCGAGGACCAATCAGCTGATCTCAAGATTTTTAAACATTCATAACTTTTTTATTTTTCATTGATCAAAAACATCCTCGGGGCTGCCTCAGCGGAGGAGGACTGTGAGTAAGATGGCCAAAAATCATAGCGATATATGGTGGCGTAGTCGATGATAATCCAAAAATGAAGGCGAGGAGCCAGGTGTTTTGGGAGGTATTTTATTTGCTGTCCATCTCCTGACCAGTCGAGGCTGCAAGAGGGAGATTGCACCTAAACCCCTGCCCTTTATCCCTGTATCTAAGGGCCACCCCGGACTCATCCATTATCGTGCCGAGGGGTTCGATAGTGGAAATGGCCCGACTCTTGGGAGCCGCCACAGGACGCTCCCCCACTCCACAGAACAGGAGGCACAAAACGCACTGGCAGGCGTAAAACCCGACCGGACCGCATATGGAAGTTGGCCGAGACACCGGTGGAGGGACAGGTTGAGGGACAGGCGGAGGGACAGGTGGAAGGACAGGCGGAAGGAGCCGTGAAGGGGAGCGACCTCGCGGCCGAGACTGGGCAACCAGCACCAGCTGGTCAATGTTCAAATGTGCTTGCTTTAACTGGTCAATCAACTGGTCAATCAACACCTGTGGGTGTTCGGCTGTGATGTGGTGCAGCCGCACACCCAACAAGCGACGCATGGCCGACCAAAGCTCAGAGGTGAACTGTGGCCCCTGGTCCAAGGAGATGTCCACCAGCACCCCAAAGCGAGCAATCCAGTGCGCGGACAATAGACGAGCGCACATAACCGTTGAGGTATCAGCCAGTGGTATGGCCTCCGGCCACCGTGTGAAGCGGTCCACCATGGTGAGGAGGTAGGTGATGCCCCGGGACAGTGGGAGGGGCCTCACAATGTCCACGTGGAGGTGGTGGAAACAACGGCATGGTAGACCGAACTCCTGGAGGGGCGCCTGGACATGGTGCTGGATTTTTGCCGTCTGGCACGGAATGCAGGTGCGGGCCCAGTGGCCAACCTGCTTGCGCAGACCATGCCACAAGAACCAAGCAGCCACAAATGCCGTCATCGCCCAGATGGATGAGTGAGCAAGCCCGCGGATCACGTCGGGGTCACCAATGTAGCGCGATGATAATCCCAAAATGAAGGTGAGGAGCCAGGTGATTCGGGAGGTATTTTATTCGCTGTCCTTCTCCTGACCAGACGAGTCTGCAAGAGGAAGGTTGCACCTAAACCCCTGCCCTTCATCCCTGTAGCTAAGGGCCGCCCCCAGACTCATCCATTCCCGTGCCGAGGGGTTCGATAGTGGATATGGCCCAACCCTTGCAAGCTGCCACAGTAGATTTTCTAAAATCAATACACTGTGCAGATAGGAATTTCCTAATTTTCTTTTTTACTACTGGGCAACTAACATTAAAAATATAACCTTCTGGTTGGACGATACATGTCAACATGTAAATTGGTTAAAAATGGAGAGGGAAGATTGTTTTCCTTTTAGTATAGGCTAAATCCTCCTATCTCCAACACATTTGAATAAGTCAACGCATGAGCAAAATCCGATAATACATAGTACTGTCCGTATCTGGAAACAGTTGAACTTCAGTCTCACATTGAGAAACATGTCGCTCCTTCTTCCTATTGCAAATAATCCCTCGTTTAAACTGTCTACTTTAGATATAGTGTTTGTTCAATGGAAAAACCTGGGGATTAATATTGTGGGAGACCTCTATAAGAAAGGGACTATTTTCTTTTCAAGAACTACAGGAGAAATATGACTTTGTGGCGGCTCCCAAGGGTCGGGCCATCCTAACAGTCAAACCCTTCGGCACGGGAATGGTGCAGTCCAGAGGCGGCCCTTAACCAGAGGGTTTAAAGGCAAGGGTTTGGGTGCCATCTTGCTCTCTTTGGACTTCCTGACGAATTGAGAGACCTGAATAAAAAGGTACTTTCCCTACACCTGGCTCCTCGCCTTAATTTCGGGATAGTACCCCACATTGGTGACCCCGACGTTCCATTGTTGTCATGATGGAGAGCAAAGCTTCCCCTCAAATGCAACCCGGGCCCTATCTCTGGACGCGGTCTCGGTGAAATTGCCTACCTTTTGGACCACCCGGCCGCACAATCTGGTTTCAGCAGGCGGAGGCCCAATTCAACCTGCGGGGAATAACGGCCGACGACACTCGCTTCTATTATCTGGTGGGGGCCCTTGACCGGGACACGGTTGAAGAGGTCACAGACTTCATTGCGGACCCTCCGGCCACGAGAAATACCGCGGCCTTAAGCAGCTCCTGCTTGAAATTTATGGTCTCTGCAGGATGGAGCGCGCTGCCAGGATCCTTCATATGGAGGGCCTAGGCGACCGGCGGCCATCGAGCCTCCTCAAGGAGATGGTCGCGCTGTTGGATGGGCACACGCCGTGCCTACTGTTCGAATATATTTACCTGCATCTGCTGCCGGCCTACATCCGTCTGCAGCTCACGGACGTCTCCTTCACAGACCTCAGGGCCCTCGGTAGGCGCGCCGACGCGCTGTGGATGGCGAGCGCCCAGATAACGTTCAACGCGCTGGCCGTTGCCAGGCAAGGTAACGCGCTATGGACGGCGCGCTCTGATGACGTCAACGCGCTGGCCGTTGCCAGGCACGCTGACGCAACGCAGACGGCGCGCTCCGATGACGTCACTCCGGCAGCTCCCGATTTCCTCCGGTGGGGCGGGGGAGCGGTGGAAGGAGTTGCAGCTGCATCCCGGAGGCCCATAAGATCGCCCCCCGCGGCCGCATCGGGTACTGCACCTGCAGTCCAGCGCCAGCAGGCTCCAAGCGCTGCCAACAGGAAGCGCTGGTGCTATTACCACCAGCGCTGGGGCGCCGCAGCACGGAGATGCTGTCAGCCGTGCACGTTCCCGGGAAACGCCTGGGCCGGCTGCCAATAGTCCTACGGCTGCCGGCCAGATCCACCGACTCTTCGCCTGGGATCGGCGCTCCGGGACCCGCTTCCTCGTCGATTACCGGGGCAGAGCTGAGCGTCCTACCCCCTTCGCTGGCCGACATTCGTTCCGGTAAGCGGGGGGCCCGTCCTCACCGCAGGCGAATGGCAGCCCCATCCGCACGTATGGAATGCGCATGGTCCCGATTGTGTTCGGCTCCTGTCATTTCTCCTGGCAGTTCACCATTGCGGACGTCTCCCAGCCGTTGCTCGGTGCCGATTTCCTCCGGGCGCATTCCTCCTAGTGGACGTCAGGCGTCAGCGTTTGGTCAACGCCGCCACGATGGAGCCGATCACGCTGCGATGGATGAGCCGGTGGGACGTCCCCTGTCGTCAGTGGATTCCCGCTTCGCCCGGATATTAGCCGCGTTCCCGAATATACTGACCCCACAGTTTCGGGTTTCGCCCCCCAGTCACGGGGTGGTTCATTTCATTCAGACTACTGCCCACCTCTCCACGCCGAGCACGCCGACTGCCGCCGGATAAACTACGTCTGGCACGGCAGGAATTCCGCACAATGGAGTCTTTGGGGATCGTCCGCCCTTCAAGCAGCCCATGGGCATCCCACTCCACATTGGTCCCTAAGCAAGCGGGGGCTGGCGACCCTGCGGGGATTATCGGCGGCTGAATGCCGCAACAACCGCGGATCGATACCCCGTACCCCACATACAGGAAACCTTCACCCCCATTTGGCTGAGGCTACTATATTTTCCAAAGTGGATTGGTACGGGGTTATAACCAGATCCCAGTCCACCCGGAGGATGTACCCAGACGGCGATCATCACGCCGTTCGGCCTCTACGCATTGCTGCGGATGCCGTTCGGCCTCAAAAATGCTGCTCAGGCATTCCAACGCCTGATGGACGGGGTGTGTCGTGCTGGACTTTGTGTTTGTCTACCTCGACGACATTTGGTGGCCAGCTGCTCGCAGCAGGAGCACTGCGCCCACCTCCGCAGCTTTGTCAGCGGCTCAGCGAGCATGGCTTGGCTGTCAACCTCGCCCAAGTGCCGTTTTGGGGTAACAGAGATCGACTTCCTCGGCCACCGCGTTGACTTCGCAAGGCGTGGTTCCCACTGCTGGACAGGGTCGACGCCATCCGTCGGTTTCCCCGTCCATACTCGGTGCGAGGCTGCAGGAGTTTGTCGGAATGGTGGCATTTTATCACCGTTTTGTGCCATCCGCAGCCCACATCATGCGGCCACTGTATCAAATTCTGGGGGGTGGGGCAGCATAAGAGCGTCAAGTGGACCAACGCGGCGGTGGCGTGGTGGCAGCATTTGACGGCGCGAAGGAGGCCCTTGCTCGGGCCGTACTGCTGGAGCATCCGCGGGAAAATGCCCCGAACAAGCTCTCACGGTGGACGCCTCGGAGTCTGCAGTCGGTGCCGTGCTGGGAGCAACTGACGGCGGAGGTTGGCGGCCCCTCGCCTTCTTCAGCCGTCACCTCAACCGCGCTCAGGCCAAATACAGCGCATTCGATCGCGAGCTCCTGGGCTCTGTACCTGGCGGTGCGCCATTTCCGTTACTTTCGGAGGGCCGCCCGTTCACGCGTACACGGACCACAAGCCACTCACTTTTGCCCTGGCAAGGTTTCCGACCCTGGTCCGCACGGCAGCAGCGGCAGTTGGCCTACATTTCGGAGTATACGACATCCATTCGCTACGTCGAGGGGAAGGAGAACCGGGTGGCGACGCATTGTCCCGCCCCGCCATCGACGCCGTTTTCGCGGTGGCACCAGGAATTGACTTTTCTGCCCTGGCGGATGCGCAGCTCACGGACGCTGAGATGCCCGCCTACCGGACTTGCCATCTCGGCCTTCCGCCTCGAGGATGTCCCCCTCGGTCCTGGACGGCGACGATCTTGTGCGATGTGTCGTCCGGTCAGCCGCGCCCCATCGTCCCTGCCGCCCTGGCGCCGGAGGGTTTTCGTCGTGATCCACGGGCTGGCTCACCCATCAATCCGGGCTACGACGGCACTGGTGGCTGCTCGGTTCATGTGGCACGGTCTGCGCAAGCAGGTTGGACACTGGGCTCGAACCTGCATTCCGTGCCAGACGGCAAAGATCCAGCGGCATGTCCGGGCACCCCATCCAGGAGTTCGGCCTACCTCACGTGGCGATTACGACCACCTCCATGTGGACATCGTGGGGCCTCTTCCGCCGTCCCGGGGCATTACCCACCTCTCACTATGGTGGAACCGTTTCACTAGGTGGCCGGAGGCCATTCCCTTGGCTGATACTTCACAGCTACATGCGCTCGTGCGTTGTCCGCGCACTGGATTTGCTCGCTTTGGGGTGCCGTCGCACATTTCCTCGGACCGGGGGGGCCACAGGTTCACCTCCGAGCTGTGGTCGGCCATGGCTCACTTGTTGGGGTGCGGCTACACCACACACGGCTTATCACCCGCAAGCCAATGGACTGGTGGAGAGGTTCCACCGGCAGCTCAAGTCAGCGCTGAAGGCTGACGGCTCTCCGGCCCGGACTGGATGGACGAGTTGCCTTGGGTCTTGTTGGGTATCCGGACTGCCCCCAAAGAGGATTTGGCCTCATCATCGGCGGAGCTCGTTTACGGATCGCCCCTCACGGTGCCCGGGGAGTTCATGCCGTCGGCACTGGGGCAACAAGGAACTCCCCTCATCCACTCTAAAGCGCCTTCGCGAGCGAGTTGGGCAGCCTCGCACCCGTCCCGATGTCCCGCCATGGGACATTTCGCCCGCATGTGCCATCAGCCCTCCGGGACTGCCCCTACGTTTTCCTGCGCCGTGATGCCCACCGGACGCCGCTTCAGAGGCCGTACGAGGGCCCATTCAAAGTGCTGCAACACGGGCAGACGACTTTTGTGTTGGACATGGGGGGCCGCCCTGGAGACCGTGTCAATTGACGGTTGAAGCCGGCACATCTGGACATTGACCAGCCAGTGCTGGTTGCCCGACCTCGGCCTCGAGGGCGCCCTCCCCTCACGGCTCCCTCCGCCTGTCCTTCCACCGGTCCTCTCACCTGTCCCTCCACCTGTGCTCCCGCACTCCCGCACGCAGTCCGGCCGTGCTGTGCGCCCGCTCGGTGCGTTTCGTACCTCAGGTTCTGGGGGGGGGTCCTGTGGCGGCTCCCAAGGGTCGGGCCATCCTAACAGTCAAACCCCTCGGCACGGGAATGGTGCAGTCCAGAGGCGGCCCTTAACCAGAGGGTTTAAAGGCAAGGGTTTGGGTGCCATCTTGCTCTCTTTGGACTTCCTGACGAATTGAGAGACCTGAATAAAAAGGTACTTTCCCTACACCTGGCTCCTCGCCTTAATTTCGGGATAGTACCCCACAACTTGAACGACTACAATTGTTTTGGATACTTTCAAATCCGAGATTATGTGAAAACATATACACAACTCCTCATGGGTCCAGATATATTAGACGATTGTTTGAATAGACATGCCGATACAAATAAGTTGATATCTTACATTTATAACACTCTCTTACATATTGAAACCCCACATTCTGAAATTTATAGGTGAGCATGGGAGGACGAGCTGGGTTTATCCATTTCAAAAGATAAATGGGACGAAAGCCTACTATACATACATTACTGTTCTTTAAATGTCAGGTATTGCCTGATACAATTCAAAGTACTGCATAGGTTATACTATTCAAAGACCAAATTGAATAAGATTTTCCCAGCTCTCCCCTCTCTGTGATAAATGTCACCTCCAAGAAGCTACCCTAACCCATTCTTTTGTATCCTGTATAAAAATACAACATTTCTGGATGGGAATATTCAATACCATTTCTAAAACACTCAAAATTCAATTGCAGATTCAAAATTGATAATATTAGGAATGTCAGAGGGCTGCCCTAAGTTAACGATATTCCAAAGACGTTTCCTTGACTATGGTTTAATAACTATGAAAAAACATATTTAAATTCTGGAAAAAGATAATAGTTCCCACAGTGAAGATGTGGATCACAGAAATGACCGAGACACAACAGGGGTTTTCTTCTTCTTTCTTTTTCATAGCTTTCTTCTTCCTTTTCATTCTTTCCTTTTTTACTTTTTTCCGATTCACTTACCAGTTTATAAAATGTTAAAACTGAAGCAGTAGGAAAATTGTATAATTGTATAATTGTATAATACTTTCTCCTTGTACAATTGCTTCTAATAAATTTTTTTTTTTTAAAAGGCGCTTTATAAATGCGTGTTTTTTTTTCTGTTACCCAACCATCCACCTCCGAACACATGTTGAAAGCAATTAGATTAATTGTTCTCTCCCTTAGATAACAACCCTGTTGAATGTTTATGCCATTACAACTTACTAAATGGGCCTTCTCCCCCCCCTACAGATGCAAATGACTCTCATTAAATTTATTTTTTATATAAAAAGTGTATGAAACATCTGTCATATCAGTTTGCAAGTGATGAAGATAAAATTAGGCTGTTATATTAAGCGTTGTAGTGCAATCTTGTATATTCAAATAACTTCTTCAGGAGTGGAAAATGGAATATTATTAGCATATTATCTCTCACTGCTGTCAACGTTTCAGTCAAACTGTGAGTTAGGAGGCAATTTTCTTTTTTAAATAATAGGACTCTATAGATGTAACAAATGTAAGTGATTCATACTGTGGATGGTGACACATTGCCATTGGTTTCAGTGAACCAGTTTCCAGATCCATTTACATTATTTGACGTTTGAAGGCACTGGCTTCAGACTATGAGTGTTGTCTGTACAGAGTATGCACGTTCTCCCTGTGACCACTTGTGTTTTCTCCAGGTGCTCTGGTTTCCTCCTACACTCTAAAAACTTATAGGTTAATTGGCTTCAGTAAAATTGTAAAATGTCCCTAGTGTGTAGGATAGTCGTGCTGGTGTACGAGGTGATCACTGGTCAGCATGGACTCGGTGGGCCGAAGGGCTTGTTTCTGTGTTGTATCCTTTGAGTCGAAAATGAAAGGTCTAACCAGTTTCCAAATATGCTGACATCATATCTATCTATATACTTAAAAGTGTGATCTTGTATGTGGATGTATTTGTTTGTGTGTTTTTATTTGTGTATAATCACATCTTCTCAAAAAATAGACGCGCTAACGGTAATATTTTTAGATATTCCGTTAGGGATTTTCCCCGTGGAGTCCAAAATCACCTATCTGAAAAATTCATGCTATATTTCTCGAGTTATTACTGAAAATGTTCAAAAATTTGACAAAACCTTGAATTTAAAAACAACTGTCTTTCGCTGATAACGTCACAATGGGTCTGGGTGCCCTTTATCCTCGCGCTGCGAGTGACGTCATATCCCGACCTCTCCCTCATGCCCCCATTATTCAAGACACTGCATGCCCCCCGCTCCAAAAGACGCAGAAAGAATGAGCAAGTCAGGCGCACCCCGCCCGCCGGCCACCCTGCTCGCAGAGTCCACGTCCCCCCCTCTATGCCCTCTTTGAGGGGAGCTGTCGGGTTCATGGGTTGGGTCCTCGGGTCGGGTTCTCGGGTCGGGACCTCTCTCTATCTGCCCTCCCTCTCTCTGCCCTCCCTCTCTCTTCCCTCCCTCTCTCTGCCCTCCTCTCTCTGCCCCCCCCCCTCACTGCCCCCCTCTCTCTCTACTCTCTCTCTGCCCTCTCTCTCTCTCTCTGCCCTCTCCCTCTGTTGTCCCACTCTCTGCCCTCCCTTTCTCTGCCCTCCCTCTCTCACTCTCTGCCCCCTCCTTCTCTCTCTCTGCCCTCTCTCTTTCTCTGCCCCCCTCCCTCTCTCTGCCCTCTCTTTCTCTCTGGCCCCTGCCTCTCCATCTCTAGCCACGCCTGCGAGTTGGGGGGTATGCATGAGTGGATAGGGCGGGGGATTGGGTAAAAGGAGCGAATGAATAATATTAATATAATATCAAGGGGGGTGGTTAGTGTGTGTGTGACACCGCAGGCCGCCCCCTGCCTCCCCCCTCCCCACAACTGTGCATTGAGGGGATGGGACACAACAGGTCTCACTCGGTGTAGTAACTATTAAATGTCTGATCTTGTATGTGGATGTATTTGTTTGTGTGTTTGTTTGTGTATAATCACATCTTCTCGACTACTAAAGGTAAATTTTTTACATATTCCGGTTGAGATTTTTCCTGTGGAGTCCAAAAACACCTTATCTGAAAATGTTGTGCTTTATTTCTCGAGTTATTGATGAAAATGTTCAAAAATCGGACAAAACTTTGAAATAAAAAGGACTGTCTTTCGCTGATGACGTCACAATGGGTCTGTGTGCCTGCCGTCTTCCACGCGCTGGGAATGACATCACCCCCCAACCTCTCCCTCCTCCCCCCTTATTCAAAAGACGCAGCTGGAGATGAAGTAGTGCTTGGCACTGAAGCCGCCGAACATGCAGTACTTTGGTCACCGGCTGGCCAGCTGGCCGCCTGCCACCTGCCGCTCACCGCCCGCCACTCCCTCTCATGCTGTTCTCCCCCCCACCCACTCCAAAAGACACAGAAAGAACGAGGAAGTTGGGCCCTGTACTGAGGCCGCCAAGTTCTCAGGTCGCTCGGCTGGCTCCTCTCTCTCCCCCCCCCCCCCCCCGGGCCTCTCCCCCTCTCTCCCCTTTCCCCCCTCCTCTCCCCCTCCCCGCCTCTCCCCCATCCTCTCTCCCCCTTCCCTCCCCTCACCCCTCTCCTCCTCCCCCATCTCCCCCTCCCCTATCCCCCCTTCCCCCTCCACTTTATCCCCTCCCCACCTCCACATCTCCCCCGCTCCCCTCCCCTATCCCCCCTACCCCCCTCTCCTCCTCTCTCTTCCCCCTCACACTCCCCTCAACCCGCCTCCCCCCCCCCCCATCCCCCCCTCTCTCCCCTCTCTCTCCAATATCAAGGGGGGTGGTTATTGTGTGCTTGTGGGGGGTGGTTAGTTTGTGTGTTTGTGGGGGAGGTTCGTTTGTGTGTGACACCGCAGGCCGCCGCCCCACCGCAACCGCACGTTGAGGGGATGGGACCCAAAGGGTCTCCCTTGGTCTAGTTATTACTTAAAAATGGATTTTAAAATAAACTCTGGCTTCATGTTCATAACTGAGTTAAATTGATAAGAAGGTGAACTTTTCTTCCTCTGGGGCAGCACGGTGGCTCAGCGGTAGATGCTGCTGCCTTACAACGCCAGAGACCCGGGTTCGATCCTGACTATGGGTTTTCTCTAGGTGCTCCTGTTTAATTTAAGTTAGAGATACAGCACGGAACCAGCCCCTTCGGCCCACCAAGTCTGTGCCCGCCAGCGATCACCCTGTACACCTGCATTATCCTATACACTAGGGCCAATTTAGAATTTTACCAAATCCAATCAACCTACAAACCTGTATGTCTTTGGAGCATGGGAGGAAACTGGAGCACTCAGGGAAAAACCCACGTGGTCACGGGGAGAATGTACAAACTCCTTGCAGACAGCACTGTAGTCAGGATCAAACCCGGGTCTCTGGTGCTGTAACTCTACCGCTGCAGCACTGTGCCACCGTGTTCTTCACTCATTCCAAAGATATGCAGGTTTGTAGGCAAATTGGGTTCTGTAAATAGTCTTTAGTTGGTAGGATAGATAATTTTCAAGTTATTGATTCTTCTATCACCTGCCAGGCGTTGTCCTTTGTCCTGCCCCCACCTCTTTACCAGCTTTCCTCACTCTCCTCATGGCAATCAGCCTGAAGAAGGGCACCAACCCGAAAAGTCACCTATCCTTGTTCTCCACAGATGCTGCCTGACCCACTGAGTTACTCCAGCAGATTGTGTATTTTTTTAATGCCACAATTTGCATTTCCTTTACTTTCAAGTAGCCAATACTAAAATACGCCCAATATCATCAAATACTCACATCACCCTGGCCACGCTCGCTATGCAGTCCTACCGTCGGGAAGCAGGTGTAGACTGCGTGCATTTACCCTATTTATTCCTCTCAAGAATCAACCCTCAGCCTTCTACCTCTCCCTATCGTTGTACCTCAAGTCCAGGCAACATGTTTTAAAATTTCTCAGTATTCTTTCCAGTTTGACAACCTTAACAGAATAACATCCTCCTTTAAGTGAAAATATTAATTTTATTTATATCAATTTTTTTTTAAAGTGGCAGAAACATTAAAAATATTTCATACCAAACTCTAGACTTTAGAGGTACAGCGCAGAATCAGGCCGTTTGGCCCACCACGCTGACCAATGGTCTCTCGTATACTAGCACTATCCTACATATGAGGGCAGACCTGTACGTCTTTGGAGTGTGCGATGAAACCAGAGCACCCGGAGAAAACCAACATTATCACATGGAGATTGTGCAAACTCTATACAGACAACACCCTTAGTCAGGATCGAACCTGAGTCTCTGGCGCTGTAGGGAAACAACTCTACCACTGTGCCACTGTACACCAACATAGGTGTAGGAAAACTGTGACCACCAGGTGCAAGAATAGCTTCTTCTCAACAACCATCAGGCCCTTGAACACTACATAACATTAACCACATCTATGAACTGTTAAGCAGAAACAAGGAACTACAGATACTGGTTGATACGCAAAATACACAGAGTGCCAGGGTAAATCAGCGGGGCCGGCAGCATCTCTGGAGAACATGGAGACGTGATCTGGGGTAAGACTCGTCCTTGATTATACTGATGGCCTTGCCAAGGGAGCTTGAAGTGTAGATGGAGTCTTTTGAAGGGAGGTTGGTTTGCATGATTTGTGGGCAAATTGACTTTATTTGCTCCACATAAAGTTGGTTACTTTATCACAGTTACTGCCCCTCCTCCAACTCAATAGTCGACTCTCAACTTCAATTTATTACAAGTTAATTAGCACCGCAGAAAAAGGATACTCATTTCAGAATTCATTAGTGATTGACTTTCTTCTCAATATTGCCTGTCCCTAACCTATAGACCTTGCCCAGTTATCTTAATGCAGGCAAAGTCAACCATGTTTTATTAAATTACATGCAGTGCCACATGTCTGAGTTATAATTCCATGCATAGTGATTAGTAAATTATATTCCAGGCATCGTCCAATGTTCTGGTAGGCTTTAGTTTAGTTTAGTTTAGTGATACAGCGTAGAAACAGGCCCTTTGGCCCACCGTGTGCGCACCGACTAGCGATCCCAGCACACTAACTTTACCCTACACACAGTAGGGACAATTTACAATTATACAAAGCCAATTAACCTGCAAACCTGTACGTCTTTGGATTGTGGGAGGAAACTGAAGATCCCGGAGAAAACCCATGCAAGTCACAGGGTGAACGTACAAACCCTGTACAGACAAGCACCTGTCGTCAAGATTGAACTGGGGTCTCTGGCGCTGTAAGGCAGCAGCTCCACCGCTGCGCCACCATGTCGATTTGTAGGATTATAAGGAAAGTAAATTGCTGAAGCAAAATAACCTGCAACCTGTACGTTTTTAGAGTGTGAGAGGAGAAAACCCACGTGGTCAAGGGGAGAACATACAAATTCCATACAGATAGCACTCGTAGTCCGTATCGAACACGGGTCTCTGATGCTGTAAGGCATCAGCTCTACTGCCGCGCCACTGTGCCACACCTGTTCTCCAGGGATGCTGCCTGAACCACCGACTTACTCCAGTTTAAGATTAATTTAAGATTACAGCATTTGCAGTTCCTTGTGTCTGCCTGAAGGTGATCAGTGGATGGAGGAGAGGTGATGCACAGATGGAGCCAGGTGCGGGAGTGAGAGAGCTTGAGTCCTTTGGCATTTTCACTGTTGACCTTTACCTGACTATCTGCAAATCCAACCCCCTCCCCCCTCTAGCATGTGTAGGTTTATTGGCCCCTAATATAGTCATAGAGTCTTACAGTGTGGAAACAGGGCCTTCAGCCCAACCAGCGCACACCGGCCACCATGTCCCACCTGCCTGCATTTGGCCCAAATCCCTCTGAACCTGTCCTATCCATCCATGTACCTGTCTAAATGTTTCATAAATGTTAACTAGTACCTGCCTCAACTACCTCCTGGCCCTATAGCAGAAGCATCCAGCGGGGATAGAAACTGGAAGTATGCCGAGCTAATTCTGCTACCACCATCATCTATTGCAACAAGTGATGGCTCCCACTGATTGTCGCCGGAAGCTTGAGTCCTTTTCGGGAATGAGGATGACAGCGATGTCAACATTTGAAACATGGAAGATGGACATAGAAGAAGAACTACCTCCTCCGGCAGCTCGTCCATATACCTACCATCCTTCGCATGAAAACATTACTCCGCAGGTTCCTATTAAATCTTTCCCCCTTCACCTTAAACCTATGTCTTCTGGTTCTCGATTCCCCAACCCTGGGCAAGTGCCTCTGTCTATCCACCTGATCTATTCCTCTCATGATGTTGTACTCCTCTCATGAATATGTAATGAGTGTGTCCAAATGTCGGATAACATAAAACTATTGTGTAGGAAGGAACTGCAGATGCTGGTTTAAACCAAAGGTAGACTTAAAAAGCTGGAGTAACTCAGTGGGTCAGGCAGCATCTCTGGGGCAAAGGAATTGGTGATGTTTCAGGTTGAGATCCTTCTTCAAACTGAGAGTCAGGGGAGAGGGAAATAGGTGATGTTGAAGGTACATAGAATAAATGACTGAAAGATATGCAAAAAGCAATGATGATCAATGGAAGGTGGAGCCCACAATGGTCCATCGTTGGCTGTGGGGTAGGTGATAACAAGTTACACAGACAGTGAAACTCAACAGGATGACAGTGAAACTAGTACGATGACTAGGGTGTGGGAGTCACGGAAAGATAGGGGATGCAAGGGTTACTTGAAGTTAGAGAAATCAATATTCAGACTGCTGGGTTGTAAGCTGCCCAAGCAAAATATTAAGTGCTGTTCCTCCAATTTGCATTTGGCCTCACTCTGACAGTGGAGGAAGCCTAGTGGGTGATCGATGGTTGGAGTGCACGTGGCTGAATGGCCTGTTTCCATGCTTTATCTATTCATAAATTCAATAGTAAATCCACGCCAAGTGTCCTCCGAGCCTACTATCTCCTTCCTATGATGTGATGCCTCAAAGTGTTCGTGATACAGGAAAAATTCCTCCTGATTTGGGACCCATGTTTATGCTTTGCGGGTACTTGGAGAGCGAACAATTGTTATTACAGAGAATCATGGATCCAATAAAATTCAGTCGCAATGGGGAATTACGATTTCTTACGCTCTTTAACAATCATAAAATCATCCTCCAGCTTGGATTCTAATCACGCAAATAACAAAATTAATAAGGTAAAGTAAGCTAGGAGTCCCACCAGACACAATCACTTGGTCTCATACTATGAATTAGAAATTAAGCAAGCTTTGCGATTATTTCCCTCAAGTATATTTTCATTACAACTGCCACTGCTTTGTGGTAGAATTACGTGAAAATGTACCAATTTTCTCGACAATCTTCCCACTTGATTATCTCTCTGTTCCTTTACATTGCTCTTGACAGAAATCCCTGCCCCATTCAGACTTAGTACGGCATCCAATTTCAATTCTTGTACCACGGAGAGATTCGCTACCTTGAAAGTTTCATGAACGGAGTTAGTTCTCGTAACAATCCAGTCCCGGTGTGCATTTAAATTAAATCTGATTTTCTGATTTTGGCCTTCTCTACAGCACTGCATAAAACATTTTGATCTGACCAGATTTAATTAATGTTGCTGTTTCACTTTGTTCAGGAATGAGATGGAAATACATGGACAGAATTGTGTTGCCCCTTGTGTTCAAATGCATTTTGCCATTATAATTACACAGTTGATCTCCCGCAAGAAATTGCAAGAGAATTGTGGATGCAGCCCAGATGATCACACAAGCCAACCTCCCTTCCACTGAAGATAGACGCAAAGTGCTGGAGTAACTCAGCGGCAGCATCTCTGGATAAACTGGTGGCGTTTCGGGATGGAACCCCATCTCCTCCTCTGTGATTAACCCCTCTACCATTGAATCCATCTGCACTTCATGCTGCCACGGCCAGGCCGCCAGCATAATCAAGGACCGCTCCCACCCTGATCAATCCCTCTTCTCCCCTCTCCCATGAAGCAAGCGGTACAGAAGTGTGAAAATGCACACTTCCAGATTCAGGAACAATTTCTTCCCAGCTGTTATCAGGCAACTGAACCATCCTATCACCAACTGGAGAGAAGTTCTGAGCTACCATCTACATAATTGGAGACCCTTGGACTATCTTTCATCAGGCTTCACTGAATTTTATCTTACACTAAATGTTATTCACATTATTCCCTTTACCATGCATCTGTACACTGTGGATAGCTTGATTGTAATCATGTTTGTCTTTCCGCTGACTGTTTAGCATGCAACTAAAGGTTTTCACTATGACATGTGACAATAAACTAAACTCAAATTAAACTCAATTCTAGTCAATATCCATGATGAACCAGGAGTTGGTTGTCAAAGATGTATTTTTTGTACAATGAGAAGCTTCTTAATTATTCTTTTTTCATTCTTGGCATACGTGTTTAATGGAGAAAGTTATATTGCTCCCTAATTGCTGTTGAAGTGAGTGAATTATTGAGTCATTCTAAAGGATCGCCAACCATTAACAATATTTTTGCGGTCTGCAATGGTTTTCTTCTCCTAGTAACATTATCATAGGCTTTTATGTCAATCTCATAGTTACCATTAACAATTCTCGCTTTTCATTTCAGATTTATTAAATGAACTGAATTCAAATTCCTCTGTTACGCTCACGAGATTTCTACTTACATTCCCAGGTTAGAGGTCCTCTATCTTACCACTCCAATAGCATATCTAGGCCTAGATAGAGTGAATGTGGAGAGGATGTTACCATTAGTGTCCAAAGGAGGCTTACGAGAATGATCCGGAGGACGATTGTGTTAATATATGATGAACGTTGACGGCACTGGGCCTGTACTCGCTGGAGTTTAGAAGGATGAGCGGGTACCTCATTGAAACTTACAGAATAGTGAAAGGCCTGGATAGAGTGAATGTAGAGAGGATATTTCCACTGGTGGGAGAGTCTCGGACCCAAGGTCATAGCCACAAAATAAAAGGACGTACCTTTTGGAAGGACATGAGATGGAATATCTTTCGGGTGGTGAACCTGCAGAATTTATTGCCACGACAGGGGTGGAGGCCAAGTCATTGGGCATTTTTAAAGCAAAGATTGACAGAGTCTTGTTTAGTAAGGGTGTCAGGGGTAAGGGGGAGAAGGCAGGAGAATGGGGTTGAGAAGGAAAGATTGATCGGCCATGATTGAATGGTGGAGTAGACTTGATGGGCCAAATGGCCTAATTCTGCTCCTACAACTTATGAACTTACGAACATGAATAATTGGCACACCAATTCCATAACCATCATTCCAACATATTTTAACCCCATTGATGATTTTCATAACCTTTTCCTTGACCTTGTCTTTAAATTAGCTTCGCATTGCCAACATTACAGAGACTCCATTATAAAATATAGAACATGGAACAATAGATCATAAATCATAGAACATAGAACATAGAACATGGAATATAGATCATAGAGAATAAAGAATAGGCTATGGTACAGTACAGGAACAGGCCCTTCATCCCACATTGGCATGCTGAACATGATGCCACATTAATCTAATCTCTTCTGCCTGCACGTTGATCCATATCTGTCTGCTGATGCAGCATGAGGTGTAAATAGAGTAAATGGAAGGGAGGACAGTTTTTATGATGGTCTATGCTGCGTCAATAATTCTCTGCAATTTCTCCACTATAGAAGGGATCTATAGGAGGTTCTGCCTCAGAAAGGCAGCCAGCAAGATCAAAGATCCACTCCACCCTGGCCATGCTCTCATTTTACTCTGCCATATTTAAAAGGCACAGGAGTCGGAAAACTGTGACCACTATCTTCAAACATAGTTTCTTCTGAACTTCTTTCAGTGGTCAAGAAAGCTTTTGACATTGGCCTACATCAGTCAGAGTACTGAGTATCGGAGTTAGGAGGTCATGTTACAGTTTAGTTTAGTTAAGTTTTAGTTTAGAGATACAGTGCTGAAACTGGCCCTTCGGCCCACTGAGTCCACGCCGACCAGCGATCCCCGCACTATCCTACACACTACGGTTAATTTACAATTAACCTGCAAACCTGTACATCTTTGGAATGTTGTAGGAAACCAGAGAAAACCCATGTGGTCACAGGAGAACGTATAAACTCTGTACAGATAGCACACGTGGTCAGGATCGAACCCAGATCCCTGGCACTTTAAGGCAGCAACTCTGTGCTGTCCCCAAAAAGGCATTAGTGAGATTTGGATTTGGAATATTGTACTCAGGTCATCCTTTTATAGGAAAGCTGTTGTTAACCTGGAAAACATACAGAAAAGATATACAAGGATGTGGCCAGGACACGAGGAAGAGGTTGAACAGGTTAGGACTTTATTCCTTGGAGCACATGAGGATGAGGAGTGATGTTATAGAGGTGTATAAGACAATGAGAGGAATAGATAGGGTAAATGCATAGAGCCCAGGAGAGGACCAGAGGACATAGGTTTAAGTGAGTGAGGAAGAAAATGTTTAATAGGAACCAGAGGGCCATTACACTAAAAGGCCTGTCCCACTTACGTGTCCTTGCACGCAAATTACGCGACCTCATGGTCGTGTTGAGGTGCACGGGCATCGTATGGCCGCTACTGAGAAGCGCGGAGGGGTATGTAGTTGTGCGCGACATCGCGCGGCGCTCCGAAATTTTTGTAGCGGACAAAATATTTGCGCGCCAACGGCCTGTCGCTTAACAGATGGCCAAAGTTCGACAGGCCCAAGACCCTGGTGCGAAGCAATGTCTCACCTCCAACAGCAGCAGAAGCAGGCAAACGACTGCCGAACTTGGCCTGGGGCTCACGGTCCGGATCCACGTTGCGGTCCGGATCCACCCCTACTTCTACTCCCAGAGCGGGGCCACGAGCTCTTCA
The DNA here is from genome assembly GCA_035221665.1 of Okamejei kenojei. Classification (NCBI taxonomy): domain Eukaryota; kingdom Metazoa; phylum Chordata; class Chondrichthyes; order Rajiformes; family Rajidae; genus Okamejei; species Okamejei kenojei. The sequence continues at coordinate 49,415,193 of CM069141.1, forward strand.
AGTTTTGGCTCCACTTTAGTCCGTGCCCACGTGTCCCTTGAGAGGGAACACGCGGTGTCCACGGGGACTGTGGAGGCTTTCCGTGAACGCTGGTCACCGCAGGAGGTCGAATGTATTATTGATAAAAATGTTAATATTTTAATTTGAGAACTTTCTTTGTAAAATGCCAATATAGGCATTCTCTGATTGTGTTACTATTTTGTATTTGTTTGTTCTGAATAAAAGCATTTTGTAAAAAAAAAAAATGAAAAAAAAGAGCGGGGCCAGGAGAGGAACTGTGCTGCTGGCGGGGAGGATTTGATGAACTTTTCGGAAGGTGGGGAGGAACAAAAGCAGTCAGATTTTGCAGTTTGGAGCTTTGTCGGACTGCAGAGGCTTTCTTTGTTCAAAGAGTCCTCTAATTAGTAAGGATTGTCTCTGTATCTGGAAAGTCGTAGGAGCGGCAGTGGCTGGCGGAAGGCCAAGATTCACTTGAGCTGGTGGGAGCTGAGTCTGGAGCGGTGTTTGTGGTCAGTAACATCGGAAAGCTCCCTCCTACACCGACTTGCCCGGTCCAGGTGTGCTGGGTAAGTGCGGCAACAGTGCCTTCGATTTCGTTGAAGCCGGGGAGGTGACGGAGACCTGGGGTAGAAGCCTCCGGAAGCTCCATTTTCGACGGCGGGAGGATTGGCACGGACATTCCTAGCTTATCAGGAGGAGACTGCTTCTGTTGCTTTGCCAAGAAAGCCTTCACAAGACTAATTAACTGTTGCAAATGAGTGGAGGTGCAGCAACAGCAGAAAGACTGCTTTGATTTAAAAAGGACTGATACTTTGTGTGTTGTGCCACGCCCTAAAGATGGCGACCCCTCAGAGTTATGCAGCTGTCGCATGGTTGGCAGTCTCTGAGACTGAGGGCCATGAGTTGATGGGGCGCACACATGGGGTAAAAATGTACATGCAGAGCAACCTGCCCTTCAAGGCCTTTCTAGATGCGCTGGGTGAGACTGTTGGCAAGAAAGCCATAGTCTCGGGCGCGGTGGTCAGTGGGAAGGTTGTTGTTCTACTGAAGACTGAACAGGCAGTGGCTCTGGCTCTGGAAAGGTGGGTAACAGCAGGTGGGAATTTCGCGGAGGTGGACCCATGGGGGGGGGGGGGGGTCACGTGATGCCGGTCATTCTATCCAACGTTCCCACTTTTGTTTCGGATGCGCTCCTGCTCCCACATGTAAGGAAGCTGGGGGAGGTGCGGTCGGGGCTCACCAAACTGTTGTACAGGTTTGACGATCCTGAGATGCAGCATATATATACGTTCAATCGTCGCGTGTATATACAGATGGCACAGGGGATGGACACGGAGGGGAGTTATGATGTGGAGGTGGATGATTTCTCCTATCGCGTGTTCTGGAACGCGGGCCAAGTGCGTTGTCACGCTTGCAAAAAGGTGGGGCATTTTCGCAGGAATGTCCCAGGACCTGGGCTGCCAGTTCCACCATGGTGGCCCGGGAGAGCGCTGCTGGCCCATCTGGGGCTGCTATTTCTACCATGGTAGCCCGTGAAGGCTTTATTCCCCTACCTCCACCCCCCATCCCCCCACCACCCCTATGTCCTGTTCCTGTGGCAGTGGATGCCGGTGAAGTGCGTGGGGTGGACAGGGAGGGTTGGGAGCGTCAGCAGGGGAGGAAAGTCAAGAAAAAGAAGAAAGGCGGACCCCTGGAAGAAGATCACCTCCAAGCAGGACCCCTGGCAATTTGTGCTCGCCTCTGAGCCCAGCCCAGGGAAGAATAAGGACCCTAGGGTCAAACGGGGGGGCTTGGAGAGGTTGAACAGGTAGACGGTAGTGTGCAGGTAGAGGCTTCCGCAATGGAGCTCACCGTGCCACTGCACGCCAGTGGTTGGAAGAGGAGAAGACATGGGTCCTCCGATATAGAGAAGGGCCCTGACGTTTAGGGGCAACCTGAAGGGGGGCCTTCCCCTCCTGTTGAGGCAGGGGACCCAGGGCACGCTTCCTCTGAGGGGGAGGATGCCTCTGTAGTGCAGGGACCACCTGAGATTGGCGATACATTACCCAAGGGGGCTGCTCCCCCAGAGAGCACGTCTGCTAGCTTAGAGGATGACCAGGGGCAGCCTGAATTGGGGGACTTGGGTGAGGGGGAGGGTCCGCAGTCTGAGCTCCTCGTTGAGGCTATAAGCCCAGTTGAGGGGTGTGATGCCCCACTGGTTGAGGGAGCAGGGGAGACTCCAGTAACATCGGCCCCTGAGGGCCACAGTGAGGTGATTCACCTGGTGGTGGGGGACGGGGTCTCTCTGGGTGACGGTGCTGGGGTGGGTAGCCTGGGTGCGGAGGAGGGCAAGGTCGTTTTGGATCGTGTGCTTCGGTCCGACTCTAGAGAGGCCCGCTTACAGCAAGGCCCGGAGACTTCCACCGACTTCACTGTTCCCAATCCGGTTACAGAGGATGGTGGGGGCGTGCAGGAGACTGGCCAATTAGCAGAAAGCTTGCCGCAGTCAGAGGCACCGGTACCTGCCCCTGTCACTGATCCTGGGGGTGTAATGGTGACAGAGGAGGGACCGTGTGATGTGGCTGGAACGCCCATCTCACAGGGAGGGGTGAGCAAGGCAGCTGAGAGTAGCAACCTTCCGGACTCGGGCTCGGACATTGAGTGTGAGGAGGAGTGGTACGCGGAGTCCGTCGAGAGTGAGTTGATGGAATGCCCCGCCCGCGGCCCGATCTAGTGTACACTCAAAATGAAGCTCACTATAGCCAGCCTTAATATCAATGGGGGCAGGGGGTCTCTCCGTAGGTTTCACCATCTCTCAGTGCTCAGGGACGGGAGGTACACAGTGAGCTTCCTGCAGGAAACACACACTGTGGCTAGTGATGAACCCACCTGGCTCCTGGAGTGGGAAGGGGGGTCTACATGAGCCATCTCAGCTCCAATTCGAGTGGAGTGGCATTCCCGTTGGCCCCGTCTTTCCAGCCGGAGATCCTCAGAGTGCAGGACATTGTACCAGGCCGTTTGCTGTATCTGGCCGTGCGCTTGGATGGCGTGCCATTACACTTCATTAATGTGTACGCCCTCAAGATCGGCGCAATGCAGACGTGCTTAATAAGGTAAGTGACCACGTTGTTGAGCACTATCGACCGTGGGGAGTGTGTTTTCCTTGGGGGAGATTTTAATTGTACCCTCGAGGCGAGAGATCGCTCTGGCGTTCAGCGTTACCCGGCTGCAGTAAAGTCTTTAAGGGAGATGGTGGACTCTTTTGAGCTAGTAGATGCTTGGCGGACTTTGCATCCTGACTCTAACGCCTTCTCGTACAGGTTTGAGGGTGGTGGTTCCCGTATTGACCGTTTATACATGTCCAAGGCCTATGTCTCCTGTGTTTCGGCGGCCTCAATGCTGCCTGGCGCCATGCTCGGAACATTGCCTAGTGCGAGTGGATTTTATCCCGACACGCACACGGTCCGCGTACTGGCATTTTAATAGCCAGCTGCTGGCGGATCGCCAATTCCGGGATTCCTTCAGGCAGTTCTGGGCGACGTGGAGAGAGAGGCAGGGGCGTTTCCTTTCCCTAAGGCAGTGGTGGGACATGGGGAAGGCCTACATCCGTCTGTTTTGCCAGGACTACGCGAGGGGGTCGACCAATGGGCGGAACACCGAGATCAGACGGCTTGAGAGAGAGTTGCTCGACTCGGAGGCTCGTCTGGATCAGACTGGTGGGGCTTCGTGTGAGTGGGAGGAGTACCAGGAGAAGAAGGGAGCACTCAGGGACTTACAGCTTAGGAGGTCCCGGGGCGCGTATGTGAGGTCGTGAGTCCAGATGTTGCAAGATCTGGACCGAGCCTCCCCCTTTTTCTTTTCTCTGGAGAAGGGGCGAGGAGCCCGCAGGCAGCTTGTAGAGTTGCTTGCGGATGATGGCTCCTCTGTCACGGATCCAGAGAGCATTAGTGCCTCGGTTCGGTCTTACTACAGGACTCTGTTCTCGGCAAGTGCATCGAGTTCGGAGACGCAAGAGGTCCTGTGGGAGGGCTTACCCGCTGTGTGCAATGATGTGGCTGAACACTTGGATGATCCTCTAACTCTGGAGGAGTTGATTGGTGCCTTGCTCCTGGGCCTGGCAAAGATGGCCATTCGCGGGTCCAGGCAGCGGGCAGTCGACGGCCGCACAGCGGTCGGCTGCCTGCCCCTTTTCCGGTGTTACATCCATGCCCGCGTGTCCCTAGAGAGGGAACACGCGTTGTCCACGGGGACTGTGGTCACCGCAGGAGGTCGAATGTATTATTGATAAAAATGTTAATATTTTAATTTGAGAACTTTCTTTGTAAAATGCCAATATAGGCATTCTCCGATCGTGTTACTAGTTTGTATTTGTTTGTTCTGAATAAAAGCAAAATGAAAAAATAATAAAAAAAGGGCGGGACCAAGAAAATTGAAGATGGACACAAAATGCAGGAGTAACTCAGTGGGACCGACAGCATCTCTGGAGAGAAGCAATGGGTGACGTTTCAGGTTAAGACCCTTCTTTTGAGACTGAAGAAGAGTCTTGACATGAAACGTCACCCATTCCTTCTCTCCAGAGATGCTGCCGGCCCCACTGAGTTACTCCAGCTTTGTGTCCATCTTCAAATAACGTCACCTGCTCCAGACGGCTGTGCATATGCATGAAATCGCGCGCGACCTTCGCGGGACTGTCGTAGCTCATCGCAACCGTCGCGGCTCAACGTGACCACGAGGTTGCGAAATTTGTGTGCCAAGGACACGTAAGTGGGACAGGCCCTTAAGTGTTTTAGGTGTATTGAACGACCTGGATGGAGGAGCTAGCTGAGGCAGATTCTATCGGTTTAGAGGGATATGGGCCAAATATAGGCAGATGGGGCATGTTGGTTGGCGTGGGCAAGTTGGGCCGAAGGGCCTGTTTACATGCTGTGTGACTCTGTGACTCTATAACCATTAGGCTCTTGAACACTGCACAACCTAGAAGACCGGAGGAAATTGCAGAGTTGTGGACATAGCCCAATCCATCACACATCCAAAACACCCCACCATTGACCTTATCTACACTTGAAAGACGTCCCACCCCAGTCATTCCTTCTTCTTCATAGTCCCATTATACAGTAGATACGGTAGCTTGAAAGCGTGGACCGCCAGATTCGTGAACAGCTTCATCCCCTCTGTTATAGGCTTATGAATGGTCCTTTCATAAACTAGGGTACTGCCCGACTCACCTCTACCCTATTGTGAACATTGGACTTTATCGCTGGATCTGTTGCTCTGCAGTGCTGAATACTATACTCTGCACTCTGTACCTTCCCCTTCTCTTTACCTATTTTACTTCAGTTTGGCTTGATTAGATTTATGGATAGTATTATCTTTTTTGATTGGATAGCATGCAATACAAAGCTTTTCTTTGCACCTCAGTACACCGTGACTATAATAAACCTAAACCTAAAACAACAAGAACAGACAAATATATAATCTATTTAAATATATATTTTTTTCTTATTCATTTGAAAACAATGAAGATTTTCAACGGTAGTTAGTGACCTTGAACAATACTTAAGACCTTTATGAGACAGTGTGAGATTAAAAAATATTTCCAATTAAAATCAATGACAAATTGAATTTATAAATTGCTGGTTAGAGTTTGTTCAAGTGGTTGACAATTATTTTCATAGATCTGTGAGGTTGGTGGATATATAATGCTATAAATAGTAATTTTGATGACATCATTATAAACAATTTACATTGAAAGCTGTTAGAATTATCAATTTAAATGTTCTCAATCTATTGTACGAGGCCCATTATTTTTTTAAACTAGATATTGAGCACTGCGTACTGTGATCCTAGTCTTTCAATTCTCATAGTCATCGAGTCATACAGAACGGAAACAGGCCCTTTGGCCCAAGAAAGCAAATGGCTGTGGGAGGCAGCGCTATATCTTGACGGTGTAGTGGGCCGCTGGAGGCTCTGTAGCAGCCTGGGGCTTTGCTGGACCAAGTGCTGCTCCAAGATGCTGGGCGCATGGACCATATGAGGCCTCCAGCGGCACAGAGCCATGGATGACACCAACGTTTGACCAGGCCAACCCTGCAACGCTGCCACGACAACGGGCCTGCACGGTCAGGTGAAGAACTCTACAACTATTACAACTGCGACTTGAAAATGGCACCAAATCTGGAGACTCCGTACACTGTCTCAATGTACAACTGCTATACACTTGTACTGTAACTTTAATCATGATGAAAATTTCTGCTCGTACAATCAAGTGCAAGTGATGAAAGTGCACTTGAAATCTCCCCCCCCCCCTGAAAATGTGGCTGCCAATCTCAACCTCATTGGGCCTTCCACAGCTGATCCACGGGTCAAATTTGCCCCCAGCGGCCAGGGCTGTGGAACTCCGGTTTGGTTAATGCCGGCTGATCCGTTACCATAGCCAACTTCCGAGGCTGACTTTGCGGGCCAGTATCTCAGTCCCTCGGCTGCCTAGGCAGATCGTTCCGGTAGAGAGCACAACAGGATCAGTATAAACATGTGCTTGATAGTCTGAGTAGGGCTGGTGGGCCGAAGAGCCTGCTTCTGGACCGTACGCCTCTATGTCGTTATGATTCTAATTGGCTCTGAGAAATTATCTCAGAGATACGACTCTAACCAACAGTGGCATCCATTCAAAAAATAATTAATAGCTCGATGCCGAGTGAGAGGCTCCGACTTTCTCCTGTGATGTGTAATCATGGGTAGTTTTAGCTTTCTGATTCACTATGAAACAAGAAATGAATCTGGTCACAAATAGTTGTATTCAGTCATTGCATATAGAGTTTAAATACTGTCTCTGTCTCTGTCTCTGTCTCTGTCTCTGTCTCTGTCTCTGTCTCTGTCTCTGTCTCTGTCTCTGTCTCTGTCTCTGTCTCTGTCTCTGTCTCTGTCTCTGTCTCTGTCTCTGTTTGCCTGACTCTCTCCGTTCTCTGTTTCTTTGTCTGTCAGTCCATCTGTCTGTCTTGACTACTTCAGTCAAGCCCTTTGCATAAGGCATAGTAAGCTAGGGTCTGAAGAGGGTTTCCTACAATATCACCTGTCCATGTTCTCCAGAGGTGCTGCCTGACCAGCTGATTTACTCCACCACTTTGTGTAACATCTGTAATTTCTTGTTCCCACATAGAAAACTAGTGCTCAACAAGCCTCACCTGATATTTGATCGTCCGTCTGGGTGAGTTGGGCCGAAGGATAGCAAGAATAAAGGCGTAGACTATTTTCTAAATGGGGAGAGAATCCAGAAATCTGAGATGCAAAGGGACAGGAGTTCTGGTGCAGGATTCCCAAAAAGTTAATTTGCATGTTCAATTGGTAGTAAGGAAGGCAAATGTAATGTTAGCATTTTTTTTCGAGAGGGCTACAATATAAACAACAGGGGTGTAATGCTGATGCTTTATAAGGCACTGGTCAGACTGCACATGGAGTATTGTGAGCAGTTTTGGGCCCCTTATCTGAGGAAGGTTGTGCTGGCGTTGGAGAGAGCCCAGAGGAGGTTTACGAGAATGATAGACATAAAAAGCTGGAGTAACTCAGCGGGACAGGCAGCATCTCCTGATTGAAGTAACGGGTGACGTTCCTTCTTACACTTTACGAGAATGATTGGGTTAACATATGATGAACAGGTACTAGGCCGGTACTCACTGGAGTTTAGGATGAGGGGGACCTTATTGAAACTTACTGTATAGTGATAGGCCTGATTAGAGAACGTGGAGAGGATGTTTCCACTAGTGGAAAAGTCTAGCATCAGAGGCCATAGCCTCAGAATAAAAGGACTACTTTAAGAAAGGAGATGAGAGGGGATTTCTCATCTTTCCAGGGTAGTGAATCTGTGGAATACATTGCCACAGACAGCTGTGGAGGCCAAGCCGATGGATATTTTTAAGGCAGATATTGGCAGATTCTTGATTAGTAAGGGCGTCAGGGGTTATAGGGTGAAGGCAGGAGAAGGGATTGAGAGGGAAAGATAGATCAGCCATGATTAAATAGTGGAGTAGGCTTGATGGGCCTGCTCCGAACTAATGAACTAATGAACTTATGCACAAAATGCTGGAGTAACTGAGAAGGTCAAGCAGCATCTCTGGAGATCACAAGGAACATCACAAGGAGATCACAAGGCCTTTGACAAGGTTCCACATGGAAGGTTGGTTAAGAAGGCTCAATTGTTGGGTATTAATGGTGGAGTAGCTGTTTGGTGGATGGCTGTTTGTCAGGTTGGAGGTCGGTGATTAGTGGGGTGCCTCAGGGATCTGTGTTGGGTCCACTGTTGTTTGTCATATACATCAATGATCTGGATGATGGTGTGGTAAATTGGATTAGTAAGTATGTATGCAGATGATACTAAGATAGGTGGTGTTGTGGATAATGAAGTAGATTTTCAAAAACTACAGAGAGATTTAGGCCATTTGGAAGAGTGGGCTGAAAGATGGCAGATGGAGTTTAATGCTGATAAGTGTGAGGTGCTACATCTTGGCAAAATAAATCAAAATAGGATGTACATGGTAAATGGTAGAGAATTGAGGAATGCAGTTGAACAGAGGGATCTAGGAATAACTGTGCATAGTTCCCTGAAAGTGGAATCTCATGTACATAGGGTGGTAAAGAAAGCTTTTGGTCTGCTGGCCTTTATAAATCGGAGCATTGAGTATAGAAGTTGGGATGTAATGTTAAAATTGTACAAGACATTGGTGAGGCCGATTCTGGAGTATGGTGTACAATTTTGGTCGCCAAATTATAGGAAAGATGTCAACAAAATAGAGAGAGTACAGAGGAGATTTAATAGAATGTTGCCTGGGTTTCAGCACCTAAGTTACAGCGAAAGGTTGAACAAGTTAGGTCTTTATTCCTTGGAGCGCAGAAGGTTAAGGGGGGACTTGATAGAGGTCTTTAAAATGATGAGAGGGATAGACAGAGTTGACGTGGAAAAACTTTTTCCATTGAGAGTAGGGAAGATTCAAACAAGAGGACATGATTTGAGAATTAAGAGACAGAAGTTTAGGGGTAACATGAGGGGGAACTTCTTTACTCAGAGAGTGGTAGCTGTGTGGAATGAGCTTCCAGTGGAAGTGGTGGAGGCAGGTTCGATTTTATCATTTAAAAATAAATTGGATAGGTATATGGACGGGAAAGGAGGGTTATGGTCTGAGTGCAGGTAGATGGGACTAGGTGAGAGTAAGTGTTCGGCACGGACTAGAAGGGCCGAGAGGGCCTGTTTCCATGCTGTAATTGTTATATGGTTATATGGTTATATGGTTATATGAACAGCAGATGCTGGAATCTTGAGCTCAACACAAAGTGCTGGAAGAACTCAGGAGGCCAGGCCGCATCTGTGGAAGGAATGGACAGACGGCATTTTGGGTCAAGTCAATAGTCAGTCGTCATATGTCCCAAATAATTACATTTTTACTTGTAGCAGCATAACAGAATATGTGAATATATCTTTATCTATGATAAACACAAAAAATTCGAGTAACTCAGCGGAATAGGCAGCATCTCTGGAGAGAAGGAATGGGTGACATTTCAGGTCGATACTCTTTATATATATATATATATATATATATATATATATATATATATATATATATATATATATATATATATATATATATATACACACACACACACACACACACACACATATATATATATATACACACACACACACATATATATACATATATATATATATATATATATATATATATATATATTTTGCACATGTATATATAAATATATATACACATGTGCACACGCACATGCATATATCTCTGCAGTCAGTTAATGACTTTGAATCTATTATTGCTCTGCTGGTCCTCAAAGTTCTTCCTGTTGTCAATGAGTGGTGAACTTGCAAATTTCTGCTCTCTCCAATGCACATAATGTTTCTCAATGATGAGCACAAGACGAAAAGGAAAGCAGTTTTATCATGAGGAAAATTACTTTCCATCTGTTAGGTTGGCATTTCCGACACACATTCAAATAAGTTAGTGCTGGTGGTAAGTAATCCAGCGATCAGTCACTTTAAATCATTCAAATTAAAGTAACCAAATATAAACCATTTGACGTGATACATTGCCTTAAATCAGATGCACATTCACATTGTACACTTACATCACATTTTATTGTGATAACAGGCAGTTACACACACACACACACACAAAGTCTTAGCCTGTTCAGCCTCTCCCAATAGCTCAGGCCCTCGAGTCCTGGCAACATTGTCGTAAACCTTCTCTCCACCCTTTCCAGCTTGACAACATCTTTCCTATAACACGGTGACCAAAACTGCACACAATATTGTAAATGTGGCCACACCAAAGCCTTGAGTACAGAAGGTGGAAGGTCATGTTACTCTGTGTAGAACATGTTTTGCATCCTACACACTAAGGGCACATTACAGGTCAATTAACCTACAAACCTGCACATCTTTGGAAAGTGGGAGGAAATCGGAGCACCCAGAGAAAACCCATGCGGTGATAGGGAGAACATGTAAACTGGGAACAGAGAGCACTCATAGTCAGGATCAAACCTGGGTCTCTGGTGAAAGAGAGAGAACAGCAGCTCAGACCGGTTGTTAACATTGAGCATGCAATGAGAGCAGAGGTGCAGGAAGCATAAGACTCACATAATCACCCAATGATGAGTCAATGTTGGAGCCCAGTGCCAAGGCAATGACTATGAACAGAAAGGCCTGTAAGAAGCCGGGACGTGATCACTGTGAAGACACAGCCGCAGGCAGACGGATGCAGACTGTTTGCCATGATAGCGGCATCAATGGTCAACTGGCAACACTTTTTGCGTGAAAGCAATGTAAGTGTGAAGTAGTCTAATCAACACAACAGTACAAAGCCAATTGGAATTTACGGTAAAGTGTGTCAGATAAATTAAACAGGTGGTGTATTATACAGACACAAGGAACTGCAAATGCTACCTTACAAAAAAAAGATACAACGTGTTGGAGTAACGCAACACTTGTTCAGGCAGTATCTCCGTCGGACACGAGTCAAGTCCATTCTTCAAACTGTTTAGTTTTGTTTATTATTGACATGTGTACCGGAGTACAGTGAAAAGATTTTGTTTGCGTGCTATCCAGTTATACATGAATACAATCAAGCTGTCCACAGTGCACAGGATAACGTGTACAATATTTAGTGCAAAGGTATAATATTCAAGTCCAATGATGTCCGATTAAAGATAGTTCAAAGGACTCCAATCAGTTAGATGGGAGGTCAGGATCACACTCTAGCTGCTTTTTCTTCTTCTTCTTGCATATGGCATGCACAGCCTAACGTTGTCGGACAACTTATTCTATTTGATCTTATTTGATTGTGCACGTCGGGTTTACTGCATTTATCGAAACAGGGCGGACCACGTGAAGGTTGCAATCTCCCATCCCACTCTAGCTGCTGAGAGGACCATCAGTTGCCTGGAAGAAACTGTCCCTGAATCTGGAGGTATACATTTTCAAACTTCTATACCTCTAGCCTGATGGGAGAGGAGAGAAGAGAGAGTGATCGGGATGAGATTCGTCCTTGATTATGCTGGTGGCCTTGAAATGAACCGGAGCTCCTGATTCTTCTAGAGTGAGTATCCAATTTGATTGAGTGCTGTTTAGACTTTAGGCTTTAGACATACAATGTGGAAACAAGCTCTTTGGCAATACCAAGTAAACGCTGACCGGTGATCCCCGTACACTAGTTCAATTCTATACACTAGGAACAATTTTTACAGAAGCCAATTAACGCACAAACCTGCACATATTTGCGATATGGGAGGAAACCGGAGCACTCAGAGAAAAGACACGTGGTCACACGGATAGCATACAAACCCTGTACAGACAGCGCCATAGTCAGGAAAGAACCTGAGCCTCTGGCACTGTACAACTCTACTGCTGAGCCACTATGCTGCCCCATAAAGCCTGATCAGGAAAGGCTCAAGAGTAGCAATAAACCGTCTACTCGACAAATACCTCAAGGAGGTTTGTGATGAGCTTGTCAGTATTCAAAGAATGGGCACCAAGACTCACATGAAGGAGAATGCTTCGGTAAATTACATCTTGATGCTCAGCCGGCACAGTGGCACAGCTGGAAGAGCTACTGCATCACAGCTCCAGAGACCTGGATTCGATCCTGACCTCAGGCGCTGCCTGTGTGGAGTTTGCACTTTCTCCTTGTGATCGCATGGGTTTCCTCTGGTTTTCTCCCATATCCCAAAAATATGTGCAGGTTTGTAGGTTAACTGGTCTTTGTATATTGCCCCTAGTGTGTAGGCAGTGAATGAGAAAGTGCTGTTATATTGAACTAGTGTGAACAGGTGATCAATGGTTGGCGTGACTCAGCGGGGTGAAGGGCCTGTTTCCATGCTGTATCTCGAAACAAAACTTTACTATAGACTTTAAACTTTAGAGATACAGCACAGAAGCAGGCCCTTCGACCCACCGAGTCCACACTGACCGGCAATCATCCCGTATGCTAGCACTATCCTACCCATTAGAGACAATTACAATTTTTACCAAAGCCAATTAACCTACAACCCTGCACATCTATGGAGTATAGGAGGAGAACAGAGCACCCAGAGAAAACCCACATTGTTAAAGGAAAATGTACAAACTTTGTACAGACAGCACCCATAGTCAGAACCGAACCAGTCTCTGGCACTGTGAGGGAGAAACTCTACTGTACCGTCCTAACTCACAGGACTACAAAATGCATATTTTATTTCTCTCAAGATTGTAATAGAATCAAGACATCTTCTACAGATACATACTAATCTTTCATCGTGTGCTGTGCACAGCAGTAACACCTTACAAAGTAATTTTGTTATGCATCTGTCAAATAACAGAAAATTAGATTATTTGGAGAATCACAATATTTGGTTCTCCTGAGGATTATTTTAATGAGCTGCTTCATAATATTTTATGAGTTTCTTTTAACAGTTGCAGTGTGTGGTATTGAACACCGGTGAGAGAGATATATAAATCATTTCTCTTCACAATGGGACCATTTTCCTGGAACATGTATCCACAAAACGTAGGCAATCAATGGAAGTTTCAATTGAAGACATCACCATTGCAGCCAAAGCATGTGTGGTCTAGGTTTAAATTTAGGTTTAGGTTTATTATAGGTTTATTATAGACAATAGGTGCAGGAGTAGGCCATTCAGCCATTCAAGCCAGCACCACCATTCAATCTGATCATGGCTGATCATCCACAATCAGTACCCCGTTCTTGCCTTCTCCCCATATCCCTTGACCCTGCTATCTTTAAGATCTCTATCTAACTCTCTCTTGAAAGCATCTCCACCGCCCTCTGAGGCAGAGAATTCCACACTCACAACTCTGTGTGAAAATGTATAATCTCATCTCCATTCTAAATGGCTTTCCCCTTATTCTTAAACTGTGGTCCCTAGTTCTAGACTCACCCAACATCGGGAACATGTTTCCTGCCTCAAGCGTGTCCAGATCCTTAATAGTCTTATATGGTTCAATCAGATCCTCTCTCATCCTTCTAAATTTCAGAGTATAGAAGCTCAGTCACTCCATTCTATCAACATGTGATCCTGACCATGGTTGCTGTCTGTACAGAGTTTGTACATTCTCCCCATGACCGGTGTGGGTTTTCTCCAGGTTCTCTGGTTTTCTCCCACACTCCAAAGGCGTACCAGTAGGTAGGCTAATTGGCTTGGTAAAATTGTAAATTGTCCCTAGTGTGCGCAGAATAGTGCTGGTGTACAGGGATCGCTGGCTTCTGTGGACTTGGTGGGCCAAAGATCCTTGATGTATCTCTAAACTAAACTAAACTAAATTAATGTAAAATAGATAGAGCAAAGGGGAAGATACAGAGTGCAGAATATAGTTCTCAGTATTGTAGCTTAACAGTTCTTTAAGCAAATTCCAATGTCCTCAATTGGGTAGAGGCCAATCGAACAGTATCCACCCAACGAGAGAGCAGGCTATTTTAGACTGGGTTTGAGTAATGAGGAAGGGGTAATTAGCCGTCTTGTTGTACATGCCCCTTGGGCAAGTGTGACATAATATGGTTGAGTTCTTCATTAGGATGGAGAGTGACATTGTTAATTCAGAACAATGGTTCTGAACTTAAAGAAAAGGTAACTTTGAGGGTATGAGACGTGAATTGGCCAAGATTGACTGGCAATTAATTCTAAAAGGGTTGATGGTGGATATACAAAGGAAGACATTTAAAGACTGCATGGATGAAGTACAAAAATTGTTCATCCCAGTTTGGCAAAAGAATAAATCGGGGAAGGTAGTGCATCCGTGGATAACAAGGGAAATCAGGGATAGTATCAAAGCAAAGGATGATGCGTACAAAGTAGCCAGAAAAAGCAGCATACCAGAGGACTGGGAGAAATTCAGAGACCAGCAGAGGAGGACAAAGGGCTTAATTAGGAAAGGAAAAATAGATTGATGAAAGAAAACTGGCAGGGAACATAAAAACTGACTGCAAAAGTTTTTATAGATATGTGAAGAGAAAGAGGTTAGTTTAAAACAAATGAGGTCCCTTGCAATCAGAAACAGTGAGTTGATCATGGGAACAAGGATATGGCGGACCAATTGAATAACTACTTTGGTTCCGTGTCTTCACTAAGGAAGACATAAATAATCTGCCTGAAATAGCAGGGACTGTGGGTCAAAGGAGGAATTGAGTGAAATCCAGGTCAGTCGGGAAGTGGTGTTAGGTAAATTGAATAGATTAAAGGCCGATAAATTCCCCAGGGCCAGATAGGCTGCATCCCAGAGCACTTAAGGAAGTAGCTCAGGAAATAGTGGATGCATTAGTGATAATCTTTCAAAACTCTTTAGATTCTGGAGTAGTCCTGATGATTGGCGGTAGCAAATGTAACCCCTCTTTTTTAAGAAGGGAGGGAGAGAGAAAACGGGGAATTACAGACCAATTAGTCTAACATCGTAGTGGGGGAAACTGCTAGAGTCAGTTATTAAAGATGGGATAGCAGCACATTTGGAAAGTGGTGAAATCATGGACAAAGTCAGCATGGATTTACAAAAGGTAAATCATGTCTGACGAATCTTGTGAATTTTTCGAGGATGTAACTAGTAGCGTGGACAAGGGAGAACCAGTGGATGTGGTATATCTGGACTTCCAGAAGGCTTTCGACAAGGTCCCACATAAGAGATTAGTATACACACTAAAGCATATGGTATTAGGGGTTCAGTATTGATGTGGATAGAGAACTAGCTGGCAAACAGGAAGCAAAAGAGTAGGATAAACGGGTCCTTTTTCACAATGGCAGGCAGTAACTAGTGGGGTACCGCAGGGCTCAGTGCTGGGACCCCAGCTATTTACAATATATATTAATGATCTGATGAGGGAATTGAAGGCAATATCTCCAAGTTTGCGGATGACACTAAAGCTGGGGGGCAGTGTTCGCTGTGAGGAGGATGCTAGGAGACTGCAAGGTGACTTGATAGGCTGGGTGAGTGGGCAAATGTTTGGCAGATGCAGTATAATGTGAATAAATGTGAGGTTATCCACTTTGGTGCAAAAACAGGAAAGCAGACTATTATTTAAATGGTGGCCGATTAGGAAAAGGGGAGATGCAGCGAGACCTGGGTGTCATCGTACACCAGTCAGTTGAAAGTAGCCATGCAGGTGCAGCAGGCAGTGAAAAAAGCGAATGGTATGTTAACTTTTCATAGCACAAAAGGATTTGAGTACAGGAGCAGGGAGGTTCTACTTCAGTTGTACAGGGTCTTGGTGAGACCACACCTGGAGTATTGCGTACAGTTTTGGTCTCCAAATCTGAGGAAGGACATTATTGCCATAGAGGGAGTGCAGAGAAAGGTTCACCAGACTGATTCCTGGGATGTCAGACTGTCTTATGAAGAAAGACTGGATAACTCGGTTTATACTCTCTGGAATTTAGGAAATTGAGAGGGGATCTTATAGAAACTTACAAAATTCTCAAAGGGGTTGGACAGGCTAGATGCAGGAAGATTGTTCCCGATGTTGGGGAAGTCCAGGACAAGGGGTCACAGCTTAAGGATAAGGGGGAAATCCTTTAAGACCGAGATGAGAAAGACTTTATTTCACACAGAGAGTGGTGAGTCTCTGGAACTCTCTGCCACAGAGGGTAGTTGAGGCCATTCATTGGCTATATTTAAGAGTGAGTTGGATGTGGCCTTGTGGCTAAGGGGATCAGAGGGTATGGAGAGAAGGCAGGTACGGGATACTGAGTTGGATGATCAGCCATGATCATATTGAATGGCGGTGCAGGCTCGAAAGGGCTGAATGGCCTACTCCTGCACCTAATTTCTATGTTTCTATGTGCCTATACCTAAATAAATAAAGATTTGGATGAACCAGGATCATATAGAGCAATAGCTCTATTAAAATACAGATCAAAAGATATTAACAAAATATTAGCAAAAGATTGAGTTCAGTCGTTAACGAACTAATCCATCCCGACAAACAGATTTATTACCAAAAAGATACTCTTCATACAACCTAATCATTAGGTTGTATGAAGAGTTTTGATATTATATAATTCGAAAAGAGGTGATAAAAAAGATTTAGTAGTCATTTCGCTTGATGCAGAAAAAGCTTTTGACCAAGTAGAATGGCCTTATTTATTTTCGGTGATGGAAGCTTTTTAAACTGGGGGGAGGAGTTTATTACTTGGATTAAATTACTATATGCAAACCCAACAGCTAGAATAACAACAAAATCGATTGTTATCAACTAAATTTTAATTTATCTCGAGGTTGTAGTCAAGGTTGTCCTCTATCACCTTTATTGTTTGCAATTAGCAATAGAACCTCTTGCCAGAGGGTGAGATTACACCCGGAAATATATGGATATGATACTACAGATACTAAGAATAAAATCTCCTTATATGCGGATGATGTATTACTTTATATCACTGAGCCAGAAATAGTATCCGAAATTTGTTAAAACTAATAACGGAATTTGGATCACACACCTTTCAGGATATAGTATTAATTGGAATAAAAGTGAACTTATGCCAATAACGGTGAAGAATTTACATATATTACAACAATTTCCTTTTAAGATAAACAAATGAAAATATTAAATATCTTGGAATTTTTGTTACAAAAAGATTTGACTCTTTATTTAAATTTAATTTCCCTCCATTACTGCATAAATTAAATAAGAATATTTTATACTGGAAAAGCTTACCTATTTCAATGATAGGTAAAATTAATGCAATAAAAATGATTTTTCTCCCACAATTATTATATTTATTTCAATTAATTCCGATATATCTTCCTAAAAAATTTTTTTTAAAAAGTAGACTCCATAATTACTAACTTTATCTGGGATTATAAGAGCCATAGAATAAATAAAAAACACTTATGTAAATCTAAAATAAATGGAGGATTAGCATTACCAAATCTTATGTTTATTACTGGCAGTTAATATTAAAAATATGCATTTTTTGGATAGAAGAATTAGATAATAAACCAAATTGGTTAAATATGGAAAAAGAAGATTGTTCTCCATTTGAAATTAGCTCTATAATATTTGCTAACACTAATGTAGCTAAGAAAGTTTATAATGAAAATCCGATAATAGAAAATGGAATCCGCATCTGGAAACAAATAAAGAAAGCATTAAAACTAAAATCTATACCATTAGGTCTTACAATTGCCAATAATTTTGTGTTTAAACCTTCAATGTTGGATAAGGCTTTTTTACAATGAAAAAAATAAAGGAATTTCTAAGATGGGTGATCTTTATAAGGAAAAATATTTTTCTTTCATTTCAAGAGTTACAACAAATTTATGGGCTACACAATAAAGAATATTTTAGATATTTACAAATTAGAAATTATGCTTCTGCAAATATACAAGAATTTTAGAAATAGAAAGACAGAAATTTTAGATGAATGCTTGAATAAACATCCAAATACGGAAAAAAATTATATCATATATATACAATATTTTATTGGAAAATGATACCCCATCAACAGAAACATATAGAGATTCTTGGGAAAAGGAATTAGGTCAAATAATAAGACCAGAAATATGGGATGAAAGTCTACAACATATACATCATTGCTCGTTAAATGCTAAACATTCCCTTATACAGTTTAAAATACTACATAGATTACATTATTCTAAATCTAAAATTACATTATATTTTCCCAAAGATATCTCCTACATGTGATAAATGTCAAATTTCAGAAGCAAATTTGTCACATTCATTTACTAACTGTATAATAAAATTGTAGAATACTGGAATTAAATATTTAAGATAATTTCGAATGTTGTCAATATAAGTATGACTCCTGACCCAAAGTTAATTATACATTGGAATATTTGAAACTGACCAACTAATAACAATGAATCAAAGAACTTTTATTGACTACTGTTTAATAATTGGGAAAAAATTAATATTAAAATTTTGGAAAGGCCCTGCATTCCCAACAATCAAAATGTGAATATAGCGGAAATGTCGGAGACACTCCATTTGGAGAGATTGAGGCTTATCCTTATGATGGGTTAGACCTCTTCAGAAGGATTTGGCTCTCCGTATATTAAATATTTACAGGGTCATAACGGTTCGGCGCGAGGACTTGACTGAGGCCTGGATATTTGGATGAAGAAAATATATATAATAAATCATGAATATATCTTTAAGGGCAAATTAATGACGAATATTCTATTCTCCATCAAACCTTTCTTATTCTTTATTCTTTTTTCTATTTTCTTATATCTATATAAAAAATTAGAATAGCATAGAAACAAATGATCTTAACCTCTTAATACCGGTACGAATATAAATATTATTAATTTCATGAGAATATTATTAGTATCTTATATTTTTAATTATATAAAATTGTGTATTTTCAATTATATAATAATTTTAATTTAAAATCAGTGATAATACAAATATTGTTAACTTTACGAAAATATAATGAATATTATAAAAATTTTACTAGTATTTCATATTATTAATCCACATAATATTTAGCATTATACTTAAAATTAGAGACAAAATAAATAGTATTAACAGTATGAGTATATTGCTAATATTATAAATGTATTATTAGTATCATGTATTTTTAGTTTAATAAAATATATAACCTTGAAATTTATAATTAAGAACAATACAAATAATATTAATAGTATGAATTGATCATTAATATTATGTATTTTTACTATAGGTAAAATAATGTACTCTGTTATTATTTTGTTTCTATAATAAATAAATTTTAAAAAAAAAAAAAAAGAATGACAGAGGCCACTGTGCTCTTCGGGTCCTGCAATGCTGCAGAAATCGTTTTATATCTTTCCCCAGATCTGTGTCTCAACACCATCCTGTCTCAGAGGTCTATGGACAATTCCTTCATCATCATTGCTTGGTTTTTGATGTGACATGCACTGTGAACTGTGGGACCTTATATAGAGAGGTGTGTGCCTTTCCTAATCATGTCCAATCAATTTAATTTACCACTGGTGGACTCCAATCAAGTTGTAGAGATATTCTCAAGGATAACCAATGGAAACAGGATGAACCTAAGCTCAATTTTGAGTGTCATAGCAAAGGGTCTGAATATTTATGTAAATATGATATTTCAGTTATTTATTTTTAATTACTTTGCAAACATTTCTAAACACCTGTTTTCGCTTCTTTGTTCTGGGGTATTGTGTGTAGATTGATGATTAAAAAAATGAATTAAATCCATTTTAAAATAATGCACCATAAGTACAGAATTAAATCCACTTTCTGAATGCACCCATAAGTACAGCATAGAAGGCAGACAGGCACCCCAAATTATGGAAGGGTTAAACCCCTGTCTCATGGTGCGAGGTGACCACGAGTGACCCAGAGTTGTCACTCGCAGTAATCACGTACACTAAACGTAGCGGGAAACGTCGGAACTCTTGCGAGCAACTTAGCGACTCGTGGCGCTAACGGCAGGTACCCGTGAAACTTGGTAACTCGTGAAAAAAATCAAACATGTTTGATTTTTTTCCACGAGTCAAATTTACAGTTCAAGTTTAAAAATTGAAACATTTTAAACTCGTTTATAACGTGGTGGCCCGTGCGTTTACCTTAAGTGATTTCGTGAGTCTACCGTGGGAACTCTTTTAACTCAGCGGGCAGGCAGCACCTCCGGAGAGAAGGAATGATGATGTCTCGGGTCGAGACCCTTCCTTAGACCACTACCCAGAGATGCTGCCTGTCCCGCTGAGTTACTCCAGCATTTCGTCTATCTTTAAACCAGCATCTGGACTTCCTTCCCACATAATAACCAATGAGATTCCCCACTAAACTTCCGTGTCCTCATTGTTCCCCTCTCTGTCTTCCCCAGACCTGTGTATATGTATATGTGTATGTGTATATGTGCATGTGTATGTGTATATGTATATATACTTTGAGTGGTTCCTGGGGTGCCTACTGATATATATATATACAGTGGCTTGCAAAAGTATTCATACCCCTTGAACTTTTCCACATTTTGTCACGTTACTGCCACAAAATTAAATGTATTTTATTGGGGTTTGATGTGATAGATCAACACAAAGTGGCACATAATTGTGAAGTAGAAGGAAAATGATACATGGTTTTCAAATTTTTTTACAAATAAAAAACTGAAAAGCGTGGCGTGCAAAAGTATTCAGCCCCCTTTACTCTGATACCCCTAAATAAAATCCAGTGCAACCAATTGCCTTTAGAAGTCACCTAATTAGTAAATAGAGTCCACTCGTGTGTAATCTAATCTCAGTATAAATACAGCTGTTCTGTGAAGGCCTCAGAGGTTTGTTAGAGAACATTAGTGAACAAACAATGTTCCTTGGGCATCATGAAGCCCAAGGAACACACCAGACAGGTCAGGGATAAAGTTGTGGAGAAGTTTAAAGCAGGGTTAGGTTATAAAAAAATATCCCAAGCTTTGAACATCTAACAGAGCACTGTTCAATCCGTCATCTGAAAATGGAAAGACTATGGCACAACTACAAACCTACCAAGACATGCCGTCCACCTAAGCTGACTGGCCGGGCAAGGAGAGCATTGATCAGAGAAGCAGCCAAGAGGCCCATGGTAACTCTGGAGGAGCTGAAAAGATCCACAGCTCAAGTGGGAGAATCTGTCCACAGGACAACTATTAGTTGTGTACTCCACAAATCGAGCCTTTATGGAAGAATGGCAAGAAGAAAGCCATTGTTGAAACAAAGCCATAAGAAGTCCCGTTTGCTGTTTGCCACAAGCCATGTGGGGGACACAGCAAACATGTGGAGGAAGGTGCTCTGGTCTGATGAGACCAAAATTGAAGTTTTTGGCCTAAATGCAAAACGCTATGTGTGGCGGAAAACTAACACTGCACATCACCCTGAACACACCATCCCCACTGTGAAACATGGTGGTGGCAACATCATGCTGTGGGATGCTTTTCTTCCGCAGGGACAGGGAAGCTGGTCAGAGTTGATGGGAAGATGGATGGAGCCAAATACAGGGCAATCTTGGAAGAAAACCTGTTAGAGTCTACAAAAGGCTTGAGACTGGGGCGGAGGTTCACCTTCCAGCAGGACAACGACCCTAAACATACAGCCAGAGCTACAATGGAATGGTTTAGATCAAAGCATATTCATGTGTTAGAATGGCCGTCAAAGTCCAGACTTAAATCCAATTGCAAAACTTGAAAATTGCTGTTCACAGATGCTCACCAATCTGACTGAGCTTGAGCTATTTTGCAAAGAAGAATGGGCAAAAATTTCAGTCTCTAGATGTGCAAAGCTGGTAGAGACATACCCCAAAAAAACTTGCATCTGTAATTGCAGCGAAAGGTGGTTTACAAAGTATTGACTCAGGGGGGCAGAATAATTTTGCACGCCACACTTTTCAGTTTTTTATTTGTAATAAAATTTGGAAACCATGTATCAATTTCCTTCCACTTCACAATTATGCACCACTTTGTGTTGGTCTATCACATAAAATCCAAATAAAATACATTTACGTTTGTGATTGTAACGTGACAATATGTGGAAAAGTTCAAGGGGTATGAATACTTTTGCAAGCCACTGTATATATATATATATATATATATATATATATATATATATATATAGAGAGAGAGAGAGAGAGAGAGAGAGAGAGAGAGAGAGAGAGAGAGAGAGAGACACACACAAATACACACACACACATATATTTATACATATATATAATATTATATCTATTTATACTTTGCGTGGTTCCTGGGTTGCCTACTGCTGGGTAACTCCGCGAAATATCATCCCCCTGCATTTCAAATGTAAATCTCTCGCCTATATATATATTATATATATATATATATATATATATATATATATATATATATATATATATTATGTATATGTGTGTGTATTTGTGTGTGTGTGTGTCTCTGTCTGTCTATCTGTGTGTATCTGTGTGTGTGTGTGTCTGCTGTCAGGTCCCGGCGGCCGCTCAAAGTCAGTCACCCGAGCTGCTTCCTTCCTCGGAAGTGGCGGCCAGTTCTGCTGTCTGTGTGTGTGTGTATCTGTGTGTATGTGTGTGTGTGTGTGTGTGTGTGTGTGTGTATTTGTGTGTGTGTGTGTGTGTGTGTGTGTGTGTGTGTGTGTGTCTCTCTCTCTCTGTCTGTGTGTATCTGTGTCTGTGTGTGTGTGTCAGATGTCGGGTCCCGGTGGCCGCTCAAAGACAGTCACCCGAGCTGCTTCCTTCCTCGGAAGTGGCGGCCAGTTCTGCTGTCTGTGTGTTTCTGTGTGTATTTGTGTGTGTCTGTGTGTATCTGTGTGTGTCTGCTGTCGGGACCCGGCGGCCGCTCAAAGTCAGTCACCCGAGCTGCTTCCTTCCTCGGAAGTGGCGGCAGTTCTGCTGTCCGTGCCCGGAGCGCTGCGGCAGCCACCCAAGCTAATTCACTCCCCTGGCCAAATAAAACCATATAGCAATGACAGCAACGGAAACAGGCCATCTCTGCCCTTTTACTCTGTGCCGTTTACTGTCACCTAGTCCCATCTACTGCACTCAGACTGGAGCGTGGCAAGTGGGTTACTGACCCCAATCCCCTCCTTCACAACGCCAGACTCCCCAAATACTATTGAACTGAGCTCTCCCCCCCACCCAGGAAATACAGTATTTAAAAACATAAAGCACCAAGAAATGCACTTACACGTTATTGGTTGCTGGAGGGTGCGCATTTTCCCTTTGTAGGTCGTATCAATAGATGCGGCCGCGCTGAAATAACTCAAAGCCACAGGATGGAGATGTATTTTAACATTGTTGCTTTATTAAAACATACCTTCATTCACGGTTGGCTCAAGAGTAACGGGAGAGGAACTTAGTAACTCGGAGGAGGAACTTGGAACATCGCAGAAATGACATACCTGTGGGAACTCGGTTAAACACTTGAACATAAACTTGAAGTCTCGTACACAACCACGAGTCTTTCACTCGGGGTACCTCGTGGCTCAACTCGCACTGTGAGACAGGGCCATACATTCTGTGAACCTTTACTTAAGTCAGATTTTATATGTAGAAATCAACAAATCTGTGTCTGATTCCATCCTTTATACTTTAAACAGAGATACAGGGCAGAAAGGCCCTTTTCCCCCACGAACTCTGAGCCGTCCAGTGATCACCCTGTACACTAGCACTATCCTACACACTGGGGACAATTTACAATTTTAACTGAAATTATCTGACAAATCTATACATCTTTGGAGTGTGGGCAGAAACTGGAGCATCCAGAGAAAGCGCACGGTCACAGGAAGAACGTCCGAACTCCGTACAGACAGCACCCGTAGTTAGGATTGAACCCAGGTCTCCAGCGCACTAAGGCAGCAACTCTGCCGCTGTGCCACTGTGCCGCCCGGTGTAAACTTGACAATGTAATCGTGAGTGATCATATAGTGTTGTGGAAATTACAAACTGCCTTGGTTGCACTGGATAATAGGAAGGAAATGCAGGTGCTGGTTTATGCCAGAGGGACACAAAGTGCTGGAGTAACTCAGCAGCTTGGGCAGCATCTCTGCAGAAAAAGTGATGGGTGACTTTTTGAGTCGGGACCCTTCTTCACACTTGATAGGTGACGTTCTCCCACAGGGATGACATACAAACGCCATACATATAGCACCCAAGGTCAGGATCTAACCCGGGTCTCTGGCACTGAAAATCAGCAGCTCAACCACCACTGTGCCGCCCTTACATAATTCACCTATTGAATAAGTCAGGTATGTGTCTGTATATCAATTCCAGCATACATACGTACATATGAACCAAAACCACACTTTTAGGTATCCCAGCACTTAAGTACCTTTGTTACAGCTGCAAATGCCCCAGCAGATTACAGACAATAGATCCCCAGATCTCTAGGAGGGGATGTTTACTGAATCCGATGGGCAGCACATCTAATCACGACAATTGCTTTTTTAATCGTCTTTAATCATTGCTCAACAATAATCAAGTTAATTACTAAAACACAAATAAGCAATTTTTAGTCAGTTAAGAAGTTTGTTCAAGATAAACTGCAGCTGCATTCCATTACTAGATCAGTGAATCATTGCGTGCGTAAGTGAATGGATCCCCGCAGACCGATTTGAGCAAGAAAGAGAGTGTCGGCTGAGAGAAGAAATGAATAAAGTACTTAGATTTATGTAGCGGCTTCTCAGATCTCTCAAGTCTTCACCAACATTTAGTTTGTGCAAAGTACTATTGGTTTTGGAGGAAACTGTTGAGGTTGTGCAGAGGATTAAAACTGGTGCAAAGAAAAGGTGTGTGGTTAATTTAATTGTTGGGGATCACTAATAATGGCTCAACCTTAGGAGAAGATCTGTCCACCAGTTCAATTTAGTTTGGTTTAGTTTAGACATACAGTGTCCACATAGGCCGCTCCATCAATAATCACTCATTCACACTAGTTCTATGTTATCCCAGTTTCACATCCTACACAGTAGAAATAATTTATAAAAGTAAATTAACCTACAAACCTGCACGTCTTTGGAAGGTTGGAGGAAGCCCAAGCACCCGGAGGAAACCCACATGGAGAACGTACAAGGTAGACACAAGTGCTGGAGTGACTCAGTGCGACAGGCAATGTCTCTGGAGAGAAGGAATGGTGACGTTGAGGGACGAGACCCTTCTTCAAACTGATGTCAGGGGAGTGGGAGGGATAGAGATAGAATGTAGTCAGAAACATTAAGACTGGTGGGAGAACTGGGAATGGGGATGGGATGGAGAGGGAAAGCAAGGGCTACTTGAAGGCTACAGAGAACATACAAACAGCACCCGCAGTCCGGATCAAACCCTCCCATCCAAGTACATTCGCAAGACTCCCTTAAATGTTGTTACTGTGCCTGCCTCAACCACTCCTCTGTACTGTTGAGCTTCTGCTGCTGGAATAACTTAAGTCACCCATCATGATTAAGATCTAAAGACTTTATTAACGTTACTGCATAGGTAACTTCATCTTAGTACGTTACTCTAAAAGTGAAAGAGAAAGGGCAGGTAGGCTTTCTGTTAAGCTAGTGGGCGTAGCTACAAAGTATGACTCATAACATGAGTCACTGATCTACATCCTCTCTCTTAAAGAATTCAATGTCAGTACAAAACCATTGACTAAATAAGGCATGCATAGCAATTGATAATAAGCTGGAGGAAAGTCAAACATAGCCCGGGTACTTCATGGTGGACTTGCAAACACAACCAGCACGTGTGCGATAAAGACAATCTCCATTTTTCCCCACTGGGAACAGAGCTCATGGAACATTCATACAGAGCTAATTCTGATGTGTTCCTGGATCTACGCAACTTACGCAACATCTCCAGCAACCCCATTTTGGGTTCACCTGCTCAACATTTTTGTCGAGGCAGACACGAACCATGGTGCCTGTGGCAGATCAGGCTTTGATCCCACAGCTGGTTCCACCATCGGAAGTCCAGTCCAGGTTACAACAAAACCGTGACATTCAAAAGCAGTGGTATGACAAAACAAATTAACCAGGTGGTTCATTTGCAGACTGACAAAGGCCATGACTGTATCGTTGTAATTTCTGGAATTGCTTCTGAGCCACGCTCATATCTGGTCAGTGCTGATGGCGGCACCTACAGGCATAACAGACAACATATCCTGCCTGTGAAGGTGCCAGCTCCACCTCCGTATTATCCAGACCATACAAGTGTACTTCTGTCTGTGTCCAGCGGCACTAATCCACCTACACCAGCACAACATCCTACTTCTGACACCATGTTGAGCTGATGGAATAATTAAAGTCATCCACCGTGATTAAGATCCAAATACTTTATTAACGTTACAGCATAGGTAACTTCATCTTTGTACATTACTCTGAAAGTGAGAAAGGACAGGGAGGCTTTCTGTTAAACTAGTGGGCGTAGCTACAAAGTATGACTCATAACATGAGTCACAGATCTACAGTAGCTCATTCCATATACCTACCATCCTCTGAATGAAAATGTTGCCTCTCAGATTCCTATTACATTTTTCCCCATCTCACCTTACACCAGTGTCCTCTGGTTCTTGATTTCCCTATCCTGGGTAAAAGACTATCAATTCCCATCTTGATTTTATGCACATGATTTGATCTGGTGACATGTGATTTTGTGGAAACTTTCTACGTACTTTCAACCGTGTTTTTTTTATTATAATGATTGCAAGGACCTTCAAATTGTTTTCATTTGCTGTGGAGTGTTCTGCCGTGTGTTGTTAAAGAAAACTTAAAAACACAACAGAAATATCGGGAGAGACAATCAAGACTTTATTCAGGAGCGCCAAATACCATGATCACTGGGAGATTTCTCAACAAATAAAGATTAATCTGCTTCTTATATACAGACTTTCCTTTTGATGTTCTGTTTACCATAGCAAGCACTTTAGATGTTTTCCTCCTTCCAAATGGTCTTATACATCGCGCACCTCCAAAAGACGCAGCAGAATAAACACAGCCCAATTCCACACCAGTATAGATAACCCAAATGTCCTGTTACCCTTTCAACCTTATTTTATTGTTTTATGATTGCCATTTGTCCTTTGACAACAGAGAACAGAATCTGACTGAAGCAAACTACAGTGAGTGTCAGCTATGCCTGCTCATTTTCAACCTTCTTTAAAGCACAGAATTATGATAATGCATGAAGAGAACTTTAAACATTTGAAGCACTCTACCCATCCCTATCCCATTCTGTCTTCTTGAAACTTTGCAATTTATCTTTGTCAGTGTGTAGGGTGATGAAAATGCAATGAAAAGGAATAGCTCAATTCACTCTGCTGAATATAATTCAGATCAGGATTGAAAAATCAAATACTAGAGGGCATATCTATAAGGCAACAGGGGCAAAGTTTAAAGGAGATGCGCTGGGCAACTCTTTTACACTGAGGGTGGCACAGTGGCACAGTGGCACATTGTTGACACCAAATGCTGGAGTAACTCAGCGGCTAAGGCAGCATCCCTGGAGAATATGGATAGGTGTTGTTTCAGGTCTGGACCCTTCTTCAGATTTAGAAAGTTAGTTATGTTCCCTTGGTCATTGT
The DNA here is from genome assembly GCA_035221665.1 of Okamejei kenojei. NCBI lineage: Eukaryota > Metazoa > Chordata > Chondrichthyes > Rajiformes > Rajidae > Okamejei > Okamejei kenojei. The sequence continues at coordinate 49,442,703 of CM069141.1, forward strand.
CAGTTTAGTTTAGTTCAGTGTAGTTTAGAGATTCTGCGTGGAAACAGACCCCTCGGCCCATAGATTCCACACTGACGGCAATCCCCGCACATTAGGAAAAATGTACAATTTTACCAAGCCAATTGGCCTACAAACCGGTACGTCTTTCGAATGTGGGAGAAAACCCACAAGATCACATTGAGAACATGCAAACTCCGTACACAGCACCTGTAGGCAGGATCGAACCCGGGTCTCTAGTGGTATAAGGCAGCAATTCTACTGCTGCACCACCGTGTCGCCCATTATCTTTTCCCTGAACGATCCCAGAATAAACTGAAAAAGAAAGTTATTTTATGTTCTTAATCGCTACATTTGTCAAAGAAGTGAAGCGTGTTCATGTGTTAATGCCAATAGTACTTGTGCATGCGGATCATGTGCTTCATTATATTATTCAATTTGTGATAACCATTCAGTGTCTCCATTCATTACTGTCTGCCTAGCCCATCAAGAATGCAATAAGCAAAATCTCCGTCACATTGGTATCTCCTATTTGTGGAGTCTTGCGTTTTGTCTAACTAACCCTGGGAGCTTCTGTACTTCATTTCAGAGCTTATTTTAGCCAGAGCTCATTTAAATTCCTGTAGCAAAAATCACACTTGATGTTTTATGCAATCGTTTCAATGAAGAAAAGGAATTACTGTTGAAATGGAATGGAATTATTTATTGTCACATGTGACTCGGCACAGTGAGATTCTTTGCTTGAACACCCAATGTATACAAATAGCAGCCACCTATGACACGGACAAAGTTAAGGGCGGGCCTGTCCCACTGCGGGGACCTAATTTGCGAGTTTAGTCCTCGACTCATACTCGCAGCATGGTTGACACAAGGTCCTAGGAGGTCTTTGTAACTTTCCTTCATGTTCGCTAGTAGTCCCCGCGTACTCAAGGCCTCAGTTAGGTAGTGGCATTTTTTTTAGCATGCTGAAAATTGTCTGTGAGTAAAAAAAGGTCGGCATGGAAAAAATCAATATCTTTTTATTCGTAGGTTTAGTCGAAGTAGGTCATAGTAGGTCGGCATGTTATTCGTAGGTAATCAAAGGCAATCAAAGGTAATCGAGGGTAGTCAAAGGTAATCGTAGGAAGTCAAAGGTAGTCGTAGATAGTGTTAAGTGCCTGTCCCACTGACACGAATTTTCAGCGACTGTCTTCGACCTTCAAGCTCGAGGGCACTCACCTGAAAAACCTCGAACTGGATCGACCGTCAGCAATGAAACCGGGAGCCGGATCAACTGTCTGCACACACAAACACATTGCAAAGGCGGAGACCAGGGAAAGGGGGGAGCACTGTTTGAAATTCTCACCCGAAGAAGGTAAAAGATGGCTAGCACAGTCCAATAAGTCCTTTGGAGAGGGTGGGGGGGGGGGGGGGGAGAGAGAGAGAGAGAAGGGGAGAGAGAGAAGGGGAGAGAGGGGGAGAGAAGGGGAGTGAAGGGGGAGAAGGGGAGAGAAGGGGAGAGAAGCGGAGAGAAAGGGGGAGACACTTTTAAGAAGCCAGACAACGATTAATATTAACATTTAACATTACCGATCGGTTTACTTACCTTTTTTTTCTCCATGAGCTTTACCTTAGACTACCTTTGAGTGACTTTGATTGACTTTGACTACCTACAAATAGCATTATGACCTACTACGACCGACCTCGACTAACGCACGAGTAACAAAATATAGATTTTTTTCCATGGCGACCTTTTTCACTCGCGGGCATTTTTCAGCATGTTGAAAAATACGCCGCGACCTAGCTTGAGGCCCCGAGTACACGGAGACTATTCTCGAGCAAGAAGGAGAGTTACAAAGACCCCCTAGGACCTCGTGTTGACCATGCTGCAAGCATGAGTCAAGGGCAAACTCGTCTGAACTCGCGAATTAAGTCGCCGCAGTGGGACAGACCCCCTTTATCTTTGAATACCTTCGATTAACTTCGATTGACTTCAACTACCTACAAATAGCATTATGACCTACTAGGACCTACCTCGACTAAACCCACGAGTTAAAAAAATATCGATTTTTTTCCATGGCAGCCTTTTTTACTTGCGGGCATTTTTCAGCATGTTGAAAAATATGTCGCGTCCGAGCTGATGCCTCGAGTACGCGGGGACTACTCTCGAGCATAAAGAAGTGTTACAAAGACCTCCTGGGACCTCGTGTCGACCATGCTATGAGTATGAGTCGAGGGCAAACTCGTCTGAACTCACGAATTAGGTCGCCGCAGTGGGACAGCCCCTTTAGTATAGTCAAAGGGAGCTGAAGGTGGTCGTCTTCATGCTCCACTATTTGGTGTCCAATTTTCCTAAGCTAGTCGAAGCTAGTCGAAGCTAGTCTTCAACATAGTCGAAGGAGGTCGAAGGAGATCGAAGGAGGTCTTCTACATAGTCGAAGGAGGTCTTCAACATATTCATAGCGGGTTTTCTACATAGTCAAGGGTGGTCGAAGGAGGTGTTCTACTTTGGCGATACAACAGGACCATGACACTTTTTCATACTCTCCTAAACTCTTCTACACTCGCAAATTAGGTTCCCGCAGTGGGACAGGCTCTTTACAAAGCATGCCGGCTCCTCCTTTTGTTCGCTCCCCAATTGTACTGAGGAGATAATTAAGGATCAATCACACTGGTAAATCTAAAGCACATTTAAGCCACCCTATCTTAATCTCCTGCCTTGTGTGGCTAAAGAAGTTTAGTTAAGTTTAATATTGTCACTTGTACTGGGAAACACTACTGTACTTCCAGATTCATGGAACGTTTCTTTCCAGGTGTTATCAAACAACAGAACCATCCTACCATCAACTAGAGAGTGGTCCTGACCTCACATCTACCTCACTGGAGACCTTTGAACTATCTTTAATCAGTCTTTACTGGACTTTTCTTGCTCTAAATGTTATTTTGTCCTGTGTCTTAGTCACTGACTGGAAGGCACACAACTAAAAAAGCGTTTTACTGTACCTGAGTACCAGTGACAAGCAACTAAAGCAAATTAAACTGTATGTAAAAAGCTTTAGTTTGCCTGCTATCCAGTCAAAGAAAAAGCTATACATGATTGTAATCAAGGCGTCCACAGTGTACAGATGAATGATAAAGGGTACAACATTTAGTGCAGCATAAAGTCTGATTAAAGATAGTTTAATAGTCTTTAATGAGATAGAAACAAAATGCTGAGCAACTCAGCAGGTCAGGCAGCATCTCTGGAGAAAAGAAAGAGGTGATATTTCGGGTCGAGACCTTTCTTCAGACTCAAGTCTGAAGAAGGATCTCATCCCAAAACATCACCAAGAAAGTGCCCCAGAACACAAAGGTAGCTGGGCGAGGAGAGGGACATCGGTTCACATGCCAAACCGGTCATTGGCGACGGAGGAATGCCCTGCAGGGCTTAGCAGGACCGGGAATTGCTCCAGTAGTTTGGCCCCCGGGTGGACTGGGATTTGGAAATGTTGCCAAGACATGGCAGAGTAAATATGCAAAAAGGATTTCACTGTGCAGTTGCACAAGTGACAAATAAAGCATCATTGAACCATTGTAAAACTGTAACATGTGTAGGGAACTGCAGACGCTGGTTTGCACCGAAAATACACATAAAGCCAGTCTGAGGAAGGGTCTAGACCTGAAACATTACCTATTTATTTTCTTCCGAGGTGCTGCATGACCTGTTGAGTTACATAAGCATGTTGTGTCTGTAAATAAGCTTTCTAAGCTTCCCCCCAGTCTTGGTCAGTAAATAAACCACTGATTCAAGCACTGGAACAACAAAACTTTATTTTTAGAAAGCACAACAAATCACCCTATACGATATCTAATCCACTGCAGGTTCGATCCTTGTATCTGCCTGGCCAAGCCCTTTAGCCTCATGCAAGCAGAAACACTCCAAAAGGTCACGCAGTCCCAAGCACTCTTCCAGAAGATCGACAACGGACCTTGTGGGGGCTGCCTTTTATAGATCCCCGAACTTTGAGTGGCCGAACTACAGAGGGATGGTATATTTACAATGCAATCAACTATAACAAATTACAATAATGCATTACTGACAGGTACACAGGCCAATTACAAAATATTGTTGCAGGTGAAGCTTCCAGAAGAGGCTAACAGAACCTTGAATAATGTAACATTTACCTTGCAAATAAACCAGACAGGGCTTAACATTTCAACCAATCAACACGGTAACTGTCTCGCAACATTATTTACAATACATACAAGGCTCTTGCAGAGATCCAAACAATTTTATGCATTTAAGTTTGTTTGAAGAGATTATATACATTTTATAAAATAAGGGGAAATGCAGAGAACACCTGGATTCCTCAACCTTACATATCAATCTGATGCCCAGACTGGTCGGCGTCACAGCCTGTAAATTTCCACTGACAAAGGTTAAACAATTCTGGCAAATGCAGGGATCCACCATTTTATGGTGTCTTTAATTTTGTCAATATTAACCTGTCAACTGTACCATGGTGTACCAACTTCTACACTCAATATTATGCTGAATAATCTCTTCATCTGTTTTAATCGTTCTATGATATTAATTTCTGCTTTCGATTCTAAAAAAAAGACTAGCAATCATTTCCACAAAATCTTTCATGTCTCAGGGTGCTCTAAACCTCTTGTGTCCTTCCACGTGTGGTCCCTGTGTGAGTAGCGAGAGCTAACATGTGTTAAATTTGTTGCTCCAAAATACTTTTGTGCAACAGGTAATCATAGAGGTAAAACAACAATTAAACCATCATAATTATTGCAATTTGAGATGAATTATTTTGCCAAGGAAATATTAACATTCCCCCATTTTATCATTTATGCTAACCCTCATCATTAATGATAACCCCAAAATACAACAATGACTGCTTTACTTTAACAAATGTTCTAACAAAAAGATGTTGATATCTTTCCAAAATTCCATCAAGCTTCCCGAGTTTTCGTGGGAGTAGCTACATGATTCCGTCTGATGTGTTTTCACCTCCCGAATTTTTGTGGGCGTGAATCCCATCCATCAATCTTGATAGTCCATCTGTAAAGGTGTCATGGTACACCAGTCATTGAAAGTAGGCATGCAGGTGCAGCAGGCAGTGAAGAAAGCGAATGGTATGTTAGCACTCATAGCAAAAGGATTTAAGTGTAAGAGCAGGGAGGTTCTACTGCAGTTGTACAGGGTTTGCTGAGACCACACCTGGAGTATTGCGTACAGTTTTGGTCTCCAAATCTGTTGAAATACATTCTTGCCATAGAGGGGGTACAGTGAAGGTTCACTAGACTAATTCCTGGGATGTCAGGACTTTCATATGAGGAAAGGCTGGATAGAATCGACTTGTATTCGCTAGAATTTAGAAAATTGAGGGGGGATCTTATAGAAACTTACAAAATTCTTAAGGGGTTGGACAGGCTAGATGCAGGAAGATTGTTCCCGATGTTCGGGAAGTCCAGAACAAGGAGTCACAGTTTAAGGATAAAGGGGAAGTCTTTTAGGACCGAGATGAGAAAAACATTTTTCACACAGAGATTGGTGAGTCTCTGGAATTCTCTGCCATAGTTGAGGCCAGTTTGTTGGCTCTATTTTAGAGGGAGTTAGATGTGGCCCTTGTGGATAAAGGGATCAGGGGTATGGAGAGAAGGCAGGTACAGGATACTGAGTTGAATGATCAGCCATGATCGTATTGAATGGCGGTGCAGGTTCGAAGGGCCGAATGGCCTACTCCTGCACTTATTTTCTATATTTCTATGTGAGAGGTCCTACGAGAACCTGGGATGAAGTAGGTTAGCAATCGATATCAGCACTTATGCTTTTACAGTGATGGAGATGTACCCATGCATTTTGTCCATCTACTTTCACTGCAGTTGGAGTCATTAAAATAACCTGGTAATGTCCCTCCCAACGAACCTCCAATCCCTTTCTCATTCAATTCTTTATTAGAACATAGTCTCCAGGTTTTACTTTAATGGGAGTTTCTAATGAAGGCATCTCACTATGGGCTGCTCTTACCCTACAATGCGAATCACTTAAGGCTCTGGTCAATGTTAGAATATAGTTGGTCATCTCCACAGTCATAAGTTGGAAATTAATTATTTTCATCGCATTCTGGTTCCAAGGTGTTTTCAAGGGTCCACCATAAATAATTTCAGCTGGGCTTAATCTAGATTTCACTGCAGTCATGACTCTCACCTGAAATAAAGCTATTGGGAGTAATTTAATCAATCCAAGTCCAGTCTCCACCTTTAATTTGGCTAATTTAGTTTTAAGGGTCTGATTTGCCGTTTCTACAAGTCGAACAACCTGTGGTCATTAAGCACAGTGCAATTGCTGCTGGATCCCCAGCTGTTCACAAAATTCTTCATAGATTTGTCCAATAAAATGTGGACCATTATCTGAACTAAGTCGAATGGGGATACCGAATCTCGGTACAATTTCTCTCATTAACACCTTGCCAACAGTAGCCACTTTGTTATCAAGGGTTGGTTAAGCTTCGATCCACCAGCTGAATATATCAACTATGACAAGTATGTACTTGTACCCCTGACACCTTTCTAATTCGATATAGTCCATCTGCAATGTCTCAAATGGACCTATAGGCAATGGTGTTTTTCCTCCTTCACATCCTATTCCTTTCCCTGGATTGTATTTCTGGCAGACCAAAGGATTACTGCTTACCTTATGAGCTAACGTTTGTAGTTTTGGATGCCACCAATTAGCCATTAGAGTGTCCCCTACTGCCCTTGCACCACAATGGGTTGCCTAGTGCATGAACTCTATAACCCATACTGCGAATGAATCTGTCATGCAGGTCTGCCCTGCTGGAGTGGTCCACAGTCCAGTCATACAATCCAGTACACACCCAAGTTGTCTCCACCATTCCTTATCTCCTTTAGTAGCCTCATCCTGTAATCAAACAATTTCTTGGATGGTTGGCATCAGTTTCTCCAAGGGAATTTTTAGTTATAAGTTTAGTCTGCCTCATCATTTTGGGTACCAGCACCTTACATTCCCATGATACTTCTTGAATACCAAATCAACATTACGATTCCTGATATCTACTGGAGTCCGTCCTCTGCTGTGGGCAGTACGTTTCATAACACAAATTTGTCTTGGTAGCATCAAGGCCTTCAACAAAACTGTCCAACCCCTTAAGAATTTTTATTTGAGATTTGGGTTCCTGCAGAAGTTAAAAATCCCCTATATTTCCATAATTGTCCAAAATCATGCACCATCCCAAATGCATACCGAGAATCGCTGTAAATATTTACTTTTGAATTTCCCCCAATTATACAAGCCAAAATTAGAGTGAATAATTCAGCTTGCTGTGCTGAATAAGGTGACTAAAAAGGCAGCTACTTCTACAATTTTTGCTTTCTGATAAACAATTGCATACCAGACCAACCTCTTACTCCACGGTCCAATAGATGCGCCCCCGTCCACATACAAGGTGATGTCAGATGATCTGTGGGTGCATCCCTCAAGTCCTCACTGACAGATGTTTCCTTCTCTTTCACAAATAGACAGTCATGTCCTGCTTCTGATTGCTCTTCTTGGGGTGAAATAAGAAAAGATGGTTGGGTTAATCAATGTACAATGTCTGAATTGCAGTTTTGGGTTGTCAAAAGATAGATCTCTTACCTTATTTTGGCAGGCCATTGTTAAGTGCTGGGTTTGAAGCTACCCCAACAATGCCGATACCGAACGTGAACTGTACACTACAATCTCCTGCTGGAGGGTCAAATTAGCAGCTGATTGTAAACTATTATATATTGCAGTTAGAATTTGAGTGCAAAGTGTATGTTCCCTGGCTACCGGATCTAATTTAGAGGAGTAATACGCAACTGGTCTATGTCTATCTCCATGCTTTTGAGTCAGAGCTGAATTTGCACATTTGGATGAAATTATGCAATATAGCTGGAAAGGTCGTCGTATAATGGTCTTCCCAATGCCAGGGCTTGCATCAGCGATCTTTTAATTTCTCAAAGGCCTCCTGTGCTTTCTTTATTTATTTGAATTCACCCTCCTTGCTGGTATATGGTGCAAAGCCATTGCCTCATTTGTTTGGCTTCTTTTGGAATTGCGAATTCGCAACTGGGTTCAAGTCTACTTTTCTCGAGACATCTTTCAGTCGCTAGATTATAATTCCCCAAAATTACTTTCTCTTGGGTCCATCAGTATTTTTGACTGGGGGACTACATATCCCAAATCAGCTAAATGGTTTAATAGTTGAGCAGTGTCTTTCTGATTACTGGATTCATTTTTGCTGGCTAATAATAATTCATCAACATACTGTATAATGTTGAATTAATTTTGAACTTTAAAGTACTCAATCAGTCTTGTAGACAATTGTTGGCCCCTAAAAGCAAACAAAAATTGGCTGTCTTCGTGAAGAGGCAGAGAAAAGAATGCATGTTGCAAGTCGATTATCGAGAAGATTTTTGCTTCAGCCGGCATTTGGGCTAGGATATGGGCAGGGTTTGGCACTAGGGCATGGAGCGGTTCTAGAACAGAGTTGATTTCTCTCAGATGTTGTACAAGTCTATATTGGCCATCCATTCCCGGCTTTGGAACGGCAAGAATAGGGGTGTTACAAATTGATTGGCACTTCACCAATATTCCTTGTTCTACCAAACCCCGAATCAATTGTCAATGCTGCTGACGGCCTGTAATTTTAGTGGATATTGTTGTACTGAAGGAAGTGTTACCCCTTTCTGGAAAGCTACTTGGATGGGATTGATCTTCACGCATCCTACCTGAGCTGTGTCCTCCGCCCACACCTGAGGGTCCACATACTCGCATACCTCACTCCCCAGATTATATCGTAAGCAGGTAACAACTGTCCTTGGAGCCTGATAAAATTCAACAATTTATCGATTGGACAAATTTTGCTTTTGGTAATTATTCGGGTCTGCCATGGTGATTGCCTTTCTTACCATCGTTTCTAGGATATTTAGCTTTTGCCGGGTGGTTCACCTTTCGGGTGATGTGAGGAGCAACATTCTTCAGTTCTTCTTCATAATTGTGCTGGTATTTTGGTGTATTCAGCAGCTCCCTCTATTCCCTCAACTAGTGCCAACACTTCCATCTCCCACTCCTGTTCTTCATGTGGTTTAAAGAAGGCTTCAGCTCTTTATCCTTCCCACTCCTATCATAAGCCAGTGTAATGTGGAGTGTGGGTTCTTCATCCAGATCTAGGGACCACCATTGAGGGTTCACTATGGAGTAACACTGCCGTAAGGGAGCCCAGGGAGTCACTATTATGCCTCTGTCACCACATTCTATTTTTAATTGGAAAGCACAGAGCAAATCTCTAGCCATCAGATTGCAATCTAATCTGGTGGTTATCACGAATCTATGTTTCATTGCCTTTCCTCCATATGCTACTTCGACTGGCTTCGAGATGGGATACTGGCAGGCTTGTCCAGAAAGCCGGACAGGTTCTGAACTTAGTTTGATTCTGGGAGATTATAAATTGATTGAAGGGATGCCATGGATGCGCCTGTGTCTGCTAAGAAGGTGCAGATTTTACCTTCTACTTGTAGAGCCAATGTTGGTTCTTCGTCAGACTTGCATCCAGTCACTACTAGGTTTGATGATCATAAGCATGTAAATGGATTATTCTGGGTGAAGGAGATTTGCCCCCTTTTTTCATAGTTTTCCTGCCAGTTCCCTCTGTGCTCCCTCGGATATGATTGATCTCTCCATTCTGTTTGGTCTTGGAAATTTCTTCTTTGACCCCCTCTTTCGTTCTTTTCTCTATTTGGCACTCCCTATTCCAGTGACCTATCCCTCCACAAGTATAACACTGGCGCACTCCTGATGGCCAGTATCTCCTTAAACTTAATCTCTGGTGGACTGGCTTTAGGGCAGGTATCTCTCTGTGGTATTGGTCTAGATATTACGAGACTCACAATCCGTAATTTGCTGGTACTCTGGGGTTCCATGGTTCAGGATCAGGTTTTGGCATTTCTTTTCTTATTACATATTCAGTCTTTGGTTTTATTGCAAGGTAGATTCTCCTGCTTATTTATGTCCCTCCAGTGATACCTTACAGCTCTAGCCATTTGACTGGCACTGTTTTCCATCCAGTCCATGTTACTAGTTTTAATGCATTCTGCTACGTTGGTGTGAAGGCAATTCAATAAGATGGCACAATATTGTGGGGAATTTACTCCGTTTCGATAACTTAAGTCACCCGATTGATCCATATATAATTTGGAGAATTGTTGTAAAAATTAATTTGCTCCCTCTCCCTTTTTTGGTCTTACATCTAGTATTCTAGCCAAATCAATTGGCCTTTAAAGAGTGTTTGCAAGGGCCGTTAAAACAGCCTCTTCCCTTGCACCATTGTCCACTATTATATTTGCTTGAGCTTCATGCGATGGATGTCCTAAATTTGTTAGGAACCGTGTGTGTTCACTTGGGTCATTATTTGCTGGATCACTGCCCATAGATCTCGGAAGTCTACGTGGTATATGCGCATTGTAGTTCTTAGGTGATCATCAAAGGAAGCAGGTGATTTTCTATGATTGGGTATTTGACTTAAAATAGCCATCATCTCGTTGGGCTTCCATGGGGTATAGACTCTTATTGTACAGGGATTATTTGCCCTTACTGCATTGGCCGGATCGAAAGAAGGATTAAGCATTTCCCTGACAGGGAACTGTCTAAGGATTGTTTGTTTCGTTTTTTTTACTTTCAGCCAAATTAAGATCTATCTCAGCTTCTTCAATTGTTGTCTCACCCCCAGATGTATCTCCCCCTTCACTAGGGGGTTCACGGTACCTCCTAAATGATTCCTTTACCTCTCTCGCTACTCGGTCAACTTGTCTAGGTTTAAACTCACAAGAATACCCTGGATTTTGCACCCGTCCCCTACCTTCCTTGTCCTTAACTAATAGAGTTCTCTTTATAGTTTTGCTTCTGGTACCGTGAACTCTTTGTCTATCAGTTATTAATGGAGCGGTCGGGTTTAAGGAAGTCTGTGCTATGGAATCTGATTGTCTATTCCGTTCACAAGCTGCACAATGCATATCTGAGGCATGGGGATCGTAAGATGAATAAGGTGGTGGGCGTGAATTCCTAATTTCCCAATCTTCTAAATGATGATGATCATCATCATCATCCCCCTCACAACTAACGCCAACCATCTGATTTTCATGCTTGAAACTTATTGATGCCAGTTTCCCTGTGGAAGGATTTCTTCTCCCCTTCTTCTTAATATTCCCAGGCTCCTCTCTCAAGCCTGGAGGTTCGTATGCTTCGGTATCATCTATTACAATCCCCCGCTTCAGAGTTGCTTCCTTCCAACTTGCCATCCTTTCAGCCGCTCTATTTGCTTTCTGTTTCTCATAATAGTTTTTCCACAATCTGATTAATTCTATTCCCTCTTCATAACTACACTGCCATATAATCTGCTCAATATACTTGAATCTCTTCACTGTATCAATGCCACCTTCAGGCCATAATTTGCTCCCTAATTCTATATTTAGTACCCCGGAAAGAATTCTCAATTGGTCAACTTTTTGTGGAAACTCGCTGCATATTTATTGTAACGGACTTTCAGAGTCGGCTGTCATATCCTTATCCCCTTGATTCCCCATTCTTGGACAATGGAAGCAACTCCTAAGCTACTCACACCTCCATATCTATTCTATTAAATTCACTCCTCCCTTTCAATCTCCAAGATTACCAAGATCACTCCTGAACAATGGCCAATGGCTCCAAAGCGCTGATAGTCTTTCACCTTTTTCACACTGTTGCATAATCAATCCTTCCAATCTACTATTCAAATTCTTTCCTGGTCTCTCATAAATTCACACAATTCCCACTCTACTATTTTAACAGTTCTTAGTTATTCAAAAATTAAGGTGCCCCAGGGAACAATCAATCACAATCAAACACGTTCCCGTAGCCTGTCTCCTTTACCCAGGACCACTTTAATCTAAACACATGCAAATGAGCTCCAAGCACGCAAGCAAAATCATATACAGAAAATAAATTATACCACTAATTATTATTATACACATTCCTGTATAAACTTCAAGCATTCGTCTAATATCGCATTTGTTAACCGTACAATTTCAAATACAAGCACAATATATTTTTAATCCCTCCTCGTGGTGGGCTCGGTCAATGGAACGGTCACTCCACTGAAGCAATCAATCAGAAGGATACGAACCCCCGATCGAACAACCACAGATCGGACTTTAATACTAACACAATCCCAACCAAACCCAATTCTTCTCTCTCTAACCCACTATTACCCCAGTTTTCTAAACACTCACTATACACAATAACAATTCACGATCTTAACACTTTCCAAAAGTTTCTTACACGCAACAAAGTATTTGTATACAGTTCGGATCTGAAATAAATATATATACTGGAAATTTTACTAGACTCGATCACAAACACAGTGCAATAACGGCTATCTTTAATATACAATTCCAGAAACAAATCACACTTGGTTTCAATTCCGCATCACGCTGTTATCAACCAGTGAACCTCTCCCTCAGATACAGAAGACATTTCCCTTCCTGGGGTACTCTTCGCTGAGGGGTACTATTTCTTCATTAGCTACTTTTCCCCTTCAGATACTTCTCCACTCACTAAATGCTCAGACTTCTATTGGGGGACGTATCCCTCCACTCTAAGTTCTCAGGCTTAAGGGTACCCTTTCCCGTCCGGATACTTTTCACTAACAAATCAGTTTCCCTTCTCTCAGTTACTCTTTGCTATCAGGTACTAATCAACAATCGATCAGAGGGGTACTGCTCCTGGTTGATCAGCCGCTATTCACAATCGATTTCAAACACACTATACAAACTTCTAAATTATATATCACAGAATTCTGAAGTACGTGCCAAAAACTCAATATGAAACTCTGTATTTATACAGTTTAATTTGAACATATTCAGTTCGCTCTGATCGTACCAATTAGCTTTTGGCGCATAGCTCAACGAAAAGTGAATGCAAATTCAAATTTACTCGGACAATGAACTCTCGAATGGATTAGAGTATTCTCAACCAATCTACACTCTAACCATCGAGCACAATGGCTTTATGAGAGTCCTCCCCATCTTTTCAGAGATCCGAATATCTCAAACAGGCGTGGACTTTAACCAACATAGGCTCACCCTGTCAAAAAGGCTTTTTCCTCTCCACCTGCTTGGCACCAGGTGTCAGCGCATAACCTCTTCACACTGGCATTCAATGCCGATTTTTAGAGAGCACCTTTCCAATCTGCACCCCCAGCAATGACGATCAATGCTTCACCCCCTAGCACTTAATACCCAGTCCTGTTTTTCAATATCCCGTCAATTGGATACCAATTCTGGGCAGGGCCTTTAATCCTGCTTATCTGAATGAAACAAAAAAAAATTCCGCCAACAGCGACAGCTGCCAACTATAAGCAAGTTTTATGGGCCTTAAACCCAGAGAAGAGGGCCTTTAACTCAACCCTGATGTTATGTTATGGGCCTTTAACGGAGTAGGGCCTCTAACCCCTAAGGCACTAATGCCATCAGTGCTTGCTAGACTCTGTTCTATGATCGTTGGCACCTTTTTCCAAGCCCATGAATGACCGATCTGCTCCGCCTAGTGAAGTGACGAAAATTGATGTGAAAACCGCACCGTGGTGCCGATTTCTGCACTCATGATTGGGAACAGCTCAAGATCATTAATCGCAAGCTTGTGTTTGGAGGTCCTTTGAGATCCCGGACGAGCCACCAATGTAAATATGCTCTTTCTAAGCTTCCCCCCAGTCTAGGTCAGTTAAAAAACCACTGATTCAAGCACTGGAACAACAAAACATTATTTTTAGAAAGCACAACAAATCACCCTATACCATACCTAAACCACTGCAGGTTTGATCCTTATAACTGCCTGGCCAAGCCATTTAGCCTCATGCAAGCAGGGACACTTCAAAAGGTCATGCAGTCCCAAGCACTCTTCCAGAAGATCGACAATGGACCTCGTGGGGGCTGCCTTTTATAGGTCCCCAAATCTTGAGGGGCCGAACTACAGAGGGGTGGTATATTTACAATCCAATCACTATAACAAATTACAATAATACATTACTGACAGGCACACAGGCCAATTACAGAATCTTCTTACATTGTTGCAGGTGAAGCTACCAGACCCTTGAATAATGCAACATTTACCCTGGGATTCAAACAAACCAGACAGGGCTTAACATTTCAACCAATCAACACTTAACATTGGCTAATGTTTTGCAACATTATTTACAATATATACAAGGCTCTTGCAGAGATCCAATCATTTTATGCATTTATGTTTGTTTGAAGAGATTATATACATTTTATCAATTAAGGGGAAATGAGGAGACACCTGCATCCCTCAACCTTACATATCAATCTGATGCCCAGACTGGTCGGCGTCACAGCCTGTAAATTTCCACTGACAAAGGTTAAGCAATTCTGACAAATGCAGGGATCCACCATTTTATGTTGTCTTTAATTTGGTCAATATTAACATGCCAACTGTACCATGACGCACCAACTTCTGCACTCTATATCATGCTGAATAATCTCTTCATCTGTTTTATTGGTTCTATGATATTAATTTCTGCTTTTGATTCTAAAAAAAAGACTAGCAATCATTTGCACAAAATCTTTCATGTCTCAGGGTGCTCTAAACCTCTTGTGTCCTTCAAAGTGTGGTCCCTGTGTGAGTGGCGAGAGAAAACATGTGTTAACATTCTTTGCTCCAAAATATTTTGGTGCAACAGGCAATCATAGAGGTAAAACAGTAATTAAACCATCTTAATCATTGCAATTTGAGATGAATTATTATGCCAAAGAAATATTTTAATTTTGTAAATTATAACCTAAAAATAGCCACCGTAATTATATTTTAGCAAATGCAAATTTCAATTCTGTGACATTGGATCTCACAAATGGTGAGGATTTTCTCTATGATGTACTGCTGTGAAGTTTAGATTACTTTAGAAATACAGTGTGGAAACAGGCCCTTCGGCCCACTGACTCCATGCCATGATCACCCGTACACTAGCACTATCCTACACACCAAGTACAATTTACAATTTTAACCGAAGCTAATTAAGCTACAAACCTGCACATCTTTGAAGTGTGGGAGGAAACTGGAGCACCCAGAGAAAAACTACGCAGTCATGGGGAGAACGCACAAACACCATACAAACAGCACCCATAGTTAGAATCAAACCAGAGTCTCTGGCACTTTAAGGCAACAACTCTATTGATGCATAACTGTGCCACCCACGGTCCATTTTATATTCTGATCCATTTTAATCTTCTTATCTCCAAGGCACAGCCATTCATTGCATTTCCATTCCATTACCACAACAGAAGTCAATGTATTCTGTGCCAAAACTTAGTTGGTCTTGATTTCAGTAACACAGTCATATATAGATGAACCCACCAAGTTGCAAACACCTTAGATAACTTGTGATGCGTTTCCAAATATAAATGTGCACTGCTTCAGTGGGATGAGTTCAAGCCCCAGTCAAGGATCTGAAGGCATATGATGTCATGACATTAGTTATAGGAGCCTCTATCTTTGGAGCTGTTCTAGTTTTGTTAATTATTGTCACGTGTACGGAGGTACAGTGAAAAGTTTTTTTGTTGCAGGCAACCGTCATCTAAAAGACTGTACACAATTACTATCATACCGCTCACAGTGTACAGATACAGAATAAATGGTATAATGTTTAGTGCAAGATAAAGTCCATTGAAGTTCAACTAAACATAGTTTGAAGATTTCCAATTAGGTAGATGGGAGATCAAGACTGCTCTCTACTTGTTGATAGGATGGTTCAGTTGCCTGATTACAGATGGAAAGAAATTGTCACAGAACCTGGAGGTGTGCGTTTCATACCTCTGTACCTCTTGCCTGAGGGGAGGGGGAGAAGAGGGAGTGACCAGGATGAGACTGGTGCTTGATTATGCTGGCAGAGACAGAATAAAGTGTAGATAGAGCCAATGAAAGGGAGGTTGGTTGGTGTGATGGACTGGGCTACGTCCACAATTCTGCAATTTCTTGGGGTCTTGGATGGAGCTGATCCCAAATCAGGTTGTGATGCATCCCAATAAAATGCTTTCTACAGTGCATTTGTGGAAGAAGGTGAGACTTGTTGGGGACATCCTGTTTTGGAAAATAACACTAAAACAATGATCTATGTGTGTAGATTAACCTTGATTAATCCATGCCTTTTATAATCTCCACTACACATATATGCATGCCACCCATTACATGGTATTACGGTACAACACTAGGCTCTCAGAAGCCATGCCGAGCAGGGTAGGAATGGCTGGCAGTTTGAATGTTCTGTATTACTTATGGAATAAAGACTTATCTTTCAACATGTAAGTTGTTGTGGATCATTCACAAACATGGTGTCAGAATATTTGAGTCACATCTCCAACTCTTTTGCCTGAATTTATTTTAGTTTATTTTTTTTACAACAGACCATCGCTCTGTTGTCATGGCCAGATTTTTTCGTAAACCTGATCCTCTGATATTCGACAGTGAACTTGCCGAACGTTGCTGCATCTTCGAGGTGGAATTTGGAATTTTCATTGATGCTGCCCACCCGGGAGCTGCTCCCCACACCATTGCATCAATTCTCCACAACGTAGCGGGCAGAGGCTGCCCTGTGGGCACAGGGTTTCTATTACGCCCCAGAACATACCAATGCAGTAACCCAGGTTGTGACCCCGGCAAGTATATCAGGGGCCCCACCTGCCTCCTCCGCAAGTTCTGTGACCTGTGCCAACTTTGCACTAATGTTATTATGCAGCACCACAAATTATTTTCCTGCAGCCAGCACGAGGGTGAAATGGTCGAATCCTACATCAGTGCCCTGAAGAGCGTCGCTTCAAGATGCCACTTCCAGGACCACGACGTACTCACCTGCGGAAGACTCGGATATGGCATCCTGAATGACAAGGTGAGAAATGAACTACTCCGGGATGAGGAGCTCACACTGACTAAAGCTCAGTTGCAAAGTTCAGTGACACCAATATCAAATCCCTGAAATAGCAGCACTAACAGAGTCACAACTGCAACACCTGCTAGAAGACAGCCAAAACATATATTCATGTATACCCGACTCATCATCTAAAAACAGTGGTCCTATGTCAATGCTCAGTATCAACAATACCAAAGTCGCTGCAAAGATAGACACTGGGGCACGGTGCAACGTTCTATCCTTATCGGACTTCCAAAGAATTCACAACAATGAAACTATCATGAAAACAAACTCCAAGTTACATCCATTTGGTGGGGGGGAGTTGCAACTGGTTGGTAAAGTCACACTCCAATGTCAGTCTCAAGTTTCCAATCCGGATTTTTTCATCGTTAAAGGGGAAGTGCCCCTCCTTCTGGGCATCGATGCAAGCCATGATATGGGCCTAGTCACCTTCGGCAAAACTGTGTACCAACTATCCACCTCTCAAAGTCCCACCCAACAACTGCTCGCACAATACAAAGACCTTTTTGACAACCAGCTGGGCAAGCTTCCCATAGAATACAGTATTGTGACCAACAAGGAGGTTACACCTGCCGTTTGCTCTCCACACCGAATCCCGCACGCAATGAAGGACCGCGTCAAAACTGAACTCGACAGAATGGAAACATTGGGTGTGATAGCCCCTATCAACAACACTTCCTCCTGGGTCTCCTCCATGGTCGCTGCAATCAAGAAGAACAAAGACGAAATAAGGATTTGCTTCAACCCTAAAGACTTAAACACTGCATCAAACGACCACACCACCTGATGCGGACGGTGGGAGAGATCACAGTCAACCTGGGTAAACCCACAGTCTTCTCTGTCCTAGATGCAAATAACTCATTTTGGCAAATACCGCTAGACCATGCATCCTCCATGTTAACCACATTGGCGACGCTCTTCAGATGCTACCGATTCTTACGAATGCCATTTGGCATCAATACAGCCAGCGAAGTTTTCCAACGTACTATGGAACAAGTCTTTCCTGGCTACCCATGCGACATAATCGTGGATGACATCCTGATCGCTGGCCACAATGCACAAGAACATGACTCAAACTCGAAGCGGGTCCTGGATCGTGCCGGAGAGGTAAACCTCAAACTCAACCCCCTCAAGTGCAGGTTTCGAGTCGAAGAAGTGACTTATGTGGGCCACGTGTTCACCAACAATGGCCTCAGACAAGACCCTTCTAAAACAATTGCCATCAATTAAATGCCAGCACCCACAGACGTGACAGCTCTACAGCGATTTCTAGGCATGGTAAACTACCTGGAAAAATTATCCCAAACTTCAGCGAGCTTGCAACCCCACTGCGACAGAGACTCACAACGATACGCACTGGTCCTGGCACCAGCACCAGCAGAGGGCATTTGAATCCCTCAAATAACTAATGTCTGCGCCCCAACCATCACACACTTCGATGCCAGGTCACCCTAACCTGTGATGCCTCCCAGTATGGACTGGGTGCCGCTTGCCTAAAAGACGATGGGAAGGGTCTCAGACTGGTCGTCTATGCCTCCTGTACCATGACCGACACTGAACATCGCTACGCTCAAATCGAGAAGGAGCTACTCACGGTAACGTTTGCCTGCAAGAAATACAAGGACTTCATCTTTGGCAACCTGATCACGATTGACCCAAACCACCAGCCCCAGGTCAGTATCCTCAATAAACCAATCCACACGGCACCAGCGCGTTTACAACGCATGATGATGGAACTACAGAAGTATGACATCAAACTAACCTACAAAGTGGTAAGGACATGCACTTAGCTGACACGTTCTCACGGGCATCTCGCCTAACCTGCGAAAAACACCTGTCTGATGATGAGCACGAGGGGTATATGGTTTTTATGGTCTCCTGCCTTCCATCCGCGGGCTTAGACATCCTAGTGGCACAAACAGCTGCAGACGAAACGCTACAATCGCTTGCCACTGTCATCTGCCGTGGCTGGCCAGACAAACACACCAACTGCCGTTGGCTGTCCGCCCGTTCTACCCTGTCCGCGATCAACTGGTCATTCAAGATGGCGTCATAATGAAAGGCTAAAAGGCACCATCCCAACGTCTCTTCACAGCAAGTATTTCGACATTGTCCATGGGGGCCATCCGGCTGCACAAATAACCCTCCAACATGCAAAAGGTATGCTTTTCTGGCCTGACATGGCTGACTACATTCTCGAGATAGTTGCTGCCTGCCCGATTTGCAACAGCCTGACCCCGCACCAACAGAAACAACCACTTCTCCTGCACCCCACACCGGACTTACCATGGTCCAGAGTGGCAGCCGACCTCTTTGAGTGGCACGGTAAACAATACCTGGTTCTAGTCGATTCCTACTCAGGATGGTTTGAAATCTACCTGCTCAGTAGCCTGACCTCAGCCATGGTCATTCAAAAAACTCACTCGCCACTTCTCTGTCCACGGAGCACCCCTCAAGCTACTCTCAGACAATGGAACTCCATTCTCCAGTCAGCTCTCCAAGGATTTAGCGAAACACTGGGACTTTCACCATACCACCAGCAGCCCTGAGTACCCGCTGTCCAACGGCCAGTCCGAGCGCGCGGTAAGAAGTGCGAAATAACTACTGGCACACTCACACAGGGCTGGCTCCAATGTCTATCTCAACCTACTCAACCTATGAAACATTGTCCTCGACCTTCTCCTGGGATCTTTGGCTGAACGACTCATGTCACAGCGATCCCGCTCCACCCTGCCTATGGCCACGCAACTGCTAGAACCACAAGTTTGTGCACCGTCGGCAATCCAATCCCAGCTCCTACATCGCCACGACACACAAAGAAAATACTATGATAAAACTAGCTCTCTGCTTCAACTGCTCAACAAGGGACAGGTTGTCCGCTTATGACCACCTCGCTGTTATTCTGGGGTCAACCGCGGAGCCACGCTCATACCTGGTCAGTGTTGACATTGGCATTACCGATGCACCCACCAACACCTCCTCCCGGTTAATGAACCAGCACCTTCCCGTCCTTAGCCTGACCAACCTATTGGTTTTCCCTCGCGCTCCACGGATACCGCTCCAGTGATCCCTCTACCGGTGCCAGCACCATCCTTGTCTTCCCCGGTGCCCCCATCTCCACCAGTGTCTTCTCCTCCGCGTTCACCTGATAAGGGACTTGCTTCCTTAGAGAAGGATGAGGCGCACGAGGGGTACTACCGCACACGTGCAGGTCGTGTCTGCAAACCAAACCCACTGATTGGAAAGTTCACCGGCTATACTTGAACTGTGCATGACCCGTTTTGTTTTATGTGCTCATATATGCACAAGCGTGTACAAATAAAATAAGAAATGCACACACCTTTACAATATACAGTGGCCTGCAAAAGCATTCATACCCCTTGAACTTTTCCACATATTGTCACATTACAACCACAAATGTAAATGTATTTTATTGGGATTTTATGTGATAGACCAACACAAAGTGGCACATAATTGTGAAGTGGAAGGAAAATGATACATGGTTTTCAATTTTTTTTACAAATAAAAAACTGAAAAGTGTGGCGTGCAAAAGTATTCAGCCCCCTTTACTCTGATACCCCTAAATAAAATCCAGGCAACCAATTGCCTTTAGAAGTCACCTAATTAGTAAATAAAGTCCACTTGTGTGTAATCTAATCTCAGTATAAATAAAGCTGTTCTGTGAAGGCCTCAGAGTTTGCTAGAGAACATTAGTGAACAAACAATGTTCCTTGGGCATCATGAAGCACAAGGAACACACCAGACAGGTCAGGGATAACGTTGTGGAGATGTTTAAAGCAGGGTAAGGTTAAAAAAAAAATATCCCAAGCTTTGAACATCTCACAGAGCACTGTTCAATCCATCATCCGAAAATGGAAAGAGTATGGCACAACTGCAAACCTACCAAGACATGGCCGTCCACCTAACCTGACAGGCCGGGCAAGGAGAGCATTGATCAGAGAAGCAGCCAAGAGGCTCATGGTCACTCGGGAGGAGCTGCAGAGATCCACAGCTCAGGTGGGAGAATCTGTCCACAGGACAACTATTAGTCGTGCACTCCACAAATCGAGCCTTTATGGAAGAGTGGCAAGAAGAAAGCCATTGTTGAAACAAAGCCATAAGAAGTCCCATTTGCAGTTTGCCACAAGCCATGTGGGGGACACAGCAAACATGTGGAGGAAGGTGCTCTGGTCTGATGAGACCAAAATTGAAGTTTTTGGCCTAAATGCAAAACGCTATGTATGGCGGAAAACTAACACTGCACATCACCCTGAACACACCATCCTCACTGTGAAACATGGTGGTGGCAGCGTCATGCTGTGGGGATGCTTTTCTTCAGCAGGGACAGGGAAGCTGGTCAGAGTTGATGGGAAGATGGATGGAGCCAAATACAGGGCAATCTTGGAAGAAAACCTGTTAGAGTCTGCAAAAGACTTGAGACTGGGGTGGAGGTTCACCTTCCAGCAGGACAACGACCCTAAACATACAGCCAGAGCTACAATGGAATGGTTTAGATCAAAGCATATTCATGTGTTAGAATGGCCCAGTCAAAGTCCAGACCTAAATCCAATCGAGAATCTCTGGCAAGACTTGAAAATTGCTGTTCACAGACGCTCTCCATCCAATCTGACTGAGCTTCAGCTATTTTGCAAAGACGAATGGGCAAAAATGTCAGACTATAGATGTGCAAAGCTGGTAGAGACATACCCCAAAAGACTTGCAGCTGTAATTGCAGCAAAAGGTGGTTCTACAAAGTATTAACTCAGGGGGCTGAATCCTTTTGCACGCCACACTTTTCAGTTTTTTATTTGTAATAAAATTTGGAAACCATGTATCATTTTCCTTCCACTTCACAATTGTGCACCACTTTGTGTTGGTCTATCACATAAAATCCCAATAAAATACATTTACGTTTGTGATTGTAATGTGACAATATGTGGAAAAGTTCAAGGGGTATGAATACTTTTGCAAGCCACTGTATACTCCACTAACCACTCTATAGATGCTTTGCTTCTTTAAGAGAAAAGATGTAGATTAACCTTTGTTAATCCATGCCATTTATAATCTCCACTACACATATATGCATGCCACCCATTACATGATATTACGGTACTACACTTACAAGGACAGCAGGCTCTCAGAAGCCACGCCGAGCTGGGATTGCATGGCTGGCAGTTTGAATGCTCTGTATCACATGGAATAAAGACTAATGTTTCACCATGTATGTTGTCATGGATCATTCACAAACAATGTGGCTTTTTAGATGGATTTAAATGAATGCTAAACTGTGCAGATTGGTTGTATAAAGTTCATAAATTCATAAGTTCTTGAACCAGAATTAAGTCATTCGGCCCATCAAATTTACTCCGTCATTCAAACATGGCTGATCTATCTTTCTCTCTTAACCCCATTCTCCTGCCTTTGCCCCATAACCCCTGATACCCATACTAATCAAGAATCTGTCAATATCACCTTAAAATATCCATTGACAGCCTCCACAGCCATCGGTGGCAATGAACTCCACAGATTTGCCACCATCTGACTGAAGAAATTCCTGCTCATTGCCTTTCTAAAGTACATCCTTTTATTCTGAGGCTCTGTCATCTGGTCCTAAACTCTCCCACTAGTGAAAACATCCTCTCCACCTGCACTCAATCCAGGCCTTTCACTTTTCGATATATAAAGCATCAAGTAAAAACAACATTCAAACAGAATGCCAAAATGAGGCCTTCTTCATTGCCATTTAGTGGTTGTGTTGCTACTGGCAACCATTTGTGTCCAAATGGCCTTTATTGCAAATGAAATGCTGAAATATAAAATGTATATCCAACATTTTGATTTAGCTTTCCTTCAATCTTGAAAATGATGCTTGATATGCCCTGTTTCTGAAAAGATAGCTGACTGCGGCACTAAGTATTTCAGTAATTCTGTTGTGATCATTCAAAATAAGGAATTGTATTTTCAGAAGAGGTCAAATTCCACAATTGATTCCTTTATGTGGAGAATTCTTTTTAGAGCAAATCAGTTGGTAGTCAGCGAGATAAGAAAAAAAAAATCTTAAACTCATTTCATCTATCAGCTTTGGATCAGAAATGACAATCTTGGTGATGAGGCAGAAAATTATGCATTGAAAAGCAAAACACTGAGTCTGCTGAAGATGTGAAATCACAAAATAGTTATAGAATGGAAGAATATTCAGCCCATCAACTATGATCCTATTCGATACATGAACAATCCAGTCAGTCATTCCCCACTCTTCCTCTATAGACATAGGAATTCTTTCTTCCAGATCCTTTTTAAACCCTCAATTTGTTTTTAGTTTAGTTTAGAGGTACAGCATGGAAATTGACCCTATGGCCCTCCAAGTCCTCGCCCACCAGGGATCACCTGTTCACACTAGTTCTATGTTATCCCACTTTCACATCCACTCCCTACACACGAGGGACAATTTACATAGGCCAATTAACCTACAAACCCCCACGTCCTTGGGATGGGGGAGGAAACTGGAGCACCCAGAGGAAATGCATACGATGACATGGAGAATGTACAAACGCCATACAGACAGCACCCGAAGACCAGGTCTCTGCCGCTGTAAGGCAACAACACAATCGCTGTGCCACTGTGCTGCCCCTTATGTTATGTTCCATGTCAATAGACAATAGACAATAGGTGCAGGAGTAGGCCATTCAGCCCTTCGAGCCAGCACCGCCATTCAATGTGGTCATGGCTGATCATCCCCAATCAGTACCCCATTCCTGCCTTCTCCCCGTATCCCCTGACTCTGCTATTTTTAAGAGCCCTATCTAGCTCTCTCTTGAAAGCATCCAGAGAACCTGCCTCCACCGCATTCTGAAGCAGAGAATTCCACAGACTCACCACTGTCTGTGAGAAAAATTGTTTCCTCGTCTCCGTTCTAAATGCCTTACTCCTTATTCTTAAACTATGGCCCCTGTTTCTGGACCACCAACATTGGGAACATGTTTCCTGCCTCGAACATGTCCAAACCCTTAACAATCTTATATGTTTCAAAGAGATGCCCTCTCATCCTTCTAAACTCCAGGGTGTACAAAGCCCACGCTGCATTGCCTCCATAGCAAGAATGTCCTTCCTCAAATTAGGAGACCAAAACTGCACACAATATTCCAGGTGTGGTCTCACTAGGGCTCTGCACCTGCAGAAGGACCTCTTTGCTCCTATATTCGATTCCTCTTGTTATAAAGGCCGACATGCCATTCGCTTTCTTCACTGACTGCTGTACCTGCATGGTTACTTTCATAGACTGATGAACAAGGGCCCCCAGATCCCGTTGTACTTCCCCTATTCTGAACTTGACGCCATTTAGATAGTTTTGCTACCAAAGTGGATAACCTCACGTTTATCTGCATTAAACTTCATCTGCCATGCATCTGCCCACTCCCCCAACCTGTCCAAGTCACCCTGCATTCGCATAGCATCCTCCTCACAGTTCATACTGGCACCCAGTTTTGTGTCATCTGCAAATTTGCTAATGTTACTTTGAATCCCTTCATCCAAATCATTGGTGTATATTGTAAATAGCTGCGGCTCCAGCACCGAGCCTTGCAGTACCCTACTAGTCACTGACTGCCATTCTGAAAGGGACCCGTTAATCCCTACTCTTGTTTCCTGTCTGCCAACCACTTCTCTATCCATGTCAGCATTCTACCCCCAATACCATGTGCCCTAATTTTGCCCACTAATCACCTATGTGGGACCTTATCAAATGCTTTCTGAAAGGCCAGGTACACAACATGCACTGGCTCTCCCTTGTCCATTTTCCTAGTTATATCTTCAAAAAATTCCAGATTAGTCAAGCATGACTTCCCCTTCGTAAATCCACGCTGACTCGGACCGATCCTGTTACTGCTATCCAAATGTGCGGCTATTTCATCTTTTATAATTGACTCCAGCATCTTCCCCACCACCAATGTCAGGCTAACTGGTCTATAATTCCCTGTTTTCTCTCTCCCGCATTTCTTAAAAAGTGGGACAACATTAGCTACCCTCCAATCCACAGGAACTGATCCTGAGTCTATAGAACATTGGAAAATTATCACCAATACATCCATGATTTCTAGAGCCACTTCCTTAAGTACCCTGGGATGCAGACCATCAGGCCATGGGAATTTATCAGCCTTCAGTCCCATCAGTCTATCCAACACCATTTCTTGCCTAATGTTGGTTTCCTTCAGTTCCTCCGTCACCCCAGATCCTCTGGCCACTACTATATCATCCCATGTCATCCCACTATGTCATCCCACTTTCACACGCACTAGTTCCAAATTACACAAGACAATCAACCTACAAACCTGCATGTCTTTGGGATGTGAGAGAAAACTGGAGCACCCAGAGTAAACCCATGCAATCACAGGGAGAGCGTGTAACCTCCACACAGACAGCACCTGAGGCCAGGATTGAACCCAGGTCTCTGACAAGGTGAGACATCGACTCTACCAGTGCGCCAATTTGCTGCCTCATAAGGGTTTGTCTACCTACAGCATTTCTCCATTCAGAACCATTCCGACTAATTAATTAAATACCCACACTGGATTAGATGGCTTGTGATTTGCGAGGCATCACAAATACTGTAAGATGGATGTCCCCCAATACCTCATTAATTGCACACATCAGGCATCTCACTGAGTATAATATTAAATGAAATTCCCACATGCTGCTTTTCAGTATGACTCAAGACTCTTGTGATCATCACTGACATCAGCAGTGATTAGAGATATGGGATTATACCTACGTTTGGTTCTTGTCTGTTTGGAAACACCGCAAGATGTTGTGGATGCTCAAAAATATTCCTTTATCCATGTACTGTATCTAGTAACCAACTACAAGAACTAGAGTGGGCATTTATTCTTGGTCCATGTCAACAATGGAGCAGTCATGGAATTATACAGCATGGAAACAGGCCCTTCGGCTTAACGCGCCCAGTCTGACAAAAATGCCCTATCTACACTAGTACCACCTGCTCACGTTTGGCCCATTTCCTTCCAAACCTTTCCTATCCATGTACCTGCCCAAGTGTCTTTTCAATGTTATTATAGTACCTACCTCAACCACCTCTTCTGGCAGCTCATTCCATATACACACCACTCTCTGTATGAAAAAATTCCCCTTTCCATTCACACACTGACCTTTCTGTCCTGGGCCTCTTCCAATGTCAGAGTGAGACTACAAGCAAATTGAAGGAACAGCACCGTATTTCACTTGGACAGCTTACAGTCATGATCAACAACAAGGAGCTTTATGGGATCAGTACAAACAATTAATTGGATTTAGGGGCGTTTTAAAATTGTTTTAGGGGCGGCATGGTGTAGCAGCAGTAGAGTTGCTGCCTTACAGTGCCATAGACCTTGACCCTGTACAGTGTTTGTACGTTCTCCCTGTGACCCTGTGAGTATTCTCTAGGAACTCCCTCTTCCTCCCCACATTCCAAAGACGTGCAGGTTTGTAGGTTAATTGGCTTCTATAAAATTATCCCTCGTGTGTAGGATAAAACTAGTGTACGAGTGATCGATGGTTGGTGTGGTCTCGGTGGGCCAAAGGGCCTGTTTCCATGCTATACCATAAACTAAGTTAAACTAAACTAAACTAAACTAAACAGTTACAGCATTATAACAATAATATAGTGTGAACCCGGTGGGCCAAATGGCCTGTTTCCATGCTGTATCGCTAAACTAAACTAAATTAAACTAAACTAAAACTAAAACTAAACTAAATTGGACAGAGTTATAGCATTATAACAATAATGTAGCACGCTCACTGGGCTAAAGTGCCAAAGTGAGCTAAATTAAACTTATCGGTGTTATAGCATTACATTTATTTAGAAAAAATCCAAGGTCCTCGTTGAGGTAGGATCGAAGATCAGGACAGCATTCTGTTTATGGGTCAATACATAATGCTGGGCCATCCAATTTCCTCGTCCTTCAAAAGGAACATAAATTATAGTCTGCTTATTTTTAAATCACAATCGGCATCAAGGAACTTTACAGTTCCAATTTCCTTGTCTTTCGCAAGGAACATAAAATTACACTCCATCTTTTTCTCAATCACAATCAGCAACAAAGTGCATCAGAGCATCAATGCAAACAACCCATTATATTCCAGTGCAAGAGATAACAAATGCTTGGTGAAGAGGCTGGGAAATGAGTAGAACCTGGAGCTCAGTATTCCAAGCACTGATGACAGTCTAATCTTTTGGGAACTCTTTCTCAATTTCAATACACTTGAATTTGCCAAGTGGAAATACTAAAAATGAGAAAGATAAGATGATGCAAAAGGTTGCAATCTTACATTGCCAGAGACCCGGGATGGATTCTGACTATGGATGCTTGTCTGTACGGAGTTTGTACATTCTCCTTGTGACCTGCGTGGGTTTTCTCTAGGATCTCCGGTTTCCTCCCACATTCCAAAGACGTACAGGTTTTTGTGTTAATTGGTTTGGTAAAATTGTAAACTGTCCCTGGTGTGTGTTTGATACCATTAGTGAGCAGGGATCACTGGTCGGTGTGGACCCGGTGCTCCGAAGAACCTGTATCTCTAAACTAAACTAAAATAAAATAAACTAAGTCCAGGAAACATACTTCAGCCCAAAGATCATGGAGCTCTGCTCTATGTATAGGGGACTGTAAATATCGTGAGATGAGATACAAGGAACTGCTGAATGAATGAATTATACTTTATTCTCACATGTACCTTGAGTACAGTGAAATGCTGTGTTTCACATACAACCTGGGCAGTACACAAGTGTCGCCATGTGCCAATGACAAAATTACAAAATTACCGAACAGTACAATCTACGTGGCCACAGCTATCCCCCGGCCGGTTGCTGCTTCTTTCTGGGAGGACTCTCCCCGGGTCCCCACATTGCTCACGCCGTCCATCTCACTCTTGGTCCCTCCTAGTTCTCGATGACGTGTGTCCCGTCGATGCTGGTGGCTCGGGGCTGATTCGGAATCGGCGGTGGCCAAGCCAGGCCGACCGTGTGAGTCCTCCATCGTGGGTTCACAGCGGGTGAGGCTTCCATCGTGTGTACACAGCAGGTGAATCCTCCGTCCCGGCCCGCTGCTTCCAGGGAGATGCTGATTTACGAAAAACTCGCAAAGTGCTGTTATGTCCCTGTCTCACGGTGGGAGTTGACCCATGAGTGACCCCGAGTGACAGACTCGTGGTTGTGCACGAGATCCCAAGTTGATGTTCAAGTGTTTGAACCGAGTTCCCACTGCAATGTTCCAAGTTTGTCTCCAGAGTTAACCAAGTTCGTCTCCTGTTTACTCTTGAGCTGACAACGTCTCCTGACGTTGTCTTGAGCTGGCGAACTTCTCCTGAAAAGTGACACAGTGTTTCTAACAGGCCCTTCGGCCCACCAAGTCCGCGCTGACCAGCGACACTAGCACCATCCTACACACGAGGGTCAATTTACATTTTTAGTTTACATTTACATTTACTAAAATTTACATTTTTAGTTACATTTTTAGACATTACAACCAAAGCCAATTAGCCTTCTTCAGAAAAAAATCAGAGATTTGAAGAATTGTCCGAAACGTCTCCTGACCATATTCTAGCCGGCCCACTGAGTTCCTCCAACATTTTGGGTTTTGAGTGAAATTGGTAGGATTGCTCTGATAGCCACCATAGACTCGATGGGCCGAACAGGTCCCGTGTCATAAGGAAATATGAAGCATTCTGCGGTTCAGCCATGCGCCTGTTCACGCTGGATATCGGGGCCAGATCGCGCTTTCAATGTTCATGTTAAAGAAAACGAGAGGGGACATTCCAGGTTAACAACTGAGATGAAGCATTTGTAGTGAAGAAATGGGTATTTGTGATTGGCTGCATATTTGGCCCATGTGGATTTTGTTACCAAATTACTTGCATAAAGCAGCCCTGAGCCACCGGATCTGTCAGTGTTACAGAACTCAAAACATATTTATAATCTGTTGTTGTTTGACTCGTTTTAAATGAGAAACATTATGATCAAAAATGCGACCTGGTTTTAGTAAGGAGATACTGGTCGGCACATTTACCGCATTGTGTCATGTTAATTGTGGATCCTCAAAGAATGATCCAAGTGTTCCTCTGTGTCGCATGACATTTTGCAGTCTAGAGCACTGGGAGTTGAAGTTTGTCCTCTAGGGAAACAAAATCATCAATCATCGATCTAACATCTAATTTTCCCCAAAAACAACAACTTAATCGTGATCTCAGGGTTACATTTAAAACGAATCCAGAAATCCAAATTGAGAATCAGTGGAGATGTGTCCCGTTGCGGCAAGATGACGTGTTGAAAAATCGTCATGTTCTTCTTTTTCACACTATAAAAAGCCTCCCTTGTTTAAATTGGCTCATTTAAATCTCCAGTTGCCTCTCTTCCTGCCTCTCCTCTTCCTCCTGTATCTTCAAAGTCTTCTTGGCAGTTTTTTGGTATGGCTCTGCCTTCCCTTCCGTTGAACTTTTCTTGGAGCCATCTTCAGCAAGCTTCTTATCACAAATTTTCACCAGCAATGAGGTGAAACGCCCTCAATTGAGCAGGTCACGTGCTGATGTTGAAATCACCTTTTTTTACTCACCTTTTTTTTACTCTGTCCAGCTGCCGATTTAAGAGTGCCCACGGGTTAACACGTTAGACTCACGAGACACTAAGGTCAACGCACTGGCCCTACATTATTACAATGAGTTAAAATGTTTCAATTTTTATCTTGAACAGTGAATTTGACTCGTGGAAAAAATCAAACATGTTTGATTTTTTTCACGAGTTATCAAGTTTCACGGGTACCTGCCGTTAGTGCCACGAGTGGACAAGTTGATCGCGCGAGTTCTGACGTTACCGCTACGTTCCTGGTACGTGATCACCACTCGTGGGCCAACTCGCATCGTGAGACAGGGGTTTTACTGTGTTAATGTGTCTGCATAGCTGCGTCCTTGAAGAATTTCAATGTTCCATACCTCTTGCAAATGACAATCAAACATTCTTGATTCGTGAAGGTCTCCACAACAAAATTAGCCATCGCCTTACTCTTAAACCTCTTGATTCTTTGAGTGTCTCCACAACAAAAGTAGTTCTTTGGCTGTACAATACATTGAAAGTGTGTTCTATCGTGATGCTTCTTTGAAAATGCAAGCTTTTATTGGTTATTTTTACTCCCGATCAACTGAAACATCTTGGAATCAACAAGGCAACAGGCTTATTTAGTTTAGCAAGCCTATTTAATTTAGTTTAGAGATACAGTGCGGAAGCAAACCATTTGGCTTACCGAGTTCACGCCGATCAGCGATCTCCACACACTAAAGGGGCTGTCCCACTGCGGCGACCTAATCTGCAAGTTTAGATGAGTTTTCCCTCGACTCAAACTCATAGCATGGTCGACACGTGGTCCTATGAGGTCCTATGAGGTCACTGTTTGGTCAAGGAAAAATTTTCAGCATGTTTAAAAATTTTCTGCGAGTAAAAATTGGCATGGTTCTTTTGAACTCGTAGTGCAGTGGAGTGGGGTCGCTATTTAGTTACAGGCAGTCGAGGGCAGCTGGAGGCAATTCCCTTCGCTGACCGGGCATTTTAATTTTAATTGGCTCATTGGATTTTTCAGGACCAAGGAAAACCGACCGAATTTGATTATAAGTTCTCTGGCTTCTTAAAAGTGTCTCCACTCCTTCTCAATACAAAAGCGGGCGCAAGGGTAAGCAGGGGAAGCGCTGTCTGAAAACCACACCCGCGATGAACAGGAAGATAAAAGACAATAAACAATAGACAATAGATGCAGGAGTAGGCCATTTGGCCCTTTGAGCCAGCACCGCCATTCAATGTGATCATGGCTGATCATCCCCAATCAGTACCCCATCCCTGCCTTCTCCCCATATCCATTGACTCCACTATTTTTAAGAGCCTTATCTAGCTCTCTCTTGAAAGCAATCCAGAGAACCTGCCTCCACCGCCCCCTGAGCCAGAGAATTCCACAGACTCACCACTCTCTGTGAGAAAAAGTGTTTCCTCATCTCTGTTCTAAATGGCTTACTCCTTATTCTTAAACTGTGGCCCCTGGTTCTGGACTCCCCCAACATTGGGAACATTGTAAACCTGCGCTGCACTCCCTCAATAGCAAGAATGTCCTTCCTCAAATTAGGGGACCAAAACTGCACACAATACTCCAGGTATGGTCTCATTAGGGCTCTGTATAACTGCAGAAGGACCTCTTTGCTCCTATATTTGATTCCTCCAACATGCCATTCGCTTTCTTCACTGCCTGCAGTACCTGCATGCTTACTTTCATAGACTGATGTACAAGGACCCCCAGATCCTGTTGTACTTCCCATTTTCCCAAATTTACACCATTTAGGGAGTAATGATAGTAATCCCCATTAGCGATATGGGGAAAAGACAGCTGCACAGTGTACGGTAAGTCCTTTAGAGAGCATGGGTGGAGGGTGGAGTGGGGGGGTAGGGAGAGAGGGCAGGAGAAGGGGGGGGAGAAGGGAGGGGAGAAGGGGGGGGAAAGGGGGGGAGAAGGGGGGGAAGAAGGGAGGGGAGAAGGGGGGCGGGGAAGGGGGGGAGAGAAGGAGTGGAGATACTTTTAAGAAGCCAGACAACTTATAATAAAGTTTAGCTCCACCGCACGACGAGTTCAAAAGAACCATGCCGACCAATATTTTCTTGCAGAAAATTTTTCAACATGCTGAAAATGTTTCCTCGACCAAGCGAGTATGCAGGAACTTCCCTCGAGCATGAAGGAGAGTTCCAGTGACCTCATAGGACCTCCTAGGACCATGTGTCGACCATGCTGCGAGTTTGGGTCGAGGGCAAACTCTTCTAAACTTGCAGATTAGGTCGCCGCAGTCGGACAGCCCCTTAAAATGATCCTTCACACGAGGGATTATTTACAATTTTACTGAACCTAATAATCTACAAACCTGCACGTCTTTGAAGGGTGGGAGGGAACCGGAGCGCCTGGAGAGAACCCATATGGTCACAGGGAGAATGTACAATCTCTGTGCTGCAGGAAGCACCTTTAGTCAGGATTGAACCTGGGTCTCTGGCGCTGTGAGGCAGCAGCTTTACTGCTGTATCCCAGTGCTGCCTTATATTGCAGAAACAATGAATTGTAGATGTTGGTTAATACACAAGGACACAAATGCTGGAGTAACTCAGCGTTTCAGGCAGCATATCTGTAGAAGATGATTAGGCGAAGTTTTGGGTCAAGACCCTGCTTCAGACTCATTCACCCCTCCAGAGGGGATGAAGGGGTGAAGAAAAGACTATTGTACCTGGATTCTTGGTGAGCCACTCACGGCAATAGGAATCCTGGTGGCCCGCGGCTGTGATCTGATGATAGGCCTGGAGAGGAACCGAGAACCCATTTAGAGAGGGAAGCAGCAGAGAGGAGACAGCGGGCAACGCTAGACAAAAGACCCTGTAAGAAGAACAAGGGAGCCTTACCTTCTGTGCCCTCAAGATAGGCTGTAGGAGACACCCCCAGGGGAAATGGACTGAAGAGGGCCGTCAAGGAGAGGGATGACTGGAATGGAGGCAATGGCAGCAATGGCCTGCTGCAACTGTGACTGTAAAATGTCACCAACATGGCTACTCTTGCATATGGACACGCTGAGCTGTTCTGTACATTGAATTGAATTGAATTCAATTCAATAGTTTATTGTCACATGTGACAAGTCCCTGTGAAATTCTTTGCTTGCATACTGTGCCAACAGCCAACAAAGTTATAATTCCCATCGTCACTTCCCCCTTGTTCATCTCCCCTCAACCCTCCCCCCCTCCCCCCTCCCCCCTTCCCCCTCCCTCTTGGCAGTCCCCCCCCACGCCGGGTCCTCCATCGTCCATGTTCTGTGTTAATTGAGGGATTGTGTGTGTGTGTGTGTGGTGATAGTCCTGCTGAACTGTGTACAAAAATAGTATTTCACTGATCCTTGGTACATGTGATAATAAAGAAAGCAGTGAACCATTGAACAATTGAACCTTTGAACCATTGCAGAAGTGCAGAAAAGCCTTCCAAATGCACAGACAAAAATATATTGATCTAATGGATGTTTGAGATTGTTCATTCTGAGGTTGGAAAGCCTGGAACAAGGCAATAAAGTTTCAGACTAAATCTTGAGATGCTGAGAGATTCCTTACTTCAGAAGGGTGCATATTCTGCAACCCAAAGATGTTCTCAGTCATTGAATGGATTCAAGGCTAAAATCTAATTGGAAGTCTAAATATGGGCATTGGGCAACAATTTTTTTTCCTATGATTAGATTTTAGTTTAGTTTAGAGATAGAAACATAGAAACATAGAAATTAGGTGCAGGAGTAGGCCATTCAGCCCTTCGAGCCTGCACCGCCATTCAATATGATCATGGCTGATCATCCAACTCAGTAACCCGTACCTGCCTTCTCTCCATACCCTCTGATCCCCTTAGCCACAAGGGCCACATCCAACTCACTCTTAAATATAGCCAATGAACTGGCCTCAACTACCCTCTGTGGCAGAGAGTTCCAGAGACTCACCACTCTCTGTGTGAAAAAAGTCTTTCTCATCTCGGTCTTAAAGGATTTCCCCCTTATCCTTAAGCTGTGACCCCTTGTCCTGGACTTCCCCAACATCGGGAACAATCTTCCCGAGATACTGCATGGAAACAGGCCCTTCCTCCCACCGAGTCGGCGCCGACAAGCGATCACCCCGTGTACTAGCTCTATCCTGCATATGAGACAATTTACAATTTTACCAAAGCCAATTAACCTACAAACCTGTATGTCTTTGGAATGTGGGAGGAAACCTGAGCACCCGGAGAAACCCTTGAGAACACAGGGCTCGTAGTCTGTAGTCAGGATTGAGTCCGGGTCACTGGCGCTGCGAGGCATCAACTCTACTGCTGTGCCACTATACCACCCTAATGCTTTTAATTCAGTTTAGCTTAGAGATGCAGTGTGGAAACAGGCACTTCAACCCACCCAGTTTGCGCCAGCCAACGATCACCCATACACTAGTTCTATCCAACACACTAGCGACAATTTACAGAACCCAATTAACCTACAAACCTGTACGTCTTTGGAATGCGGAAGGTAACCACAGCACCCAGGGGAAAGCAGGGCTCGAAATTAACGGTTGCCCGGGTGCCAATGGCGACCTAAAGTCCCGCCGGGCAACCTAAAAGCCGTGCCATTTTGCCCGGCTTGGCAAGCACCCGGGACACCTATCGTTCTACTCTGAGCAGGCCCCCCTCTCTATCTCTCTCTGTGTCACTCTTTGTCTCCGCCCACCATCCGTATCTGCATCCGTGTCCGGGCCACCGGTTCTCCACTCTCCGCTCTCCGGCCGCTCCTTATCCGCCGGCACGACCAGCCACCTTGCACATACGTACTGTCCAGAGCATTGTCTGCTGTGGTTGTGTGCATGTGGCACCCTGCAACTGGTCAGCACCAGGCACTTTCTCCCTCCCTTTGCATTGTGGGAAATCTGGCCGCCATTGCTGTCGGGTCGTCACCTCGCGCGACCGCTGAAATCCAACGCAGAATCACTCCCTGGAGCTGGAGTAACTCTTGCTTATTGGTTTACTGGTCCTCCAAAAATATTCCAAATGGAATAGTAAGATTAAATGAGAACTAACCAGTTTGAAGTTTTATCTTTATTTTATGAGGAGTTACGTTGGTGATTACGTGAAGAACCCAGCCAGTTCGCATGCGCATCAATCTTCAAAGCAGCGGTATGAAATCACAGATAACAATAATCGAAGTTAACATAGTAAGATCAGCAACTAGAGAACTACCAGATGACCTTTGTGAGTGAGGTTTGGGTGTGGAGGGCACGTAATCACCAACGTAACGCCTCATAAAATAAAGATCAAACTTTATACTGGTAAGTTCTCGTTTAATCTTACTATTTTACTTAAGAGCCACGTGAGTGATTCCGTGAAGGGTTCAAAGCCCTGTGATTTCATGCTGCAGATTCAAATCTCGGCGTCTCACTGCATCGATTGACTCAGGATGAGTGAACAATCAACAACGCATTAACCATGACATTGATTCAAATGTATTAATGGTTTACGTTAATAAAGAAGTTAATAGCAACCCCTCTAACTCAGGGGAAGCTAAAGTGGACGCAAAACAGAATGGGCAAATAGCCCGGGTCAGTAACCGGCCTATGGTAAAAAAAAAAAATCAATTCAGTTGACCATCATGTGGTCGCGAGGATATTGTCAATGGGATCGTCCATTGTCCTGGCCCTGACATTGATACCGCCCTGGTGGAATGAGATGTAAAATTGTCAGTGTTAATACCTGCATAAACCAGAACCTGCTGCAGCCACCTTGAAATAGTCTGAACCAACCTTTCCTTGTGTGGTTGTTTGTCGCTTAATAAACAATGCTGATTCCACATTTCTTAGGATTCTGGTGGCCTTGATATAATGTAGCAAGCCTGCCCTCCCACATAGACGTGAGTCCATGGGGTATGCCGAAATATGATGTTAAATCCTGCCACCCCTGGTCTGCTCTGCTTGTGTAGATCAGAAATGTAAAATGTAATGGCACCTGCAGCCAATTCCATCCTATCTAGCCGCAGCATTTGCAATGTTTGCCCTCGTTGCGCTGCTACTAGTGTCATGACTAAGGATGTAGCTGGAACCCCCTGGTCAAGTATTGTTAACACATTTTCAATATCCAAACTGCATATACTTGTAGTGGGAGAACTTGTGTCAAGATCTCTTTTACAACTCGATATCCGGGTTGAACCCTACAGAGTGATTCCCGTTTGCTGCAGCTGTAGTGCCTCTTTAACTGAATTATTGTCATAGACCATTTAAGAATAAACTGGAAGATGTCAGTAATCTGTCCCATATTAAATGTAACATTAACATTAAACAAGCCGCTTCTGATCCCCTCAATAGGAAATATACTGTTTTTTTGGTGCAAATCCTGCACTCTGCAGT
The DNA here is from genome assembly GCA_035221665.1 of Okamejei kenojei. Taxonomy (NCBI): domain Eukaryota; kingdom Metazoa; phylum Chordata; class Chondrichthyes; order Rajiformes; family Rajidae; genus Okamejei; species Okamejei kenojei. The sequence goes on from CM069141.1 coordinate 49,478,628, forward strand.
GAGCACATGGATTGATGTGACATCCTGAGCCGTAAGGCAGTCCATTCAGAATGTGTAAGTCAATAATTATTTTATTATGCAGAGGCCAGTTTCCTGAATCACAGTTTGAACCAGCAAAGATTTCGTTTTTTAGAATAACCGTATACGGTTGTATTATTATGCCTGACGAAAACAGGCAGCATGGCTGCTTAGCCAGTCAGACAGTACGAAAACATAAAGCGAGATCTTGCTGACTTATTTCATGACCCGACTAATGAGGCAAAATGGAGGAAGACATAAAATAACTTTCCTCCTTTTTATAGCAAGAATGTATTTCTCCGCATTGTTCCACCACATCTTTTTGCAATCAGTGAATAAACATGAAACCAACATGTTGATATTTGATGTACCATTGAACCATACTTTCATAATACTTTGAGATCCAATACCTATTCTGTGTTGTCATCGATCTGAACTTGATGTTACACCAGTGGCAAAGGAGATTAGGTAAATTATTACAGGATACTTTTACTTGATTGCCATGTGACTAACATATGCCACCACCATAGTGTAGCAACTTGAAGTTGAGCACGTAGAATATGTATATTCGCTCAATAGCCCTTTACCCATAGGGTGCATCTAGTGTATATATTTAGTTGATACCAACAACTGAAGAATTGGTAACTCATGCAAATCACCACCACCTCCAACTAGAGATGATATTCGCAACTTCCCACCTTAGAGCTCTTAGCATCAGTTTGTAAATAACTGAAATTCGACTGCCCAAACTACTGGAGCAATGCTGAATACTGTTTGTTCATCATTGTGACTTAGGTAGCTTCAGCTGGCAATAGCATAAGGTTGTTAACAATGATCTACATGTCCTTTGAGAGGTCGCTACTTTGCACAGTCAGTTCCGATTTGCACAGCTGAACACAGCTACTATATTGCCAATAACTCGTGATGAATAGAAGTCAGTTTTATAACAGGTTGCTATTAACTCCAATCTCTTGCCACAGGGCGGAGTCATAGGCTGATTAATAGTTAAAGGTAAATCCCAATCACCAACAAATACTTTATCCAATTTAGCAATGTTTTACTGTTATTAGTACAGTTATCATTGCCTTTTGATAACCTCTGTAATGGGAACTTCATAGAATAGATCTTTGAGACCTTTATTAATCCGTTGTTAGTCAATGAAGAAGTTTCCTATTCGGAAAGTTCATATGCGAGTTACCCGACACTATCCACTTTTCATAATGAACAGGCCACTCCTGCCATCATTCCATGGGTGCTTTGTATGAGAACTCTGGCCCGATTTCCGAACCTTATCTTCAAAGACCCACCTTGTTGAGTAGGGCTGGTAGGGTGCGTGGAACGTCTGCCCAGCTGTCATGCTGCCACCAGCTTCAGTGAACCGCTTACTGCCGATGAGCGCCTGGGGTGCGTTCTGAAATGACGAACCTTTGCCCACCATTGGCCTTGATTGATCCATCTGCCAGGTTTTCCCCTGTTGAATAGGCCTTACCTGAATAGAAGATTCGGTGGCTGGCTCTCATATCCACCTGTTAGCGCTGTTCACTGCCAGCACACATGTGCTCCAGTATGTTCCACCGACATCTTTAGAGCCTGGAGTCAGTTACATCTGACATTTCGCACTCTCCTCCTCAGAGAGGGTGATTCGTCGGCAGCCTTAAACAGGCGCTGCCGCAGGCCCCAGGATACCTGCGCTGTTACACCCCCATTGGACCTGTACCAGGATGGAACATTCTGTTGGGATGGCAACTTTGTTGTCAGGAAAGGGTACCTCTTTAAAATTTAGAGATTTAATATTCATCTATTCGGTGTTCGGGTGTAAGGTTAGGTCTACTGCACGGACCCTTGGACTCTATTGTAGATTCCCACAAATTTAAAATGCAGGACTTAAAAAGAAATATGGGGAATGAGGGATTAACCTTTTGCAGTTGGAATGTTAAAGGTATCAATGAACCAATAAAAAGAGGAAAAATATTGACACACTTAAAGGCAATTAAAGCTGATGTAATTTACATTCAAGAAACTCACCTAAAAAAAGACGCTGAAAATAGGCTGAAAGCCAAATGGATAGACAAAATATATCACTCCTCTTTTACGCATAAATCAAGAGGCGTAGCAATATTATTTCGTAAAGGTACTTTATTTAAGCATACATCTACTATATCTGATAAAGATGGCAGATATATTATTGTGATAGGAGAAATAAACAGGGAAAAAATGATTTTCGTTAATATTTATGGACCAAATTTTGACAGTCCTTTATTTTTTAAGAAAGTACTCAATAATATTCCGGAATTAACACATTATAATTTGATAATTGGAGGAGATTTTTAATTGTACATTAGACCCTTATTTAGATAGATCTTCAAAACAAAGAAAAACTAAATCACATACTAGTGATTTATTAAATGCATATATCCAAACGACTAATATTAAAGATGTTTGGAGAACAGAAAATCCTACTGGTCGAGAATATTCCTTTTACTCACCAGTACATAAAACTTATTCAAGAATAGATTACTTTCTGGTAGATGCAAAGCTTATTTCACTTACTTACGAATCTAAATATCATAATATTATAATTTCAGATCATGCACCATTAACATTTAAAATTAAAATAAATGGTAAAACAGAAAATCTAGGACAATGGAAACTTAACCCACAAATTTTAAAAAATAAAACCACTCAGGAATATATTATAACTCAGATTAAGATGTTTTTTGAAATAAATGATCAACCAGAAATATCTCGCTCTTTATTATGGGAAACATTTAAAGCATATCTTCGAGGAATTATGATTTCTTCACAAGCATTCCATAATAAAAAGATTCGGAAGGAACAACAGGACTTAGAAAGGGAGATTAAACAATTAGACATACAGAATGCAACAAAATCAGATATAATAATACATAATAAAATTGTAGCATTGAAGTATAAATTAAACAAAATATACACTGATCAAGTTTTAAAATATTACCAACATACTAAACAATTGCTGTTTGAATTTGGAGACAAACCCCAAAAATTATTGGCTCGACAATTAAGGAAAATTGACGCTGAAAAAATTATACATAGGATTAAATCACAAAAACGGTGAATTATTAATACAACCCAAAGATATTAATGAAAGATTTATGCAATATTATAAAAATCTGTATACTGCTAAAGCGACAGTAAATAAAACAGAAATAGATGCCTTTTTAAATATATGTAACTTAAAAGAATTAGATTTACAAAATAGAGAACTATTAAATGCTGATATTTCAATAAAAGAAATCCAAGAATCTATTAAATCATAAAAAAATGGTAAAACTCCAGGACCGGAATGTATAGGTTCGGAATTTTATAAAATTTTTCATGATCAAATGGTCCCATATTTAAAATCATTATATGAACAGATATATACACAAGAGAAAATTACCAGATACATTGAACGAGTCTATTATAACACTTATACCCAAAATAAATAAAGATTTGGATGACCCAGGATCATATAGAGCAATTGCTTTATTAAATACGGATCAAAAAATTTTAACAAAGATACTAGCACAAAGATTAAGCACAGTTGTTAACGAATTAATTCATCCTGATCAAACAGGATTTATACCTAAAAGATATTCTTCATATAATCTAAGACGGTTATTTAATATCATATATTCGAAAAGAAGTGATAAAAAAGACTTAGTAGTTATCTCGCTGGATGCAGAAAAAGCTTTTGACCAGGTGGAATGGCCTTATTTATTTTCGGTGATGGAAGCTTTTAAGCTTGGTGATAAGTTTACTACTTGGATCAAATTATTATATGCAAACCCAACAGCTAGAATAACAACAAACCGTATGTTATCAACTAAATTTAGTTTATCTCGAGGTTGTAGACAAGGCTGTCCTTTATCACCTTTACTGTTTGCGTTAGCAATCGAACCTCTTGCCCAAAGGGTAAGATTGCACCCGAAATATATGGATATGATACTAAAAATACTAAGAATAAAATCTCGTTATATGCGGACGATGTATTACTTTATATCACTAAACCGGAAATAAGTATCCGTAATTTGTTAAAACTAATAACGGAATTTGGTTTAATTTCAGGATACAGTATCCATTGGAATAAAAGTGAACTTATGCCAATAACCATGAATAACTTACAGATATTACAACAATTTCCTTTTAAGATAACAAATGAAAATATTAAATATCTTGGTATTTTTGTTACAAAAAGATTTGACTCTCTATTTAAGTCTAATTTCCCGTTATTACTGAATAAATTAAATAAAAATATTTTATACTGGAAAAGTTTACCTATTTCAATGTTAGGTAAAATAAACGCAATAAAAATGATTTTTCTCCCACAATTATTATATTTATTTCAATCAATCCCGATATATCTCCCTAAAATTTTTTTTTAAAAAGTAGACTCTATAGTCACTAACTTTATCTGGGATTATAAGAACCATAGAATAAATAAAAAAACACTTATGTAAAGCTAAAATAAACGGGGGTTTAGCATTACCAAATTTTATGTTTTATTATTGGGCAGTTAATATTAAAAATATGAACTTCTGGTTAGAAGAAACAGATAATAAACCAAACTGGTTAAAAATGGAAAGAGAAGACTGTTTTCCATTTGAAATTAGCTCTATAATATTTGCTAATATTAATGTACCTAAGAAAATTTATAGTGAAAACTCGATAATAGAAAGCGGAATCCGTATTTGGAAACAAATAAAGAAAACATTAAAACTAAAATTTATACCGCTAGGTCTTACTATTGCCAACAATTTTACGTTTAAACCCTCAACGATGGATAAGGCTTTTATACAATGGAAAAATAAAGGAATTTTAAATATAGGGGATCTTTATAAGGAAATTTTTTTTCTTTCATTTCAAGAGTTACAACAAGCTTACGGGCTTCATAATAATGAATATTTCAGATATTTACAAATCAGAAAACTATATCTCTGCAAATACACAAGAATTCAGAAATAGAAAGAGTGAAATTTTAGATGTATGCTTGAATAAACATCCAAATACAGAAAAAATGATATCATATATTTACAATATTTTGTTGGAAAGTGATATTCCATCATCGGAAATACACAGACAGCGTTGGGAGAATGAATTAGGTCAAATAATAAGCCCAGAAATATGGGAAGAAAGCTTACAACACATACATTACTGCTCGTTAAATGCTAAACATGCTCTTATACAGTTTAAAATTTTACATAGATTACATTACTCTAAATCTAAATTACATAATATATTTCCAAAATTAATCGCCTATATGTGATAAATGTCAAATCTTAGAAGCAAATTTGTCACATTCATTCACTAATTGTACGAAGATTGTAGAATATTGGAACGAAATATTTAAGATAATCTCGAATGTTGTTAATATTACTATGATTCCTGATCCAAAGTTAATAATACTTGGAATACCGGAAACGGAACAAATAATTACAAGGAATCAAATAACTTTTATCGACTATTCTCTAATAATTGGGAAAAAATTAATACTAAAATTTTGGAAAGGCCCTGCATCCCCAACAATTAAAATGTGGAATACAGAAATGTCGGAGACACTTCACTTGGAGAGATTGAGACTTGTCCTTATGGATAGGTTAGATCTCTTCAAAGGGATTTGGTCTCCATACATTAAATATTTACAGGGTCATAATGGTTCGGCGCGGGGACTTGACTGAGGCCTGAATATCTGAATGGATGAAGAAATACATATATAAAATCATGAATGTATCTCCAAGAACGGATTATTTAGTAATATTTTAATCTCCACCAAACTTTTCACATTTTCTTTTCTATTTTCTACTTTCTATCTCTATCTTTCTATCTTTAAGTAGGGAAAAAAAGTATAGAAACATATTATATATATTCTTAATATTAGTATGAATACACCTATTATTAGTATGAAAATATTATAGATGTCTTAAATTTGTAATTATATAAAATTGTGCATTTTCAACTATATAATAATTTTGAAATATAAAGTTAATAATAATACAAACACTCTTAATATTATGAAAATATCATGAATATCATAGAAGTTTGGTTAAGATTGGGTATTATGTAGTTATATTAGGGGGATTTGTATTTGGTAATTAGAAGAAATATGTGTGGTATGAGAAGTGTGAGTATATTGCTTATTTTAGGAATATACTACATACACTCCCAATTATACAAAATAAATAACCAGGAAATGTATAATGGATAACATTACAAATAACACAAACAGTATCAATTGATAATCAATATTATATAATTTTGTATATTATATAATTTTTAATGCCGTATAAGAGTGTACTCTGTATATATTGTTTCTATAATAAAAAAATTTAAAAAAAAAAAAAAAAAAAAAGGAAAGGGTACCTCTGACATGTGCCCTTCATCCCTTGGGGTATGCCTCACAGCCATACCCTGAGACTCGGCGTCAGCAGGAAACTAATCCGGCATGCTCTCCTCCTCCAAGAGGGAGACATGAAGCAGCCCTGTCCCAGGCACTGCTGGCACGGCCTGTCTGATGGGCCTGTCACGCATAAAGCAGCCCTGTCAACAGGTGCTACTGGTGCGGCTCTCCTGTAGGCCAGCACTGTGACAGATTCGGCGTCAGCAGTACACTGACCTGTCCTGGTCTCCCCCTCCAACAGAGTGACCTTGAGCAGCCCTGTGACCTTGAGCAGCCCTGTCCCAGGTGCTGCCAGCATAGCCTCTCGTACAGGCCGGTGCTATTACAGATCCGGTGTAGTCCCACTAATTTAATTTTGTAGTGTGCAGCTTCACCTGTGAATTGTTAAAATTACAACAGCATGCATGCAAAAAATACCCTTATTACCAGAGAGGAACCCTTGCAGCCCAACTCACCCGAGTCCAATAGGGCTGTACGAATTCTCTCCTCCTCCAATTTCACTCCATGCCTGGGGACCACCGTGTCTGTGAGCCGCTGACCGTACTGTCAGCGACCCTGGTGTTTACCACGTTCAGACTCTATTTGGCACTCTAATGTATCCCAGCAGGCTGGAAAGCACCCATGGAATAAGGCAGGTGTGGCCTGTTTAATATGAAAAATGGAGAGTGTCGCATATGAACTTTCCGAATATGACTTCTTTTCCTGACTAACAACAGATGCATAAAGGTCTCAAAGATCCATTCTATGCGGTTCCCATTACAGAGGTTATCAAAGACAATATAACTGTACTAATAACAGTAAAACATTGTGGAAGGGATAAACTGTTTGTTGATCATTAGGATTTACCTTTAACTATTAATTTGCCTATGACTCCGCCCTGTGGCAAGAGATTGGAGTTAATAGTAACCTGTTATAAAACTGACATATTTCATCAAGAGTAATTGGCAATATAGCAGCTGTGTTTCAGCAGTGCAAATCAAGGAACTGATATCGTGCAATGTAGCAACCTCTCAAAGGACATGTAGACCATTGTTAACAACCTTATGCCATTATCAGCTGAAGCTACCTCAGTCACAATGATGAATAAACAGTATTCAGCATTGCTCCAGTAGTTGGTCGGTCAAATTCAGTTATTACAAACTGATGCTAAGGGCTCTAAGGTGAGAAGTTTCGAATACCATCTCTAGTTGGAGGTAGTGGAGATTTGCATGAGTTACCAATTCTTCAGTTGTTGGTATCAACTAAATATATACACTAGATGCACCCCATGGGTAAGGGGCTATTGAGCGAATATACATAATCTACATGATCAACTTCAAGTTGCTACACTATGGTGGTGGCATATGTTAGTCACATGGCAATCAAGTAAAAGTATCCTGCAATAATTTACCTAGCTCCTTTGCCACTGGTGTATCATCCAGTTCAGATCGATGACAATACAGAATAGCCATTGGATCTCAAAGTATTATGAAAGTATGGTTCATTGCTACATCGAATATTGACATGTTGGTTTGATGTTTATTCACTGATTGCAAAAATATGTGGCACAACTGTAGATGATACTTTATTAGTCCCAGTACCCCCTCCCTGTGCCCTGATGGCTTCTGCCTGTCGTAAACTTGACATCATAGTCTTTGATGCAGACATCACTCATCGCTGGAGGTCAACCTGAAGCTCAACCCGAAGAAGTGCAGATTCCGGGTCCCTGAGGTCACCTACGTGGGGCATGTCTTCACTGCATCGGGGCTGAAGCCCGACCAGCAGAAGACGACCGCAATATCCGAGATGCCTGCACCTGCTGACGTGCCTGGCCTGCAGCGCTTCTTGGGCATGGTCAACTACCTGGGAAAGTTCATCCCCGACCTGAGCGAACTGAGTGCCCCTCTGCGGGATCTGGTGAAAAAGGACACTGCCTGGGCCTGGTTCCCGTAACACCAGCGAGCATTTGACACCCTCAAATCTAAGCTGATCAGCATGCCAAAGCTGAAGTACTTTGACCTCCAGCGCCCCATCGTTCTCACATGTGATGCATCTAAGTTTGGCCTCGGGGCCGTCTGCCTGCAGATCCATGACAGGGTGTAACTGCCTGTGTCCTATGCATCCTGCACAATGACGACCGCTGAACAGCACTATGCCCAGATTGAGAAAGAGCTGCTGCGTAAGCCTGATCTGACATTCGATGAGGTGCTGCATGCCTCTCGTTTAGCTGAGGCTGTCTCCACCGCTGTACCTGACCCTGTGGTCCACACAGCCAGTCTCGCTGGTCCCCAGTACAATGCTCCCCGGCGACAGAGGGTAAGACCACTGCAGGGCTTCAGACCGCCTCAACGATGTCCAAATTGTAACTTTGTCTTACACCGTTTTAATGTGTGCCTGGCGTTGGGGAAAACCTGTAATTTCTGCAACAAGCCCAACCACTTCTCAGCAGCATGCCGTTCCCGTGGGAACCCTGTACAGCCACAGCAGAAACCGTCTCGCTACCTGACACGTGATGATACAGCGTCTGGTTCCCATCTCCAGCACGATGATCTTCCCCCGTCTGACCCTGACTCTTCTCAAAGCGAGCTGAGTGTGTTTTCCTTGCAAGGTGCAGTACATTCTATTGAGGGGATTGGAAGCGGTTTTGTTTAAATGTTAATGTTACATTTAAATGACGTCTTCCAGTTCATTCTTAAATGGTATTTGACAATAATTCAGTTATAGAGCCACTACAGCTGCAAACGGGAACCACTCTGTCAGGTTCAACCCCGGATATCGAGTTGTAAAAGAGATCTTGACACAAGTTCTCCCACTACAAGAATATGCAGTTTGGATATTGAAAATGTGTTAACATTACTTCACCAGGGGGTTCCAGCTACATCCTTTGTCATGGCATTAATATCAGCGCAACGAGGGCAAAACATTGCAAGCGCTGTGGCTATATAGGATGGAATTGGTTGGAGGTGCCATTACATTTTACATTTCTGATCTACACAAGCAGAGCAGACCAGGGGTGGCAGGATTTAACATCATTTTACAGATACCCCTCGGACTCACGTCTATGTGGGAGGGAAGGCTTGCTATATTATATCAAGGCCACCAGAATTCTAAGAAGTGTGGAATCAGCATTGTTTATTACGCAAGAAACAACCACACAAAGGAAGATCGGTTCAGACTATTTCAAGGTGGCTGCAACAGGTTCTTGTTATGCAGGTATTAATACTGACAATTGTATATTTCATTCAACCAGGGCAGCATCAACGTCAGCGGCCAGGGCAATGGACATTCCCTCCGACCATATCCTTGCGACCGCAGGATTGTCAACCGAATTGATTTTTAATTTTTTTTTACCATAGGCCGGTTACTGACCCGGGGTTTTTGCCCATTCTGCTTTAGCCTTCCCTGAGATACAGGGGTTGCTATTGATTTCTTTATTAGTGTAAACCATTAATACATTTGAATCAATGTCATGCTTACTGCATTTTTGATTATTCACTCATCCTGAGTCAATCGATGCAGTGGGACGCTGAGATTTGGATCTGCGGCATGAAATCACAGGACTTTGAACCGTTCACGGAATCACTCATGACGTAATTCTTGCTTCCTGCAGCACAACAGAATATGTAAACATAATACAGAACAGGAGATAAAAGTTCAGTGTTTCTATATAATAGTAAGATTAAATGAGAACTTACCAGTTTAAAGTTTGATCTTGATTTTATGAGGAGTTACGTTGGTGATTACATGCCCTCCACGCCCAACCCTCTCCAAAGATCATCTGGTAGTTCTCAGGTTGTTAATCTTACTATGTTTACTTTGATTTTGGTTATCTGTGATTTCATACCGCTGCTTTGAAGATTGACGCGCATGCGGACTGGCTGGGCTTCTTCACGTAATCACCAACGTAACTCCTCATAAAATCAAAATCAAACTTCAAACTGGTAAGTTCTTGGAGAAAATGAGCTACCTTAAATTTAGTTGTGTCTGGTTGGGTAACTATGGTAGGGCGAAGACTATTCCATGCTTTAATTGTGCAGGTGAACTCCATGGAGCAGCCAGCAGCTCTGGATAGAAGAAATTGGGTGACGTTTCAGGTGGAGACCCTTCTTTAGATTTCCTCTGGTTTTAGTTTTTCAGGGACAGGGAAGCTGGTCAGAGTTGATGGGAAGATGGATGGAGCCAAATATAGGGCAATCTTAGAAGAAAACCTGTTGGAGTCTGCAAAAGACCTGAGACTGGGGCGGAGGTTCACCTTCCAGAAGGCCAACGAACCTAAACAGACAGCCAGAGCTACAATGGAATGGTTTAGATCAAAGCATATTCATGTGTTAGAATGGCCCAGTCAAAGTCCAGACCTAAATCCAATTGAGAATCTCTGGCAAGATTTGAAAATTGCTGTTCACAGTCGCTCTCCATCCAATCTGACTGAGCTTGAGCTATTTTGCAAAGAAGAATGGGCAAAAATCTCAGTCTTGAGATGTGCAAAGCTGGTCGAGACATACCCCAAAAGACTTGCAGCTATAATTGCAGTGAAAGGTGGGTCTACAAAGTATTGACTCAGTGGGGCTGAATACTTTTGCACGCCACACTTTTCAGTTTTTTATTTGTAAAAAAATTTGAAAACCATGTATCATTTCCCTTCCACTTCACAATTATGTGCCACTTTGTGTTGGTCTATCACATAAAATCCCAATAAAATACATTACGTTTGTGGTTGTAACGTGACAAAATGTGGAAAAGTTCAAGGGGTATGAAAACTTTTGCAAGCCACTGTATATATATGTGTGTGTGTATATATGTGTATATGTGTGTATATATACACATAAATATATACATATATATATGTGTGTGTGTGTGTGTGTATATATAGATATATGTATGTGTATATATATATATATATATATGTATATATATATATATATATATATTTATATATATATATATATATATATATATATATGTATATACATATATAAATATATATACACATACATATATCTATATATATCTACACACACACACACACACACACACACACACACACACACACACACACAAACATATATATATATATATATATATATATATATATATATATATATATATATATATATAGATATGTATAGTGCTAAAGCAAGCTGCGTTGCGTTTGGTTTTGAAAGTGCTAAAGCAAACTGCGTTACCATTGGTTTTGAAAGTGCTAAAGCAAGCTGCGTTGCCTTTGGTTTTGAAAGTGCTAAAGCGAGCTTAGTTGCCTTTGGTTTTGAAAGTGCTAAAGCGAGCTGTGTTGCCTTTGGTTTTGAAAGTGCTAAAGCAAGCTGCCTTGCCTTTGGTTTTGAAAGTGCTAAAGCAAGCTGCCTTGCCTTTGGTTTTGAATGTGCTAAAGCAAGCTGCCTTGCCTTTGCTTTTGAAAGTGCTAAAGCAAGCTGCCTTGCCTAATTAGAGCTGCCTTACCTAGTTAGAGATGCCTTGCCTAATTAGAGATGCCTTGCCTTCTATATAATTAAACGTCTAATCTTGACCACTTCCTGTTTGCGCTTTATATTGATTTTATTTTGATTTTTCCCATCAATTAAAAATAAAAGAGTTATTAGTGTTTAAAAAAGTGTTGAGATTCTCTCTCCTGTCAATCACGCCATGAAGACCACGCCCCTTCTTGTGGGAGGGGGAGGGACTATAAAACCCGGAAGTGTGGGCGTGGCCCAGTCTCTGCAAGATGGGGGAGAGGTCATGACTCACTGTCTTTAGTGGCCTTGCACCCTGCTTGAAATGGAATTTCAAGGAATCGCAGTCAACTGTGAGCCCAACAGCCGTGAGTGAGTGAGCTGCCAGCACAACAGGCTTGAGTGACTGAGCCACCAGCCCAAGATTCCATTCGGCCCAGAATGTCCATACTAGCCCTCTGTAAACCAGTCCTTTCAGTGCACAACACCCATACTAGCGCTCCAGAAAGCCTCCCCCCCACTGGCCACCAATATTGAAATTGGTGGAGAGGTGGAATATTGCGTTGGGGACAAGCCCTCGCATGTGATGCTGGGACCCAAAGTTTAGATCTTTATTAATTCCAGGATGGAATTGTGTGTGTGTGTGTGTGTGTGTGTGTGTGTGTGTATGGGTATATATATCATATACGCGCACACACACACATATATATATCTATATTACTAAAAGTCTGGTCTTGACTGCTTTTGGGTCACAAGCCGTGATTCAATCTGTCAATCCAGAGGCCATGAGTGAGTGAGTCAGTCAGTTGGTGCAGCGACCATGAGATAATCCCAAGGCTGTAAATAAATCCAGAGGCCATGAGTAAGTCGCCCACTCACATCCCCCACCTCAAGACACTACACTCCGCCTGGCTATTGGATGCTCCCCCACCTGAAGCTGCCCATATCACCTGCTGCAGGCCACCCCCTCCCTCATCAGCCCACGAGAGCCCCAGCCTGAAGCTGTCCCCCTCCCTCGGCTGCAGGACGTTTGCGACCCCCCACCCCACCCCGACAGCCCCGTCTCAACAAAATGTTTCGCACAAATTCTTCAGTGAGTGTAGAGGATTGAGAATCACAACAAAACAATGGAAGTCTTTCATTTGCCACAACCAAGAAATGGAAGGATGCACTTTGATGATGACAATCCAGATTTGCTGCAGGAATTGCAATATGATAGAACTGAACAACAGCAATTTGTTGAGGAGAATGGGCCTCTGCTGAATGCTGAGCAGAGAGCAGTGTATGCACTCAATTTATCAGGTGAAGATATTCCCCTTCGGCAGACCCAATCACCATTCAATCAAGTTTTGCTATGATGATCCATAAAGCACAAGGACAAACAATGCAGAAAGTGTTGATGTACATCGACAAACCGATATTTCAGCATGGAAAACTATATGTGTCTCATAGCCGAGGAAAGATGAAGGGAAATATCAAAGTTTTCATGGAACATAGACCAAGAATGTTGTCATTAAAATCATGCTTCATTGAGTGATGACTTCTGAGATAAATTCTCAAATTTTCTTTGTTAAAATTTGACTGCTCAATCTCTCTATATTTAAATTGTCTTTTTTTTTATCAACAGGAGAGGTGACTGAATGAACTGCCACCACACCAGCCGTGAGTGACTGCACTGCCAACCCACCAGCCCTGAGTAAGTGAACTGCCAGCCCACCAGCTGTAAGTGACTGAACTGCCACCACACCAGCTGTGAGTGACTGCACTGCCAGCCCACCAGCCCTGAGTAAGTGAACTGCCAGCCCACCAGCTGTGACTGCACAGCCAGCCAACCAGCCATGAGTAAGTGAATTTCCAGCTCACCTGCTGTAAGTGACTGAACTGCCAGCCCACCAGCCGTGACTGCACTGCCAGCCCACCAGACATGAGTAAGTGAATTGCCAGCCCACCTGCCATGACTCACTGAAGTGCCAGCCCAATAATCCATTCAGTCCACCCTCTCCTCCTTCTCTCTCACAGAGTCTGTCACCGGTTTTGGGCAGAATTTCTGGCAGTTTCTCAGATGCCAGCCTGTCGGGTCTGAGTGACTGTACTGCCAGGCCACAGTGACTGAGCTGCCAGCCCAATAATCCATTTGGCCCACAATGTCCATGCTAGCCCTCTGGATTTCAGTCCCTTCGGCCCACAACATCATACTAGTGCAACAGAAAGCCCCCCCCCCCATTGGCCAGCAATGTTGGAATAGGTGGAGAGGTGGAATATTGTGTTGGGTGACCAGCCCTCACGTGCGATGCTGGAACCCAACGTATTCAACATATGAACATATATATATATATGCGTGTGTGTGTGTGTGTGTGTGTGTGTGTGTGTGTGTGTGTGTGTGTGTGTGTGTGTGTGTGTGTGTGTGTGTGTGTGTGTGTGTGTGTGTATAATACCCCCACACACACACAATTCCCTCCTGGGATTAATAACGTTCTTTTTTATAGTATCATGTGTGTAGGAAGGAACTGCAGATGCTGGTTTAAACTGAAGATAGACACAAAAAGTTGGAGTAACTCAACAAGTCAGACAGAATCTCTGGACAAAAGGAAAATATTATGTTTTGGGTTGGGTCTGAAAATGGTTCCTGCACACCTTTGGAATGTGGAAGGAAACAAGAGCACCTGCATGCATGTGATCAAAGGGAAAAGGAGCAAACTCCATGCAGACAGCACCCATATTCAGGATCAATTCTGGGTATCTGACACTTTTAAGCAGCAACGTCATGGCCAATGTACTGCCCCATGGTCTTGAACTGAATTAAACCATACAAGAGCTGTAAAGGGGGACATAGCGTCACTTAGAGATTTAAGATTGAAAATTGATAATTTCTTTTTTTTAGTAACCAAAGTTATCAACATATAACTTTTTGTGTGTTGGAAAACAAAATATAGTGGCACAGCTGGTGGACTTGCTGCCTCACATGCCAGAGATCTGTGTTCGATCCTGTCCTCGGGCACTGTCTGTTTTGAATTTGCACATTCTCCCTGCAAGCGTGTGGGTTTCCTCCCACATCCCAAAGACGCATTGGCTTTGTAGGTTAACTTATCTGTGTAAAATTGCCCCTAATGTGTAGGGAGTGGGTGAGGAAAGTGGAATAACAGAACTTGTGTGAATGGGTTGACAAAAATGCTGGAGAAACTCAGCGGGTGAGCCAGCATCTATGGAGCGAGGGAACTAGGCAACGTTTCGGGTCGAGACTCTTCTTGAGACTGATGTGAGGATGTGAGGGTGCGGGGGTGGAAAGAAGAAAGGAAGAGGTGGAGACAGTGGGCTGAGGGAGAGCTGGGAAGGGGAGGAGAAAGCAGGGATTACCTGGAATTGGAGAAGTCTATGTTCATACTGCTGGGGTGTAAACTGCCCAAGCAAAATATGAGGTGCTGCCCCTCCAATTTACGGTGGGCCTCACTCTGGCCATGGAGGAGGCCCAGGACAGAAAGGTTGGATTTGGAATGGGAGGGGGAGTTCATGTGCTGAGCCACCGGGAGATCAGGTTGGTTATTGCGAACTGAGTAGAGGTATTGTGCGAAGTGATCGCCAAGCCTGCGCTTGGTCTCACCGAGGTTGATCATACCCTGAATAATCCAACCACATTTTTGTTTGGAAGTGGAAATAAATAATAGAAATTGCATTTATTGCAATGTGTAAAAAGAGTTGAGACACTGTATACACTGTATTATGATTTTGCTGCATGTCATTGTGTTATATATCATGCCTTGATTGGTGAATATGTTTAGTTTGTGATTTTATTTGAAGCAGAAATGGTATGTGAATGCTTCATTGAGCATAATTCCGACTGGTAACCACGCACTTCGTCCGAGCACATTATCGCAGTCGTCATGTAAGCCGTCTTAAATGACCACCTAAACTGTCATTTGGCAACCTAAAAAGCTGCCTCAGTTGCCCGGCAGGCAACAGCGAAAAAAAGTTAAGTGAGAGCCCTAACCCATGAGAAAGCCCACGCAGTTACAGGGAGAAAATGTAAACATCGAACAGAGAGCACCCATCGTCAGGATCAAACTCTACCGTTGCGCCACCATACTGCCCTGATGTTCTAATTTATAAAATTATAGGGACTCTTTAAACCAGAATGTCAGCTGTTAAGCAAGACTGTGGAATAAATTACGCAATTGTAATTTAAAGGGCCCTTAAAGGGCTGTTGACAGCTTCCTCTAAAGAGTTCCCATAAAATAAATATCTCTGTGCTATGCAACTTTATCAATTTAATCAGCAAATACGGGAACTAAGAATTTGCAATTCCAGAATTAATAAATAATGCATCATTTTTTTGCAGCGCAGCCGGGGACACGTACAAAATGGAATGGTAATTGTGGCTGCATTTTTAATTGTGCATCCATTGATATAAACGATGCGATGCAGCACCCAGAATAAATAATGGCGACTTCTCGGTGAGCTACGTTTCGCTAATAATCTCTGCTTCAAGTCGAGCTCAATGACAAATTGAAAATGTGACAGCAACACCACCAATAATGCCAGCAAATGCAGTTTCATGAATAACGGAAACGATTGCAGGAAAGTTCATGGATATCAGTGAGGTGGTGGATAGACAAATAAGGGTATTTTTAAGAAATACAAGTCCACCATCGATTTTCTGGCACCCTTATGCCCCTGTTTTCTGCGACTACAGGCAACTAGGCTATTTTCACATGGTCGCGGGGAGACGCCTGTATGGTCATGAATAGTCGCCTTAAGAGGTGTAATGTTTTTCTGGTCGCCGCTGGATTTTGAAATGTTCAAAACGTTTTAGCGACTGTGTGCTTGACGTAGCTTGGCTTCTCCTGTCGTAGGTGCTATCATAGGTTGTTGCCAGGATGACGCAGGTTGTCGCCAGGTGACACTCGTTGTCGCTGGGTCCTGACTTTGGTGAATTTCATTGGCGACTACCTACGTTAACCGATGATAGGTACCAGTGACTGAATTGTCTTTAGTTGTCGCCGACAGGGCTGTTGCTTGTCATAGCTTGTCGCAGGTGGACGTAGGTTGACTTCGGTTGTCGTAGGTTGTTGTCTGTGTGGTCGTAGGTTGTCGTAGGTGTGGTTATAGGTGGACGTCCTAATGAGTCACCGGTTGTTGGTAGCTTTCCGTAGCTGGATGTCGACTAGGTGGTAGGTTGTCTAAGCTTGTCGTAGACATTGTCATAGGGGGGGGTCCAGTCGCCACTTTTTCGGCGACCTCGTGGCAGTCGCCGAAAAAATAGCTGAGTAGGACAGGCCCTTTAGTTCCTGAGCCTTTCTTGATTATCCATTTGCTTAGCGGAAGTCATGGCTCCGAGAGGAGTCCAACGGTTCCAGAACAGTATACCGTGGACACCGGGGAGCCGATATATCAGCCCACAAAGTCAGCCTCAGAAGTCGGCTGTGAGAACACATCTGCCAGCTCCATCCGGCCGGAGTTACATAAGCCTCGCCGCACGCGGCAAACTCGACCGGCCGATCGGCCGCAGAAGTCCAGATGAGGTTGAGGTCGGCCCCCTTACCCAGCCTAGGCACCACATTTTGGCAGGGGGCTGGGGTGGGGGGGGGGGGGGGTTTCAAGTGCCCTCTTGTGATTTTGTCTGCATTAAAGGAGATGCCGGACCACCGTTGCTCCAAAATCGGTGGTGGATCTGTTACGTGGTAACACCTTGATAAGTTGTTGCATCATATAAAGATCCCCATGGTAAGCAAATCCACAAGATTGAGATGCACAAGATTAATAGTGGCTGACTTTAGTTTTGACTTTACTTTATAGATACAGCGTGGAAACATGACCGATGATCACCCCATACACTAGCACTATCCCTCACCCAAGGGACAACTTACAATTTTTAACCCACAACCTACAAATCTGTACATCTTTGGAGTGTGGGAGGAAACTGGAACACCCAGAGTAAACCCAAGCTGTCATGGGGCGAACGTGTAAACTCAGTACAGACAACACGTGTAGTCAGGATTAATCCCGGTGAGGTGGTTTCACTCAGTCTCTAGGAGGTTACGGAGTCCCACCAGTCTCTCACCACTTAATGACCTGTGCCTGAATGCTGTCTCAGTTTTGCTAACTGCTTCATATTTTGGGAGCTTTGAAACAGAACAGAGCACTTTTGGTGAAATTTGCCAGTTTTGACATTACGTTAGATCCAAGGGGTTAGGGGAAAAGGGAGGAGATTACCAATTATGTTTGTGCTTAGCTCAGCCATTTAGAGTCATAAAGTAATACAGCAAGGAAACAGGCTCTTTGGCCTGACTTATCCATAGCGACCAAAATGCCCCATTTACACTAGTCCCACCTGCCTGCATTTGCCCAATATTATCTAAATGTGGATTAGCACAGTGGTGCAGTGGAGGAGCTGCTGCCTTACAATGCAAGAGTCCGGGGTTCAATCCTGACCATGGGTGCCGTCTATACGGAGTTTGAACATTCTCCCTGTGACAGTGTGGATTTTCTATGGGTGCTCCTGTTTCCCCCCACACTCCAAAGACCTGCAGGTTCGTAGGTTAATTGGCTTTGGTAAAATTGTAAATTGTACTTAGTGTGTAGGATAGTGTTAGTGTACGGGATTCGCTGGTCAGCGTGGATTCGGTGGGCCATGCTGCATCTCTAAAGTAAAGTCAAAGCTAAAGTAAACTTAAGTAAAGTCAAATGTTGTTATATAGTCCCTGTCTCAACTACTTCCTTTGGCAGCTCGTTCCATATCTCCACCATCCTCTGAGTGAAAAAGTTGTGCCTCTCGTTCCTATTATATTTTTTGAACTCTCAACTTAAACTGATGTCCTCTGGCTCTTGATTCCCCTACTCTCGCTAAAGACTCTATGCATTCACCCTATCATTGCCCCTCATGATCTTATACATCTGGAAAAGATCACCCCTCAGTGTCCTGCACTCCAAGGAATAGTCCTAGCCTGTCCAACTCTCCCTACATCATTCATCCTATCTATTCCCCTCATAGCATTATTAATTGTGAATTGAGAATTATTCCTCTCCGATAGACCTTGTGCTAATAAATATCTTTTTTTTCCTATCTGACCCACAATTGTTAATTTAATCATACTTTATAGCTCTTCAGCCCAATGTTCTGGTTTTGAAAGGGTGACACAATAAATATTCTAAGCAGAGCAAGGACCTTGAATTCAGCAGCAACCTTGGTAATAACAGCAACATTAACGTTTCCACGTTTTCTTTAATAATTGCCTAATAAGCCTCACTCCTGCTGTTATGATAGTTGTAGGTTATACCCCTTATGCTAATATTGATACACTTGCAAGTTCAGCTCATTAAAAAGCAGAGATGCTGCAATATTCTGAAAATACATGTTACATTTTTATGATGTTTAAAGGGAGCCTTAGCTAAGCTAGGAGTAAATTGGACAGGTACTTCCCATGACTGGAATCTCCTTTTAAACTTATGTATGTTTCGCCAATGCTACCAATTATTGTCACCATGCCAAACATAACAAGTTTATTTAAAATTTATTGAAATAAATTGCTCTGTTAGTGTTTGTTTGTATTATATAAATATTGTCGTATATCATGTGTGTGTGTGTGTGTGTGTGTTAGTGCATGCATGTAAATATATATAATATATATATATATATATATATATATATATATATATATATATATATATATATATATGTGTGTGTGTGTGTGTGTATATATATATATATATATATATATATATATATATATATATAAAATATATATATGTATAGTATATAATAATAGTATGTAATAAATAATAGTGCAAATTATTTAATTAAATTTATAATAAACTACATATGTATGTGTGTAGATGCATGTATATGTATGTATAAACAACAAAGTTCGGTGTATATCGAAGATTGAAACAGCATCTCTGGAGAGCAGGAATGGGTTGCAGGATGGGTCACGACCTGAAACTTCACCCTTTCCTTCTCTCCAGAGATGCCGCCTGACCCGCTGAGTTATTCCAGCATTTTGTGCCTATCTTCGATGGAAACTAGCATCTGCAGTTCCTTCCTACACAAGTTCAGTGTATATATGATTTGAAGTGTTTATCTTGACTCTTGAATTCTGAAATAATTGACTAATTAATTTCTTATATCCTTAACCATGTAAGTTTGTATGGAAATGCCTTCTGATGAGAATTCAAGCAGCGGTAGAGTTGCTGCCCTACAGGTTCGATCCTGACTACGGGTGCTGGGGACAATTTACAATCTTTACTGAATTCAATTAACCTACAAATCTGTAGGTCTTTTGATTGGGAGAGGAAACCGTAGCACTCTGAGAAAACCCACGCAGTCACTGGGAGAGCGTACAAACACAGACATCAGTGGTCAGGATCAAACCGGGTCTTTGGTGCTTTGAGGCAGCAGCTCTACCACTGCGCCACCATGCCACTCTTTCTTTCCTCACAGGTGCTGTCTGACCTATTGAGCTTTTCCAGCATTTTCTGTTTAGAATTTCAGCAACTTTCTTCAGCACCCAATAAGGCGAAAATTGTGAATTCTTTGTGTAAAGAACTACATGAGAATGTTCGGATTTTTTTTCTCTCTCTTCCCAGTGGGAAGGTGCCTCCTACTCAAAGCATTTACTTCTAAAGTGAGAATATGGATTGCATTCATCCAACTTATTAACTATCATATAAAGTCCAACAACAGTCCCTCCTAAGTTTTTTTTTTCAAGAATGTGGAGGCCAAAATCCTCTGATCACTCCTTGTAACCCAATCATATCCTTTGTACACCTGTTAGCTCAAATAACTCACACTGCCAGGTTTAACTCTACGCACCCAATTCTATTTTACTTCGGAGTCACGTGAGTGACTACGTGAAGAATCCCCGCCTGGCGCTAGAACGGCATTACGTCGACGCTGACGGCAGAAGCAAGAGCTGCAGAGCGCAGCTCCTCGCAGCGGCCGGAACGGACCCGCAGGTAAGTGCAAGGAAAAGAGGGGACGTTCTAAAAAAGACGTTACGCTGGTAAAACCAGCAAAAGAGAAAGTAAAATTTAAAATCAGTTACGCTGGCATACTGATTTAGCCAGATAATGAAAAAGAAAAATGGAGAAGTCTCAAAGGAAAATTTCGCGGGTAAAAAGATCGTCCCGGGGTGAAGCTAAAGAGTCGGGACAAGAGTTTAGTGCGGATCCGGTTCCGATACCGGTGGCCGCTGATTCACCCGTTAGTGAGACTATAATTTCTCCAGAAATGCAAACCACGGAGGAAAGTGTTCCTAGAAAAAGTAAAAAGAAATCCGTGAGGCCCGTGGTTTCTGATAATGACTCTGATAATGAAAGTCCTCCGGATAATAAAGCTATATGGCTAAAAATGGAACATATGGAGAAAGTGCTCCAAAATATAATGAGACAAGGGTCACAGTACCCAGAAGTTTCCCAAAATGACCCTGAGGGGTTTGAATATACAGAATATGGCTATGTGCCAAATTGGGAATTTGAAACTCCAGACCCAGGATTAAGGGCGGAGGAAATCTCATTGGATATAATTCCAAGTGTATCAGGGCTGCAAAAGACAGACCCTGCAAGTGGTGATGTGGATTATGAGTGTACACCACGAATAAAAAAGAGGAGGCCAGATGTGCCTGATATGGCAAAAGATTTTGCTATACCTGAAGGAAGTGGTGAGGCTATGGAAGAAAACCTAGCTGCCAGTATTAATTATATGGTATCTCACCAACTTCAAGATTCTGTGATGATTGAAACAGAAGAATTATATAAAACACCGGAAAATTGCACCTCATTGAAGGTACCTACGGTTAATCCGTCTATATGGACGCCTATGACTCCAGGCATGAGAGGACAAGAAATAAGATTTCAAAGAATCCTCAAATTGATTTCAGCTGCCATTATTGCTTTTGGAAGACAAATGGAGGGGTTGGAGATGGATAAAATCCAAAAAGATACTTTGGGCTTATTATGCAATTCCTTCTATGAAATTAATTGTATGAGGATAATTGCGATTCGGCCCATATTTCATCCAAGGTTTGCAGGTCTGTGTCGATCAAGTGGTGTTCAAGCTCTTGGTTATCTATTTGGAGAGAACCTGCCTAAGCAAATAAGAGAAATGGATGAAGAGGCTAAATCTATTAGCCACATGAGACCTTTCGTCTTTGGACAAAAAAGGGATTTTTCGTCAAGAAGGGGATTTGATTTTGGAAACAGAGGCAGGAATATGATAACCATATAACCATATAACCATATAACCATATAACCATATAACAATTACAGCACGGAAACAGGCCCTCTCGGCCCTTCCAGTCCGTGCCGACCATTTGTTTTCCCCTAGTCCCATCTACCTGCACTCAGACCATACCCCTCCATTCCCTTCACGTCCATATACCTATCCACTTTACTCTTAAATGTTAAAATCGATCCTGCCTCCACCACTTCTGCTGGAAGCTCATTCCACACAGCCACCACCCTCTGAGTAAAGAAGTTCCCCCTCACGTTACCCCGAAACCTCTGTCCCTTAATTCTCATGTCATGCCCTCTTGTTTGAAACGTCCCTACCCTCAATGGGAAAAACGTATCCACGTCAACTCTGTCTATCCCTTTCATCATTTTAAAGACCTCAATCAAGTCCCCCCTTAACCTTCTGCGCTCCAAAGAATAAAGACCTAACTTGTTCAACCTTTCTCTGTAACATAGTTGCTGGAACCCTGGCAACATTCTAGTAAATCTCCTCTGTACTCTCTCTATTTTGTTGACATCCTTCCTATAACTAGGCGACCAAAATTGTACACCATACTCCAGAATTGGTCTTACCAATGCCTTGTACAATTTTAACATTACTTCCCTACTCGTATATTCAATGCTCTGATTTATAAAGGACCAGCACACCAAAGGCTTTCTTTACCACCCTATCTACATGCGATTCCACCTTCAGGGAACTATGCACAGTTATTCCTAGATCCCTCTGTTCCACAGCATTCCTCAATTCCCTACCATTTACCATGTACTTCCTATTTTGATTTGTCCTGCCAAGATGTAGCACTTCACACTTAACAGCATTAAACTCCATCTGCCATCTTTCAGCCCACTTTTCCAAATGGCCCAAATCTCTCTGTAGCCTTTGAAAATCTACTTCATTATCCACAACACCACCTATCTTAGTATCATCTGCATACTTACTTATCCAATTTTCCACCCCATCATCCAGATCATTGATGTACATGACAAACAACAGTGGACCCAACACTGATCCCTGAGGCACCCCACTGGTCACCGGCTTCCAACCTGACAAACAGCCATCCACCATTACTCTCTGACATCTCCCATTCAGCCACTGTTGAATCCATCTTGCTACTCCGCCATTAACACCCAAAGATTGAACCTTCTTAACCAACTTTCCATGGGGAACCTTGTCAAAGGCCTTACTGAAATCCATATAGACAACATCCACTGCTTTACCCTCATCAATTTCCCTAATTACCGCTTCAAAAAATTCAAGAAGGTTTGTCAAACATGACCTTCCAGGCACAAATCCATGTTGACTGTTCCTGATCAGACCCTGTTTATCCAGATGCTTATATATATTATCTCTAAGTATCCTTTCCATTAATTTGCCCACCACTGACGTCAAACGAATAGGTCTATAATTGCTAGGTTTATTCTTTAAACCCTTTTTAAACAATGGAACAACATGCGCAGTACACCAATGCTCCGGCACTATTCCCGTTTCTAATGACATTTGAAATATTTCTGTCATAGCTCCTGCTATTTCGACACTAAATTCCCTCAATGTCCCAGGGAATATCCTGTCAGGACCTGGAGACTTATCCACTTTTATATTTTTCAAAAGTGTCAGTACTTCCTCCTCTTTGAATCTCATAGTTTCCATAGCTACTCTACTTTTTCCCCTTAACTCACAGAGTTCAATATCCTTCTCCTTGGTGAATACCGAAGAAAAGAAATTGTTCAATATCTCCCCCATCTCTTTTGGCTCTGCAGATAGCTGTCCATTCTGGTTCTCTAATGGTCCAATTTTATCCCTCGTTATCCTTTTGCTATTAATATAGCTGTAGAAACCCTTTGGGTTTACTTTCACCTTTCTTGCCAAAGCAACCTCATATCTTCTTGTAGCCTTCCTAATTTCTTTCTTAAGATTCTTTTTACATTCTTTATACTCCTCTAGCACCTCATTTACTCCATGCCTCCTATAATTATTGTAGATATCTCTCTTTTTTCGAAACAAGTGTCCAATTTCCCTTGAAAAGCATGGCTCTTTCCAATTTTTACTATTTCCTTTCAACCTAACAGGGACATAAAGATTCTGTACTCTTACAATTTCCCCTTTAAATGTCCTCCATTTCTCTTCTACATTTCTCTTCTACATCCTTCCCATGAAACAAAGTGTCCCAATTCACTCCTTTAAAATCCTTACGCATTCCCTCAAAGTTAGCCTTTCTCCAATCAAAAATCTCCACCCTAGGTCCAGTTCTGACTCTCTCCATAATTATATTGAAACTAATGGTATTGTGATCTCTGGTCCCGAAGTGCTCACCAATGCATACCTCCGTCACCTGACCTTTCTCATTTCCTAACAGGAGGTCCAGCACTGCCCCTTCTCTGGTCGATACCTCTATGTACTGCTGAAAAAAACTATCCTGCACACATTTAACAAACTCCAAACCATCCAGCCCATTTACAGAATGTGTTTCCCAGTCTATTTTTGGAAAATTGAAATCTCCCACAATCACTACCTTGTGCTTACTACTAATATCTGCTATCTCCTTACATATTTGCTCTTCCAATTCTCGCTCCCCATTTGGCGGTCTATAATACACCCCTAAAAGTGTTGCTACACCGTTCCCACTTCTCAGTTCCAACCAAATAGCCTCCCTAGACGAGCCCTCTAATTTATCCTGCCAAAGCACTGCTGTATTATCTTCTCTGACAAGCAATGCAACACCTCCCCCTCTGGACCCTCCAATTCTATCACACCTGAAGCAACAAAATCCTGGAATATTTAGTTTCCAATCACAGCCCTCCTGCAACCATGTTTCACTGATTTCCACAACATCATATTTGCAGGTGTCAATCCAGGCTCTAAGTTCATCCACCTTACTTACAATGCTCCTAGCATTAAAATATACACATTTTTGAAACCCACCATCCCTTATTCTCTGTCTATTATCTTTTTCATCTTTCTCGCCTACATTTTGGATCCGAGTGCTTCCCTTCTCTGCCTCTTGCCCCACACCCTGACCCCTAGCCCCCTCTACTCGAGTCCCTCCCCCCAGCCTTTCTAGTTTAAAGTCTCCCCAGTAGCCTTTGCAAATCTCCCTGCCAGGATATTGGTCCCCCTCGGGTTCAAGTGCAACCCGTCCTTTGTGTACAGATCATGCCTTCCCCAAAAGAGGTCCCAGTGATCAAGAAACTTGAATCCCTGCCCACTGCACCAGTCCCTCAGCCACGCATTTATCCTCCACCTCATTTCATTCCTACTATCACTGTCACGCGGCACAGGCAGTAATCCTGAAATCGTTACCCTTTTGGTCCTTCTCCTTAACTTTCCCCAAACTCCCTAAATTCACCCTTCAGGACCTCGTCACTTTTTCTGCCTATGTCATTGGTACTTATGTGTACCACAACATCAGGCTCCTCTCCCTCCCTTATCAGAATCTTTTGGACACGTTTTGCCGTGTCCAAAAGATTCTGATAATCTTTTGGACACGTCAAAAAGATTATCAGAATCTTTGGATGATAAGAAAATATCATCTTATCATTGGCTGTGTTGGATGATAAGAAAATATTATCATCCGACACAGCCTAATGTTCACCCATATACGGGGAGAAGGAGACCACCACGTTCATATGGAGAGGTACAAATTTATTCTATTTTTAAAGAAACTGTGGACAAATCTCCAGTTGGAGGGAGATTACAAATGTTTTATGATGAATGGCTTGCCATCACATCTGATTGGTTTATTTTACAAACAGTTTCAGGAGCTACTATTACATTCAAAGAAGGTGTTAATTCTCCGGTACAAAATAAACCTGCTTATGGTTTTATGTTTTCTGCAATTGAAGAGGCAGAAATGAATGTGGAAATTGACAAATTGTTTAAAAAAGGTGTTATTGAAAAAACTGTTGAACATGAGCATCAATTTGTGTCAAATATATTTCCAAGAAGTAAAAAAGATGGTGGTTGCAGAATTATTCTGGACCTTACAAACTTTAATAAATTTGTTGAATATAAACATTTTAAGATGGAAACATTCAACACTGCAAGACATTTTATATCAGCAGGTTGTTATATGGCTACAATTGATTTAAAGGATGCGTACTATTCAGTACCAATACATCAGTTCTTTCGAAGGTATTTAAAATTTAATTGGCTGGGACAGCTGTGGCAATTCAAAGCTTAATGGGTTAAGTTCAGCTCCCAGGCTCTTTACAAAGCTGTTGAAACCAGCTTTAGCACAATTAAGAGCACAAAAACACATCATTATGGCTTATCTGGATGACATTTTAATCATCAATAGTAATCAGGAATCAGCTGAAAAATCAGTTTCAGCAACTAAAACTTTATTTGAGAAGTTAGGTTTCTTGATTCATCCAATTAAGTCCCTGCTGCAGCCAGCACAGTCAATTAACTATTTGGGGTTTGTGATTAATTCAGTTACTATGTTAGTAACTTTGCCAACAGATAAGATTGATGATATTTTAGTGACCTGTAGGTGTCTCATTCACAAACCTTATCCCTCCATCTGAGAAGTAGCAAAGGTTATTGGTAAATTAGTGGCAGCATTTCCTGCAGTAGAATTTGGTCCATTACATTACCAAAACCTTCAAAGGAACAAAATAAGAGCTCTAAAAAAGAGAGCAGGCCATTTCGATAGGCCTACGCAATTAACAAAAGAAGCTTTATTGGAATTACAATGGTGGATTGAAAATGTCCCACAAGCTGCTAAAAAACATTCTGATACAGCAGCCTGAAGTAATTTTACAAACAGATGCTAGTGCTCTCGGATGGGGGGCGACAGATTCATTCACCAGCTGTGGGGGCAGATGGACTGTCCAAGAGGAAATGTTTCTCCAAACATATGGTATTAACTATTTAGAATTATTGGGTGCATTTTATGGGTTGAAAGCCTATTGTTCTACAAAAAAGAATCTGCATGTACTGATGCAATTAGACAATAAAACAGCTGTTGCATATATTAATCACATGGGTGGAGTCAGATCAGTATCATGTGATCGTTTGGTCAATCAGATATGGCAATGGTGTATTAAGCACCAAATTTGGATTTCGGCAAATTGCATCCCAGGTAAAGACAATGTGGTGGCAGACAATAGATCAAGGATGTTTAAAGGCAACACAGAATGGATGTTGAACCCAGTAATTTTCAGTAAAATTGTGACTCAATATGGGTTACCAGACATTGATCTGTTTGCATCAAGACTAAATCATCAATTGCCTAAATATGTGTCTTGGGAACCAGATCCAGATGCAGTAGCAGTAGATGCTTATTCACTAAACTGGGGGAATATGTTCTTTTATGCCTTTCCGCCATTTGCTCCGGTTCAGCAATGTCTGAAGAAAATAGAACAAGATTCTGTCACAGGATTATTGGTGATTCCAAATTGGCCGACTCAACCATGGTTCCCATTGATGTTAAACATGATTAAAGAACCATATATGTCAATTCCTAGCAGCAGTGATTTATTGATAAAACCAGTAACCAAAGAAATTCATCCATTACATGCTTATATGAATTTGTTAATCTGCAGGTTTTGACCAGACCACTACAAGAGCTTGGATTGTCGGATAGAACTATGGATATTATAGTCGCATCATGGCGAGATAGCACTCAGAAACAATATATGACACAAATAAAGAAATGGGAAATATTTTGTAGACAGTCAAATATATCCTATCATACTGTGAAGATTGCAAACATATTGGAGTTCCTTGCCGAGTTGCATTTTGAACAACACTTAAGTTATAGTGCCATTAATAGTGCACGTAGTGCCTTATCATCTTATTTAGGACAAATCTCTGACCAGAAATCAATTGGATCACATCCATTAATATCCAGATTTATGAAAGGAATCTTTAACAAAAATCCACCCAAACCAAGATATACAGAAATTTGGGATGTTAGCATTGTACTTACTTTACTTAGGCAATGGACTCCAATCGAAGTTTTGTCATTGGAAAAGTTAACATTTAAATTAGTAATGTTAATGGCATTGGTTTCAGCTCAAAGGGTGCAAACATTACAAATGTTACGTTTAGACTGTATGCATGTGACTGCAGATAACATTGTGTTCTATGTTTACGATCTGATCAAACATAGCAGATCAGGGAGAACTAGAGCAAAGGTAATGTTTCAAGCTTACCCCATTGATCCAACGTTGTGTGTAGTTAAACATTTGAATCATTATATAAAAGTTACCAAAACTCTTCGTGGTGATGAAAAAACATTAATGATTACGCATAAGAAACCACACACAAAAGCTTCAGTGCAAACAATCTCAAGGTGGTTAAAACAGGTGTTACTTTTAGCAGGAGTAGACATTGATGTGTTCAAATCTCACTCCACCAGGGCAGCAGCTACATCTGCGGCGAAGTTACAGGACGTACCACTCGAACATATTTTAGAAACCGCAGGGTGGTGTAAAGAAGAAACTTTTTCAAAGTTCTACAATAAACCTGTTCACACAATGACAGGCTTTGGACACGCGGTGTTGGGTTCACTATAATAGAAACATAGAAACATAGAAATTAGGTGCAGGAGTAGGCCATTCAGCCCTTCGAGCTTGCACCGCCATTCAATATGATCATGGCTGATCATCCAACTCAGTATCCCGTACCTGCCTTCTCTCCATACCCTCTGATCCCCTTAGCCACAAGGGCCACATCCAACTCACTCTTGCTATAATCACTTGCTTTGTTTCACTATTGATTGATATTATCAATTATGTTATCACTTATATCTTTTATCACTTTGTAATGGTTCCCTCAGATGTAAAAAGAGGGTTATTATATGTTCTTTTATCATTAAAAGATTTATGGAAAGAACTAAAACTAGTCTGGTAAAAGGTTTTTACTCATGCATGTGTTGACCTAGCCGGACTGTCGTATGGAAGAATTCTACGACATGGAAAACACAGAAGCTTCCAAATCTTCACGTAGTCACTCACGTGACTCCGAAGTAAAATAGTAAGATTAAATGAGAACTTACCAGTTCGAAGTTTGATCGTTATTTTATGAGGAGTAACGATGAGGGATTACGTGCCCTCCACTCCACACCCTCATAAAATAAATGATCATCTGGTAGTTCTAAATCTATGATGAGCCTTACTATCTTACTCCGGCTATTGTGTTCTGTGTTTTTCATGCCGCTGCTTTGAAGTATGCCGTTCTAGCGCCAGGCGGGGCTTCTTCACGTAATCACTCATCGTTACTCCTCATAAAATAAAGATCAAACTTCGAACTGGTAAGTTCTCGTTTAATCTTACTATTCTGTTCCCTTGATTAGAAAAGGGGTGGCATGGTGACACAGATGTAGAGTTGCTGCCTTACAGCACCAGTCCCGGGTTCGATCCTGATTACAGGTGCTCTCTGTACAGAGTTTGTATGTTCTCCCCGTGACCTGCGTGGGTTTTCTCCGGATGCTGCGGTTTCCTCTCACACTCCAAAGATATACAAACTTGTTGGTTGATTGACTTAGGTAACTTTGTAAATTGTCTCTATTGTATGTGGGATACTGTTAGTGTGAGAGGATTGCTGGTCGGCGCAGACTCACTGGGATGAAGGGCCTGTATCTCTAAACTAAACTAAACTAAACTAAACTAAACTAAACTAAACTAAACTAAACTAAACTAAACTAAACTTAACTAAACCAAAAGGTGACATGAAATGCAAAAGAAGAAGAAAATAAATGAACATGGACTGCAGTGAAATCTATGATTTGATGAATGAACATTTTTGCTTAGACCAACAGAATCCTATAGTGTAATAAATAAACATATTGAATTGAATTGAATTGAATGAATTGAATTTATTTATTTGTCATTCAGACTTTTCGGTCTGAACGAAATTTCGTTCCCCTGCAGTCATACATATAATAAAAAAATGACAGAAACGCACAATAAACACAAATTTAACATCCACCACAGTGAGTTCACCAAACACCTCCTCACTGTGATGGAGACAAAGTCTCAAAGTCTCTGTCTCTTCCCTCTTTGTTCTCCCTCTGCGCCGAGGCGATCCAGGCTTCAGATGTTGTGACCGCACCGGATGATGGGGGTAAGTAAGTCAGTCCCGCGGTTCAACCGAGCTCCGCGAACGGGCCGGTTCAAACTCCGCGGCCCGGGGTGGTCGAAGCTGCCGCCCTCCAGACCAGTGGACGAAGCTGTTGTTGCGGGAGCTCGGAAAAACAGGTAACCAACCTGGGACCTGCGAGCTCCCGATGATGTCGTCCACTGGGCCCGCGGCCGAGTCCACCGGGCCCCCGGTCGAGGTCACGGTCGGGCCGCTGCCACTGTGCTGCCACTGCTCCGGGGCCGAGTCGGGTCGCCACTGCTGCCGCTGCCCCCGTCACAGCTCTGGGGCCAAGTCAGGTCACCGCTGCTGCTGCTGCTGCTGCCCCCGTCACAGCTCTGGGGCCGAGTCGGGTCACCGCTGCTGCTGCCGCTGGAACAGCTCTGGGGCCAAGTCAGGTCACCGCTGCTGCTGCTGCTGCTGCCCCCGTCACAGCTCTGGGGCCGAGTCAGGTCACCGCTGCTGCTGCTGCTGCTGCCCCCGTCACAGCTCTGGGGCCAAGTCAGGTCACCGCTGCTGCTGCTGCTGCTGCCCCCGTCACAGCTCTGGGGCCAAGTCAGGTCACCGCTGCTGCTGCCGCTGGAACAGCTCTGGGGCCGAGTCAGGTCACCGCTGCTGCTGCTGCTGCTGCTGCTGCCCCCGTCACAGCTCCGGGGCCAAGTCAGGTCACCGCTGCTGCTGCTGCTGCTGCCCTCGTCACAGCTCTGGGGCCGAGTCGGGTCGCCACCGCTGCTGCCGCTGGAACAGCTCTGGGTCCGAGTCGGGTCGCCTCGAGGCTGCCAGCTCTGCCTTTAGGCCTCGGCGCAGACGGAGACGAAGACGGGGAATACGACAAAAAAAGTCGCACCCCCCCCCCCCGATGGAAGAGACCAAAGAAATGTTTCTCCCCCCCACCCACATACACACACAATCTAATAAAACAAAATAACTAAAAACAGGACAAAGGAACACAAAAAAAAGAAAATAACAGACGGACTGCAGGCGGGCCGCAGCTGTTAAGCCAGCGCCGCCATCTTGGATCAAAAACGTATTCAGAGAACGTAAAGCACAGAACAGTGCAACACAGGAACGGGCTCTTCATCCCACAATGTTTGTGTCGAACATCATAAGATCTGACGTCTGAAGAAGGGTTTTGGCCCGAAACGTTGCCTATCTCCTTTGCTCCATAGATGCTGCTGCACCCGCTGAGTGTCTCCAGCATTTTGTGTACCCATAAAATCTGGTGAGAGGAGCAGAATTGGGCCATTCAGCCCATCAAGCCAACTCTGCCATTCAATCATGGCTGATCTCCATCTCCTAACCCCATTCTCCTTCCTTCTCCCTATAACCTCTAACACCTCTAAACATGATGTGAAGTTAAACTGATCTCATTTGCCTGTACCTGATCCATATCCCTCCATTCCCTGCATGTGCCTATCTAATACCCTCTTAAGCACCATTATTGCACCTGGCTCCACCACCACCCCTGGTAATGCGTTACAGGTCTCTACTACTCTCTCTTTGTAAATAATCTGCCCTGCACATCTCTATTAAACTTCCCCCCTTTCACCTTATAGCTATGCCTTCTAGTGTTGGACTTTTCCACCCTGGGGAAAAAGCTCCTGGAGTAAACCCACGCAGGTCCCAGGGAGAATGTACAAACTCCATACGGACAGCACCCGCAGTCAGGATCAAACCCGGGTCTCTGGCGCTGTAAGGCAGCAACTCTACCGCTGCGCCACCGTGCCGCACTGCCATTATGCTAGAAAAAAATGTGTGGGAGCTGCCAGGAAGACAGGCAATTTTTATTTATATCTTATGCAAAACAAGATGTCAAAGCAAATTCCTGGCAAAGATATCAAATAAACAAGCCTTCGCCAACTTCCAATTTGTCCCAAGATTGAGCCTCAAATCCAATTTCTTTTGTGCTTCACAGGAATGTTTGCCAAATACAATTTGCATTCCACTTTCAAGCATAATTAGAATGTGATGTTTACATGTTTACTTTCTTGCAGAAAATGGTGGTGATGCCTTAAAGTGAGGTTCTCTTTAACTGCATTTAAATAAACCTTGGATCGACACAGAACGCTGGAGTAACTCAACGGGTCAGGCAACATCTCTGGAGAAAAGGAATAGGTGACGTTTTGGGTCAAGACCCTTCTTTGGAATGAGAGTCAGGGGAGGGAGAAACTAGAGGTTTGAAAAGGTTCGGAACAAATCAGAGCCGGCACCGATGACCAAGCAAAGGTGGAGTCCACAATGGTCCATTGTTGGCTGTGGAAGAGGTGAAAACGACAGGATATGTGGATACAAGCAGTGGAACTGGCAGGACAACTGGGGTGGGGGAAGGGGGGAGAGAGAGGGAATGCAAGGGTTACTTGCAATTAGAGAAATCTATATTCATGCCGTTGAGTTGTAAACTGCCCAAGTAAATTCTGAGGCGCTGTTCTTCCAGTTTGCATGCAGCCTCACTCTGACAGTGGAAGTGGCCCAGGACAGAAAGGTTAGTTTGTGAATGAGAAGGGGAGTTAAAATATTTGGGAACCGGGTGATCACACATGACAAGGCGGTCTGAGTGTAAGTATGCAGCGAAGCGAGCACCCTGTCTGCGCTTGGTCTCGCTGATATATATGCCTTATGGCGCCAGAGAGCTGGGATACGTGAGGAAATCGGAGTACCCAGAAAATATCCACGCAGTCACAGGGAGAACATACAAAACTCTGTAGGGACAGCACCCATAGTCAGGATCGAACCCAGGACTCTTGCGCTGCACGACAGCAACTCTACCACTGTGCCATTGTGCCACCTAGCTTGAATGGGGCATACTGGTTGGCATGAATTAATTGGGTCGAAGGCCCCGTTTCCATGTTGTATGTCTCTGTATCCCTATACTGAGGAATATCAAGAATTAGCCAGGTTTACTGTTTGTGGATGTAATCCTCTGTGGGATAGATGGTTATCAAATAGACCAAGCTGTCAAGACTTGCTGCCATCTTGTAACTTTGGAGGCACAACCAAAATATGTGCCAGGGTCCCAGAGACCGATTAACCTCTGGTGTGTTAAAGATTTAAGTCAATTAGGATCTAAATCAGATTCAAAATTTGCTGAAATGTGCAATATGGATATTGCAATATGCAATGGAAAATTCCACCAAGGACCAGATTTGGACAGCTGGAGGCAGCCCGAGGTTGGCAGCTTACAGCTTACCAACAGCTTACAGTTCCATCGGAGATAGCCATCACCAACTTGAAGCCTGATCTTGTGCTCTGGTCGAACTCTCTGCGCATGGTGTATTTTGTGGAGCTCACAGTCCCTTGGGAGGATGCTGTGCAGGAAGCCTTTGAAAGAAAGAAACTGCGATATACAGAGTTTGCAGCAGAGGCAGAACAGCGGGGCTGGAGAGCTAAGATCTGCCCGGTAGAAGTTGGATGTCGAGAATTCGTGGCAACATCTACTGATGAAGGACCTGGGGATCAGCGGACAAGCCCTACGCCAGGACATCAAAGAAACATCACGGGTGGCGGAACGGAGTAGCCAGTGGCTCTGGCTGAAGAGGAAAGACCCCATTTGGTCTCCCAAATAACCGACTAGACAGATGCAGAGGGGGGTGGTTCTGGGACGCCAGAATGCACCACTGAGCCTACTGGAGACGTCGAGGGTTCAATCAGCGAAATGTCGATGAAAGTAGGTGCCCACTTGATAACCCCAATGACCTGTCTGCCTAGCCTTTCTCAACATTGGAGGAGCATAGGTGAGTGCAGAAGGCTCCCATCACTATCGGGAGTAAATTGAAATTTGGCAATTTGGACTTTTAACATCTAGTCCTATGTATTTGTAAACATTTACCCTGGAATTATCCAGTGATTGCCGTGAATAGAATAGCTGACAACAAGAGAAAGACCTTGTGAATGCTGGAAAGGCAGCTGACAGGAGGAACTAGACCCCAGCTGGGGCAGGCATGGGCTAGCTACCCATGTCAGCAGGATCCAATACTATTCAGTATTTTGGAGACACCCACATATTGGCTACGAAAATAATTAAAGAAAGAATACCCCTAGAGTCTGCGAGAGCAGGGGCGGAAGATGACTCATTGATGGCTAACATGGCAATAGACCTAGGAACGGAAATGACCATGAGCAATACATGCACTCAACAAGAACCATGCGCACAATCATCATCCGAGAAGAGGCTTCAGGTCTGCTCCTGCAGCTGGATGAAAATATCTTCAAAGGGCTTGAAAATACATCAAGGAATGAAAGGGTGCTTGAGAGAGGGAAAACAAGGACCTTGCATTGATAAGTACTTCCTGAGAAGTCAATCAAGTAAGTCGAATGAAGTCCAGTGACTGGAGTCTCACCAAAGTTTGCAGGGCATCAGCCCCCCTGATGAAGGAAACTCAAGCACAGTTATGCTGGCAGAGGAAGATATGGAGCCCACCAGCCAAGAAAACAAGCAATGGAGAAAGATATCAGTGGAAGAAAACCTCGCGTCAAATGGCCTGGAGCCACGGAGAAGAAAGAATGGGAGACCATAAATGCAGACCTGACCCGTATCTTATAGGGTGTAAGGGGTACTGTTGAAAGAAAGCTTGATAAGATGGGGGACATCATATATGGCTATGGAGCAGAACAATATGGAATAAGGAAAAAAAGGAAAAGGCACCCGCTTTGGAAAAAAATAAGTCCAGACGGCAAAAGGAGATGGAATGTCTAATCCGGGAGAGAAGGCAGCTCAAGAAGCAGTGGAGGAAGGCATCTGATAGTGAGAAGGAGGACATCAACATTCTCCAGGGAAACATCAAAAACCGTTCAGCAACCCTGAGATGAGCAGAGTACCTGCAGAAATCACGAAAAAGGAAAGAACAAACGAGATCATGCTTCTTCAAGGACCCCTATAAGTTCGTAAAATCACTTTCCATCAAAGAAAAGGGAGGAGACCTGAAAACATCAAGGCAGGAGCTGGACGAACATCTGGAAAGAATGCATGCGGATGACAAGAGACACCAGAAGACAGCCATTCCATCGGACATTCCACCAATTGAACAACCAGAGCACAAGATGGACATTAGTCCTCCAATGTGGAGGGAGGTGGAACAGACAGTAAAGCGGGCAAGAGCATCTTCAGCCCCAGGGCCAATCGACTCCACAAGGGTGCTCCTGATGTTCTTCGCTTCCTGTGGAGGTTAATGAGAGTGGCTTGGGAGAAGAGAGTCCTACCCAAAGCAGGGCGCAGTGCATGAGGAATCCTGATTCTGAAAGAGAAGGAATCCACAGATATCAGCCAATTCCGCCCTATCAGACTCCTCAATGTAGAGGCTAAGATTTTCTTCAGCATCATAGCTCAGAGGATGACCAGCTATTTCAACTTTGTTGATACAACAGTCCAAAGAGCAGGCATCCCAGGGTTCTCGGGATGTTTTGAACATACCAGCATGATCTGGCACCAAATCCAGACTACAAGAAAAGAAAAGAGAGATCTGCATGCCGTTTTTCTTGACCTTGCCAACGCGTTCGGAACTGTCCCTCACAGTTTCCTCTGGGCATCCTTTGACTTCTTCAGGATACCAGAGACTATCGCAAGCCTTGTCAAGGCTTATTTTCAAGATCTGCAACTCTGTTTCACCACGCCTGACTTCACAACCACATGGCACTGCATGGAGATTGGCATTATGGCGGGTTGTACCATTGATTTTTACAATGGCTATGGAAGTCATTATAAGGGCCTCCAAGTGGGTAGTGGGTGGCGAGCGGCTGAAGTCTGGAGTCCATCTACCACCCATCAGGGCCTACATGGATGACATGACAACAACAGCATCTTGCACCAGGTGCCTTTTAGGGAAGCTTCAAGAGAACATCACTGGGGTCAGAATGAAATTCAAGCCATCCAAATCAAGAAGCATTTCTATAATGAAAGGCAAACTGACAGATCAAAGATTCTTCATTGATTAAGAACCTATTCCAACTGTGTCAGATAAGCCAATCAAAAGTCTGGGAAGATGGTATAACTCTAAACTGAAGGACACTGATCAGGCTAATGAGTTTACGCAAAAGGTCTGGCGAACATTGACCGATCCATGCTGCCTGGAAAGCTGAAAATCTGGTGCCTGCAGTTTGGGTTACTACCTCACCTTATGTGGCCAATAACCATGTATGATATCACCCTCACAAGAGTAGAGAGGATAGAAAGAATAATCAGCTCTTTCGTGAGAAAGTGGTTAGGTGTTCCTCTGTGCCTGCGCAGCGTAGGCCTGTACGGTTAGGGGGTACTCCAGCTGCCTCTCTCTAGGCTCACAGAGGAGTTCAAGTGTACTAAAGTTAGACTAGAGATGACCCTGGCAGAATCAAGGGACACTGTCATCCGAGCTGCTGCTCTAACCCTGGTAACAGGAAAGAAGCGGACGGCTAAGAATGTGACACAGCAGGCAAAATCTGCTCTCCACCAAGGCGACATAGTAGGGCAAATCCAACACAGAAGAAGTGGCTTGGGACTTGGTGGAAAGCGACCTTGCTGGAACAAGGCATCATCACTGGAGCGCCGGACGTCGGTCGCGGCCGAAGTCCGCCAACAGGAGGAGTTGATTTGGTGTGTCAAGGCTGTGTCGCAAGCTAAATGGGGCCAGTGGATGAGATGGGAGAGTGTGTGTGAGATATAAAAAATCACAAACGCTTTAGAGACAAAGTCAGGCAAAGAAGTGTTTATTAAGATAATATTCTGCAGAATAGGTGCCTCTCCTTTTCTGTCCCCTAGAGGCACACCAAAGTCAGGAAAGTAAGCCCCTTTATACACACAATTCTGTTGGCCTTTCCTCCCCTCTAGTTCTTCCCAATCAGAGCACTGAGGTGCACAGTCTATAGGTACGTCCCCCAGTACCTCCCACATCATATATCCCATGTTCATACATGTGCATGGTAATGAGCAGTTTCTCAACCAGGGGCATGTAAGAAATATTCATTTATTTCATTAAGCATGCTCTGTTGCAATTGACCTGGCCTAGTTTCTTGTTATTTTAATTGAAAAGCTAGTACCTGGTGAGTTTGTTACTTTTTATCTCAAATTTCTCTCTGTTCTATATATCGTTACTTTCTATTCTACTAACAGTCTTGATGTCTACTGACACCTTTCTTTCTAAGCTATATTTTTCTATTCCTAGTTTAAATCAACCGTCCGTTAACCCCTTTTCTCACAGTGTGGAAAAGAGGAAGATCAGCTGGAAGGACATGTGGGAGATGGAGGCAAGCAGGATACGTTTCCTCATTTGGGCAACCTATGATGTCCTTCCTAGCCCAAAGAATCTCAACCAATGGCTGGGCGAAGATCCATCATGCCCCCTGTGTTCAACACCAGCCACACTTAGGCACATCCTCACTGGGTGTAAAGTAAGCCTCTCCCAAGGACGGTACACCTGGAGACATAATCAAGTGCTCAAATGCCTGGCAGCGACTCTGGAATGCAGGGGAACAGCCAACAATGCCCTGCCGCCCAGAACAACCAACCCAGTTAAGACAATTGCCTTTGTTCGGGGGGGGGGGGGGGGGGGGGGGGGGAAACAAAGGCAATGGAAAATTCCACCAAGAACAGGTTTGGACAGCTGGAGGCAGCTTGGGATTGGCAGATGCTGGTGGATGTGGACCAACGGCTTACAGTTCCATCAGAGATAGCCATCACCAACTTGAGGCCTGATCTTGCGCTCTGGTCAAACTCTCAGTGCATGGTGTATTTTGTGGAGCTCACAGTCCCTTGGGAGGATGCTGTGCAGGAAGCCTTCGAAAGAAAGAAACTGCGATACACAGAGCTTGCAGCAGAGGCAGAACAGCGAGGCTGGAGAGCTAAGATCTGCCCGGTAGAAGTTGGATGTCGAGAATTCGTGGCAACATCTACCTTAATACTGATGAAGGACCTGTGGATCAGCGGACAAGCCCTACGCCAGGACATCAAAGAAACATCACGGGTGGCAGAGCGGAGTAGCCAGTGGCTCTGGCTGAAGAGGAAAGACCCCATTTGGTCTCCCAAATAACCGACTAGACAGATGCAGAGGGGGGTGGTTCTGGGACCACAGAATGTACCACTGAGCCTACTGGAGACATCGAGGGTTCAATCAGCGAAACGTCGATGAAAGTAGGTGCCCACTTGATAACCCCAACGACGTGTCTGCCTAGCCTTTCTCAACATCGGGGGAGCACAGGTGAGTGCAGAAGGCTCCCATCACCATCTGGGAGTAAATTGAAATTTGGCACTTTGGACTTTTAACATCTAGTCCTGTGTATTTGCAAACATGGTGCAAGTTCATAATATTAAATGGAAGAAACAAAGAAGATAATCTTTGTAATATGTGCATACATATTGGGTTCTTAATCTCAAATGGGGTGCAGAGATTTATAGACTTAAATGTGAGACTATTGGTCTTTAGCCTTTAGTGATAATGTGCAGAAACAGGCCCTTCAGCACACTGAGCACCCATGGAATGCAGATCAATGTGTCAAGGGTTATGGGGAAAAGGCAGGACAATGGGGTTGAGTGGGAAAGTTAGATCAGCCATGAGTGAATGGCGGAGTAGAGTCAATGGGCCAAATGGCATTCTTCTTTTATCATGTATCTGTACACTGTGGATAACTCAATTCTAATCATGTATTGTCTTTCCGCTGACTGGTTAGCACGCAACAAAAGCTTTTTGCTGTACCTTGATACATGTGACAATAAACTAAATTCACTCATTCATGCTGGTCCGATGACATGAACATATGAAAAGACCCATCAGTGCCCAGGGTTTGTGCCGAACATGATGCCAAGTTAAACTGATCTCATCTGCCTGTGCATGATCCATATCCCTCTATTCCCTGTACTTCCATGTGCCTAACTAACAGCCACTGAAGCACCAATATCGTTCCTGCCTCCATCCCCACTCCTGGCAGTGCATTCCAGGTCCCCAGCAATCTGTTTAAATAAACCTTGCCTCATGCATCTCCATTAAA
Source organism: Okamejei kenojei (assembly GCA_035221665.1). NCBI lineage: Eukaryota > Metazoa > Chordata > Chondrichthyes > Rajiformes > Rajidae > Okamejei > Okamejei kenojei. Next base: position 49,517,737 of record CM069141.1, read on the forward strand.
CTTTCACCCTCTCGCCTTCTAGTGTTGGATATTTTCAACTTGGGGAAATGGTTCTTACTGTCATAATTATGTATACCTCTATCAAGTCTCCCGCTTGACCTCTGATGTTCCAGAGAAATCCAACCCAAGTTAATCCAACCTCTCCTTGCAGCTGAAAACCTTTAATCCAGACAGCATTCTGGTAAATCTGGTAATACAGGCAACATTTCCTTGAAAGGCATCTCCATGCCCATTAAGGGAACTGCAGAATATGAATTTGGTGCTGGATAATTGAATAGACAACAGGTGCAGGAGTAGCCCATTTGGCCCTCCGAGCCAGCACCACCATTCAATGTGATCATTGTGTCATCTGCAAATATGCTAGTTACTTTTAATCCCCTCATCTAAATCATTAATGTATATTGTAAATAGCTGCAGTCCCATCACCGAGCCTTGCAGTACTCCACTAGTCACTGCCTGCCATTCTGAAAGTGACCCATCAAACCCTACCCTTTCTTTCCTGACTGCCAACCACTTCTCTATCCATGTCAGTACCCTGCCTCCAATACCATGTGCTCTAATTTTGTCCACTAATCTCCTATGTGGGACGTTATCAAATGCTTTATGAAAGTCTAGGTACACTACATCCACTGGCTCGCCCTTGTCCATTTCCCTAGTTACATCCTCAAAAACTTCCGGAAGATTAGTCAAGCATGATTTCCCCTTCGTAAATCCATGCTGACTTGGTCCGATCCTCTTACTGCTATACAAATGTGTCGCTATTTCATCTTTTATAATTGACTCCAGCATCTTCCCCACCACCGATGTCAGGCTAACTGATCTATAATTCCCTGTTTTCTCTCTCCTGCCTTTCTTCAAACGTGGGATAACATTAGCTACCCTCCAATCCACACAAACTGATCCTGTGGTAAAGTTTAATTCTGATGTTTAATTTAGTCTTAGTTTAGAGATACCGCACGGAAACGGGCCCTTTGTTCCACCGGGTCTACACACACTAGGGACAATTTTGCTCATACACCAAGCCAATTTACCTACATACCTGTATGTCTTTGAAGTGTGGGAAAAAAAACAAAGATCTTGGAGAAAACCCACATGGGTCACGGGGAAAATGTACAAACCGTACAGACAGCGCCCGTAGTCAGGATCGAACACGGGTCTCTGGCACTGCAAGAACTGTAAAGCAGCAACACTACCATTGCGCCACCGTGGTGTTGAATCGCAGGTCAGGTGTGAAGACTAGATAGCCTACTCCTGCTCCTAACATTCAGAACCTTGTTCTATTCAGAACCTGTTTCCCAGAATGGAAATTTCAAAGACAAGAGATGACAGGTTTAAGGAGAGAGAAACTAATTTTAGAATGTGCAGGGCAAGTTTAGTTTAGCTTAGTTTAGAGACATCGTGTGGAGACAGGCCTTTCTTCTTGGTTCTTGGTTCTTGTTTCTTGGTTCTTTGTTCTTGGTCCTCCAAAAATATTCCAAATGTAATTTAAACTGGAGGTGGCAGAGGGTGGCCACTGCAAAAAGGGGTTCTTAAAAAAGGAAGTAGAGCTATCTCAAAGCCCTACCAATTTAGTTGTGGGCTGGGTAACTATGAAAGGTTGAAGACTATTCCATGCTTTAATTGTGCGGGGAGAATTAATTGCTCCCACAGTCTTGGTATCGAAATTGCTCCCAGATCCACACCAGATCATGGCCTCATTCTTCAGGGGGATCTAATGCCACAGGGTCTTCATACCCCGCCCACCCCCAATCTGTGCAGGCCAATGGTCACTCACACACTCCCTTGTCCAGTTCAATGTTATCCCCCCTCCAGTTTCACATCCTGTACACCAGGGGTAATTTACAGACCTCCCGGTGGCTCAGCCAAATAAGCTACAAACCTGCACCTCTTCAGAGTGTGGGTGGAAACCGGAGCACCCGAGAAAAAGAAAACGTACAAACTCCATACAGACAGCAACTGTAGTATGGATCGAAACCAGGTTTAATGCTGTCGTGCAGCACTCTTTACTGGGAGTGGCACAGTGGCACTCTACCACTCCTGACTAAGGGTGCTGTCTGTATGGAGTATGGATGTTTCCCCTGTGGGGTCTCTCCGGGTGCTCAGGTTTCTTTCCACTCTCCAAAGACGTGTAGGTTTGTAAGTTAATTGGCCTCAGTAAAATTGTTTATTCCCTAGTGTGTGTCAGATAGTATTAATGTACGAGGTGACTGCTGGTTGGTGCGGACTCAGTGGGCCGAATGGGCTGTTTCCACACTAACTCTAAAGTCTAAAGTCTGCCACTGTGCTGCCCTGGTGTTTACACAGAGGGTGGTTGCTGCCAGGGGTGGTGAGGGAGGCAGATACGATAGTAGTGAGGCTTTTAGATAGGTACATGGAAATGCAGGAAATGGAGGGGTATGGATCACATGCAGGCAGAGGAGATTAGTTTAACTTGGCATCATGACTGGCATGGACAATGTGGGCTGAATGGCCTTTTACTCTGCTGTACTGATCTTTTCTAATTTGAATTTTTTTTTTCCTTAAAGTATTGGGAGTCATGGAGCAACAAACGTTCACCAACCACCCAACCTTTATCCACCTATTATTTGTCAACCATTATTATTATCCTACCCCAACCACTGCAATCAGTGTGAAGTAGGGTCCTGACCCAGAATGTTGCCTATCTATTCCTCTCCACAACATGATTCTTGATCCACTGAGTTACTCCAGCACTTTTTATTTTATGGAAGTTTCCAGCATCTGCAGTTTCTTGATCCACTAGATCACCATAATATTGAGAAACAAAGAACTGCAGATGATGGTTTACCATGGAAAAATACAAAATGCTGGAGTAACTCGGAGGGTCAAACAGCATCTCTGGAGATCATGAATAGGTGACTTTTAGGGTTGGTTCTTCTGACTTATTTGGCCCGTTTCCCTACAATCAGTCTAAAGAAGGATCTTGACCTGATGACATTTCGGATTGGGATCCTTCTTCAATGAGTCTGCATATCAAACCCACTCACCTGTATCCATATATCACTCGCCTGCCCCCAACTTTCTTCTACCTCCCCCCCCCCCCCCCCCCCCCGCAATCAATCTGACGAAGGGTCTTGACCCGAAAGGTCACCTATCCTTATTCGCCAGACATGCTGCCTGACCCACTGAGTTACTCCAACACTTGGTGCCTTTTCTTTGTAAACCAAAATCTGCAGTTACCAAAAGGACACAAAGTGCTGGAGTAACTCAGCAGTCAAAGTGCTGGAGTAACTCAGCTGGAGTAACTCGATCAGTCTTCTTCAGACTGATTGCAGGAGGGTGGGGTAGAAGAAAGCAAGGAGAGGTGGGGACAGGACAAAGCCTGTCGATCGATAGATGGATATAGGTGAGGGGGGGAGAGGTTCATTAGGCAGACGAATTGAAGAAGGGTCCCGAGCCGAAACATCATCTATCAATGTTCTTCAGAGATGCTGCTTGAGCTACTGAGTTACTCCAACGTTGTATCTTTCTACCATAATATTGCTGTTGGAAATGAAAGTCATTTGATAGTTTCCAGCTACATTCTTGACACCAGATTTGAGTCTAAACCTACCTTCTAATTAACTCCCTCCTAGTGGATCTATAGAAAAGGCATGTATTTCTCACAGCGTAAGGTGCACTGAGTCTCTTTCCATTTTAGGAGAGCATACCAATAACACCAAGAACTGGAGGGTAAAAGGGTAGATACTTCAAACAATCTCCTGCAGCTTGAGTCTGTTAAAAGCATTCAAATTGCCTCAGAAAATTGTTTGCTGTATTATATACCTGGACATGCAGCCTTTTGAAAAGGGGTGTGTAATTGCCGTGTTCAGCATCAGAGAGCACGACAACACACTTAGTAAATGGGACAGATTAAAATTCATCAGATTCGGTCCTTAATGAGACCTATTATGTACACCAATAGATTTGATATTTTCTAAAGAACATCATCAAAAATCATTATTTTTTTTACTCTCAGCCCAGGATCATCTACAAGTGCGACTGACCATCAAAAGGAGCTAGCTCTTGATCAAACGATCCTTTGAATAACTGCATACCTTCTTGTTATTTTTTTCTGGTGAGTTTTCCGCCTGAGAGCTTGCCTGAGTCTGCTGAAATTAGTACAAAGACTGACAGGCTCACGAGCACCATTGTCTCATTCAATCAATAACAGCCAGGATAATGACAAAACAAAAGTACACAGAGATGCAGCAAATTTTCATTCTGTAACAAATGCTTCAGCGACTATCATATAAAACATCTCTATTAATTTAATGAAGCTTTGGGAGGCGAAACAGGGAATAAAAAGGTCTTGAGATCTTAGACCCAGTCCAGACTCTGCATCAGGGATCCCAGTCACCAACTAGCAAGCAACACAGTGGCGCAGTGGGCAGAGTTGCTGCCTTACATCGCCAGAGCCCTGGGTTCGATCCTGACCTCCAGTGTGTGTGTGTAGTTTGTACGGTCTCCCTGTTCCCACATGGGTTTTCTCCGGGTGCTCCAGTTTCCTCCATGTGGTCACAGGGAGAATGTACAAACTCCATACAGGCAGTGCCCATAGTCAGATATCAACTATGAACTTTTAGGAATTACCTTGGTTGCATTGAGGACTTTAGGATAATTAGCACAGGTTTTGTGGCTTTTGAATTATTTATTTTTTCTTTATTATATATTTTCTATGGGAATTGCATTTACAGGTTTGTTTTGCTGCTGTAAGTGAGAATTTCAATGTGTCATTGCCCGTACATATAGAGTCACAGTCATAAAGTGTGGAAACAGACTCTTCGGCCCAACTTGCCCATGGCCACCAACATGCCCCATCTACTTTAGTCCAACCTACCTATTTTGGCCCATATCCATCAAAACCAACCCTGTACGCGTACCTATCTAAATGCATCTTAAATATTGCTACCTCCTCCGGCAACTCGTTCCATACAGCCACCACCCTTTGTGTGAAAAATATGAAAAATATCACAATTAAATACTCTTGACTCTTGGCTCTCTCTTCACTCATTAGGGAGGAACGGGCAGAATGGGTCATAAATAGTTTACAGATGAAGAGAGGTGACAGTAAGTTCATTAGTGCGGACAGACCTATTGGCATGTTTAAATGACACAATGAGGAACACAATTTTTAGCATTCGATTGACATCTTGGAATGCCCATGACACACAACCGAAGGATCAATTCATCTGATAAATCTCTCTGGAGCAATCAGTGGCTTTATTTGAGACAGGTAAATCAGTATTTCTTTTCATTATGGATATTAATGAACAGCAGCCACCTAAAAGATGAATGAGTACAAAAATTCCCTCACGGATATTGAAAGATCAATTGGCCTACCTAAACAATCGGTCGTGTGTAAATGTCAGAGCATGCGTTACAAGCTATCATAAATAAATAATGGAGGATGTGAAGTTTGAACACAACTCTTAAGTTTGTGTGTATTATCTTTGGCAAGATGAAAGCAATCTTGCATAAAGTCTTTCCTTGAGAGTTTAGTTTAGAGAAACAATGCGGAAACAGGCCCTTCGGCCCACCAAATCCGTGCAGGCCAGCGATCACCCCATACAGTAGCACTATCTTTCACACTGGAGACAATTTACAATTTTACCGAAGCAAATTAACCTACAAACCTTGTACGTCTTTGGAGTGTGGGGGGAAACCAGAGCACCTAGAGCAAACCTACACGGAAACAAGGACAATGTGCAAACTTCATACAGATAGCGCCCATAGTCACGTTCAAACCCGGGTCTCTGGTGCTGCAAGGTAGCAACTTTACCAGCAGTCCAATTCACTTCATTTCCTTTTTTTAAAAACATTTTCATCATTTGTTTTGTATTTTCATGGTGTTTTTTAATGGAATGTAATTTTTTTCCAGTTGTTTAATTTTATTTGAACAGTTGTTAAGGCATTCTATTAACAGATATTTAAAAACAGTTGAAAAGCCTCCTCTCAGCAGCGACTGCAGTAACTTAAGAAGTCTAGGAAGGAACTGCAGATGCAGGTTTGCACCGAAGATAGACACAAAATACTGGAGTAATTCAGTGGGTCAGGCGGCATCTCTGGAGAAAAAGAATGGGTGACATTTCGGGTCAGGACCCTTCTTCTGACTGAAAGTAGAGGTGGTGAGGGACTGGAGGTAGGTAAAATCCAGAACCAATCAGGGCCGATAACAGATGACCAAGGAAGGGTGGAGCCCATAATGGCCCATTGTTGGCTGGAGAAGAGGTGCTAACAAAGGGATACAGGGATGCGAACAGTGGAACTGATAGGACGACTGGGTGCGAAAGGGAGAGAGGGAGGGAATGCAAGGGTTACTTGAAATTAGAGAAATCAACTTTCATACTGCTGGGTTGTAAGCAGTAATTCAAGAGCTGTGTTCAAACTTCACATCCTCCATTATTTATTTATGGTAGCTTGTCATGCTTGCTCTTACATTTACAGACTCCCGATCGCTTAGGCAGACTAATTGATCATCTCTCAATATCCGCGAGGGAACGTTGATGTTTTGTACTCATTCATCTTTTGGGTGACTACTGATGAATAATATTTGTAATACAAATACATACAGATTTTCCAATCTCAAATAAAGCCACTGATTGTTCCTCAGAGAAATATCTGATTGATTGATCCTTCAACTGTGTGTCATGGACATTTCTAGCTGCTTTGATATTGAAAGAATTCTTAGTTTATGTCAGTTTAGTTAAGAGATACAGGCTCTTTGGCTCACAAGGTCTACGCCAACCAGCGATCACCCCCTGTACACTAGCACTATCACTAGCACCAAAGAAGAGGAACTTTGTTAGTCAGAGGGTAGATAAACTGTGGAACTCATTGCACAGAGGGCTATGAGGGACAAGTCAGTGGATATTATTTAAGGCAGATATAGACAAATTCTTGATTTGAACGGTTGTCAAGGGTTATGGGGAGAAGGCAGGAAAATGGCAGAGGTGGCAGAGTACTCGATGGACCGTATGGCCTATTTCTACTCCTATAACTTGTCAACTATCCTACACACTAAGGACAATTTATATATTTTTTCCGAAGCCAATTAATATACAAACTCGCACGTCTTTGGAGTGTAGCTTTGGAAACCGGAGTACCTGGAGGAACCCCCCGCAGCTCACGGGAAGAATGTACAAACTCCGTACAGACAGCACCCATAGTCAGATTCTGGGATCGAACCCGGGTCTCTAGTGCTGTACGTCAACAGCTTTGCTGCTGCACCGCTGTGCCGCCATAATTCTGAAGGAAAGAAGTGTTCCTCTTTGTGGCATTTAAAGAAGCTAACTGTTCTGTCAGTGACTCTAAGCCTCCTGTCATCTCTCTCACCTCTAACCTATCATCATGCCATCCATTTAAATGGATCCTGCATTAATTCCAGTTTTTATTCTCGCCGCGGTCTTCTCAACTCCGCCCCAATTCCACCACTCACCTACACGCTTGGAACAATTTAATTTTTTTTTAACTTGCCTCCTCACCGAGGCTTTTGTTTTCCTCCAATGTCCTCTCAGGCTCACCTTACAAAGCCAGTGAATCAAACCCTATAATTTTGTTTAGTTTAGTTTAGTTTAGTGTAGAGATACAGCGTGGAAACAGGCCCCTTGGCCCACCAAGCCTGTGCCGACCAGCAATCACCCCTTACGCTGGCATTATCCCACAGACTAGTGACAATTAACTTTTTTTACTATAGCCAATTAACCTACAAACGCGTACGTCTTTGAAGTGTAGGAGGAAACTGGAGCACTTAGAGAAAACCTACACGGTCACAGGGATAATGTACAAACACCATACAGATGGCATCCGTAGTCAGGATCAAACCCTTGTCTCTGGCGCTGTAATGCAGCAGCTTTACCGCTACACCATTGTGCCGTCTCCACAGTTGTTGAGCTATGGTGGTCTGGTTGAGGAAGGTTAGTGATGCTATAATGGAAAGTGTTGTGGGGACAGAGATTGGGATGTAAAAATGTATGAACTTCTATATCACACATTTTTCTGCTTGTCTTATGTCATATTGCTATAAGAAACGATTTAAGTGAGATTAGTTCCTCTGGATTTAATTAAAAAGCAAAGAAGTAATTATATTGATAACAATTTATGGTGATCTATATTTCCATTGGGATTTTCTTTTCTGTATTTATATGGCTGCTCTAAGTGTTGAAACAGGACTACATATCTCCTCCTTCTTTAAATTCAATATGTTTTTAATTCAAAATGAAATCCCAGTCGGTAATGAAATTAGCAGTGGTACATGTGAATTATCCACTGCTTTGCGGATATTAAGCAATAAGGAGAGTATTTAATATTACTGGCTTACTGGCATCAACTAAAAACATCTGAAGTATCATCGTCTGAAGGGAAACGACATGGGTTGGCTATGCCAAAAAAAAGACGCAAAGTGCTGGAGTAACCTCAGTGACATGGTGGTGCAGCTGTAGATTTGCTGCCTTACAGCACCAGAGACCCTGGTGCGATCCTGGATAGTGCCAGTGTGGGCCAAAACGAAAGGCCTGTTTCAATGCTGTATCTATAGGGTCTAAAGAAAAATCTATATAATTAAAAGTCTAAACTTGACCACTTCCTGTTTGCACTGTATATTGATTTAAGAAGAAAACACTACCACTTACGGCAGTGATTTTTTTTGCCATGTTACTCAGAGTCCCCCTTCGCTTATCAGGTGCAGAGGATTTTTCCCATCGATTAATAATAAAAGAGTTATTAGTGTTTAAAAAATGTTGAGATTCTCTCTCCTGTCAATCACTGCCATGAAGGCCATGCCCCTTCCTGGGGGTGGGGGAAGGAGCTATAAAACCCGGAGTCTGGCCGTGGCTCTGTTGCTGCAAGATGGCGAGCGAGAGGTCACGACTCTCAGTCTGAGCTGAGTGCCCTTTATGTGTTTTTAAACTGTGGCTTTTGCAACTGTGGCTATTGAAAATGTGTGGCTTTTGGAAATGTGTGGCTATTGGAAATGTGTGGCTATTACAAATGTGTGGCTATTGCAAATGTTTGGCTATTACAACTGTTGCTATTGCAACTGTGGATATTGCAACTGTGGCTTTGGCAGGAATAAACGCTTTATTAGGTCCGACCATGTTTACTGCAAAAGTCCCGCTCATTTTGTGATTTCCGCTTAGTGGACAGGTCACACTGATTGCGTGATTGCAGAGGTCATGCTGAATGTGGAAGTATTGCTGACTGTGGAAGGCCCAAAGTGGAGACGCCGCGCTCAGCCATTTGAGTATTCAAAAAGGTTTACTGCCATATATATGTTGTGTGAGTGCCTTTGTGTGTATGTGTGTGTGAGTGTGACTGTGTCTGTGTCTATGTGTGTCTGTCTGTATGTGTGTCTGTCTGTGTGTGTGTCTGTCTGTGTGAGTGTCTGTGTATGTGTGAGTGTCTGTATGTGTCAGTGTCTGTGTGTGAGTGTGTGAGTGTGAGTGTGTGTGTGTGTGTGTGTCTGTGTGTCTGTATGTCTGTGTGAGTGAGTGTCTGTCTGTGTGTGAGTGTGTGTTTGTGTGAGTGTGTGTGTCTGTCTGTGTGAGTGTGTGTATATGTGAGTGTATGTACATGTTTGTGAGTGTGTGTGTCTTTGTGTTTGTGTGTATGTGTGTGTGTATGTATGAGTGTGTGCGTGTGAGTGTCTGTCTGTGTGAGTGCATGTATGTGTACTCTGCTTGAAATTCTGTGAAATTGGATTTGCTGGCCTGTACTCTGCTGTGAGGTTGGACTTTCTGCCTGCACTCTGCTTGGAATGCTGTGAGGTTGGACTTGCTTCCTGCACTCTGCTTGGAGTGCTGTGAGGTTGGACTTGCTGCCTGCTCTCTGCTTGGAGTTCTGTGAGGTTGGACTTGCAGCCTGTACTCTGCTTTAAGTCCTGTTAGATTGGATTTGCATGCCTGCACTGAATGATGACTTTTGAGGTAAATTCTCAGACTTTCTTTGTTAAAATTTGACTGCTCAGTCTATAATAAAATTGTCTTTTTTTTAATATCAACAGCAAAGAGGTATCAAGAGGCAGTGAGCAGCAGAACACAACAAGAGACACAACAAGAAAGAACTCAATAAATCGCATCTTTAACATTTAAATTGCTGTTGTATTTTAAGTGTCATTCACATTTTAAACTTTAATAAATCCTTTTTTGCACTTGCCATGCCTGTATGTTCTTCATCACAATGGGAACCTAATAGGCAGGAATCGCTGTGCTGTCATAGAGCCACTAGGAGTGCATGGGGGGGGTGGGGAGGTTGAGGGGAGATGGACTGAATGTGTGGGGGGAGGGGAATGGCAAGGAGCAGAGTGGGGGCGTGAAGGGAGGAGGGGTGACTGAGTGAACTGCCTCCACACCAGCCATGAGTGACTGAACTGTCAGCCCACCAGCCATGAGTAAGTGAACTGCCAGCCCACCAGCTGTAAGTGACTGAAGTGTCAGCCCAACCAGCCATGACTCACTGAACTGCAAGTCCAAGAATCCATTCAGTCCACAATGTTCATACTAGCCCTCTGGAAATAAGTCCCTTCAGCCCACAACACACATACTGTCACTCCAGAGATCCACGCAAGGATAGACTTTCTTCCTTCATTGCTGCGGTCTGTAAAAAAAATGAAAATGTCTAAAATTGATTGTCCACCCTCTCCCCCTTCTCTCTCACAGAGTCTGTCACATGTTTTCGGCAGAATTTCTGGCAGTTTCTCAGCTACCAGCCAGCCAGGCCTGAGTTACTGAGCTGCCAGCCCGCCAGGCCTGAGTGACTGAGCTGCCAGGCCTGAGTGACTGAGCTGCCAGGCCTGAGTGACTGTGCTGCCAGGCCTGAGTAACTGAGCAGCCAAGCCTGAGTGACGAGCTGTAAGCCCAGGAATCCATTTGGCCCACAATGTCCATACTAGCCCTCTGGAAACCAGTCCCTTCTGCTCACAACACCCATACTAGCGCTATAGAAAGCACCCCCCCCCCCCCCCCCCCCCCCCATCACTGGCCAGCATTATTGGAATTGGTGGAGAAGTGGAATATTGCGTTGGGGGACCAGCCCTCCCGTGTAATGCTGGGACTCAATTTGTCCCACTTAGTCTAGTAAAGTCTAAAGGGTCAGGCAACATCTCTGGAAAGCATGGATAGATGATATTTTGGGTCTGGATCCTTCGGACTGATTGTGCGGGGAGAGGGGGAAGAAAGCTGGAAGATAAACCTACCTCATCACCTCATGTTAATATCCTCATAAACCTCGATTTCCCCTGGAAATTGTCCTACAATTTGAAACATTCACTCATCCCATCCAGATCAATGGAATTAAAAAAACAGTTAACATTTTGCAAGTAGACCTTTGATTGACTAATATGTTAACCTGCTATCTTTCCCTCAAAGATTTTAATCAAACATGCATCTCTAACCTTTACTGTTTTTACATCAAATTTAATTGGCTTGAACTTTCACTGAGGTTTTTTTTTCCCGAACAGCCTTTGGTGGATCAGATATTTCCTTAAATTCACAATTTGACACAGAACTGATGTTAACACTGCCTCTGGGCACATCTTCTCATTATTCATCACTGCACTTGCTTTCGCATCTCTACTGCTAAACCTTTATCCATACTTTTTTTCAATGCATGGACTTCATTATTATTTGCTCTGGAAGCCAGACCTGTAACCTCTCTCCCTCCAACTCATTGACCTAGGGTGGCACTGTGGAGCAGCGGTAGAGTTGCAGCCTTACAGTGCCAGAATGGAAGCAAGTCATTAGTTTAGTTTAGTTTATTGTCACATGTACTAAGGTACAGTGGAAAGCTTTTTTGTTTTCCACTATCTGGTCAGCAAAACGATGACAGATTTTAGACTTAAGAGATACTGCTTGGAAACAGATCCATCGGTCCACGGAGTCCGTGCTGACCAGCGATCACCCCGTACACTCGCACTATTATACACGAGGGACAATTTTACAATTTTTAACATTTTTAAAAGTAAAGATGGCAGCGGTGTAGCTGCTGCCATACAGCACCAGACACCTGGGGTTCGATTCTGACAACTAATGCAGACTGTACGGAATTTGTGCATTCTCCCTGTGACCTCATAGGTTTTCTCCAGATGCTCTGGTTTTCTCGCACATTCCAAAGAGGTGTATGTTTGCAGGTTGATTGACTTCTGTAAAATTGTCCCTAGTGTGTAAGATAGTACTAGTGTATGGGTGGTTACTGATTGGCGCAGACTCGGTAGGCCGAATGGCCTGTTTCCACGTTGTATTTCTAAGTTAAATTAAAACTAAACTAAACGAAAACTAGTGAGAAGACAATACATGATTACAACCAAGCCATTTACATTCATCCTTGAACCTACCGTGCATTCAGAAAGTATTCAGACACCTTCACTTTTTCCACATTTTGTTACGTTACAGCCTTATTTTAAATTGATTCAATTCATTTTTTTATAATCAATCTACACACAATACCCCAGAATGAAGAAATGAAAGATGTTTAGAAATGTTTGCAAAGTATTTAAAAAGAAATAACTGAAATATCACATTTACATAAGTATTCAGACACTATGCTCTGACACTCAAAATTGAGCTTAGGTTCATCCTGTTTCCAATGATTATCCTTGAGATGTGTCTACAACTTGATTGGAGTCCACCAGTGGTAAATTAAATTGATTGGACATAGTTTGGAAAGGCACACATCTGTCTATATAAGGTCCCACAGTTAACAGTGCATGTCAGAGAAAACCAAGCCATGAAGACGAAGAAATTGTCCGTAGACCTCCGAGACAGGATGGTGTCGAGACACAGATCTGGGGAAGGGTATAAAACAATTTCTGCAGCATTGCAGATCCCGAAGAGGACAGTGGCCTCTGTCATTCTTAAATTGAAGAACTTTGAAACCACCAGGACTCTTCATACAGCTGGCTGCCCGGCCAAACTGAGCAATCGGGGAAGAAGGGCTTTGGTCAGGGAGGTGACCAAGATCCCGATGGTCACTCTGACAGCTCCAAAGTCATCTGTGGAGATGGGAGAACCTTCCAGAAGGACAACTATATCTGCAGCACTCCACCAATCAGGCCTTTATGGCAGAGTGGCGAACCGGAAGCCACTCCTTGGTAAAAGGCACATGACAGCCCGCTTTGAGTTTGCCAAAAAGCACCTAAAGGAATCACAGACCATGAGAAACAGGTTTCTCTGGTTTGATGAAACCAAGGTTGAACATTTTGGCCTGAATGCTAAGCATCATGTCTGGAGGAAACCAGGCATCGTTCATCACCTGAACAATACCATACCTACGGTGAAGCATGGTGGTGGAAGCATCATGCTGTGGGGACATTTTGCAGTGGCAGGAACTGGGAGTCTGGATCGAGGGATAGATAAACGGAGCAAAGTACAGAGAGATCCTTGATGAAAACCTGCTCCAGAGCGTTCTGGACAGACTGGGGAGGAGGTTCATGTTCCAACAGGACAACGACCCTAAGCACACAGCCAAGACAAAGCAGGAGTGGCTTTATGACAAGTCTGTGAATGTCCTTGAGTGGCCCTGCCAGTGTCCGGACTTGAACCCGATCAAACATCTCTGGAGGGACCTGAAAATAGCTGTGCATCGACGCTCCCCATCCAACCTGTCAGAGCGTGAGAGGACTTGCAGAGAAGAATGGGAGAAATTACCCAAATACAGGTGTGCAAAGCTAGTAGTATCATACCCAAGAAGACTTGAGGCTGTAATGTCTGCCAAAGGTGCCTCAACAAATTATTGAGTAAAGAGTCTGAATACTTATGTAAATGTGATATTTCAGTTATTTCTTTTTAATCACACCTGTTTTCGCTTTTTTATTATAGGGTATTGTGTGTAGATTGATGATAAAAAAATAATGAAATTAATCAATTTTAGTATAAGGCTGTTGTGTAATAAAATGTGGAAAAAGTGAAGGAGTCTGATACTTTCTGAATGCACTGTAAGCAGATACTTAAACAGAGAAGAAGGAAGGATGTCTGAGAATGGGTGCAAATATCTTCAAGTGTTGGAATAACAATAATTATTTCCAAGTGGCATCTAGAGAGCAACTTTCCCTGCAGAACTCTCAACAAAAGAAAGCCCAGAGCAAAGGAATTCCACATTAGGGAAATGCTTCACCCATCCATCACTAATGACACTTCAACAAAATCACCACAGTGCACGTGTGGAGTGCAGCATTAGAAGTGAATCAGCGGGGAGAAATGATGCTTCTGTAGGCAAGAACGGCAATAACATTATCCGAGATGGGTTTCAAAGAACAGATAAGCAGCTTAATGGACGGGGGAGCTGCAGGAGATTGCGGAGGTTGCCACAGTCATCAAGAGAGCATTGTGGAATGTGACTCTGGCTGGAGGCAATGACAGGGCTGAATCAAAATAGGCCAGGCATGGCATAAAGCTCACCCAACGAAGCTGTGCCCACACTGAGAAAAATGTCATTGACTAGAGACATTACTCGCTAAATGGCTCCACTCTCTCCTGTACAATGGCACCCTTCCCTGACTAAATAAATGGCATTTTTGACATTATTCTCCCGTGAATGCATTTCACAGCTGGGATAAAGCTCACTGCATTGTCCCATATTGAATAATGCAGATGGATGCATCAGCAGCTCAATTGCTTCAATTTATTCCAAAGTTCCAAAGCAGAAAATTATAGCGGATGTGTTGGAAGGAACTGCAGACGCTGGTTATACACCGAAGATAGACACAAAATGCTGGAGTATGTGAGCAGGGCAGGCAGCATCTCTGGTGGGAAGGAATGGGTGATGCTTCAGGTTAAGACCCTTCATTAGACTGAAGTGTACATTTAGATATGTAGATGGATTGGATAGATTTAGAGGGACAGGCACGTGAGACTAGTGTAGATGGGGCATGTTTGTTGGTGTGGGCAAGTTGGTTCGAAGGGCCTGTTTCCATATTATATCTCTATAACTCTAAGTCCCTTAGTTCTTGTTGCAAAACAAATGTCTGTGAAACTGTTACATTGCCTGACAAGCAGGCAAACCACAGGAATCTGCTATTCAAAAGAAAAACACACACACACATGCACTCACATACACACTTACACTCGCTCTAACCCACACACATATACCCACACATATACATCCATGCACACAAATTACCCACATACACATTCACTCTCACACTCACATACACACTAATAAACCACATACACTCAAGCATATCTACACACTCACCTACACAGACTCAAACACATACACACACACACATAAACCACATGCACTCACAGATACACATAGGCACATACTCACTTAAACACACACAAACATACTCACATGCACATTCAGATACACATTCACACTTGTGCACACATATACACACCTGTATAAACCACACACACATATATGCACACTCAGCCACACACATATCAACCACACAAACATTTACCCACACTTGCACACCCCCACACACACACATATACAACCACACATGGCATGCACTCACACACACACACTCATACACATGCATGTAAATCACACTCGCATACACTTACACATACAGATATAAACCACACACACACACACACATATACATATCCACATACACACTCACATACTCTCACAAGCACACATATTCACACACACACACACACACCACACCAATTCTTATCTGTACGTGTTCCATATCCCTCCATTCCCTGTGTATCCATGTCTCTATCCCAGAGCCTCTTAAATGCCATAGTATCTTCCTAATTTTAAAACTATGCCATCTTGTTTTTGATACTCTACTTAAATACACTCTCTCTTCTTTCTGATACCAATGGGAAGAAGGGACGGGACAGTTTCCTCCCAACAAACATTGGGCTACAAAGTGGCGCAGCAGGTGGAGCTGCTGCCTCACAGTGTCAGAGACCCGGGTTCAATCTTGACCTCTTGAGTGGAGTTTGTATGTTCTCCATGTGATTGCATGGGTTTCCTTCTGGTCCACCAGTTCCCTCCCTCATACCCAACGACGTGCGGGTTTGTAGGTTAATTGGTCCTCTGTAAATTGCCCCTAGTATGCCGGGAGTGGATGAGAAAGTGGCATAACAACTAGTCTAAAAGGGTGATCGATAGTTGGCATGGGCCAATGGGCCTGTTTCTATGCTGTATCTGTAAACTAAACACCAACTAAACCACAAACTATGATCTGAGTTAGTTGCACTAGGACTTTGGACTTCATCAGAGATATCTGATAAATGTATCTGTAAATTGCCCCTAATGTGTAGGGATGGAAGAAAAAGAGAGACAATATGGAACTCGTGCAAATGGGTGATCGAGGATAAGTATGGACTTACTGGGCCGAAGGGCCTGCTTTCCTTGCTGTATCACTAAACTAAACTTAATTAAAGCAAGCAGTCCAAATTTAAAATAGCAACAGCAAAATGAAACTCTGTTTCTCTTTCCTTTAGTCTGCCCTTTGGAGTTATGCCCCTGTCCCACAGGCAATTTTCTAGGCAACTACATGGTCGCCGGGGTGTCGCCACATGGTTGCCGGGGTTTCGCCTCATATTGGCCGGGGCAATTTTGGTTGGCAGGAATTAGTTGGATCAAAGGCCCTGTTTCTTTGCTTTATGACTCTATATCCCTAGAATGAGGAATAGCCAGAATTAACCAGGATTTCTGTTCCTGAATGTGATCCGCTGCACCACCGTGTATTTCCAATTTTCTTCCTTGAGTTTCAGAAACAAGAAGATGCAGATTTAATCGATTGGCTAGAAATTCACAGACAAGTTGCGGGGATTTTTTTTATTTAGTCTGTTCAACAATCTTGGAAGCATTTCCTGAAAAGGATGGTGACAGCAGATTGTATTTATGGCCTTTAAAAGGGGAGACGCTGAAAAGGAAACATTTGCAGAAGAGAGAAGGGTGAGGGATTAATTGGAAAGCTCTATTAAAGAGACAGGGCACCAGAAATGGGTCGTTCAGCCTCCGTGGTGCCGCACAAAGCCACGATATTTATTCCTCATGCGGGGAATATGAAACGAGTGACTTTGACAGCTCTGGATAAAGTACGGTTCCAGGCACTGCATGTGTGTTCTCCAGAGATTAATTTCCTTAAAAGACTTACTCAATGTCTAGTGGTGTCTACTTAGCAAGGAGATAATGACGGTAGAACTGAGCCTTTGACAGGAGTTACAATGCAACCCGGGGCAATAAATTCACCTGTCAGGGTACACATGGTTTCTCCTTGCTTTCCTCCACAATCACAGCATTGACAGCCATCAGAACTCACAGGGTGCGGAAACAAAACCTTTCATAAGCATGCACTCTAACTCGTGCCGAACTGTAGCAGATGCAGGTAGCTTTTAGCAATTAATTTAAACGAAGCATGACAATGTTCCAGGCATAAGCGTGTAGATGCTCGACATTTTATGCTTTCGTCTCCGATTCCAACCCTTCTGCACTCAAGTCCCATGCCAGACACTCAGGCATGAAAAATTGAGGCCACAGCCTCAGAATAAAAGGACTTACATTTAGAAAGGAGATGAAGAGGAATTTCTTCAGTCAGAGGGAATGGTGAATCTGTAGAATTCATTGCGACACATGGTAGTGGATGTCAAGTCAACGGATAATATAAGGCAGAGATTGACAGATTCTTGACTAGTACGGGTATCAGGGTGCTGGAGCAAAGGCAGGAGAATGGAATTGAGAGGGAAAGATAGATCAGCCGTGATTGAATAGTGGAGTAGATTTGATGGGCTGAATGGCCTAATTCTGCTCCTAGAACTTATGAATCTGATTCTCCAGTTTAGTACTGCAGAGTTTCACAGTGTTGGGGAATCAAGAACCATTTGGGGGTGGCCTGGTGGCGCAGTGGTAGAGTTGCCGCTTCACAGCACCAGAGACCCAAGTTTGATCCTGACTACGGGTGCTGCCTGTGCAGAGTTTGTACATTCTCCCCGTGACCGTGTAGGTTTTCCCCAGTTGCTCCAAGTTCCTCCCACAGGTTTGTATGTTTGTATGTTATTTTGCTTTAGTAATGATTGGCAATGGTCCCTAGTGTGAAGGAATACCGTTAGTGTATGGGGATCGCTGGTTGCCACAGACTCAGTGAGCTGAAAGGCCTATTTACATGCTGAATCACTAAACTAACCAGAGAACATAGTATCGAGGTGGGACCAGAAAGATAAGAACCTGAGGGTAACTTTTTCACACAGGGAGTGGAGTATATAATTTTGTTTTGTTGATCAGGGTGCGCACATGTGTAGGAAAATAAATGGCTATGAGGACGGTGATGTATGGAACGAGCTGCCAGAAGAGGTAGTTGAGGCAGGTGCTATGCCAGCATTTAAAAGGCACTTGGACAGGTACATGGATAGGAAAGGTTTCGAGAGATACTAGACCAAGTGCGGGACCCGTTCCCCCAACGCAATATTCCACCACTCACCCATAGCCCCCAAATGCGCAGGTGCAGCTGACGTTTTTCAAGTTTAAAATGGCAATAACGTAAAATATAAGATCAATGTGAATGCATCTTACTCTCCCTCTTCAGTCCCCTATTCCCCTCCTCCATTATTCTCCCTCTCCCCACCCTCCATCAACACTCCTCTGCTTCCTTCCCTCACTCCCTCCCTCCCCTCCTCTCTCTTCCCCCTCCCCTCCTCCATTACCTTGCCATACCTCTTCCTCCCCTGATCCTCTCCATTCCCCATCATCCCCCAGCACTCCCTCTCCCTCCTATTTACCCTCCTTCTTTCCCCTCTCCTTCACCCCTTTCCCACTCCCTCACCTCTCCCTCCCTCTCCTTTCCCCTACCCTCAGTCATTTCCTCCCTCCATAACTCTCCCATCCCTACCCCATCTTCTCCCTCAATCCCCCCACTCCTCCCCAGGATCTCGATGTAAACCACCGCCGGCCCCGTTGTCTCCACGACATCGGCCATTAAGTTGTACTTAAGGCAGTGGCTGTCAGGGGGGACGGGCCAAGCGGCCTGGAGCCGGGGAGGGAGAAGGCGAGGCTGTGGCCTAGTCTTTGCCCTGTGTCCCGCTCCTCACCCTCCCCCCAGGCCCGGAGTAGCAGTGCCGCCACCCTCAGACCTCGCCCCACCTCAGCGCCACGGTCATTTCAAATCCCGCACTCGCGGATACCGAGCCCACTGTGCATGTGCGGGGAGACTTTCAGTTATTATAAAATCCGCACGCCTCCCCTCTCCTCCACCCATCTCCCACTCCCTCCCTCACCTCTCCCTCCCTCTCCTTTCCCCTACCCTCAGTTACTCCCTGCTCCACAAACCCTCTCCCCGCCCTATCCCTCCTCCTATCCCTCTATCCCCCTGCCCCCTCACTCCTCACCTCCCCTCTGTCCCTCCCCTCCACAATGAAATCCGCAATGTTTTTTTTTTTATAAATGAAAGCCCCCCCCTATCCCACCCCCCCCAAAATGAAAATCACAATTTTAAAAAAAAAGGAATTCTCTATGAAAATCGTGTTTTTTCTTTTAAAAACGTAAATACAATGTTGGCTGTTAATGAAAATGAAAGAATTTGATTAAAACTGATGTTCTTTTTAAATCACGATTTTTTAATGTAAATGAGATTCGGGATCACGTCATTGTGATGCGATGATGGGCAGGGCAAGTAAAAAAGTGTTGAAAAGTGATTTTTGTAAAGTTTAAAATGTCAATACGTTGTAAAATATAACATCAGTCTGAAGAAAACTTGTCTCTTTTACATCCCAGGACAACGGTGAGTAAGGTGGGCCAGAAATTGTAGCGCTATCGTGTTCCGTTTTGGTGATATTTTGAAACGTCATACACTCACACGCATACAAACAAACAAACAGAGAGTTTTAGTAATACAGTATATAGATGGGCCAAATGCAGATAGCTTAGATGGGGCATGGACCAGTTAGACACTTGGACAGATACAAGGATAGGAAATGATGTCAATAGATATGGACCAAATGCAGAAAACTGGGACTAGTTTAGATAGGGCATCTTGGTCGGCACGGACGAGTTAGGCCAAAGGGCCTGTTTCCGTGCTGCATGACTCTATGACTCAATGAGTGACAAGGTTAAGTACTTTTTTTAATTAATCAAGTTCATTCTTAAATATCTTTAATATTTAATATACTTGACATTAATTTTTAAGAATGTCTAATGCGCTTAAAATGTTCTGATTTTCTTTTTGTTTTTTGTTTTTATGTGTTTCTGAAACATTAAGGGTATACAGAAACTTTGCTTGTTCCCGGTGGGAAGCCTAGGCCAGTTTATCTTGTGTTTTGCTACAGTAGGAAACAATAGACTGTGCCATTCATTGAGATCATCATCTCCACTTCTCGCCTTTTATTAAACAACTCACAGACAGACTAAGATCAGTTCCACCGGAGGTTAGACGGGCCCATGGTGGGTGCGGGATGTCAGTCGAAGATGCGCTGCCGAGAACAAAGAGGGACCACGGGGACTATATTGAACACTTTGTAGCTTTGTCGGTGCCCTATACGTGGCGACTCTTTGCATACTTTGTGCGTGGCATGTAAAACAAAGAATTTCACTCTGACATGTCATAAGGTCATAAGTGATAGGAGTAGAATTAGACCATTCGATAATAAAGTATCATTCATCATTCATCACTGTTCGCATTCTTGTATCCCTCTTGTTATCACACCTTATCAGCCAACAATGGGCCATTATGAACTCCACCCTTCCTGAGGGCATCTGTTGCTGGTCCTGATTTGTTCTGGCCTTTTCTCGCCTCAAGTATATTGCCCACCTCTACTTTCAGTCTGAAGAGGGGATCCGACCCGAAACTCCAGTGACACTGCCTGACCTGCTGAGTTATTCCAGCTTTTGGGCGGTGCTCTGACTCAACCGCCCGCAATCAATACAGTGATGCTGTAATGGCTAGTAAGTCCTAGTTGGTCAACCACAGAACCTATTTCACTGCATCAATTCTGATTGAAAATACCAGTTTGCAATTAATACATTTTTGCAAAACTGGGATTACATAGAACTAGTGTGAACGGGAGGTCGCTGGTCGACGCAGACTAGGTGGACCGAATGGCCTATTTCCACACTGTATCTCAAAATGAAACTGAAACTATGTAAAGGACAAAGAGCTTTTCCACATCTTGTTAAAATAGTTTCCCTTTCGGAATCATCATCCATTGAATGAGTTAAAACAACATCTTCCTCACACCACTCGTAAACTATATTAAAAGGGAAGACACATTCAGTTTTGAAGGGAACTGCTAATTCCATCCATTAATTAATGTTACCTGCTGTTTACAGACTCATGTGGCAGTCCAATTAAAGCAAATTGGATAAACGTTCTCGCAGTTATGTTTTGTTTCTCTCTCTCTCTCTCCTCTTTCTTTCTCTCTTCGTTCAACGCCGATTTTCCAACATCCCAGGTTTCAGAGACTTGCTGGATTATCCATTTTGCCGGAACAACAGAGGCCATAGCCTCCAAGAGGTGTCCAGCGATACCAAAGCAGTCCGCCTTGGGTAACTGGAGAATAGTCAACCCCGCTCTTTTGAGCGGCATAGTGGTGCAGCTGGTAGAGCTGCTGCCTCACAGTGCCAGAGAATAAGCTTCAATCCTCACCTTCGGTGCTGTCTGTAGATAATTAGATAACATAGAATGAGTGTGAACATGTAATCATGGGCTCGATTGGCTGAAGGGCCAATGCTGTATCTTTAAACTAAACTCTTGATTTTCATAAGTTACAGGAACAGAATTAGGCCATTTGACCCACCGAGCCCACTCTGCCATTCAGTCATGGCTGATCTATCTTTCCCTTTTAACCCCTTTCTCATGACTTCTCCCCAAAACCTCTAACACCCTTACTAATCAAGAATCTGTCAATCTCCGCTTTAAAAGCACCCAAAGACTTGGCCTCCAAACAATGAATTCCGCCGATCTGCCACACTGACTAAAGAAATTCCACCTCATCTCCTTTCTAATTGTGAGACTGTGCCCTCTGGTCCTAGACTTTCCCACTGGTGGAAACATCCTCTCAGCATCCACTCTATCCAGGCCTTTCACTTTTCGGTAAATTTCAACGAGATCACCCCTTATCCTTCTAAGACAGACACATAATGCAGGAGTAACTCAGCAGGACAGGCGGCATCTCTGGAGAGAAGAAATGGGTGACGTTTCGGGTCGAGACCTTACTTCATCCTTCAAAACTCCAGTGAGTACAGATGCAGAGCCAACAAGCACTCATCTATTTCCGTAGATGTTGCAGGATATTTAAAAATCAAATCAAAATAAACATTATTTAGAATAAAAAATACAAACATCAAAAGTTCTGGCACCGTACGGCATCAGTAGAGTTGCTGCCTTACAGCGCCAAACATCCAGGTTCAATCCAAACTGCGGGTGCCATCTGTGCAGATTTTGTACATTCTCCCTGTGACTGCATGGGTTTTCTCATGGTCCTCCGGTTTCCTCCCATATTCCAAATACGTACAGGTTTGTAAGATAATTAGCTTCTATAAATTGTCCCTAGTGTGTAGGATAGTGCTAGTGTATGGAGTGAACAATGGCCGGCACAGACTCGGTGGGCCGAAGGGCTTATTTCAATGCAGTATCTTTATGCTAAGCTAAACTAAACTAAACCATGAGGTTTGAACATTCAATCGGCTGGAGAAGAGATGATCATGAAGGTATAGAGAGGTGTGCACGGTGGAACTAGAAGGCACTACCCTTCCTTTGTCATCCATTGCCAGCCCTGCTCTGTTCTGGCATTTTCCAACTTCCAGTTCCACCCCCCCCCCTCCCCCCCACTGCCCCTCCTCTATTTTCAGTGTGAAGAAGGATTCCGAACCTGAAATGTCACCCATAATTTTTCTCCAGAGATGCTGCCTGACCCGCTGAGTAACTCTAGCATTTTGTGTCTATCTTCGGTATAAACCAACATCTGCAGTTTCTTCCTGCACATACTGTTTCCACGCTGTATGACCCTGTGACTCAATGAGTGGAAGTTCTGCCTAATAGGGTCTGATCTTATTATTATTCGCAACTCCACCAGAATGAATCCCCAGATGAGTAGTTTGACCCTGCATCCTGAAGCAATCATTAGCCATTTAATAAGCAGGAGCTGATGATGTCGGCTTCGAAAGCGTTAAGGAATGAACTGTTTTTTTGGTGAATTCATGTTAAATCACTGAGACTTTCTTCCCTCCTAATCTATGACACAGCTGGAGTTAAATTGATCCAAATTCTCAGCACTTGCTGAAGATAATGACTTTAGCAATCTGGTTGCAACAGCTGACAGGAGCCGTCTCACTTTCTGCTCAGGCACTGTCTTGATTATGGCTGAAGTATCCTTGTCTTCTGATAACTCCACAGAATAATACTAAACACTGCAAAACCAGTGCTAAAGATACTCAATCATCAATTCGTATTGTGCAAGTATCTCAGACATCAAGTCCGTTACTGTTTTTCTTTTGGAATAAAATTGAATAATTCAGCTTGTCCCCAACAACCCTCACCAACTTCTCAAAGATGTACTGTAGAAAGAATTTAATCACGGTGCATCACAGCATAGTTTGGGAACAGCTCCATCCACGACCACAAGAAATTGCAGAGAACTGTGGAGCAACCCAGAACATCACGCAAACCAACCTCCCTGCCATTGACTCCAGCTGCACTTCATGCTGCCTCGGAAAAGCCACCACCATAACCAAGGATGGGTCTCACCCCTGACATTCTCTCTTCTCCCCTCTCCCATCAGGCAAGAGGTGCAGCAGTGTGAAAACGCACACCTCCAGATTCAGGGACAGTTTCTTCCCAGCTAACATCAGGCAACTGAGCAATCATATCGGCGACTGGAGAGAGGTAAATGAGCTCATTGATGACCCTCGGGCTATATTTAATCGGACTTTACTGGACTTTATCATGTATTAAACGTTATTCCCTATATCCTGTATCTGTACACTATGGACGGTTCGATTGTAATCACATGTAGTATTTTCACTGACTGGATGGCACACAACAAAAAGCTTTTCACTGCACCTCAGTACACCTGACAATAAACTAAACTCAAACTCGAATTAATCACTTGTAGACACAAAATGCTGGAGTCATTCAGCGGGTCAGGCAGCATTCCTGCAAAACATGGATAGGTGACATTTTAAGTCTGGACCCTTCTTCAGACCTTTCTCTGACCCTAAACATCATCTATCCATGTTTTCCAGGGACACTGCCTGACCCACTGAGTTACTGCAACACGTTGATATAAACCAGCTTCGGCAGTTCCTTTAATTTAGACTTTACTTGGCTTTAGAGATACAATGTGGAAACAGGCCCTTTGGCCCACTGAGTCCACGCTGACCAACAATTGCCCATATACTAGTTCCATCATACACAGATTAATTTGTAGGTTAATTGTCTTCTGTAAATCCTAGCATGTAGGATGCAAAACCGGGATACCGTAGAACTAATGTGAGGTGTGCAATCGTTGGTTGGCATGAATTTTGTGTGCTGAACGCCTGTTTTCCTGCTGTATTTCTAAACTAAACTAAACTAAACTAAGCTAAAAATTGTCTGGAGAAGCACAGTAGTGCAGAGGTAGAATTATTGCCTCACAGCGTCAGAGGCCCGGGTTCGATCCTGACGAGGGGAGTTTGTACCGCATGTTGTACTGTGACCGCGTGGGTTTCTCCCACATTCCAAAGACATGCGGGTTTGTAGGTTAATCAGCTACTGTAAATCGCCCTTAGTGTTTAGGGTGCAAAACCAGGATAACATAGAACTAGTTTATGGGTAATAGTTGGTCGGCATGGACTCAGTGGGCCGAAGAGCTTGTTTCCATGCTGTACTTCTCAACTAAATCAAACTAAACCAAACCAACCTAACTAACCTAAACTAAATTAAATTAAACTAAACCAAACTAAACGCTGTCTGACCTTGTTGGGTTTTACCAGGAATTTCTTTTAATTTCAGAGTAATGTTCAAAGTTAATCTCCTTATAGATTTATTGTGTCGCTTTGATCTTCTCAAAACAACGGGTGTTGTTGGTGTTGTGTTGTCATCTTAACTTGAGAATATCACTTTGAGGGACCTGTCAATGTAGATGCCGGGATAATATATCCACTGATTGCAGAGTCTAAAGCCAGGGACCACAGTCTCAGTGTAAGAGGCTCAGGGCAGAGACAGAATAATTTTGTTTTTCAATGAGGTTGATGAATCTTTGCCATTCTCACAGCAAGAAACTGAGGAAGCTGAGTATCGGAGAACACAATGCTTTGAAATACAAAAAGGAATGTGTCCTTGGCAATCATTTTATGAAACAACTTCAATGGTTCAATTATACTATATTGTCACATGTACCTAGGTACCTTTTGTGCATATCTTTCATTCATTTGTTCTGCATCTCTCTACATCACCGACTATATCTTTTGTTTCCCTTTCCCGTGACTTTCCCGGGATTCCAGTAAGGAAGCGGCCGTTCCAGGTGTCCCAAGCCACTGAGAGGGTTCACCCGACGCCGGAGCACCATCACCCGGCGAGAACGGCTTGGAACATCGGGCCCCGTAGCAGCGACTGCGGAGGCCTCAATAGGCCTGACTATGGGTGAACTGGGGATGGGACTGGACTCTGTGCCTTCCCTCACAGTGGGAACCATTGTGGGGGGATGTTTTTATGTTTATTGTTAAATTCTTTAATGTTGTGTCTTATCTTTATCTGTGTGCTGCATGACAAGTCAAATTTCACTACACCAATTGGTGTATGTGATAATAAATGTCCTTTGCACCTTTGACTTTGAAGAAGGGTCTCAACTCGAAACGTCGCCCATTCCTTCTCTCCAGAGATGCTGCCTGTCTCGCTGTGTTACTCCAGCATTTTATGTCTACCTAGGTACCTAGGTTGAAACGCTTTGTTTTGCATACAATCCTGTAAAATCATACAGCTGGAATCACCTAGGCAGTAATCAAGTCATCAAGTTTCAGATGCCGACCAAGTTACAGAAGTTAAACAGTCCTATCTTCTGCCTGCCGCCACACCTGGCAGCTATCCCCCTCTCCGCTGGGTCCCCCTTCACTCATGATGGTCCTCCTCATTCTACAACACTGGTTAGCACGCAACAAAAAGCTTTTTACTGCACCTCGGTACACGTGACAGTACCCTGAACTGAACCGAACTGTCTGTGTGGTGTTTGCACGTTCTCCCTGTGACCACATGCATTTTAACCTGGTGCTTTCGGTTTCCTCCCACATCCCAATGACGTGTGGGTTTATTGGTTAATTTGCCTCAGCAAATTGCCCCTAGTGTGTAGGGAATGGATGCGAAAATGGGATAACATAGAGCAAGTGTGGACAGGTAATGATGGTCTGCGTGGTCCCAGTGGGTCGAAGGACCTGTTTCCATGCTGTATCTCTAAACTAAACTAACCTAAACATATTGAAGATACTCAGTATAATATGTGATTGTGTAGAAAGGAACTGCAGATGCTAGTTTATAGCGAAGATAGACACAAAGTGCTGGAATAGCTCAGCGGGTCAGGCAGCATCTCTGGAAAAATAGGATGACATTTCAAGTCGGGAAGTCCTGAAGATAGACCCCAACCCGAAATGTCACCCATAATACTTGATTGTACTGAAATGAAATCTGCGGGAAAATTGTCAGGTCATAATGGAGGAAAAAAAGTAACTTAAAACAGTTAATTCTTGGTGATTGATAGGAATTGACGTGTTATGTTCATTTCATTCTAACATTCTGCCTCCTTCCAGCCAATTTACTGACCCATGTATGGAGTGAAATATTTGTACTAATCAGTTGTTTACAGAGCAAGCAAATTAAAAATAATTCCTTTACTTGTGGCAATGTATACCTGAGTCAGCCAGGTCTAGTGCTAGCAGTGCCAGGGGCTATGAAGATAGCAGTAATGAGGGAACAGTTGGAACAAGCAGATTAATACTGGAGTTCATGTTGGCTATTATAAATCATTTAATAGGCTGCAAGTCATTGAGATATGAATCACTTATTTTTTGCCATCTAAAAGGGAACTGTGCACCTTTGGCTGCTTACAACTTGGTGCTTGGGTTCAGATTGCCCAGTCACCTATGGTTTGTGTGGAAAAATGACCCCCACCCTCCAGTCTCACACTTCTCTCTCCCCTCTTCTCTCTCTCCCCCTCTCTCTCTCCCTTCTCTCTATCCTCTCTCTCTCCCTCCTTCTTTCTCACCCCTCCCTCTCTCTCCCCTCCCCTCTCTCTCCTTCTCTCTCCCTCCTTCTTTCTCACCCCTCCCCTCTCTCTCCCCTCCCCTCTATCTCCCTTCTCTCTCTCCCTTCTCTCTCTCCTCCTCTCTCTCCCCCCTCTCTCTCCCCCCATTCTATCTCCCTTCTCTCTCTCCCCTTTTCTCTCCCCTTCTCTCTCTCCTCCGTCTCCACCGGCGGGAGGGTGGGGGTCATTTTCCCACACAAGCCATAAGTGACTGGGCAATCTGAACCCAAGCACCAAGTTGTAAGCAGCCGAAGGTGTGCATCCCTCGGGACAGCCCCCACTCTCCAACGGCCACCCTCTGTGGGCTGTGGGTTGGGTAGAGCGGAGGTGGGACAATGTTCATCCCTCCACAGTGATGTGATGGACGCAGGGGTCTGGACCATATTGCTGACAAGTCCCGCCCCTCGGCAACGTCATGTCCGTTATTTGACTTTTCTGTCGAGCGGCATTCGGTTCGTTGGCTTGTAGGCGACGCTGCCTTTCGGGTAGGTGTCGTTTCGACAGAGCGGCCATTCGGTGAGTTTGCTTTTAGGCGAGGAAGCCTTTCAAGTTAGTTGGCTTTTGGGCGTCCCGCCCTTTTGGTTAGTTTGCATTTGGGCGTCCCGCCCTTTCGGTTAGTTTGCATTTAGGAGTCCCACCCTTTCCGTTTGTTGGCATTTCGGCTTCATTTCCATTTGGTTATTTGGCGTTTTGGCTATTTTTCCATTCGGTTATTTGGCATTTCGGCTTTGTTTCCATTCAGTTATTTGCCGTTTTGGCTTTGTTTCCGTTCGGTTATTTGGCATTTCGGCTTTGTTTCCATTCGGTTATTTGGTGTTTCGGCTATGTTTCCGTTCGGTTATTTGGCGTTTCGGCTTTGTTTCCGTTCGGTTATTTGGCTTCCACTTCTTTGCTTCGGCTTCTCGTCCGTTGGCGCCACGTCCGCACACGCTCTTACACACCTCGACAGATGAATCATAGAAAGCATAATGTCGGGATGCTTCACAGCATGGATTGGGAACAGCTTCACCCAGGAAAGCGAGAAATTGCAGAGTTATGGACTGAGCCCAAACCATCACACAAAGCAACCTCCCTTCCATTGATCCATCTACACCTCACGCTGCCTCCGCCAGCCCACCAGAATAATCAAGGACGAGTTGCACCCCGGCCACTCGACCTGAACTTTGTCAGTCCATTCCCTCAACAGATGCTGCCTGACCCGCTGAGATCCTGTGTTTTGAACTACATTGGCAGCCTTTCAAAACTTTAGTGTTGAGTTTTCTTATTGGGCTGGGACTCCTGATGGGTCTGAGATTCCCAGATTGAACCAGGAACAATTAGCAAATGTATATATGTAAAAAAACGAAATGTCGTTAAAAACAAGAAGCCATAAGCTTAGGGTGAACGAAAGGAGTTTTAAAGTACTGCCTCGGCAAGGCCGGCAACATAATCAAGGACGAATCTCACCCTGGTCACTCCCTCTTCCCCCCACTCCCAATCAGGGAGTACAGAAGTGTGAAAACGCACATCTCCAGATTCAGGGACATTTTCATCCCAGCTGTTATCAGGCAACTGAACCGTCCTCTCATCAGCTCGAGTGCAGTCCCGACCTCCCATTGGAGACCTTTGAACTATCTTTAATTGGACTTTAGCAGGCTTCTGTATTTTATTTCTACCTAATGTCGAATCCTTTATCCTTCATCTGTGCACTGTGGACAATATATTTGTATTTATGTATAGTCTTTTTTATGATTGGATAGAACACAAACAAAAGTTTTTCACTGTACCTTGGTACATGTGACAATAATAAACTGAACACAATTACAGAGTTGTAGATGTAGCCCAGTCCATCACACAGACCAGACTTCCCACTAATAACTCCATCTACACTCACGCTCCCTTGGGAAAGTAGCCAATATGATCAAAGGGATATGGGGAGAAGGCAGGCGGGTTATTGATTGGGGATGATCAGCCACCATATCAATGAATGGCGGTGCAGGCTCGAAGGGCCGAATGGCTTCCTCATGCACCTATTTTCTATGTTTCTATGTTACTTGTCCCTGTCCCACCCTGGTCATTCCTTCTTCCTGCTTCCGTCCAGCATAAGGCACAGAAGCTTCAAAGCACACACCACCAGACTCAGGAACAGCTTCTTCACCTCCGATATCAGGTTTATGAACAGTCCTTCCATAAGCTGGGGCATTGTCCAATTCATATCTCCCCCATTGTGGGCATTGGACCTTGCCCATGGAACTGATGAGCAACAATGCTGAGAACTGTATTGTGCACTCATCAACTTCCCCTTTGCTCTGTCTGATATACTTGAGTTTGACTTGAGAGTATTTATGTATGGTATATCTGATCTGTTTGGGGATAGCATGCAAAACAAAGCGTTTCACTGTACCTCCGTACAGATGACAAACCTAGGGATTCCATTAAGGCAAGAGGGAGGCAGTCTACTTATTGTGATCATCAACAGGTTGTACAGGTTCCCAATTCTGACAGAGACACTGACCTTAAATGTTAACTGTTTTATGTTGCACTGCCTGATCTGTTGAATGCTTCAACCATTTTCTGATTCAATTTCTGATATTCTACATCTGTTTGGTTTTTGATTCTCTGTTACATTCTCTTGTAGGGTAGCAGGATAAAGGTTTACGCAAACTGCTTAGAGTTTAGTAATGGTTTAGAGACACAGAGTGGAAACAGGTCCTACAGCCCACCGAGTCTGATCCAACCAACCATCACCTGTGCACTAGATCTATCCTACACACTAGGGACAATTTTTACTGAAGCCAATTAACCTGCAAGCCTATGCGGCTTTGGAATGTGGGAGGAAACTGGAGCACCCAGAGAAAACTCACGTGGTCACATGGAGAACTTACAAACCTGTCATACGCCTACTGTTCTTGTCTCTGGCATTTGTTCCAACCATCTGCCTGTCAACCTTGTCTGTGTCGATCTATAACCTGTCACGCTTTGTCCTGCCTCTCATCTTTTCCAGCCTTCTTCGACAATCTGTCTGAAGGAGAGTCTTGACCCAAAACTTTCTCCAGAGATGCTGCCTGACCCGCTGAGATTCTCCAGCACTTTGTGTCTTGTGGTTCTACACGTTGTCTTTAATACATTTACAAGTTGTGGATTTACTTTAACTGGAAAGGCATTTTAATGTATTATTTTTCTTTTTTCGCAAATTTGTAATTCATTGTCATCGCTAATTGCCTTTGAGACGGTGGTGGATGTCACCTACACCAAAGTGGTTTGCCATTTCATAGAACATTTAAGAATAAATCAATTATAGATCAGAGCAAGAAAGCATGGCAAATAGTTTTCATCAGATAGAACAATAATTAATTATTTGTTTTTACTATTACAATAATCTTATGACTTAGCTAGTCACCATTATTTTCCAAATTCCAACTTTAGTTTAATTGAGATACAGCATAGAATCAGGTCCTTCAGCCCACCGAGCCCGCACTGACTAACTATCACTTGTACACTAGTTCTATCCTACAAACTAGGAACTATTTAGAGAGGCCAATTAACGTACAAACCTGCACGTCTTTGCAATGTGGAACACCTGGAGAAAACCCAGACAGTCACAGAGAAAACATAGCTTTTGTAGTTAGGATCGAACCCGGTTCTCAGGTGCAGTAAGACAGCAACTCTACCACCTCGCACTCTGTGCCACCGTATCTGAATTTAAATTCATGTTATTGTGGTAGGATTTGAAATCACAATTATGGATTGTCAGTCCAGAACAATGGAGCCTCAGTATCGACTTTATGATCATTTTGCTAATCACTTGCACGTGGTCCATGAAGGTCTACTGGACTCTTCCGGTTGGGAATCATTTTGACTTCCCTTCCCACACTGACCTTTCTGTTGTGGGCGTCCTCCACTGACAGAGTCAGGGCACGTGCAAATTGGAGGAAGAGCACCGCATGTTCTGCTTGGTAGCTTACAACCCAATGGTATGAACATTGAATTCTCCAATTTTAGGTAACCTCTAACAATCCATCACTCCCCCTTTCTCCCCCCCTTTGTTTTACCCTCATCCCACCCCCCTGCGTCCCATCTGAATTTGCACCTATTTCTCCCCTCCCCCTCCCATTCTAGCCACATTCCTTCCTCTGGCTACACAATTTACGACTTCAATACTTTGACACCTTTTTCACACCTTTTCACACTTTTTATTCACCTCTAGCCTTTGTCCAACCTTCTGCCTATCAATCCCCCCTCATCTGTTCACCTATTACCTGCCACACTTTGTCCTGTCCCTCCTCTGAAGAAGGGTTCCATCCATTAACATCACCTATCCATGTTCTCCAGGGATGTTACCTGATCCACTAAGTTATTCCAGCACTTTGTGTCGTTTTCCGATGGATTATCAGTTCAGAATTGACCTCGGATGCTGTCTGTGTGGAGTTAGCACGTTCTCCATGTGACCATGGGTGCCTGGTTTCCTCCTACAACCCCAAAACATGTGGGTTCCCATGTTAACTGTGGCCTGGTGTGTAGGGAGTGGATGAGAAAGTTAGATAACTTGGAGCTGGTGTGAACTAGTGTGGTCGGAGTAGACTCGGTGGGTTCAAGGGCCTGTTTCCACGCTGTATTTCTAAACCAAATTAAACTAATTACCTGTCTACACTTAAAATGTTAAAGCTAAGTAGGCAATTATAACCATTGAAACTATAGTTAATCATTTATTGTTGTCTTTGTGTTTAAAAAATATAAAAACTCAATGTACTTTGAGCTTGGATGTTGTCCAAGAGAATACCTTATTTTGCGAATGAATAAACACTTTTATTCCTACAACTTTTGTTGTTTCTTTACCGTAGAAACATAGAAATATAGATGCAGGAGTAGGCCATTCGGCCATTCGAGCCAGCATCGCCATTCAATATGATCATGGCTCATCATCTAAAATCAATACCCTGTTCCTGCTTTTTCCCCATATCCCTTGATTACTTTAGCCCTCAGACCTAAATCTAACTCTCTTGAAAACCAGAATGTTTTTTACCAGAATGATGCCAGGACTAGAGGATATTAGCAATAGGGAGAACTTGAGCTGATGGATTGTTTTCTCTGGAACTTCAGAGATTGCGGCAAGACCTGATAGATATATAGAAAATTATGAGAGGCGTAGATAGTTTAGACAGCGAGAACCCTTTTTCCCAGGATGGAAAATTTAAATATTACAGGGCATAGCTTTAAAGTCAGAGGGGCAAAGTTTAAAAGAGATGTGCGGGACACCTTTTTTACACAGAGGGTGGTGAGTGCCTGGAACGCACAAGCCATGGGTGATGGTTGAGACAGAATTGAGAGTGGCATTTAAGAGGCTTTTAGATAGGCATATGGATGTGCAGAGAATGGAGCAACACGGATAATCTACTGGTAGGTAAAAGCTGGTCTTGACAATACTGGAAATCACTGGAGTTTACTGGAATTTAGAAGGATGAGAGTGGACCCTATAAAAACATGACATTTTTAAGGGATTGGACAGGCTAGATGCAGGAAAAATGTTCGCAATGTTGGGGGAGTCCAGAACCAGAGGTCACAGTTTAAGAATAAGGGGTAGGCCATTTAGGACTGAAATGAGGACATTTATTTTCACCTAGAGAGTTCTCTGCCACAGAAGGCAGTGGAGGCCAATTCACTGGATGTTTTTAAGAGAGAGTTAGACATAGAACTTAGGGCTAACGGAATCAAGGGACAAGGGGAGAAAGCAGAAACGGGGTAATGATTTTGGATGATCAGCCATGATCATATTGTATGGCGGTCCTGGCTTAAAGAGCCGAACAGACTACTCCTGCAACTATTTTCTATATATTCAGAACAGACATTGTGGGCCAAAGGGCCAGTCCCTGTGCTGTACTATTCTTTGTCTATGTTCTAGGTGCAGTGTGTCCACATTACTCACATCAGGTGGACGCTGTGTCTCCAAGAATAATGGAAGGATACCCTTGATGTCAAATGGCATCTTATATCTATGACACTTCTACAGACGTCCTGTAGAACACATTTCATCAGAATGCATCACAGCATGGTTTGGGAACAGCTCCATCCAAGACCGCAAGAAATTGTGGAAAATTGTACATGCAGCCAGACAATCACGCAAACCAACCTCCCTACCATTGACTCCATCCACACCTCTTGTTGCCTCTATCCCTCCCCCACCCAAGTCGTCCTGGCTGTTCCAATGTTCACATCCCTGCCTTCCACAGCCAGCAATGGACCATTGTGGGCTCCACCTTTCCTCGGTCATTGGTGCCAGCTCTAATTTGTTCACATCCTTTTCATACCTCGAGTTTCCCTCTTCCCTGACACTCAGTCTGAAGACGGGTCTCAACCCAAAACATTACCCATTACTTTTCCCCAGAGCAGCTGCCTGACCTGCTGTTACACCAGCATTTTGTGTCTATCTTCTGTGTAAACCAGCATCTGCTATTCCTTCCTACACTTGAATGTGGTTGATTCCATTTAGTATACAGTGTTTTGAAGCCTGATCTAGTCTATGGAATGCCCAGTTCAAGTTAATCAATGCCATTGTGTCGCAAGATTACATTTCACTGGCATTTTAAAAAGAGCTGACTCTTTCAAAGCAATATACTGTAAGACTTTATAATGGAAAGACACAAAGTGTTGAACTAACTCGGTGGATCTGGAGAACACGGATAGGTAACGTTTCAGGTCAGGACCCTTCTACAGATTCTTCTTCATCCCCACCTAAAGCGTCATTGATCCATGTTCTCCAGAGATGCTGCCTGTCCGCTGAGTTGCTCCAGCATTTTGTGTCTATCTTCAGTATAAACCAGCATCTACAATTCCTTCCGATGCATCTTAACAGAGGATAGAGTTCCCTGGTATAATTCAGAAGCCTCTTTTTATCTGCAGACACAGCAGGCTGCAGCCTGTAGGGGGAAGCCGCCAAGCCAGCCCCTGCTCATCCCCTGAAAACCAGAGAGTGGAGAGGAGAGAGCCAGCAATGGCAGATGTGTGGAGCAAGACTAGTAGGAGAGTGACCCTGGATCTGGCCTTCCGTGCCCTCAATGGCGGTTGCAAATGGTGCCCCTCAGGGTAGAAAGGTGGCCGGGTGATGAGAAAGATGTTGGTTCGTTGGACAAACTGGACAGAGGTGATGGCTGGAGGCCCTGCAGCAGCCTGGGGCTCACCTGGATCATGAATGGTGCCAAAAACCCTTGCATGCGGTCAGAAACAGGCCCTATTTCTGTAAACTTTGCCAATTGTGAATTGTGCTTTGGTATGGCAATAATTTACTGAACAGCATGCAAAAACAGAATTTCACTGTGCATTTGCACACGTCAATAAAGCATAATTGGCCATTGACCATTACTTAAATTCCTATTTTGTGTCCTTCCATGGTACATCAACATCTGCTGTTCTTTGTTCCTGTGTCTTCACAAAACCACCTGAGGCAAAATATCTTGAAGCTAGAACGACTCATGTTTGTTGCAAACAAGTTTTATATTGGCAGTGGGCATTGCTCTCAATGTTTGTAATCTAATGGAAAGACATAGTTTGATTTTGTACCTTGAAACGACTTTGTCAATTATGTTTCACTATTTGCAAATCCAGAAACACTTTAGAAAATTCACCCAAGCTTCCTCTATTCTTTACAACTGTCAATAGACTCAACCTATTCATCAAAGGAGAGAATGATAAAGTCAAAGGGTTTTTTGAAGTACCGCTTAGCTCCTGTGTGCCAACACTGGGATATATTTGTGTTAAAGAAGGAACTGCAGATGCTGGAGAATCGAGGGTACACAAAAGGCTGGAGAAACTCAGCGGGTGCAGCTGCATCTAAGGAGAGAAGGAGATAGGTGATGTTTCGGGTCGAGACCCTTCTTCAGACTGGTCAGGAATCAGGGAAACGAGAGATATAGACGGTGATGTGGAGAGATAAAGAACAATGAATGAAAGATATGCAAAAAAGTATCGATGATAAAGGAACAAGCCATTGTAAGCTATTTGTAGTGTGAAAATGAGAAGCTAGTGCGACTAGGGTGGGGAGAGATAGAGAGAGAGGGAATGCCAGGGCCCGAGGGCTGAGGAAGAGGTGGGAAGGGGAGGAGACAGCAAGGGTTAACAGAATTGAGAAAATTCAATGTTCAAGCCCAGAGGATGCAGACTCCCCAAGCGGAATATGAGGTGCTGTTCCTCCAACTTGCGGTGTTGCTCACTCTGGCCGTGGAGGAGGCCCAGGACCGAGAGGTCGTATACGGAATGGGAGGGGGAGTTGAAGTGCTGAGCCACCGGGAGGTCGGCTTGGTTATTGCGGACCGAGCGGAGATGTTCGGCGAAACGATCGGCAAGCCTCCGCTTGGTCTCACCGATATATGGGGATATATTTCCCCATTTCTACTGTTATTATTATTTTTAAACCCAGATAAACGTTTTATTTCTAACCAAAGGGTTGGGGAACTTGCATTCAGTTTACTTTAGACTTTAGACTTTAGAGACAGTGCGGAAACAGGCCCTTCAACCCATTGAGTCCGCACCGACCAGCGATAATCCTAGATACTAGCACTATACACTAGATGCTATTTTGTCCCCTCAATTTTAACCAAAGTCAATTAACCTACAATCCTGCACATCCTTTGAGTGTGGGTTTAAATCGGAGCACCCAGAGAAAACCCACGCGATCTCAGGGAGAACTTTCAAACTCTGTGCAGTCAGCAACCATAGTCAGGGTGGAACCCAGGTTTCTGGTGCTGTAAGGCAGCAACTCTATCGCTGCACCACAGGACCATTGTCAATTCATAAAATAAACTTAAATTTAAAAATCTTGTTTCAATGTTGATGACCACTGCATGACCTGACTGTTGTAAAACTATGCCCAGTTTATGGAAATCAAAACAGGAAAAGCTAGAGAAATTCAGTAGGTCAGGCAGCATCTGTGGATAAAGAAACCATCAAGACTTTGATTCTGGGAATCTTGCATCAGAAATGGGAAATAGGGAGAAGCAATTTGGTCTTTAGTTGGTGAGAAGGTTGGAGGAGGATCACAAGACAAGAGTCAAGAATGTGTAGGAAGGAATTGCAGAGCAAAATGCTGGAGTAACTCAGTGGGGCAGGCAGCATCTCTGGATAGAAGGTATGGGTGAGGTTTTGGGTCGACCTTTCTTGAGACTGAAGAAGGGTCTCGAGCCGAAACATCACCCATTCCTTCCATCCAGATATGCTGCCTGTCCTGCTGAGTTACTTAGCATTTCGTGTCTATCAAAAGTGAAGAATGTTTAATTGTCAAAGGTATCCACAATGGAACAAAGAAAAAAGGACACAAAATGCTTGAGTACCTCAGTGGGTCAGGTTGCATGTCTGGAGAACATGGATAAGCAAGATTTTGGGTCAGGACCTTTCTTCAATCCTGCAAACCCACATGTCTTTGTGATGTGTGGAGGAAACCAGAACACCTCGACAAGAACATACAAACTCCACATAGACAGCACCCAATGTCAGGATCGAAGCTGGGTCTCAATGTCAATGGTGCTTTATCGTCATGTGTGCACTGCACAGTGAAATTTATTTGCATAGCTCATACTGCAAACTGACATCCCTCGCCTCGTCCAACCACCCCTGTGGGTGGCACGATGGTGCAGTGGTAGAGTTGCTGCCTTACAGCTCCGGAAACCTGGGTTTGATCCTGACTAAGAGTGCTGTCTGTATGGAGTTTGTACATTCTCCTTATGACCACGTGGGTTTTCCCCGGGTTATCCAGCTTCCTCCCACAAAGATGTCCAGGTTTGTAGGTTAATTGGTTTTGGTACAGATTGTAAATTGTCCCTAATGTGTAGTTTACTGCTAGTGTACGGGGATCACAGGTTGACAAGGACTCAGTGGGCTGAAGGGCTTTTTTTATGCACTGAATCTCTAAACTAAACTAAAACTAAACTACACCTTTGCCCTGATTGTGGCTTTACTTGGGGCGTAGCTTAGATAGGAACAGACACAAAATAAAACATCTTGTAGATCAGTGGTGAATCTCTCGAACAAGCCGTTTTATTGAATGCCTTAACAGTAAGCATTGGGAAACACTCTGAGAGAATCAAAAGTGTTTTCAAAGATTCACAGTACCCACAGCATTTATAACATTCTCACGACCCAATGGTTACTTGTGTATTCTACTTATTTGAAATGATCAATGATCAATGTCTCTGTAACCTTTCACCTTTGCCTTTCTCCAGAATTATATTTATCCTTATCCAGAATTACCTTTAACCTTATGCTCTTTGTTACTTACAAAACCATTCTCTAATTTGTATAACAAATAGGCACCATAAATGTCAGTGCCCTTGTCAGTTTTATTACTCTCAGCTGTTTGCAAACCCCAATTTTTTTTAACTAAACTATCTGTGCTGTGGGACCAAACACCATGGTAAATCTATTTACTGCCTCACTAACATCCTTAAGTTCACTATGTTGACCATTTTACCCATCATGCTTCCCCAGTATGTAAGCTCCTGGGTTAAACATTACAAACTCCTCAAGATAGACACAAAGTGCTGAACTAACTGAGCGGAGCAGGTCAGGCAGCATCTATGGAGATAAAGGATTGGTGAAGTTTCAGGTCGAAACCCTTCTTCAGGCTGATACTATTCATCTTCCTTCATCCTCCAGCCTGAGTTCCATGTGAGATTGCTGTATCCGCACATGAAGACCCAGTGGTCTGTAGAGGGAGCCACTGAGCCCAGCCACTGCTAGTCACCCGATGACCAGAGAACCGGAGAGGAGGAAGGAGCGAGCCGGCAATGGCGGACACGAGGAACAAGACCAGTAGGAGAGTGAACCGGGGTTCTTATATTACGTGCCCTCATGGTCGGCTGCGGGAGGCGCCCCCGGTGCACAAAGGTGGGTGGGTGAGGAGAGGGGTGTCGGTTCACTGAACGGATTTCTTCGGGCTGCTAGCCGATGAAGAAAAATCGATTGGACTTCCGTTCCCAGTTCATGTTTTTGAAAGTTCGCTGGACAATTTAATAATTGGATTAAAGTAAAAATCTCTGTGAGATTTATGCATTTGCAAAGTACTAAAAAGTACTAAAGTTGTAACGCCCTCAACGCCTACAATGTGGCGGATCGCAAGAACGGGACAAAACAGCGGGTAAATCCTTTATTTTACATATAAACTTGCTTCTTGGGATGGCTTTAATCTAATTTTACGTTGCGAAAATGTTATTTGGGCCCCATACGAACCAGCAGTGGTTTTCCTGCCGATATGGGATTCAAGTTCACCGCAAATGCAACGTTCCAATCGATCGCATTCCAGAAACACCCACTCGCAAGATCATTAAAATTCTCTTTTTTTGGACAATCATGTCATAAGCCGTCTAAATTGTCTATATTTTGTGTTATTCTCTCTCCATGATCATTATTTTTAAACTAAATATACACGACAGTTTGAGTCACATGTATTGTGCAAAAAACAATAATTTTGAATATATTTTGAGCGGATGTTTCTCGATTAATTTATGGGAATTAAACATTAAATTCCTTCCATCTGGCATATAAATTAATGAGAGTGAGATTAAAAAATCATGTTATATTGTGAATTCTTGTGTGAATGGTATTAGTTTGTTATTTGGATACTTAGGCTATTAAAAAAATTTGTCCCTTCTCTTAAGAAATTGAATCTACAGGACATTCTTAATGGGAAAGTAGTGGGCAGAAAGGCATGTCATGCGTGGTTTGAAGAGCAAACATTTGTAGTTTACAATGGCAAAATTGAAAAGTTGAGAAAAAACGAGGTGTACAGAGTTGCTTATTGGTTACAATCTAAGGAATATGATGATGCTACTGATTATGCTATGCCAATGTACCAGCTATCAAATGATCTTCTTCATAAAGACTTGGTCTATTGCTAGAAATTGTAATTTATTTACCTATCTGTTATGGACTTACAGCATATAATACAATAATATTAAAGTTCTGATCTTGAGAATATCACATTTTTGAATTTTCAAGGCAGTCTGGGTGTTTATTACTATTTCCGTCACAATGTTCAATTTTGTAATTAGCTACAATTAGGTAATTAACTAATTATATGCTTTAATTTCAGGTCATCCAAGTAAGATGTTTTATCTTTGTCTCAGAATGCTTCAATCTATAATAACTGAACATTTCATTCTGTTCTCTTATTTTTTTAAGAAAGCTATGGGTCCTCGATCACAGCTTTTGTGTTAAGTCAATGGGAAAGCAATAGGGAACAAGATGCTAATTTCCGAGTATGAAAATAGCCATAACTTTTTTAATACTGAATATATGAAAGTGAATTATGTGTCAAATTAAACTTTTTTTATGCTTTATCTGATGGGATCAATTGCAGACTTGATTTTTACAATCTCAAAATTTTGTAAATTGCTAGTATGTATCCACTGACCACATCTTCCCATCTCCTCCCCTTTCTAGAGACCGATCCCTCCGTAACTCCCTGGTCAATTTATCCCTTCCCACCTAAACCACCCCCTCCCCTGGTACTTTCCCTTGCAACCGCACTTACACTTGTCGCTTTACCTCCCCCCTTGACTCCATCCAAGAACCCAAGCAGTCTTTCCAGGTGAGGCAGAGGTTCACCTGCACTTCCTCCAACCTCATCTATTGCATCCGCTGTTCCAGGTGTCAACTGCCCTACATCGGAGAGACCAAGTGCAGGATTGGCGATCGCTTCGCCAAACACCTCCGCTTAGTTCGCAATAACCAACCTGATCTCCCGATGGCTCAGCACTTCAACTCCCCCTCCCATTCTGAATCTGAGCTTTCTGTCCTGGCCCTCTTCCATGGCCAGAGTGAGTCCCACCGCAAATTGGAGGAATAGCACCTCATATTTCGCTTGGGTAGTTTACACCACAGCGGCTTGAACATTGACTTCTCCAATTTCAGTAAGTCCTTCCTTTCTCGTTCGCTCCCCTCCCCTTCCCAGATCTCCCACAGCCTACTGTATCTGCCTCTTCCTTTCTTTCTCCCACTCTCCAGACATCAGTCTTAAGAAGGGTCTCGACCTGAAACGTTGCCTATTCCTTCTCTCCATAGATGCTGCCTCACCCGCTGAGTTTCACCAACTTTTTTTGTCTACCTGCAAAAAAAAATCACTGCACATATGTACACGTGGCGATAAAGCACCATTGACTATTTACCATTGACCATTGGGAACAAAATGACAGGATACGGTCACAAACTTGTCAGTTCTGGATAGGTCTGCCAGGACAGTATCAAGGCCATGATCCCGAGGGTGGAGTTGGACTGGACAGAGCACGTGGTCTGTGTGGGCAACACCCGCAGGCCACATCAGGTACTTCATGGAGTTCTTGCACGTTGTCTGGTATCAGGGAGTCCAGAAAGGAAGAAACTGCTCCTGTGTCTGGTGGTACGAGCTTTTCAGCTTTTCTATCTTCTGCCCGATGGGAGCAAGGCGATGAAAGGAATTATACAAATGGACAAGGTTCTTGATCTTGTTGGCTGCTTACACAAGGTAGAGTGAAATGTACATGGAGTCGGTGGTGGTAGTCTGGTCAGTGTGATCATAGAATCATAAAAAATAGGTGCAGGAGCAGGCCATTCGGCCCTTCAAGCCTGCACCGCCATTCAATATGATCATGGCTGATCATCCAACTCAGTATCCTGTACCTGCCTTCTCTCCATACCCCCTGATCCCTTTAGCCACAAGGGCCACTTCTAACTCCCTCTTAAATATAGCCAATAAACCGGCCTCAACTACCTTCTGTGGCAGAGAATTCCACAGACTCACCACTCTCTGTGTGAAAAAAGATCTTCTCATCTCAGTCCTGAAAGACTTCCCCCTTATCCTTAAACTGTGACCCTTGCTCTGGAGTTCCCCAACATCGGGAACAATCTTCCTGCATCTAGCCTGTCCAACCCCTTAAGAATTTTGTAAGTCTCTATAAGATCCCCCCTCAATCTCCTAAATTCCACCGAGTACAAGCCGAGTCTATCCAGTCTTTCTTCATATGGAAGTCCTGCCATCCCAGGAATCAGTCTGGTGAACCTTCTCTGTACTCCCTCTATGGCAAGAATGTCTTTCCTCAGGTTAGGAGACCAAAACTGTACGCAATACTCCAGGTGTGGCCTCACCAAGACCCTGTACAACTGCAGTAGAACCTCCCTGCTCTTGTACTCAAATCCTTTTGCTATGAATTCGCTTTCTTCACAGCCTGCAGCACCTGCATGCCTACTTTCAATGACTGGTGTACCATGACACCCAGGTCTCGTTGCATCTCCCCTTTTCCTAATCAGCCAGCATTCAGACAATAATTTACCCTCCTGTTTTTGCCACTAAAGTGGATAACCTCACATTTATCCACATTATACTGCATCTGCCATGCATTTGCCCACTCACCCAATCTATCCAAGTCACCTTGCAGCCTCCTAGCATCCTCCTCACAGCTAACACTGCCCCCCAGCTTTGTGTCATCCGCAAACTTGGAGATGTTGCATTCAATTCCCTCTTCGAGATCATTAATATATATTGTAAATAGCTGGGGTCCCAGCACTGAACCTTGCGGTACCCCACCAGTCACTGCCTGCCATTCTGAAAATTATCTGTTTACTCCTACTCTTTGCTTCCTGTCTGCCAGCCAGTTCTCTATCCACATCAATACTGAACCCCCAATACCATGTGCTTTAAGTTTGTATGCTAATCTCTTATGTGGGACCTTATTGAAAGCCTTCCGAAAGTCCAGATATAACACATCCACAGGTTCTTCCTTATCCACTCCACTAGTTACATCCTCAAAAAATTCTATAAAATTCGTCAGACATGAATTACCTTTCATAAATCCATGCTGACTTTGTCCAATGATTTCACCGCTTTCCAAATGTGCTGCTATCCCATCTTTAAAAACTGACTAGCATTTTCCCCACTGCCGATGTTAGACTAACTGGTCTGTAATTCCCCATTTTCTCTCTCTGTCCCTTTTTAAAAAGTGGGGTTACATTAGCTACCCTCCAATCCTCAGGAACTACACCAGAATTTAAAGAGTTTTGAAAAATTATCTCTAATGCATCCACTATTTCTGGGGCTACTTCTTAAGTACTCTGGGATGCAGCCTATCTGGCCCTGGGGATTTATCGGCCTTTAATCCATTCAATTTACCTAACACCACTTCCCTGCTAACATGGATTTCACTCAGTTCCTCCATCTCCTTTGACCCCCGGTCCCCTGCTATTTCTGGCAGATTATTTATGTCTTCCTTTGTGAAGACAGAACCAAAGTAGTTATTCAATTGGTTTGCCATGTCCTTGTTCCCCATGATCAATTCACCAGTTTCTGACTGAAAAGGATCTACATTTGTTTTAACTAATCTCTTTCTCTTCACATATCTATAAAAACTTTTGCAGTCCGTTTTTATGTTCCGTGCCAGTTTTTTTTCATAATCTGTTTTCCCTTTCCTAATTAAGCACTTTGTCCTCCTCTGCTGGACTCTGAATTTCTCCCAGTCCTCTGGTAGGCTGCTTTTTCTGGCTAATTTGTATGCTTCATCTTTAGTTTTGATACTATCCCTGATTTCCCTTGTTATCCACGGATACACTACCTTACCTGATTCATTCTTTTGCCAAACTGGGATGAACAATTGTTGTAGTTCATCCATGCAGTCTTTAAATGCCTTCCATTGCATATCCACCGTCAACCCTTTAAGAATCACTTGCCAGTCTATTTTGGCCAATTCATGTCTCATACCCTCAAAGTTACCTTTCTTTAAGTTCTGAACCCTTGTTTCTGAATTAACAATGTCACTCTCCATCCTAATGAAGAACTCAACCATATTATGGTTACTCTTTCCCAAGGGGCCACGCACAACAAGACTGCTAACTAACCCTTCCTCATTTCTCAGTACCCAGTCTATAATAGCTTGCTCTCTCGTTGGCTCCTCTACATGTTGGTTTAGAAAACTATCCCGCATACATTCCAAGAAATCCTCTTCTTCAGCACCCCTGCCAATTTGATTCACCCAATCTATATGTAGATTGAAGTCACCCATTACAACTGTTTTAC
This sequence comes from Okamejei kenojei, assembly GCA_035221665.1. Lineage (NCBI taxonomy): Eukaryota > Metazoa > Chordata > Chondrichthyes > Rajiformes > Rajidae > Okamejei > Okamejei kenojei. The sequence goes on from CM069141.1 coordinate 49,560,901, forward strand.
CCTTGTTGCATGCATTTCTAATTTCACGTTTGATGCCATCCCCAACTCCACAACTACTGTTAGGTGGCCTGTACACAACTCCCACTAGCGTTTTCTGCCCCTTAGTGTTTCGCAGCTCTACCCATATCGATTCCACATCCTCCAAGCTAATGTCCTTCCTTTATATTGCGTTAATCTCCTCTCTAACTAGCAATGCTACTCCACCTCTTTTCCTTTCTGTCTATCCCTCCGGAATATTGAATATCCCTGGATGTTCAGCTCCCAGCCTTGGTGACCCTGGAGCCATGTCTCCGTGATCCCAACTATATCATATTCATTAATAACTATCTGCACATCCACCTTATTACGAATGTTCCTTGCATTGAGACACAAGCCTTCAGGCTTGTTTTTACAACACTCTTACCCCTTATACAATTATGTTGAAAAGTGGCCCTTTTTGATTTTTGCTCTGGATTTTTCTGCCTGCTACTTTTACTTTTCACCTTGCTACCAATTGCTTCTACCCTCATTTTACATCCCTCTGTCTCTCTGCTCATGCTCCCATCCCCCTGCCACATTAGTTTAAATCCTTCCTGACAGCACTAGCAAACACTCCCCCAAGGACATTGGTTCCCTTCAAGCCCAGGTGCAGACCGTCCTGTTTGTACTGATCCCACCTCCCCCAGAACTGGTTCCAATGCCCGAGAAATTTGAATCCCTCCCCCTTGCACCATTGCTGGACATCTACAACTCATGTATGATTTTTAATTCTGAGTTAAGTAAATTGCTGAGGGGGGTGGGGGGTGTGTTCATAGAGAGCCAGACTCATATAGTGTGGAAACAGGCCCTTCGGCCCAACTTGACCACATTGACCAACATGCCCTATCTACACTTGTTCCACCTGCCTGTGTTTGACCCATATCCCTCCAAACCTATCCCATCCATGCACTTGTCCAAAAAGGTCATTGACTTGAGACATTGCCTTTGTTCCACTCTCCACAGGTGCTGCCTGATCCACTCCTGGCTTTTCTCTAGTCTTTGGTAATATAAATAGAGAGAGCTTTCACAGTTCCATGCATACAGTTTCAGCCCCAATTGACCATGTCGACCAAGATGCCCCATCTACACTAATCCCATGTGTCCACATTTGGCACATATCACTCTGAACCTTTCTTATCCATGTACCTGTCCAAATGTTTATTAAATATTTGATGGTACCTACCACAACTACCTCTTCTGACAGCTCATTCCATATATCCATCATCCTTTGTGGAAAATATATACTATTACTAAAACTCTCATCTTGTCCTCTTCTGGTTTGCATATTTTTAAACATCTGCGCAAAAACTGTAGAATTTTTCCGCCACGTTACTCACTGTTCTCGACTGCACCAAGCGCACCAAGCTTTGTTACGATCAGTGGAATATTACAAAAGTTATGAAGGTTTAAAAAATCGTGAGATCAGCAGATTGGTCTTCTCGCCTGAAGGTAACGTCCCTTCCGGCACCTGCTGTCAATCATCAGGGCGAGGAGAATAAAACTCCGGAGGCGGGGCTAAGTCCACAAGTCATGCTGATTGAGTCCGTAAGCCATGCTGATTGAGTCCGCAAACCGTGCTGAGTGAGCCTGCAAGAGTGGAGTCGGGGAAGCCACTGAGTGGAGTCGTGGAAGCCGTTGAGTGGAGTTGGGGAAGCTGCTGAGTGGATCCAGGAGGTGCTGTGTGGTGCTGCGGCCGGTGGCCGCTGAGTGGAGTCCCTCCCCCCCACACACACACCCTCCCCCCTCCACAAACCCACACCCCCCTTCCCCCTACCACCCTCCCTCTTCTCCCCTCCCCCTCCTCCCCACCAACCCTCCCTCCCCTCTTACATCCACATCCCCCTTTACCCCTCCACCGTTCCTCCCCCCTCACTCCACTCCCCAGTCTCCCCTCCCCCACACCCCTCCACTCCTCCACCCCCCCTCTCCCCCACACCACCCCCCCCCCTCCCCACACCATTTGGCGTCTATTGCAATGGGGAATGGGTTGCGTTGGGGGACCAAGCCTCCCGTGTGACTGGGATTCAACGGGTCCTACTTAGTCTAGTGTCTCTTAAATGTTGAAACAAGGAACTGCAGATGTGAGTTTATAAAAAATACACCAGGTGCAGGAGTAACTCAGTTAGATGTTACTCTAACGGAATCAAGGGATATGGGGAGAAAGCGGGAACAAGGTACTGATTTTGCATGATCAGCCATGATCATGCTGAATGGCGGTGCTGGCTCGAAGGGTCGAATGGCCTACTCCTGTACCTATTTTCTATGTTTCTTTGTTTAACTCAGCAGGTCAAGCAGCACCCCTGGAGAACTTGGATAGGTGACGTTTCAGGTTGGGGCCCTTCTTCAGGTCTGAAACGTCACCTATCCATGTTCTCCATGGATGCTACCTGACTCGTTGAGTTACTCCAGCTCTTTGTTTCTTTTTTGTTCTTTTCCATGTTGTTATAGAATAGTTGTTTCATGAAAAAACATTTCAGAGATCAGGGGACTTAGATATAGATTCTGGGAAAAATATGTGAAAGGGTTGTGATGAAAATTTATTTATTTTTGTAATTCACTGCACACAAGGAAATAGAATCAATTAGCACCTTCAGAATTGATCTGCACTTGGTATCTTGCCTAATGTGTACCCTTCAATCAACTTCACAATACTGATTTCCTGTTCCCAATCGCATTGCTGTACGTGGAATCTTGGCACAGACAAAGTGACTGCGGACACTTCTGTCAGCGATAAAAAACAAACTTCTGTAGGAAGTCAAAGGATCATGAAGCAACAGTGGAGGCACAAGGATGGTCGACCTTTCAGAGTGAGACCTGTCTGTGGAGGAGATGTAGCGCCATAATGGACAGTGTGAATGTGGAGAGGATGATTCCACGAGTGGGAGAGTCCAGGAATTTAGGCCATAGGCTCAGAATAAATAGGGCGTAGCTGTAGAAAAGAGATGAGAAAAAAATGTATTTTGTCAGCGGGTGAATCGATGGAATTCGTCGCCACTGACCAAGTCAATGGATATTTTTAAGGCGCAGATTCACAGATTCTTGATTAGTGTGGGTGTCAGGGGTTACGGGGTGAAGTCAGGAGAATAGGATTAGGAGGGAGAGATAGATCAGTCATGATTGAATGGCGGAATAGACTTGTTGGGCTGAATGATAAAATTCTGCTCCTATAACTTATGAACTTATGAACTATAATGGAGTGAGTGAGTGGTGAAAAGGAGGTATGCAGTTAGAAGTTTAATTTACAATTTATAGATACAGCATAGAAATAGCCCCTACTGCCCACCAAGTCCATGCCTACCATTGATCACCCCTTCACACTCGTTCTATGATATTCCACTTTCTCGTCCACTCCCTAAACAATAGGAGAATTTTCAAGTGGCCAATTAACCTACAGGCCCTTCTGAATCTTTCCTCTCCATGAACCTGTCCAAATGTCCAAAGAGAGAGAGAGTGAGAGAGCATGGAAACAGGACCTTCCGTCTACCGAATCTACGTCAATTATTGATCACCCGTTCACAGTAGGGGCAATATTACAGAGGTCAATTAACCTACATACCCGTATCTCTTTGGGATGTGGGAGGAAACTGGAGCATCCAGAGGAAACGTGCGCAGTCACAGGGAGAATGTACAAACTCCATACGAACAGCACTCAAGTTCAGGATCAAACCTGGTCTCTAAATCTTTAGACTTTACTCTAGACTTTAGAGATACAGCATGGAAACAGGCCCTATTGTATACCGAGTCCACGCCAACCAGCAATCACCCATGTTAATCCTGGCTAAATTGGAGCAGCTAGGACTTCAAAATGGGGTTAAGTTTCAGGGTTGCTGGGAGATTTGGTCAAATTGGAATTACTCTCTGCATAGCTGGGACAAGCTGCAGAGAGGTGCCAGAGTTTCTGGAGCTTAGATACAATTTGCAAGCAAAGAATGGGAAGATCTGCAAACCCTGTCAATCTGGTGCAAAATGCATAGAATGGATTGAATGGCTGCAAAGCAGACATACACCTTGTAAATAGTTGTAAATAATGTTGCAGAGTTTGACTTTGCCAAGTGTTGATTGTATGAGGTGTTGAGCCTTGTCGGGGTTTTCTGTAAATCAGGGTAAATGTTTCCAAGTTGACTTCCTCTCAAAGTCCGTTTTGAATACAATGTGTTGAACTGTTGTATCATTGGGTTAGGGGAATGCCTGTTATGTATGGGGTTAATCGATATCTGTAATTGGGTTATTGGGAGACCGCCCCCATGTGGTTCGGCCCCTCGATGTCCTGGGACATATAAAAGTCCGCGATCACGAGGCTCAGGGTCAATCTGCTGGAATAGTGCTCGGGACTGCGTGAACTTCTGGAGTGCCTCTGTCTGAGCGAGGCCTAGAGTGCCTGAACAGGCAGACGTGAGGATCGAACCCGTGATGGGATAGGTACAGTGTTTGATCTGCGACACGCTTTTGGTAAAATAAAATTTGGTTGTTTCAAGTGCTTGATTCAGTGTTTTTACTGAAACTAGACTGGGGGGATGCTTAGATATTAGCAATTTTCATTGGGGGCTCGTCCGGGATTTCAAAAGACACCCAAACACATATTTGCGATCAAGGCTGTTGAGCTGTTTCGATCGAAAGTGCAGAAATCGGGCCCACGGTACGGTTTTCGCACTGATTTTCGGCACTTTGTGAGTTGGAGCGAACGATCATTTGCGGGCTTGGGAAAGGGTCTAATTGAGATCATTAGAATAGATTCTAGCAAGCACGGGGGCGTGGTTAGCACGCCTTTGGGTTGGAGACCCATAAAACCAGGCTGCGGTTAAAGGCCCTGGTGGGGTTGGGTTAGAGGCCCTTTCTTGGGTTAGAGGCCCAAAACTGGTCATAGTTGCGCAGACTGCAGCTGCCTTTCATGAGAGCCAAGCGCGCTTCATCGGGACACGGAGTGCCCAGGGTTAGACTTGGTAACCGAATTGGTGGGATATTAAAAGACAGGTCTCGCCTTCGATCGGATCGCTGCCGGGAGCGCAAATTGAAAAGGTGCGCTTCGAAAAACAGCATTGATAATTCAAAGTGCGAAGCGGCTAGGCGTAGGATCCTCGGTACTTAGCAGAAGGGTGTATCTGTGTGTAGGTGTCTGAGTCTCTTCCCAAAGTGACGGACAAAGTGCCTCGAGAAGGTAACGAGCTTGGACGAACAGAGTATAGATTGGCCGGAATACTCCAGTTCGTTCAATAATTTAATCGGGCAATTTTAGCTGATTCGAGAGCCCGCACAGTAAGAGAAATATGCACTAACAATTAGGAGATCGAGTTTGAGTCTGAGTCTCTATTTGTGGCTAAATTTTCAAATACTAGATTTCATATTGAAGTTCTGCGTAAGGTGGGATTCGAATTGCTGTAAAAAAAACTTCGAAGTTGGTGCATGTCCGTGATTGATTCCGATTAGTGGCTGATCAACAGTGAATAGTAACCCTCTGGTCGATTGTTGACCAGTACCTGATAGCGAAGAGTACCTGAGAGACGGGAGCCTCCCTACTTGACGAAAAGTAATCCGAATAGCGAAAGGTACCCCTAATTCTGTCGAACTTAGAGAGAAGGGATAGAGGTCACCCTGTAGACGTCCAGTCTTAGCAGAAGGATAGTAACATTCAGGAGGAAAAGTAATTATTTAGGGAATAGTGCCCCTCGGCAAAGAGTAAACTAGGAAGGGGAAAATCTTCAGTATCAGAGGGAGAGGTTCACTGCGTGATAACAGCATGATGCAGTGTCAAGATCGAGTGTTTGTGAATTGTGCGCCAGTGCTTTAAATCATTATGTAAATTGTAAAAATCTCGCTTTCCGTATTATTATAGGATCCAGATTTTGTAAATATTCTCTGTATGTAAATAAATTTAGAGTAATTAAAAGTTAAGATTTAGATCCGCGGACCATCATTTGTGTTGCTGCTTGTGCGAGTGTTTACAGATTTAAAACTTGAAGAGAGATTCTGTTTAAGTTCGATATTCGTATTTGTTTAATATCATTTTGTAAGAAACTGAATCAGGGTGGTTTGATCAGTGGTTGTACTCCTTCGATCATCCCGCTGATAGATTGCGCCACGAGGAAGATTTCTTAGAGTGCGTGATTTATAATAGACAAATGTTTGTGGTTTATTTAGGAGTGTGGTTGTGCCTGATAGTGATAGGTAGCGTGTTATCCTGTTTGTGGACTGTGTTACTTACGTGTCTGAAAATCATTTTTAGATGTTTTGATTGAGAAAGTTATAAGATTAAAAGAGTGTGGACTTGTGGGAGATAGGAGAAGAATTTGTATAAGAGAACAGGAGTGGAGATAAAGGGAAACAGAACAAGGGAAAGGTGGATCTCCTGGAAGAAAAGTAGTCCCTGTAAAACTAAAGATTAAGAATCCAATGGTTAGTGTCGACTTCGAAATGGAAGAAGATGAATATTTAGAGTGGACAAATGCCAACGCCAGTGGAAGTTCATAGCTCCCACCATGTTCCTCATGCATTTCCCAGGCTTCACTAGTACTGTGTATGGCTTGTGTCCATAATAAATATTTTAGGTCTGCAGAATCTATAACAAATCTGGCAGATTCTACATCTGATCAGGTTTTACCAACAGACGATACTGAGGTACCAGATCCTTCAATCTTATCCATGCCATCAATGATAGATCGTCCAGTGGCTTATGGCACCCGGAGTAGAACAAAAAGGTTAGCTCCGGTTTTTAAAGAAAAGAAAGGTATGTTAAATATAGTGGAACCACCAGAGTATTTCTGTGAGCCACAACAGAGGCAGATCACTCGAGTGGAAAGGAATGATTTAGTTGGGCAGTATCGGGAAATCCCTACTGTAGCAATGTTACACAATTTTGAGATTTTAAAAATCAAGTCTGCAATTTATCCCATCAGATAAAGCAATAAAAGAAGTTTAATTTGACACCTAATTCACTTTCATATCTTTAGTATTAAAAGGGTTATGGCCATTTTCATACTCGGAAATTAGCATCTTGTTTCCCATTGACTTAACTAAAAAGCTGTGATCGAGGACAGTTAAAAGCCCATAACTTTCTTAAAAATCAAGAGAACTCAATGAAATTTTCAGTTATTATAAATTGAAGCATTCTGAAAAAAATATGAAACAATCTTACTTGGATAACCTGAAATTAAAGCATATAATTAGTTAGTTACCTAATTGTAGCTAATTACAAAATTCAATTACTAGATCTAAACATCTATCCATTTCTTAAGAAAAGATAAACATTTTTAAATTGCCTAAGTGTCCAAATAACATTCACACAATAATCCACAATATAACATGATTTTTAAATCTAATTTTCATGAATTTATAGGCCAAATGGAAGGAATTTAGTGTTCAACTTGCGAGTTGGTTTTGGTGGAACGCGGTGGATTGGAACGTTGCGGTTTGCGGTGAATCCACAGTCGGCAGGAAAAATACAGCTGGTTCATACATTTTTTTTGTCTCCTTTTCGCATGATGAAAATTTGATTAAATGCTTCCTAAGAAGCACGTTTTTATGTAAAAATAAACTGTGTACCTTCTTTTATTGCTACGTTAGGTCCGTTCCGCTGTCGGTGTTCAGGGCTTTAGAAGATGATTTTTAAACTACTCTAGTTAATAAATGACCTAGCGTAGTTTAAAAAAAGCTTCATATAACAAATGTCGGAGCGATTCCTCTTTAGCGACGAAATCGCTTGAGATTGATCGATTTGGACTGTCTGGGGAAAAACGGCATTTTAAACCCGCCAATCTCTGAAAGGCGCCAAAGTCGCGCACACGGGGAGCGGCAGAACTGCAGCGCTGCTCAAGGTAGGTATTGTAACATACCTACCTACTGAACCGGAAGATTTATCAGAGGGTGAGATAATGATTCTAGATACAGAAATAGACTTTGACATAAATGAAAGCTTCCGAATTGAACAGGTATCCCATATGCAGTTACCAGTAAGGGATGGAATAGGTATAGCAGATTCAGCCAGCGCAGTGAGTATGAATATTCCCCGCAGTACAGACACCATATGCCGCGGAGGCCCATGAAATAATGGCAGTACTAAGCAGAATCCCTGATAGGAGGTCTGACCAGGAGACCCTGAGAGTAAACAGGTCATTTTCAGAATGGCAGGCAGTGACTGGTGGGGTAGAGCAAGGCTCAGTGCTGGGACCTCAGCTATTTACAATATATATTAATGATCTGGATGAGGGAATTGAATGCAACATCTCCAAGTTTGCGGATGACACAAAGCTGGGGGGCAGTGTTAGCTGTGAGGAGGATGCTAGGAGGCTGCAAGGTGGCTTGGATAGGTTGGGTGAGTGGGCAAATGCATGGCAGATGCAGTATAATGTGGATAAATGTGAGGTTATCCACTTTGGCGGCAAAAACAGGAGGGTAGACTATTATCTGAACGATGGCCGATTAGGAAAAGGGGAGATGCAACGAGACCTGGGTGTCATGGTATACCAGTCATTGAAAGTAGGCATGCAGGTGCAGCAGGCTGTGAAGAAAGCGAATGGCATGTTGGCATTCATAGCAAAAGGATTTGAGTACAAGAGCAGGGAGGTTCCACTGCAGTTGTACAGGGTCTTGGTGAGGCCACATCTGGAGTATTGCGTACAGTTTTGGTCTCCTAATCTGAGGAAAGATATTCTTGCCATAGAGGGAGTACAGAGAAGGTTCACCAGACTGATTCCTGGGATGGCAGGACTTCCATATGAAGAAAGACTGGATAGACTCGGTTTGTAATTTTTGGGGGGAGGGACTCAAATAGAGAGGCAAGTAGTCCGTTTGTGAGGCAGGAGGCAGAGAAGAGAAGCAGTCAGACGCAACACGTAGAGAGGAAAGAAGAAAAAAATAACAAACGGAGAATAAGAAGTGGAGGGTTTCTTAAATGTGTGAGCAAAGTGAGGGGTGTAAAATGAGGATAGGAGCAATAGGTAGCGAGGTGAAAAGTGGCAGGAAAACAAATCCAGGGCAAAAATCTAAAAGGGCCACTTTTCAACATAATTGTAAAAGGGCCAAGAGTGTTGTAAAAACAAGCCTGAAGGCTTTGTGTCTCAATGCGAGGAGCATTTGTAATAAGGTGGATGAGTTAAATGTGCTGTTAGCTATTAATAATTATGATATAGTTGGGATCACGGAAACATGGCTCCAGGGTGACCAAGGCTGGGATCTGAACATCCAGGGATATTCAATATTCAGGAAGGATAGACAGAGAGGAAAAGGAGGTGGGGTAGCGTTGCTGGTTAGAGAGGAGATTAACGCAATAGAAAGGAATGACATTAGCTTGGAGGATGTGGAATCGATATGGGTGGAGCTGCGAAACACTAAGGGGCAGAAAACGCTAGTGGGTGTTGTGTACAAGCCACCTAACAGTAGTAGTGGATCTGGGGATGACATCAAACAGGAAATTAGAAATGCGTGCAACGAAGGTAAAACCGTTATCATGGGTGACTTCAATCTACATATAGATTGGGTGAATCAAATTGGCAGGGGTGCTGAGGAAGAGGATTTCTTGGAATGTATGCGGGATAGTTTTCTAAACCAACATGTGGAGGACCCAATGAGAGAGCAGGCTATTCTAGACTGGATATTGAGTAATGAGGAAGGGTTAGTTAGCAGCCTTGTTGTACGTGGCCCCTTGGGCAAGAGTGACCATAATATGGTTGAGTTCTTCATTAGGATGGAGAGTGACATTGTTAATTCAGAAACACGGGTCCTTAACTTAAAGAAAGGTAACTTTGAGGGTATGAGACGTGAATTGGCCAAGATGGACTGGCAATTGATTCTAGAAGGGTTGACGGTGGATATGCAATGGAAGGCATTTAAAGACTGCATGGATGAACTACAACAATTGTTCATCCCAGTATGGCAAAAGAACAAATCAAGGAAGGTGGCGCATCCGTGGATAATGAGGGAAATCAGGGATAGTATCAAAGAAAAAGATGAAGCGTACAAATTAGCCAGAAAAAGCAGCCTACCAGGGGACTGGGAGAAATTCAGAGACCAACAGAGGAGGACAAAGGGCTTAATTAGGAAAGGGAAAATGGAGTATGAAAGAAAACTGGCAGGAAACATAAAAACTGACTGCAAAAGTTTTTATCGATATGTGAAGCGCAAAAGATTAGTTAAAACAAATGTAGGTCCCTTGCAGTCAGAAACGGGTGAATTGATCATGGGGAACAAGGACATGGCAGGCCAATTGAATAACTACTTTGGTTCTGTCTTCACTAAGGAAGACATAAATAATTTGCCGGAAATAGCAGGGGATCGCAGGTCAAATGAGATGAGGAAATGAGTGAAATCCAGGTTAGCCGGAAAGTGGTGTTGGGTAAATTGAATGGATTAAAGGCCGATAAATCCCCAGGGCCAGATAGGCTGCATCCCAGGGTACTTAAGGAAGTTGCCCCAGAAATAGCAGATGCCTTAGTGATAATTTTTCAAAACTCTTTAGATTCTGGAGTAGTTCCTGAGGATTGGAGGGTAGCTAATGTAACCCCACTTTATAAAAAGGGAGGGAGAGAGAAAACGAGGAATTACAGACCAGTCTAACATCGGTAGTGGGGAAACTGCTAGTCAATTATTAAAGATGGGATAGCAGCGCATTTGGAAAGTGGTTAAATCATTGGACAAAGTCAGCATGGATTTACGAAGGGTAAATCATGTCTGACAAATCTTATTGAATTTTTTGAGGATGTAACTAGTAGAGTGGATAAGGGAGAAGCAGTGGATGTTTTGTATCTGGACTTTCATTAGGCTTTCAACAAGGTCCCACACAAGAGATTGGTATACAAACGTAAAGCACATGGTATTGGTGGTTCAGTAATGATGTGGATAGAGAACTGGCTGGCAGACAGGAAGTAAAGGGTAGGAGTGAACGGGTCCTTTTCAGGATGGCAGACAGTGACTAGTGGGGTGCCGCAAGGCTCAGTGCTGGGACCCCAGCTATTTACAATATACATTAATGATTTGGACGAGGGAATTAAATGCAACATCTCGAAGTTTGCGGATGACACGAAGCTGGGGGGCAGTGTTAGCTGTGAGGAAGATGCTTGGAGGCTGCAGGATGACTTGGATAGACTGGGTGAGTGGGCAAATGCATGGCAGATGCAGTATAATGTGGATAAATGTGAGGTTATCCACTTTGGTGGCAAAAACAGGAAGGTAGACTATTATTTCAATGGTGACCGATTAGGAAAAGGGGAGATGCAGAGAGACCTGGGTGTCATGGTACACCAGTCATTGAAAGTAGGCATGCAGGTGCAGCAGGCTGTGAAGAAAGCGAATGGTATGTTGGCATTCATAGCAAAAGGATTTGAGTACAAGAGCAGGGAGGTTCTACTGCAGTTGTACAGGGTCTTGGTGAGGCCACACCTGGAGTATTGCGTACAGTTTTGGTCTCCTAATCTGAGGAAAGACATTCTTGCCATAGAGGGAGTACAGAGAAGGTTCACCAGACTGATTCCTGGGATGGCGGGACTTCCATATGAAGAAAGACTGGATAGACTTGGCTTGTACTCGCTGGAATTTAGAAGATTGAGGGGTGATCTCATAGAGACTTACAAAATTCTTAAGGGGTTGGACAGGCTAGATGCAGGAAGATTGTTCCCGATGTTGGGGAAGTCCAGGACAAGGGGTCACAGTTTAAGGATAAGGGGGAGGTCTTTTAGGACCGAGATGAGAAAATCGTTTTTCACACAGAGAGTGGTGAATCTGCGGAATTCTCTGCCACAGAAGGTAGTTGAGGCCAGTTCGTTGGCCATATTTAAGAGGGAGTTGGATGTGGCCCTTGTGGCTGAAGGGATCAAGGGGTATGGAGAGAAGGCAGGTACAGGATACTGAGTTGGATGATCAGCCATGATCATATTGAATGGCGGTGCAGGCTCGAAGGGTCGAATGGCCTGCTCCTGCACCTAATTTCTATGTTTCTATGTTTCTATGTAATCGCTGGAATTTGAGGGGGGGATCTTAGGGGGGATCTTATAGAGACTTACAAAATTTTTAAGGGGTTGGACAGGCTAGATGCAGGAAGATTGTTCCCGATGTTGGGGAACTCCAGAGCAAGGGGTCACAGTTTAAGGATAAGGGGGAAGTCTTTTAGGACCGAGATGAGAAGATCACACAGAGAGTGGTGAGTCTGTGCAATTCTCTGCCACAGAAGGTAATTGAGGCCAGTTCATTGGCTATATTTAAGAGGGAGTTAGATGTGGCCCTTGTGGCTAAAGGGATCAGGGGGTATGGGGAGAATGCAGGTACGGGATACTGAGTTGGATGATCAGCCATGATCATATTGAATGGTGGTGCAGGCTCGAAGGGCCGAATGGCCTACTCCTGCACCTATTTTCTATGATTCTATGATTCTAAGAAGTCCCCTACTGCTTTCATAGAGGACCACAATGCGTGTATACTATGCAGATTCATGGGATTTATGGGAGACCATACAATAGATAATTACTCCAGCTGAGAATACCAAATTTCTAGTAGCCCTGGGACTTATGAAACATTGGCAAATGGAGTGATGGATGGCCCTTGCAAAAACTTTTGAGAATCCAGGTGATTTAAGTCGAGTCCTGGAAATAAAACCAGAGAAGGGTGAAGGAGCAGACGAATTTCTAGACCACTTTTCAATATTATATATATACCAATTAGGTGAGTTAAACTCTCAGAATGGAGCAAGTTCCCCTCAATATTGTGCGGTCTTGTTGAATTGTCTCCCCACTAAAATAGTGGATTTAATTAAAACTAATTACAGAAACTGGTCTGAGCCTCGAGCCAGTCAAATAGCCAGAGCTGTGAGATATTATTGGAAGGAAGGTAGGAACAAGGAAAATTATCCTGTAACTAGGAGAGAAAGTGAACGCACAGTGAAGGAAGAATTACCAAAATCTAACTCTGAACCATGGATCCCCAGAGTGCCAGCAAATTATGGATTGGGAGAAATTAGGGTCCGAGATTATTCAGATTACTATTACCGCTATACTCCCAATCGTGAGCCCATTTCAATGGAACCCAGGGATAGAATAAGACCAACAATGCTGCCTAACCAATGCTATACTTGCGGAGGGCTGGGACATTGGAGTAGGGCCTGTCCAACGAAGGAAAAAATGAAAGAGAGGGGTCAAAGAAGGGATTTCCAGGATTATGAAGAATTTAGAGATCCTAGAGAATATAGAGACGTCAAAAATCCAAGGAATTATGGGAGGTCCTTTAATTCAAGATACTACTGGGACCCAAGAAACCAGAGAGAGAGATGGCCCGAATGTCAGGAACTGAGAAGTCACACATCGTTTACTCAAGCTAACCCATTTTGACAGTCTTGACTCACAAACTTGCCCTGGAATTGTGGGCGTGGAGACATGATTCTTACTCTAGATCCCCCTCAAGTAATTTACCAGACTGAGCAGATTGGATATACTATAGTAAAAAATGGAAATTTTATGGAAGAAAATTATAAACCGCCTCATGATTACCCCAGAAATTGAAGACTGAAGAAAAATCAAGGGGCAATAAAGAAAGTAAGAAAAGGAACACTGTGGCTAGCATGAAAAGAGATAACAATTAAGGAATATAAATGGCACTAGGGAGAGAAGAAACAAAATTACCGTGCAGGAGGAATGGGAGTGGGGAAAGAAGATATTGAATTAATGTATTGTTGAGTTTTATGTCTTCAGGACAGTATGTCAACAAGAAACTGTCTCGGGAGTGAGGTAAAAGAATGCACAGACCCCTAACAACGGGAAGAAGACAGCGAAAGGTAATGTAGCTCCCCAGAAAAAGGTGACCAGCAGGAAGAATTGATACTGTCCTGCCCTTTAAGATACTTGGGAAGGCCAGCAGGCAGAGCAACATGCTCCTCAGTATCTCCACTCCCTCGTAACTGAAACCATCAGAAGAAAGAATGAAGAATAGGACCTACCCTAGTGCCCTACTTTAATATCACCTAGCTACTGAAGCAAGAAAACGAAGGAGAATAAAGGACACTTTAATCATCTTTGAAAGAAACAACACCGATAACTTATAATGACTGTTGGGATGGCTCCTCTTTAAAATGGAATCTGAATAAAATGGAATTTCTCTGTGATTCGGGGCAAAATACTCACTTTCCACAAAATTTAGTATAAATAAATTAATTCAAAGAGGGCTTATGGGAGACACTTGAAATTGTTATAGAATTGACTGTTAATTATCATTCTTCATTTGCCTCACCCATCGGAGATAGTCGGAGATAGGACTGGACTATTTATTTACTGTTAAGGAAGGGACAGACCCTAGCGGATATCAGGAATTAAGACATACTCTGGAAACGTAGGGTGGTAGTGTAAAATGATGAGGTAGACTAAAAATTTATAAGTTCCCCTTCGTTGTAAGTATTTTGGAAAATATATCAAAATTTCCCCTCCAGACGTTTTGTAATTTTGTGCAGGAAACAAAATAATGGGCTATAGTCACTACTTGGAGGAGACATTTATCGCAGATAGGAGAAACATTTGGGAAGATCTTGTTCAATTTAGACTTTGAATAATAGAGTCTATGCAGTATTTTAAATTGTATTAGGGAGTGCCTAACATTAAGAGAACAGTAATGTATATATAAAAGACTTTCCTCCCAATTATCCATTGAAATTGTTAAACCCAATTCGTCTTCCCATCCTCGCCTAATTATTTCTGACAATGGGGTATGTACATTTACAAGGGTATTGTAGAAATAGGATATTAACTTATCTGTATCTGCCTTTCTGTTCATGCATTCGTCTAATATATCTGGGCCCATGGAGTGACAATCTTGTGTGTGTATTTTCACATAGTCTCGTATTTGAAGATATCTGAAGAAATTACTACCTTTCAAATGATGTTTTATCTGTAATTCTTGTAACGAAAGGAACGACCCCTTCTCATAAAGATCTCCCAGCTTTTTAATTCCTAGGCTTTCCCATTGTGCAAACGCATTGTCTAAAGTAGACAGTATAAACGAGGGATTATTGGCGATTGGTAAGAAGAGAGAGAAATGTCTGAATTTAAGGGTTGATTTCAACTGTTTCCAAATTCATAAGGTACTATGGATTATCGGATTTTTCTCATACATTGATTTCTTCAGATGTATTGGAGAGAGGAGAATCGCGCCTATATTGAAAGGCAAACAATCTTCCCTCTCCATTTTTAACCAGTTTACTTCTTGGCATGTATCGTCCATCCAGTAAATTAAAATTTTTAATATTAGTTGCCCAAAAATAGAGAAGAAAATTAGGGAGAGCCAGTCCACCGATTTCTTTTGGTTTGCATAAATGTCGTTTATGAATTCTATGAGTTTTATAATCCCAAATAAAATTTGTAATCACAGAGTCGAGTTTAAAAAAAAAGTTTTTAGGAAGGTAAATCAGTATTGATTGAAATAGGTACAGGAGTTGTGGAAGGAAAATCATCTTTATGGCATTTACTCTACCTATAAGGGAATCGGAAGTGTTTTCCAAAATTGAATAAAGGCATTTAATTTGATGATTAATGGTGGAAAATGTGCTTGAAATAAAGAAGGTTATTTTCTAGTCACGTAGACTCCAAGGTATTTAAATGTTTCAGTAGCAATTCTAAAAGGAAATTTTAGGAGATGTGAAGGGTCTTGAGGTTTTATTGGCATAATTTCACTTTTGTTCCAGTTCATTCTATACCCTGAGAAGGAGCCGAATTGTTCTATGAGGTTTAGTATATTTGGGATACTGACTTGGGAGTTGGTAATATATAAAAGTTCCATCGTCTACATATAACGATATCTTATTAGTAGTATATTTAGTATTATAACCATGAATGCTCGGATGTACTCTTATACTTTCAGCTAAGGGTTCTATAGCAAGGGCAAATGACATTGGTGATAAAGCACACCCCTGTCTATTGCCCCTAGATAATTGAAATTTAGGTGACAGAGTTTGATTAGTCAGTATTCTGGCAGTTGGATTATATATAACAGCTTTATCCATGAAATAAAATGTTCTCCAAGTTGGAATTATTGCAATACTGTGAAGAGATATTCCCATACTACTCGGTCAAATGCTTTTTCTGCGTCTAAAGAAATAATTGATAAGTATTTGTTTATTGTTCTGTGTGAGTACATTATATTAAACAAGCATCTCAAGTTATTGAACGAATCTCTTAGGTATAACACCAGTTAGATCGGAGTGTATTAATTTACTGATGTACTTACTTAATCTTCTTGCCAGGGTTTTAGCTAATATTTTCTGGTTGTATTTAAAAGAGCTATTGCTCTATATGATCCGGGCTCTTCAAAATCTTGGTCTTTTTTGGGTATCAATGTAATAGTTGATTCGGCTAAAGTTTGTGGTAACATCTGTTCTTTAAATGCGTGTATATAAAGGGCTCGTAAACGAGTGGAAATTAATTCATAATTTTTTTTATAGAATTCATTAATGAACTCATCTGGGCCTGGCATTTTGCCATTATTCAGTGATTTAATAAGCTCTTCAATATCTTTTAATGTAATTCTTATCATTATTCTTATCATTCCACCGCATTGAGTGACAGAAGGTTGCAATTGTCAAGGAAGTTTTGTACAGTCTGTATAGTTTCTACTGAAGTTTTAGATGTGTATAAATGTTGATAGAATTGTAAAAATCTTTCATTGATATCTTTAGGGAGTGTAAGCAGCTCACCTTTTTCTGATCTAATTTTTTGAATGGTGTGATCTTTTTCCATTTTTCTCAGCTGTCGTGCCAGAGGTTTATGCGGTTTATCACCAAATTCGAAGTTTTTTGCTTAGCATATTGAAAGTATATAGTATATTGTGGAAAGAATTTGATTTAACTTGAATTTTAATACTGCTATCTTGTTGTGTTTGACAATAGATGGATCGGTAGCATTTTCTAAATCAAACTGTTTAATCCGTTCTTCTAATTCCAATTGTTCCGACCTGTTTTTTTTAAATTCTGATAAACTTGATATGAGATAATAGAACCTCTGATAAAGGCCTTAAAAGATTCCCACAATAAAGAGGCCGAAATACCAGGTGTGTCAATTGTCTCATAAAATAGTTCCATCTGTTGCTTCAGATACTCACAGCAACCTGGGCCAGTTAATATTTGTGGATTAAATCTACAGCACGTTTCTTTGTTATTCATTCCTTCTAATTTTAAGGAGAATGTTAATGGACAATGATTGGAAATAATATTATTATGATATTTTAGATTAATTGTAAAAAGGATCAATTTTGTGTCCACCAGAAAACAATCAATACATGTATACATTTTGTGAACAGCTGAATAAAAATAATATTTTCTTCCGGATGGATTAGCAATCCTCCATACGTCGGTTATGTTTTTTTTTATGTAAGTGTTTAGAAGTTCACTGGATTTTGATATTGGATTGCTGTGAAGATTTATCCAGATATGGGTCCAGTACACAATTGAAATCTCCTCCAATTATCAGATTTTGCTAGGTGGAGATTATGTTAATTATTTTATTAAAAAATTGTGGGTTGTCAAAATTAGGGGCGTAGATATTCACCATAGTAAGTGGGGTTGAATATAACTCCCTAGATACTATCATGTACCTACCCTCCTTATCAGCTATGGTGGCTTTGTATTTGAATGGTATGCCTTTACGAATTATGATTGCAGCACCTCGAGCTTTAGAGAGGAAAGTAGAATGATATAATTGACCAATCCAGTTAGCCTTCAGCCTGTTATGAGCTCCATGTTTATTTTATTAGCAGCAATTGCACAGGAATAGTAAGATTAAACGAGAACTTACCAGTTTGAAGTTTGATCTTTATTTTATGACGGGTCGAGTTGAGGGACTACGTGAATAGAAGCCCGTACAGCCTTTGGTGCGTCAATCTTCAAAGCAGCGGAATGAATTCACAGCTAACAATGACTGAAGTATAATGGTAAGATGATAAAACTAGAACTACCAGATGAGATCTATGAGGGTGGGAGCGGAGGGCACGTAGTCTCTCAACTCGACTCCTCATAAAATAAAGATCAAACTTCAAACTGGTAAGTTCTCGTTTAATCTTACTATTTTACTTCGGAGTCACGTGAGTGACTACGTGAAGACTTCAAAGCACTGTGAATTCACGCCGCAGACCCAAATCCGACGTTCACACTGCTTGGATTGACTCAAAGTCGTTAACAATCAATCATGCATCAGTAACAACATTTGTTAAATGAATAACAGTTTATTTACAAACAAAATCATAACAAACCCCTCTAACTCAGGGGGAAACTGTAACAGTACTCAAAACAGAATCAGCAAACACCCCGAGCCTTGAAATCGGCTTGTGATAAAACCTCTGAAAAGTTAGCTCACTGGACCATCCTGCGGCCGCGAGGATATGGTCTATTGGCACGTCCATCGCCCTTGCCGCGGAAGTGGATGCCGCCCTGGTGGAATGAGATTTGAATTTATCAGTATCAATTCCAGCATTTGCCAGGACCTGCTTTAACCACCTTGAAATTGTTTGTACCAACAGCTTACTGTGTGTTTTTTTGTGACTAATAAACAACGCCGACTCTGTTCCTCTCAGAGGTTTAGTAATCTCAATGTAACGAGATAAATGTGAGACTACACACAAGCGATCATCTGCGGGGTATGCTGAAAACACAATCGTACATCCTGTCATGCCTCTTCTATTATGTTTAAGCAAATCATAGACATAAAATATAATGGCATCTGCCGACACATGCATTCTATCTAGCCGTAGCTTTTGCGACGTTTGTACACGTTGAGCTGAAACCAACGCCATAAGCATGACCACCTTAATAGTTAATTTGGCTATAGATAGGCTTATAACCGGAGCCCACTGGCGAAGAACCATAAGAAACTCACTCACATTCCAAATACCGGCATACCTGGGTTTAGGAGGATTAGAATTGAAAACTCCCTTCATGAATCGTGAAACTAACGGATGTGTCCCTACTGTATGTAATTCTGCATTCATAGGTAAACAAGAAGACAGAGCACTTCTGGCTGAATTGATCGCACTGTAACTTAATCTTAGGTCAAAATAAAGAGTTGACAAAAACTCCAATACGCTTCCTTATATAGGTGATATATTGCTGCTGTGTACTATCCCTGCAGGCCGACGTGAGAACATCCACAGTCCGATGAGACAGTCCTCTCCCCAGGTATGGCCTCCTTAAAATCTGCAAATTAACAGATCAATACGATCATGTAAAGGATGTTGATCCCCAGTGACTGGATTTACCAGTAGATTTTTATTCTTGGGAATAATCATGTAAGGCTCCCTAGCCATTTGTAATACAATGGGAAACCATGCTTGTGTAGGCCAATCTGGCACTACCAATACCCCTGAAGCGGAGTCCTCCTTGATCTTTTGCAAACATCTGCTGATGAGACAGAATGGAGGAAATACATACACAAACATTCCTCCCCAATGCAGCGAAAACGCATCCACTGCTACTGCCCTAGGATCTGGTTCCCATGAAACATATCTAGGTAACTGATGATTTAATCGAGATGCAAACAAGTCAATATCTGGCAATCCATACTGAACAATCATTTGGTTAAATACATCCTGATCTAACATCCATTCAATGCATTGTTTACAATATATATTAATGATCTGGATGAGGGAATTGAAGGCAATATCTCCAAGTTTGCGGATGACACTAAGCTGGGGGGCAGTGTTCGCTGTGAGGAGGTTGCAGGAGTGCAAGGTGACTTGGATAGGCTGGGTGAGTGGGCAAATGTTTGGCAGATGCAGTTTTGGTGGCAAAAACAGGAAAGCAGGACTATTATTTAAATGGTGGCCGATTAGGAAAAGGGGAGATGCAGCGAGACCTGGGTGTCATGGTACACCAGTCATTGAAAGTAGGCATGCAGGTGCAGCAGGCAGTGAAAAAAGCGAATGGTATGTTAGCTTTCATAGCAAAAGGTTTGAGTACAGGAGCAGCTTCAGTTGTACAGGAAAATCTGAGGAAGGACATTATTGCCATAGAGGGAGTGCAGAGAAGGTTTGATTCCTGGGATGTCAGGACTGTCTTATGAAGCCTCGGTTTATACTCTCTGGAATTTAGGACTTATAGAAACTTTCAAAATTCTTAAGGGGTTGGACAGGCTAGATAGGAAGATGGTTCCCGATGTTGGGGAAAGTCCAGACAAGGGGTCACAGCTTAAGGATAAGGGGGAAATCCTTTAAGACCGAGATGAGAAAGACGTTTTTCACACAGAGAGTGGTGAGTCTCTGGAACTCTCTGCCACAGAGGGTAGTTGAGGCCAGTTCATTGGCTATATTTAAGAGTGAGTTGGATGTGGCCCTTGTGGCTAAGGGGATCAGAGGGTATGGAGAGAAGGCAGGTACGGGTTACTGAGTTGGATGATCAGCCATGATCATATTGAATGGCGGTGCAGGCTCGAAGGGCTGAATGGCCTACTCCTGCACCTAATTTCTATGTTTCTATGTTTCTATGTTTCACGTCCTGAATGTTGTCATTAAACTGACGTGACCTAGTGTTACAGTGTTCAAATAAAGTGCTGAAAGCCTGATATTTTGGTCAATACACCAGCTCCAAATCTGGTTAGCCAGTCTATCACAAGACTGTGACTTAACTCCACCCATGTGGTTTACATATGCCACTGCTGTGGTGTTGTCAATCTGAACCTGCACATGCAAGTCCCTCCTTGTAGAACAATAAGCTTTGAGCCCATACCAGGTGCCCAACAACTCTAAATAATTAATCACTCTTAATTGAAGAAGCGATGTCTCATCCACATTCCATCTGCCTCCACAACTAGAAGACATATCTGTTGCACCCCAACCCAGTGCACTTACATCAGTCTGTAATATCAGTGACGGTGGTTCCACCAAAACCTTCCTAAAACTTGTTGAAACATTTGCTACCCACCATTGTATGTCAGCAATCGTCCCAGCTGACAACTGCATAGGCCTATCAAAATGGCCCCTTTGTATTCTCAGTGCCTGTTCCTTTGATCGTTGTAATTGTTGATAATGCAGAGGACCATACTGCACAGCTGGAAATGCTGCCACAAACTTCCCAATTAACCTGGCTACTTGTCTAATTGAAGGCCTTTGTTCTCCAACGAGATTAACACAGTCCTCAATTAACTGATTCAATTTATCCCTGGGCAAAGTTACCAACATGTGATTGGAATTAATGGTAAATCCCAGATAATCAATAATTTGGACTGGTGATAATTTAGATTTATCTGGGTGAATAACAAATCCCATTTGTTCAAAAGTGATTTTAACAACTAAAACTGATGATTGAGTTTCAGCATGAGTCTTTCCAACAATCAGAATATCATCTAAGTAGGCCATTACCACATGCCCCTTAGCTCTAAGTAACGCTAACACAGGTTTTACCAATTTAGTAAATAATCTAGGAGCTGAAGTTAATCCATTCGGCAATGCCCTGAATTGCCACAGCTGAGTCATCCAAATAAATTTCAAATATCTTCTATCATCCTCATGAATAGACACTGAGTAATACGCATCCTTTACATCAATAGTTGCCATATAACACCCTTTGGACACTAGATGTTTGGCCGTGGTAAAGGTTTCCATTTTGAAATGCCTATAACAAACAAACTTGTTCAAACTCGATAAATCCAAAATAATTCTACACCCCCCAGTCTTTTTAGATCTGGGAAATATATTTGACACAAATTGTCGACTTTGATAGGCAGAAGGCTCAATTACCCCTTTCTTATGTAACGACTGAATCTCTGCTTGAATAAGCACATTTTCTTCATCTGAAAAAATAAGTTTACGACTAGGAAAATGTTGATTAGGTAGACTGTCCTTAGAGTAAAATTCAATTTTCACCCCTTCAATACTACTAAGTATGAACATTGTTTGAGAAACAATTTTAACCTTCCCCCAATTTGAACAGGAACATCAATTAATTCATCGTCTGTCGATGTTTTCCTTACCTGCATCTTTCCTTGCGGACCTTGTTGTCCTCGACCTCTTGTGGAGAAAGGCACCTTCCCCTTCATGCTGGCAGCCTGCCAGTTCCGAAATTGAAGACCTGAACGACTCATTCCTTCTCCTGCATCCACATTAGTTCCTTTCCAATACGGAGAAAACCTTTTGCCTTGCTTACCAGCCGGCTTAATGAGGGCCATAGTTTTAACATCTTCATGACATTCTTTGACCCTTTTTGCAAGGATACCTCCAAACAACAGATTTTGTGGTGGTACACTGGTCGGTTTGCACAAACTTGCCAAATTCGGATTAAGCACTGGCCTAATAGCGGCCCTCCTGATGTTATTGATTTCAAAAAATGCATTACAAAGGAATCCCAGTCCGTCCTGGTTTGCTTCAACCACATTGCTTGGATCAATCACTTTCACCACAGCTGTAATACTGTGGTGAAAGTACTGTAATAAGCTGACAACAGTTTAAGCACTTTTTGAAACTTCATCTCCTGGGCCCTAGCAGGCATACCCATCTGTGACCAAATTTGGTGATTAACCACCGGTACCTTCAGGAGATCACAATTAACAGGCGCTTTATAGTTTTTTGCTGCTTCATCCATAGCTAGCTCCTGTAACTGGTGGGAGAGCATATACTGAATGGCTTCAGCCAATTCTCCATCAATCGCCTCTCCTGCCTCTCTAGGCTCAGCAAACTTTCCAGCAATGTTCGGAATTACCTCCGACCGAACCTCTTTACGGCTCTCCCCCAGCATAGAATCAGTGTCAGCAAACTGCACTGATGGAACATCCTCCTCACAGGCAGGATAGTTCTGCAGCCCTGGAACAGGTGCTGCTAGCACAAGCTCTCCATCAGCCTGGCATGGGCACCACTTCTCCTCACGGAGCTGGTCCCTGTCGAGCATTCTTTGTAATAAAATCTCGACTTGGGAGAGCCGTGAGCAAACGGACTCTCCTATGGAGGGTATAACCTCCTGGCCCGACTCATCTACGGGCCTCACAGACTTGCCAGTGGCCTTCCGCCCTACTGGCAAGCCTTCACTGCCCCCAGGCAGTGGGTCCGCAACCACTGGCTGTGTAGCCAGCACCGGACCAGGTGTACCAGACGGGCCTCCATCCACAACACTCTCCTGGTCACTCTCCTTTCTACCCCCGGAGCGCCTCGCCGACACCTTCTTCACTTTCTGCAACATTCTCTAAGAACTCCAAACCGTCGCAGAAAATGACCTGTAGTAAAATTTTTAAAAAACCTTACCTCCGTTTTTAAACTTACCGCTTGGAGGAGCGCTGCTGCTCCAACCGGCCGACTGCACCAGCGTCCGACGTCATGACGCACCAACGGCTGTACGGGCTTCTATTCACGTAGTCACTCACGTGACTCCGAAGTAAAATAAAGCAATCGGCATAACAATTATACAATTTTCATACAGCTTCATTTTTAAAATATTAAGTTTTTTCGCGGTTATTAAGCTGTGGTCAAGGAAACATCTTTGGTATGTCGTTAATTTAGAGCAGCCCTCTGACATTCCTAAAATTATTAGTTTTGCATCTGACCAATTGAATTTTAAGTGTTTTAGAGATGATATCGAATATTCCTATCCAGATATTTTGTATTTTTATACAGGATGCAAAGGAATGGATTAAGGTAGCTTCTTGGAGGTGACATTTATCACAGATAGGGGAGACAGTTGGAAAAATCTTATTCAATTTGGTCTTTGAATAGTATAACCTATGTAATATTTAGAATTTTATCAGACAATGCCTGAAATTTAAAAAAAACTTTTAGTGAGATATATCGGTATTGATTGAAATAAATTTAGGAGTTGCGGAAGGAAGGTCATCTTTATGGCATGTTTACTCATGCTTCAATAAAATAGTAACGTTTTAAATTAAATATATTCTTTCACAGAGCATAGGCTTAGCAAACATGACCATCTCTATCAACCGTTTTCAACAACACTAGGTTAATTCCAGGGTCCATGTGAGATTAGCCTGGGTAATTACTTTCTAACTGACAGAAAAAACCTCCCTTTGCATTGCAAATCCTCTATAATTCGATGATTCTGTGAAAGGTTGCTTGGGAGGACTGCCCTAAATTTACATGAAATTTTGCACAACCAAAATCAATCCCGATTTCTGGCAACTGGTGGTCCAGCACCTTCTTTAATAGCTGGAAAGGAACTGTACCCTAATTGGGAATGATAATGAATGGGTAGATGATGGTCAGGGTGGATATAGTGGGACCTGTTTCTGTGTTGTATAATTCTGAGTTTGTAAGCTGGCAAGGTTAATATTTGTTACACAAGAAGAAACACAAGAGATTGCAGATGCTGTAACCTGAAGCATAAACAGCTGTATAACTGTTCAACATCTGTGCATAGTTGACACTTCGGCTCAAGGCCTTACATCAGGATCATCTTGAGAAGAGATGTGGCAGAGACAGAGACACTGAGAGAAAGGGGATGGAGTCTTTACAAGGGATTGGATGGGATGAATGTTGTCAAGGTGGGCTGTAGTAGGTTCAGTGTGTTTATAGTAACTTACTATAAATGAGACGAAGACGGAGAGATCCAGAAATGGAGGAGAAGTTTACAGGATTAGGTTTTGGTTTTGGTTTATTACTATTATGTGTATCAAGGTACAGTGAAAAGTATTCCAAATAGAGAAGATATACCAATGATACATACAATCAAGTCAAACTCAAGTGCAATAGGAAGACCAAAGGGGAGGACAGAATATACAGGTAGTTCTCAGCATTTGAGCGCATTAGATCCATAGACTCACAATGGGGTAGAGGCGTAGAGCAGGACAGTGGCACAGCAGTAGAGTTGCTGCCTTACAGCGCCAGAGACCTGGGTTGTTCCTGACTACAGATGCTAGCTTTATGGAGTATGTACTTTCTCTCTGTGAATGTATGTGTTTCCTCCGGATGCTGCACATTCTAAAGACATGCCGGTTGTAGGTTAATTGCCTTCTTTCGGGTCAGCACCCTTCTTCAGACGAAAAGTTAACTCTGTTTCTGTCTCCACATATGCTGCCTGACATGCTAAGTGTTTAGTGTAAACTTTGTTTCTATTTCTGATTTATAGCAACCATAGTGTTTTGCATGGTTCCAGAAATGTTTTCTCTCCACCTCTCTCCTTCATACTCCTGCAGTTAAACATTGTCCAAAAAACATTTAAAACAATCCTCTCCACAGTTGCTACCTGACCCTCTGTGTATTAAACAGAAACAGTATGGAACAGAATTTATTGAAAGTTTTCAGCAAATGCATCATTTTGTCTTTGGATTATCGTAGCTAAAGTGCAAATTACTAAACAAAAATGTGGCGGCACAGTGGTGCAGTGGTACAGTTGTTGCCTTACAGTGCCAGAGACTCAGGTTCAACCCTGACTACGGGTGTTGTCAGTACGGTGTTTATACGTTCTCCCCGTGATCTGCGTGCATTTTCTCCGGGTGTTCCGGATTTCTCCCGCACTCCAAATGCGTACATTTGTGTAGATTAATTGGCATGGTAAAATTGTAAATTGACCCTTGTGTGTGTAGGATAGTGTTCGTGTGCGGAGATCACTTGTTGGCATGGACCTGGTGGGCCGAAGGGCCTGTTTCCGCACTGTACCTCTAAACTGAACTAAAAAACACCCATTAAAAACACTCACACATAAAACCAATCAAAGAAAGATAAAAGGCTTCTGTCCCTGAAGATATTAGAAGATGTCCAGTTGAGATGTTACGACGGTTATCATTTCTAAGCTTTAATTTCAGATTAACTTTTAATTAAGTTCCCCAGTTGTATTTGTGCCTTGCAAACTTTTTCTCACTGCATACATCGCAGAGACCATTGAATAATTGGGAGGTCACTCGACCATTAGACTACTGTACCCCAACAAGGGTGTTCAGTGTAAGGGTTATCAGTGCGAGGGAAATAACACTGTTGAAGAAGATAGAACAGTACAGCACAGGAACAGGCCCTTCAGCTCACAATGTCCTATTATTTTTATTTAGGTGAGCATTCTACACATCATTTTAAGGACCAATATTTAGCGACCTCCTCTAATTGTACTTGAACTAAGTGTCTCTCTGGGACATTTAGTAGATGCGGCAGCACAGGGAATGCTGGTTAAATTTGCTGCCTCACAATGCCAGATTATGGGTAAAATCATGACCTCAGGTGATGTCTGTGTGGAGTTTGCACGTTCACCCTGAGACCACGTGGGTTCCTCTGGGTGCTCTGGTTTCCTTTCACATTCCAAAGACGTAAGGGCTTGGAGCTTAATTGGCTTTGGTAAAGATTGCAACTTGTACCTAGTGTGTAGGATAGTGCTAGTATACGGGGATCGCTGGTTGGTGCAGACTCGGTGGACCAAAGGACCTGTTTCCACGCCGTATCTCTAACTTAAACTAAACTAAACTAAATTAAACTAAACTAAACTAAAATAAAAAATCTAAACTAAACTAAACTAAACTATGACCTCTCACCTTAAACCTGTGTCCTTTGGTTCTTTGGTTCTCCTATTCTGGGTAAAAAAGCAAACTCTGCATTCACCCTATCTTTTCCCATAATTTTATTCACCAAAATTAACTCACTCTAAAGTCACAAAACATGTACACTGTAAATTGAGTCTTGTAGTGGTTGGTGGTAGAATCGGGGAGGCTTGGTGGGTATGTATGGATGAATAACGGACAAGAAATGGGATTGATGGCATTTCTCTGAAAGTTAGCATGGCCTTGATGGGCTGAAGGGCTGCCTTCTGTGCTGTGGTAAGAGAATAAGAATCAGACACTGACCTATAATTCCAGGCTGCTTTTAAGCGAACCATTTCACATGTCATGGGATAGAGAGAGCCACACTTTCCCAATTAAAGATATGTTGTTTGGAGCAGTTTGGAAGATACCGTCCAAACAGCAGCGACATAAAGCTTCCTCGTGGGAACAGCACTTTGATGTGACCAGATAAAAGCTGTAATTGTTCCTAAACCATTGGAGCTATCAGTCGCCAATTAACAGAGGAAAATACAAACACATTGGCACAAGTAACCAATTCTGGTCTAGAATTTGACAGTGATTCTGCCACAGAGTGTCTCTGTTTACAAAGATATTCTTCTGTGTATCTCTGGAGAGAGAGCAAAAATACAGCAACAGCAATAATTTGTCACTCAATGAATGCAACAACTACGCAGATGAGGAATCTGGACCGTCTGACTGGATAGAGTTCTGTCATGGATTGTGAATCCTAGACAGAAAGAGAGAGAGGGAGAGAGAGAGAGTGGGGGGGAGAAATATGGAGTGAGAGAAGCAGACAGACAGATGGAGAGGGAGAAAGGGAGAGATGGAGAGAGAGATGAAGATAGAGGGTGGGAGAGAGATTGTAAGAAAGGGAGAGAAAAATAAAGAGAGAGAGTGTGAGATAAAAGGGAAGGAGAGAATATCAGTGAGAGAAGGATAAAGAGAGAGAGAGAGAAAGATGGAGATGGAAAGAGAGAGAAAGAGATAGAGAGAGAGGGGAGAGACATGGAGAGAGGGGAGGGATGGAGAGATTGTATGAGAGTGAGAAAAAATGGGGAAAAAGAGAGGAGAGAGTATCAGAGAGAAATAATGAGAGACAGAGGGAGAAAGAGAGGGAGAGAGGGAGAGAGGGAGAGAGGGAGAGAGGGAGAGAGGGAGAGAGGGAGAGAGGGAGAGAGGGAGAGAGAGAGAGAGAGCTGCCCACTGAGTTACTCCAGCACTTTGTGCATTTTTTTTAGTTTAATTGTCATACGCCAAAATTGTCATGGACCTAAACATTGAAATTCTTAATTACTGCAGCTTTACAGGTACATTAAATGCCACGACGTATCAAATAAATCTACAACATATTATCAGTTATTAGTAAACCTGACCACGACAGTGCAAGCTGAACTACATAGTGCAGCAATATTAGTAAAAATTCTGCTGTAGGATGGTGCTGAAGTAGGTTTATGGTTAGGGTTACACAGAGTGGTTCATGAGTGTATTACTTGGGTGTGAAGAAAGAACCAGACCCAAAACATTGCCTGTCCGTTCCCTCCACAGATGCTGCCTGACCTGCTGAGTTCCTCCAGCACTGTGTTTTTCAGCTCAGGATTGGAGCATCTGAACCGCCACCATGCCGCCACATCTGTGTAGCACATCACACAGTGGTGTGTTAGACCAGAGGAAGGGTTATGGGTGGAAGGGGACAGGGAGGAGGAGGAAGTTGGGGTTATAGTAAGTAAGAATTTGAGGTGAGTACATGCTGTTGGACATGCTCTCTTGAGCTTGGGTCCCATACATGGCAAGCTTGGCATTTTAGGCGGCACAGTGGTGGAGGTTCCGGTCACTCTCCCTAATGGTCGAAAGTGGTTTCCACGTAGTCGAGGCTTCTTCTATGTTCCTGCGATTACTTCAACAAAATCAAAACCGGCCTCGACTAAAAATAGGTTGCCGTTTGGTTGAAGCCAGTGGAGTGGGGTTGCTATTTACTTACAGGCAGTCGAAGGCAATCTCCTTCGCTGACCGGCCATCTTGATTGGCTCAGAGTTTTCAGCAAAGATCCTATAGGATCTTTGGTTTTCAGGACCTAGAAGATACGCCGGAAGGTAAAATGCCTGCTAATTTTATTAAACTTCTTAAAACTGTCTCCACTCCTTCTCCCCCCCTTCTCTTCCTCTTCATAGAAAATAGGTGTAGGAGTAGGCCATTGGGCCCTTCGAGCCTGCACCGCCATTCAATATGATCATGGCTGATCTTCCCTTCTCTCCCCTTCTTTCTCCCCTTCTCCTCCCCTTCTCTTCCTCTTCTCTCCCCTTCTTTCCCCTTCTCTCCCTCCCTCCCGCGTTCTCTAAAGGACTTACCGTGCTCTGTGGCAGCCGTTTAACTTCCTCTTCATCGTGCAGACTGCACTTCTCCACTGTCCCTGGCCCCCACCTTCGCTATGTGTTTGTGTGTGCGGTCGGTAGCAAAGATTCTGCAGGATCTTTGCTCGGTAGATGCAGCTCACGCTTCGGTCGAGGCTTTCCAGGCAAGTGACCAAAACCTCTGGCGACTCATGGAAACCTTGGGTGGGGCGCAAGGTCACCAGACCTTGGGGTGCAAGGTCACCTAATGCCCCTGTCCCACTTAGGAAAGCTGAACGGAAACCTCTGGATACTTTGCACCCCACCCAAAGTTTCCGTGCGGTTCCCGGAGGTTTTGTCAGTCTCCCTAATTGTCGAAAGTGGTTTGCGCTTCTTCTGAACCTCCGGGAACCTCTGGGAACCTCCAGGAACCTCACGGAAACCTTGGGTGTGGCGCAAAGTCTCCAGAGGTTTCTGTTCAGGTTTCCTAAGTGGGACAGGGGCATAAGTGGGAC
Organism: Okamejei kenojei; assembly: GCA_035221665.1. Taxonomy (NCBI): domain Eukaryota; kingdom Metazoa; phylum Chordata; class Chondrichthyes; order Rajiformes; family Rajidae; genus Okamejei; species Okamejei kenojei. Next base: position 49,590,184 of record CM069141.1, read on the forward strand.
AGGGGCCCGTCCCACAGGTGATTTTTCAGGTGACTGCTGGCGACTGTCAAGCCATAGCAGGTCGCTAAAAAAACGGTGACTGGAACGGCGACTGTCAGAGTGGAACACATACACACACATCACTTCCTTCACCAGCCAACTGCAAAAAGTTGTAAACACTGCCCAGTTCATCATCGGCTCTGACCTCCCTACCATTGAGGGGATCTATCGCAGTCGCTGCCTCAAAAAGGCTGCCAGCATCATCTCGGACCCACACCATCCTGGCCACACACTCATCCGCTGCCATCAGGTAGAAGGCACAGGAGCCTGAAATCTGCAATATCCAGGTTCAGGAACAGCTTCTTCCGCACAGCCATCAGACTATTAAACACAACTTCAAACAAACTCTGAACTATAACAGCCTATTGCACTTTATCTTTTTATTTATGTGTGTATATATATATATTCTATGGTATATGGACACACTGATCTGATCTGTATTTATGCCTACGTTATTCTGTTGAGCTGCAGCAAGCAAGAATTTCATTGTCCTATCTGGGACTCATGACAATAAACTCTCTTGACTCTTAACTCTTGACTCTTGACTCTTGACTCTTGACTCTTGACTCTTGACTCAGTTATGCAGGCGGGGGACAGGGCAAGCGGGGGGAGTGCTGTCTGAGTGAAATTCTCACGGTGCAAAGACAATGTGATACAGACACACACCACGATGAACAGGAAGGTTGGTGCTGTAATTGAGAAGGTGAAAGCACAGTTTATGGGAAGGGTCACGTAAGTTTTTTAAAAGAGGGGGGAGAAGGGAGGAGAAGGGGAGATGGGGTGGGGAGAAGGAGTGGAGACAATTTTTAAGAAGCCAGAGATACATGGCTGTGAAGCTCGGTGGACATTAACATTACCGGTCAGTTACCTTGGTTCTGAAAACTTCTGTTTATGTTTTTTTTCCCAATGAGCCAATGAAATTCACCGGTCAGCATCAACGACAACTTACGACCTCCTGGCTACCCACTACCACTGCACCTACGGCACAAGAATTCTTGCTACTCTCCATGTTGAAAAATAGTAAGATTAAACAAGAACTTAACAGTTTGAAGTTTGATCTTTATTTTATGAGGAGTTATGATGAGCGATTATGTGAAGAACCATGCCAGTCCGCATGCACGTCAATCTTCAAAGCAGCAGTGTGAAATCACAGGTAACAGTAATTGAAGTAACATAGTAAGATTAGAAACCTAGAGCTACCAGATGACCTTTGTGATATGAGGGTTGTGAGCGGTGGGCACGCAATCGCTCATTGTAACTCCTCATAAAATAAAGATCAAACTTCAAGCAGGTAAGTTCTCAATTAATCTTACTATTTTACTTCGGAGTCACATGAGTGATTCCATGAAGATTTCAAAGCTCTGTGATTTCATGCCGCAGATACGAATCCAGGCATCTCACTGCATCAATTGACCTAGGATGAGTGAATAATAATCAATGCACTGAACCATGGCATTGATGTGAACATGTGAATGGTTTATTTATCAAAGAAAAAACAATAGCGATCCCTTTCTCCAAGGGGGAAGCTATGAAACAGAACCTAAAATAGAATGTGCGAATACCCATGGTCCGGTAAGCGGTTTGTTATAGAACCTTTGAAAAGTCTGTTCATTTGACCATCCTATGGCCACGAGGATATGGTCGAGAGGGATGTCCAGTGCCCTCGCTGCTGACGTTGATGCCGCCCTGGTGGAGTGAGATTTAAAATTGTCAGTGTCCACTCCTGCACAAACCAGAACCTGTTTCAGCCATCTTGAAATGGTCTGTACCGACACTTTCTTATGTGGCTTTTTGTGGCTGATAAATAATGCTGATTCCGAGCCTCTGAGGCTCTTGGTGACCTTGATATAATGTTGCAAGTGCGAAACTACACACAACCGTAAATCCGTGGGGTATGCCGAAAAATTAAGCTTGAACCCTGACACCCCTGGTCTGCTCTGTTTAATTAAATCATAAATGTAAAACGTTATGTTATTTCCAGATGACACCATCCTGTCCAGTTGCAGCTTCTGCAACGTCTGGACCCATTGCGCTGAAACCAGCGCCATGAGCATGACCACCTTTAGGGTGATTTTGGGTAAAGACAGGGATGTGGCTCGAGCCCACTGGCGAAGCAGCGTGAGTACCACGCTCACATCCCAGATTTCAGAGTACCTGGGCTTGGGGGGATTGGAATTAAAAATACCCTTCATAAACCGGGATATTAAAGGGTGAGATCCAACAGAATGTTGTTCCGACCCCAGTGATAAATAAGATGACAGGGCACTCCTGGCATTATTGATGGCACTATAGCTCAACCCTTCATCAAAGAATAGCATTGACAGAAACTCTAGCACACCTGAGATGCGTGCCGTGTGATTAGTTATGTTCCCACGTAAGCAGAACACCTCCCATTTCCTGACATGAGAGATGTACTGTTTTTTGGTACTATCCGTCCAGGCCGCAGTGATCGCATCCACGGTACGATCGGATAGTCCAAGCCCCAAGGTATGGCCTCCTTAATATCTGCAAATCAATAGATCAATACGGTCATGTAATGGATGTTGCTCCCCAGTTACAGGGTGCACCAGTAGGTTACTACGTTTCGGGACAGTCATAAGAGGCTGTGTTATTATTCCCAAAACGAGTGGGAATCATGGCTGTGTAGGCCAGCCGGGTACCACCTAAACTCCTGAGGCAGAGTCCTGCTTGATCTTAAGCAAGCACCGACTGATGAGGCAAAATAGGGGAAATGCATATAAAAACATTCCACCCCAGTGTAGCGAGAATGCATCTACCGCTACTGCCCCAGGGTCTGGTTCCCATGAAACACTACTTTGGTAACTGGTGATTGAGTCTGGAGGCAAACAAATCGATATCTGGCATCCCATACCGAGCAACAATATCATTAAATACATCATGATTCAACATCCATTCTGTGTTGTCATTGAATTTGCATGACCTGGTGTCCGCCACCATGTTTAATCTACCTTGTAGGTAGATAGCTGAAACCCAAATGTTTCTTGTAATACGCCAGTGCCAAATAAGGTTAGCCAACCTATCGCAAGATTCCGACTTGAATCCACCCATGTAATTTTACATCGGAGTCACGTGTGTGACTACGTGAAGAACCCCGTACTGCCGTTCGTGCGTCATTGCGTCAGACGCTCGTGCAGACGACTGTGGAGCAACGCAGCTCCTCCAACGGTAAGTCTAAAAAAGTTTCAGGTAAGCGCTATTTCTTACCTGTTCTAGGTTTCCTTCAGGAACCTCCGGGGTTCTTGCGGGATGGTCGCGAGGCCGACGAGTGAACCAGCCTAGGGCTTTGGGGGGAAAACCCTGGCCCGACTGCGGGTGCGGGGAGCTGGCGAATGTCTGGTTTGCGATCGGAGTCACTGATAACGCGATCAGTGACTCCACATGTTGGGTTCCCGGGGAGGGGATACCCGAGAATAGTGCGGTTCCAGACCGCAGTAGTCCCTAGGGGATGGGGCTTAACGGACCTCAACGGTCAGCCTGAGTTCCCGGTGGTGGGGAAACTTAACTGTATGCGGTTCCCAGACCGCAGTAGTCCCTAGGGGATGGGGCTTAACGGACCTGAATGGTCAGCCTGGGTTCCCGGTGGTGGGGAAACCCAAGTGTTTGCGCTTCCCAGACCGCAGTAGTCCCCAAGAAATGGGGTTTAATTCAAGTAAACCCGGGTGCCCGGGGATTGATTCCCGGGGAGGGGAAATTCACTTATGGGGTTCCCTAACCACAATAATCCCCAGGATATGGGGACAGTTGACAAAATAGTCAGAGTAATTAAGAAAGATTTGGTAGGTTTACCTCTGGGAATGAATTTAGAGAAACTCCTTTAGGCAGGAGGTGGATCAGTAGTAAAGTTATGGCAATGGCAGCCTATGGCAGAAGCTGAGCCAGCAGCACCTTTGGGAAGGGCTGCATCATGGGAATGCCAAGTTATGGCAGTGCCAGCCTATGGGAGAGGTTGTGCCAGCAGTACCTTTGGGAAGGGCTGCTCATGGGGATGCCAAGCTATGGCAGGCTAGCCTATTGGAGAGGCGATGCCAGCAGTACCTTTGCTCAGGACTGCTCATGGGAATGGCAAGCTATGGCAGGCTAGCCTATTGGAGAGGTGGTGCCAGCAGTGCCTTTGCTCAGAACTGCTCATGGGGATGCCAAGCTATGGCAGGCTAGCCTATTGGAGAGGTTATGCCAGCAGCACCTTTGCTCAGGGCTGCTTCATGAGAACGCCAAATGTATGGCAAATACTGGCCTATGGGAAAGGCCGCGCCAGCGGCACCTTTGTTCAGGGCTGCTTTATGGGCGCCAGCGGTACCTTCATCAGGGCTGCTTTATGGGAATAGCTGTTTAGTAGGGTATTCCCATTTACAGTGATCATGGGGGATGAGGGGTCATTGTTAGGATAAGGCAATACAACAGGATCTGTTAAGTCTTAAACTATGTTTGAGAAATTGGGCTCCACCATCCAGCTAGATTAAGTCTATCAAATAGACTTGTTGGATGTTGGAATTCACTTTTAGGTATTCAATTGGCTGCGATGCCAGCCTGGGCAACAGATGGCTGTCAATAAACTCTAGTAACAGGTTTACTAGTCGTTAGATTAATTGTTAATAGTATAGATGTGATTCAGCTGTGCAAGTAAGACAACTTATCTTGTTAAATGGTTAACTATTAAGTGCCTTATAAGTCATTGTTAACACACCTTGTTTCTCCAGGTGAAATTAATAAAGTCACAAGGATGAACAAAAAGTATTCATTACTGCTCCAGTTGATGTTAAGTAAACCTTCAATTATATTACAATATGGTGCTAATGGCCCTAAATAGGAAGTTGTGTCAGCAGCGCTTTTAGCAGGCCTGCTTAAGGTCTCCCTCATGTAGGAGGAGAGCATGGCAAAGTTGGCGTATTGCTGAAGCTGCGCCAGCAGCACCTTGTATCAGGGCTGCTTAATGGCTCCCTCACGTAAGAGGAGAGCATGTGGGATCGGTATAGTCCAATGCCGAGTCTGAGGGTATAGCCATAGAGCATGCCCAAGGGATTCAGGGCATATGCTCAGACTCCCTGCCTGGCCAGAAAGTTACCATCCCAAACACATATGCAGTGAATACAGCTCTAAGGGGGGCTTTACAGTTGGCCGTCGAAATCTTCTATTCAGGTAAGACCTTTCCATTGGCGAAACCTGGAGGACAAAGCACAAGCTATTGGAACGAGCAAGGTTTCATAGATTTGGTGATTATGCACCCCACGTCTTCATTGGCAGTAAGAGGTTCACTGAAGTTGGTGGCAGCATGAAGGCTGACCAGAGGTTCCACGCACTGTGCCTGTGCTACTCTACAATTAAGAGACCACTTACAGCTTGGTAAAGTGTACACTTAGTTAAACATTACAAATGATTGAGACATTATCAGCTATTTGAGGGATCTAATCATGTAAAATGGTCTGTTCTAGCTTTTCAAGCAGGTTAGAATTGCACAGGTTCAGTAGAAGGACCAAGATTGTCTTACAAGACTGTTTCAGAAATCGGGCCACAGTTGTTGTTTACGGCAGATTCCAAGTTGCAAATATCATCTCGAGTCTGGAGGTGGAGCAGATTTGCATGATTTGCAAAAAATGTCTGTTGTGGGTATCAACTATCTATAGACCCTACGGGCATCGTATGGGTTAAAGAGTGATTGGACAAATGTGCATATTGTGATGCTCAGGTTGATACATTATGATGATGGCATATGTTAGTGACGAGGGTGCAATCAGTTAAAGACCCATGGAATGGTTACATATCTTGTTGTCACAGGAGAATCGTCAAGTATAGGTTAATGGCAACACAGAATTGGTGTTGAATTACACTATATTATGAAATTCTGGTTAATGGAACACCTAACATGGTTCATGTTTATTTCACTGGTTGCAAAATAGGTGGCATTACAGTGGCGAAACATAAATTTTCGCTAAAAGGAGTAGGAAGGACTTTTATGGCTCCCTCCATTTTGTGTATCAATTGAGATTTCAAATAAAGTCATTAAGAGGCCGCTTAAGGTTCCTATTGAGTGGTTATGCACATTGATTCCTGGTTTGTCGCGAATAATATACCCTTATTTGGTTATTTTAAACGTAATTTGCTGGTTCAGCCTGAGGCTTGGGAAATCAGTTGTTGCATGATAAACTCAAATTATGTTCTGCAGGTTTAATAAACTGCCCTAAGGTTTGGGTTGTTACATCTATCCTTCTATGTATTCAAAGTGTTTGCATAGCACCAAACCTTTCTTTTCCAGGAGATGAAAGAGTTTGTTATGCTTATGTTCCATGGAAAATGTTATTGATTGCTAAAGTTTCGAGTTCATGCTAAATTATCGTTTGTTAATTATGGAGTTATACGGCCATTAATTGGGTTATCAAGGGGTAGGCTATCTTCAACATACGTCCCAAGACCAATATAATGCCATAAGCGATGTTGACATTTGTGAACACTGTTTCACCAGGAGGCTGCAGCTATATCCTTAAATTTGGCTGGAGTTTATTAGGTAGTTATCCTTCTGGCACTGGTTTAGTGCAGCAGGTTCAGTCGCTACATAATTGTGATGGTACAGGATGATAACGTCTGTAAATTATAATATATAATGTTATTTTATAAATACTTGAGCAGACCAGAAGGGGGTCAGGTCTCAAAATAGTCACAGGCATACCAGGGGATCTTTGATAAGGTAAGCACACATATATATAACAATATGTCAAGGTCATCAAGAGCTTGGAGTTCTGGACTAGCAATGTTGTTAGTCACAATAAATAAATAAATAAATAAATAGATGCATCAATAAATAATTTGGGAGAACTTATTGTTCAGGCCATTCCAGATAAGGAAAACAGAGTTGTGTTATGTACTAATGGATTCTGATTCCAGATCTCATTCCACCAGGGCTGCTACAACATCAGCAGCAAGGGTATTTATGTTCCTCTGGGTCGCATTGTTACGGCTGCAGCATGGTCCAACGAACGACTCTCCAAACATCTGTAATGACCCATTGCTGAACCAGGGTTATTTGTTAACTCTATTTATGTTCTGGTTATATTTTCCATCTGGGTGAGAGATGGAAATATTATTGTTTCATTTTAACAGCATCAGCATGTTTTACATCTATGTTATGACTGTATGCATTATGAATGTTTCCCTTCATTTGTCAATGAGGCAGGTGTGGTTGTGTACACTCGTTTCACACGGCATGATATCACAGAGCTTTGAAGTCTTCACGTAGTCACTCACGTGACTCCGAAGTAAAATAGTAAGATTAAACGAGAACTTACCAGTTTGAAGTTTGATATTTATTTTATGAGGAGTCGAGTTGAGGGACTACGTGCCCTCCGCTCCCAGCCCTCGTAGATCTCATCTGGTAGTTCTAGTCTTTGTTATCTTACCATTATACTTCAGTCATTATTATCTGTGATTTCACACCGTTGCTTTGAAGATTGACGCACGAACGGCTGTACAGGGTTCTTCACGTAGTCCCTCAACTCGACTCCTCTTAAAATAAAGATCAAACTTCAAACTGGTAAGTTCTCGTTTAATCTTACTATTAACATACGCCACTGCCGTAGTGTTGTCAATGTGAAGCTGAACATGCAAGTGACGCATACTTGTACAATAAACCTTCAGACCATAGAATGCTCCCAACAGTTCTAAATAGTTAATCCCATGTGATTGAAGAATAAATGCCTCATGCATATTCTATCTGCCTCCACAGCTAGAGATGGTATCAGTAGCACTCCATCCTAGGGCACTAACATCAGTCTGTAAAACAACTGAAGGTTTCTCAATCAGAACTTTACTGGAGCAACTCAAAATGTTCACTATCCACCACTACACTTCAGCAATGGCGTCAGCTGGTAATTGCATGGGCCTGTCAAAATGACCTGCATGTATCCCGAGTGCCTGCTCCTTTGCACATTGTAAATTTTGGTAATGCAAAGGTCCAAACTGTGCAGCTGGAAAGGCATTCACTAATTTGCCAATCATGCTGGCCACATGTCCAATTGAAGGTTGCTGCTCCACCGTGGGCTTGTTACAGCCTTCAATTTAATCTCTTGCCCCTGGGCTGAGTCACAGACATGTGAGTTGAGTTAATGGTGAATCCCAAATAATCAATAACTCTAACTGGTATCAATTTGGATTGAACTGGATGGATGAGAAACCCCAATCTCCAAAACATGAGTTTAACAGCTGAAAGATAATTCAGCAGCTTCCCGAGTCTTCCCTATGATTAAGATATCATCCAAATACGCCATTACAATATGAGCCCGGAGTAGTCCCAGCACTGGTTTTAACAGTTTTGTAAATAATCTAGGGGCCGAGGTTAACCCATTAGGCAATGCTTTAAATTGCCATAATTGCCTCATCCAGCTAAACTTCAAATATCTCAGATGATCCTTATGAACAGGCACTGAATAATATGCATCTTTAAGATCTATACATGCCATATAACATCCTCTGGAAATCAGTTGTTTGGCAGTACAAAGTTTTCAATTTTGAAATGTCTATACTGCACAAAGGGATTAAGGCTCGTCAAGTCAAGGATGATTCGACATCCCCCATCCTTCTTTTGCCTAGGAAAAATATTAGACACAAATTGGTGAGTTTGGTGAACCGCCTTCTCAATTACTCCTTTTTTGTATAACTTTTCAATTTCAGCTTCAACCTCCAAATTCTATTGTTGTGAAAAAAACCAATGTCCGGCGTGTGTGGGTGGACACAAATTGGGAAGGAATTCAATTCAAAACCCTTGTATACTGTGCAGTATAAACAAATCTGATGTTATCCCATACCATTCCTTAAAGAACAAGTGTAATCTCCCCGCAACTTGTAGGTGATCCACACTTAATATGTTCCGACAAGAACCAGACCCACCTACCTCCATGGTTACTGGTGGAATTTTCTGCCCTCGGTTTTTGGGGGGTAAGGTCATGTTCGCCCATGCCCTTGTTGGAGTATGCCAGCTGCGCATATTTGTGAATGGCCGGCTTGGTCCTTGACCTGAAACGGTTTCAGCGAACCATTTGTAGGGGTACTGCCCCCGAAGCGAGGTTTTGCTAGTCGTCAGTGCTTGGATAAGTCCGACCGTTTGTGTCTCGTCGTCCAGCTCCTTGACTCTTTTTGAGTGATCTTCACCGAACAGCAGATTCGGTGGCTGGATATTGCTGGGTTTGCACAGAGCCGCGAATTTTGGGTTGATAGTAGGGCGGATGGCACTCTTTCTCAGGCAGTATATCTCAAAATACGCATAGCACATGAGGGCCAGGGCATCCTGCTGTACATCAGACAGGTGCCCTCCATCCACCGACCTGGCGAACGCTGTAATGCCCGAGGTGAGCAGCTTCAGTGCCCTCTGAAGCCTTATTTCATGAGCTCTGATACCTACGTTCATGTGACCCCAGAGGGCGTGGTTAACAGCCGGCACTTTGAGCAGTACAGCAGTTTCCTCCATAGTATGCTCTTGAAGCTGGTATGAGGCCAGGTAATTTATACTTGCGGCCAATTCTTCACCCAGTGGTTCCCCTGTTTCTGTGGGGATAGCAAATCTTGCTGCAAGGACTGGCACCTCTGGCTCGTGCCTTTCATCCCTTGGGGTATGCTCCACTGTTATACCCACGGACTCGGCGTCAGAATAAAACTGACCCCGCATGCTCTCCTCCTCCAAGAAGGAGACATTAAGCAGCCCTGTTACAGGTGTTGAGGAGACCCACGCTGACACAACTCCTTCTGTTGGAGTGTATCTTGGTGGAGCATCCTCTCCATTAGAAGTTCCATCCCGGACAACCGTCCAAAGACGTTATCCATTATCGGAGGGGAACCCTCCCGACCCGATTCATCTGAGTCTACGAGCCGTGCAGACTTTTAGTGGCTTTCCGCCCTAATGGTGCAGCCACAGTGCTCTCGGGCACCAAGTCTGCAGTCGCTGGTCGTACCGCAGGCGACTCAGTAGGTGAGATAGGTGGCCACCCGCTACCCGCACTCCCGTGGTCTTCCACAGCTACTCTCCTGGCAGCTCGCCTTGACCTCACCTTCGACAGTTTCTCCATACTTGACCTTGCTCCTGAAACAAGAATTACCAAGCGCAGAAAACGACCCCCGACTAAGTTTTACACTTACCTGAGGGTTTTTAAACTTACCGCTGGAGGAACGATGCGGCTCCCAGCTGGTCGCTGCGGCATGCGTCAGACGTAATGACGCGCATGCGGACTGGCGGGGTTCTTCACGGAATCACTCGCGTGACTCCGAAGTTAAATTAGCGGCGACCAGAATGAAGCCGCGACTAGTTCCGAGAATGCAGAAACTACTCACAACCATGAAGACAACTCTCCGGCAACCACCCGCAAACATGTGGCGACCGCATAGTCTCCTGTAGTCCTCTAAAAAATTGCCTAAGTGGGACAGGTCCATTACAGCGCCAGAGACCCATGTTTGATCCTGACTACAGGTGCTGTCTGTAGGGAATTTGTACATTCTCCCTGTGACCACGTGGGTTTTCTCCGGGTGCTCCGGTTTCCTCCAACAGTTTAGTTTAGTTTACAGTCACAGCATGGAAACAGGTCCTTCGGCCCACCGAGTCCGCGCCGAGCAGCGATCACCTGTACACTAGCACTAACCGACACACTCGGGACAATTTTTTAAGGGAAGCCAATTAACCTACAAACCTGCACATCTTTGAAATGTGGGAGCAACCCCCAAGTCTATGTTGTTCAAAGCTTACTTGGAAGTTGCAGTGATAATAGCCTAATGGTTGTAGCGAAGAAGCTGCATGGACATTAGTTTTCAGTCACCTGTACCTTCTTCCTGATGGCAGGAGTGACATGAGAGCATGGCCAGGGTGGTGTGCGTGGGTCTTTGATGATGCTGGCTGTCTTTTTGAGGTGGCGACTCTTGTAGATCCCTTCAATCAGTACCCGTGACGGACTGGGCAATGTCCACCATTTTTTGCAACCTTCTTCGTTCCTGGGCGTTCGAGTTGCCAAACCAGGCCGTGATGCAACCAGTCAGTTTACCCTCTACTGTACACCAGCAGAAGTTCAAGAAAGAAGTTGATCAGCCATCACAGAAAGCACCACAAGTCAAGCATAAGCCGAGCATATGCTGGCCAATAAGTAAATAGCTTGGAGCCATTCAAGCTACTGTTAGTCTGACCTTGAATTGATCAAGAGCCACAAAAGTATTTGAATTCCCTATGTATTAGATTTTCGAACAGATAGATTAGATTTGCTGGTCTAATAACAACATTATAATTTGCAACTCCCTGGAGGTTAAGCTTCAATTATTCAGTTTTGCTTCCTCTGCTCGTTTGAACAAACATTTATCGTCTTCTGTCTTTCAACAGCAAAGGAAGAGATAAGGAGCTTGCATTACAAAATCCGAGAAAAAAAACTCAATTATAACAGATAAATAGAACGATTTTGATTTCAATGTTGTGAAAATGAGGATAAGGTTATTATCACTGTTGCATTCTAAAGGGACAATTACATTTTTAAAGGAGAGTATTATGCAGATCCACCAGTAATTTTCCAGCACCCTTGGTTCCAGAGCCTTTCTGGATTTTCCGTTTTGCCGGACCAATGGCGTTGGGGGCCAAGATACCGACCCGCAAAGTTGGCCTCAGAAGTCAGCTGTGGGAATGCTCGGGCTCTGGCTGGTGCGGAGTTCCAGAGCTCCTGTGGCAGGTGGTAAATTCAACGCGGTGATCGGCCGCGGAAGTCCAGATGAGATCTAAATCAACTGCCTCACCTGACCTCGTTGCCACATTTGTGGGGGGGACTCTGGGCAGAGATTTTGTCTAGATTAAAGGAGGGTCTGAACCACCAGCTGCCATAATATCAGTGGCAGATCTGTATTGAGTGAATGTACAATGTTTTATAGAGTAAATCCTTGTTATAACATACCATACGGGGTGAATGGTGTCCGTTATTACCAATTGTCCATTATAACAGAGTAATTCAAAAAGTGGTTTTGTAAGGTCGGCAAAAATCCTCAAAACTGGCGTATGTGAAAACGGGAGAGAAAGTAATGTTCCCAGATTAAGCTTAGTTTAGAGATACGGTATGGTAACAGGCACTTCAGCCCAACGAGTCCATACCAACCATCAATAACCCATTCATATTTGTTCTGTAACATTGTCTGCGGCAGCAACCTAGTGACTCTTGTGTATTGTCCAGGTGAGGTCTGCTGTATGATTTTACAGGATTGTATGCAAAACACTGAACCTAGTTACGTGTGACAATGAAGTAACACTGAAATCTTGAATCATTGAATTATTCATTGATGGTGCCGAAGTAAAGGTGGTTGAAAGCTTCAGGATAAAATACAGTGAAAAAAATAAAGTTTAGTGCAAGATAACGTTTAGTAAAATCCGATTAAAGATAGTTCGAGGGTCTCCAAAGAGGTAGATAGTAGCTCAGAACCGTTCTTTACTTGTTAATAGGATGTTTTAGTCACACAATAACCGCTGGGAAGAAACTGTCCCTGAATCTGGAGGCGTGCATTTTCACACTTCTGTACCTCTTGCCTGATGGGAGAGGGGAGAAGAAGGAGTAACCGAGGTAAGACTCATCCTTCATTATGCTGGTGGTCTTGCCAAGGCAGTGTGAGGTATAAATAGAGTCATGATAAATTGCCTGATACCAGCTAGGTAGAAATTATCTGTTTCACTCAAGATTCCAGCATCGGCAGTTCCTTATTTATCCACATAATGCTGCTCCTAGTTAGTATAAGTATGACCTCTGATAATATGCCAAGTTTTGCATTGCTTGACTTTTTGCTGGAACCCTAGTGCCCAGGGTCTGTAGTAACTGGCTATAAAGAAGTAACTTGACACAAATAGCTCCAGCTAATCAGCTTGAGGGGACAATAAAAATTGCATACACACAATTAACATTTAAGGTTAATGGACCAGTAATTGTCCCACTTTGAGCCCGAGGGCTATTATTGCATTTTATGTCCATTAGCAATGCACCAATTTGCAACAAATTTAAATATCGTCTTTAAAGTGACTTTTAGGCAACCAAAGTTCTGAACAGGTGTGCACTGGCCAAAAGCCAGTGAATAACTGAGCAATCTGTCACATTTTACATTGTTGAAAGGACCAAAGATTGGGAGGCACTGTGGCACGGCCGCAGAGTTGCTGCCTCACAGCGCCAGAGACCTGCGTTTGATCCTGACTAAGGTTGCTGTCTGTACGGAGTTTCTACGTATTCCCTGTGACCGCGTGGGTTTCCTCCAGATGTTCCGGTTTAATCCCACATTCCAAAGCACCCCGGGCACTCCCTCTTCTCCCCTCTCCCATCAGCCAAAAGGTATAGAAGTGTGAAAACGCATACCTCCAGATTCAGGCACATTTTCCCAGCTGTTATCAGGCAACTGAACAATCCTATCAACAACTAGAAAGAAGTAATGAACTACTACCTACCTCACTAGAGACCCTTGAACAATCTCTGATAGGACTTTACTGGACTTTATCTTGCTCTAAACATTATTCATGTTATTCCCTTGATCATGTATCTGTGGATGGTCCGATTGCAATAATATATTGTGTTTATGCTGACTGGATAGCACGCAACAAAAGCTATTCACAGTACCTCAGTACACGTGACTCAAGATGTGTAATTGGCTTCTGTATATTGTCCCTTGTGTGTGGGTTAGAATGGCCGTATGGGTGATCAATGGTCAGCATGGACCCGGTAGGCTGAAGGGCTTGTCTCCACGTTGTATGTCTAAAATTAATCTAAAACAAAAACTATTTAAAAAGCTAAGTGTGGTCAGTTTTAGAAGCAAGATCCAGCTCTTGTTAACCTCGTCTTTGGACTAGTTAAAGTATAATGGAGCAGTAATATAGCCCTTCACTTAACCTTACATGAAAGTTAAAAAAAAAAACATCTGCAGATTCTGCAAACCTGAGATTAAAAAAACTAACAGAAAATCCTGGAAACTCTCACTGGATCAGGCAGCATTTGTGTAGAGATTTAAAAAAAACTATTTTACGTCACAGATTTTTTTAACAATGCAGCAATAAGATTGAACCAGAGTCCCACCCTAATATGTAATCTCTCCATTCGTTTCACAGATGCTTCCTGACCGATTGAGTTTCATCAGTTCTTTGTGTTTTGAACACGACAAATAGCAGAGATGGGTGACGAGTGCAGAAAACAATGGGAAAGGTATTTTTCTGGTCAAATATGGAATTTGTGCCTGTTTCAGGAAAAAAAAGGGGTGGCACAGTGGCGCAGTCGTATACAGTGCCAGAGACCTCGGTTCGATCCTGACAACGGGTGCGGTCTGTATGGAAATTGTACTTCCTCCCTGTGATTGCATTAACGTTCTCCGGGTGCTCCAGTTTATTCCCACACTCCAAAGACATATATGTTTATAGGTTAATTGGTGTTTGTAAATATTTTAATTGTCCCTTGTGTGCAGGATAGAACTAGTGTACGGGCGATCGCTGGTCGGCGCGGACTAGGTCGGCTGATGGACCTGTTTCGTCACTGTGTCTCTTAAATTCTAAAGGATATGGGTACAAGGCTTTTCACTGTGTCGTGGTACACATGACAATAATAACAGACCTAAAGCTAAACTAGACCTAAACTTGAATGCTGCAAGATGGCACCATTACATGAAATCTCTGTGTGTGTTTTCCCAGAGGAGGGTGCACTTACAATCATTTCACTCCTTTATGTGTATGGCTGCGTAGAGTTATCGAGTCATAGTGCATGGAAACAGGCCCTTCAGCACAACATAGCCAAGTCGAACAACATGCCCCATCTACTCTAGTCCCACCTGCCCACCTCTGTGAGAAAAAGTGTTTCCTCGTCTCCGTTCTAAATGGCTTACTCCTTATTCTTACAATGTGGCCCCTGGTTCTAGACTCCCCCAAAATCGGGACCATGTTTCCTGCCTCTAGCATGTCCAAGTCCTTAACAATCTTGTCAAATGTTTCAATGAGATCCCCTCTCATCCTTCTAAACTCTATAGTGTACAAGCCCAGCTGCTCTCCCTCAATACCAAGAATGTCCTTCCTCAAATTAGGGGACCAAAACTACGCACAATACTCCAGATGTGGTCTCACTAGGGCTCGGTACAACTGCAGAAGGACCTCTTTGCTCCTATATTCGATTCCTCTTTTTATAAAGGCCAACATGCCATTCGCTTTCTTCTCTGCCTGCTGTACCTGCATGCTTACTTTCATAGACTGATGTACAAGGACCCCCAGATCCCGTTGTACTTCCCCTTTTCCCAACTTGACGCCATTTAGATAGTAATCAGCCTTCCTGTTTTTGCTACCAAAGTGGATAACCTCACATTGAAACACATTAAACTTCATCTGCCATGCATCTGCCCACTCCCCCACCCTGTCCAAGTCACCCTGCATTTTCATAGCATCCTCCTCACAGTTCACACTGCCACCCAGCTATGTGTCATCTGCAAATTTGCTAATGTTACTTTGAATCCCTTCATCCAAATCATTGATGTATAATGTAAATAGCTGCGGTCCCAGCACTGAGCCTTACGGTACCCCACTAGTCACTGCCTGTCAGTCTGAAAGGGACCCGTTAATCCCTACTCTTTGTTTCCTGCCAACCACTTCTCTTTCCATGTCAGCACTCTACCCCCAATGCCATGTGCCCTAATTTTGCCCACTAATCTCCTATGTGGGACCTTATCAAATACTTTCTGAAAGTCCAGGTACACTACATCCACTGGCTCTCCCTTGTCCATTTTCCTAGTTACGTCTTCAAAAAATTCCAGAAGATTAGTCAAGCATGATTTCCCCTTCATAAATCCATGTTTTCTCCGAGTGCTCTGGTTTCCTCCCACACTTCAAAGACATAGAGGTTTGTGGGTTAATTGGCTTCTGCAAAATTGTAAATTGACCCTAGTGTATAGGATAATGTACGGGGATCACTGGTCGGCGAGGACTTGGTGGGCCAAAGGGTCTGTTTCCATGCTATGCCTCCAAAATCTAAAGTTGCATGCATGTTTAGTTTAGTTTATTGTCACATGTACCGAGATAAAAAGCTTTGGTTGTTTGCTAACCTGTTAGCAAAAAGACAATACACGATTACAATCGAACTACTCACAGTGTACAGTTACACGATAAAGGGAATAACGTTCAGTGCAAAATTAACTCCAGTAAAGTCTGATTTAAAGATCGTCCAAGGTAGATAGTAGCTCATGACCTCTAGTTGGTGATAGGATAATTCCGTTGCTTGATAACAGCAGGAAAGAAACTGTACCTGTATCTGGAGATGTGCGTTTTCACACCTCTGTACCTGTTGCCAGATAGGAGAAGGGAGAAGAGGGAGTGAGCAGGTTGAGACCCATCCCTGATTATGCTGGTGGCCTTGCCGAGGCAGCATGGGGGGTTTAAATAGAGTCAACAGAAGGAAGGTTAATTTGTGTGTTGGTCTGGGTGCATCCACAACTCTCTGCCATGTCTTACAGTCTTGGATGGAGCTGTTCCCAAATCATGCTGAGGTGCACCCCATTAAAATGCTTTCTATGACGGTAGAGTATGACTTGACTGGATAGCATTCCGAACAAGCTGCATCTTTGTACATGTGATAATAATAAGTTAACCTAAATTAAGCTGAACAAATCAGATTGTTTAATGGAACAACATTGCATATTATCTGCCCATCCCTGTAGTTTGGCTACCACCTCGTGAGCAATGCTCCTTGACCTGGGATTATCTCAGCAAGTTTTCCACTCCCTCCTGTTGCAAACATCATCGGTAACACAAACAATTTAACACAAGCGCAGCCCAATTGCATCAAAAGAGCGTCCTGCCTAACAGCTAGTTGCTGCACCCCGGGAGGACCTTACCATATGCTGCTACTGATTCCAGTCAGTCTGACTTCCGTAACAAAATGTTTCGCTGTAGGAACTTGGCACAGAAGATGCACTTGTGTATGCATGTCAGGGACCAAAGTGTTCTCCTTGCCAAGTTTCTCATCCAGAATAACCCATGCATACAAATGGGAAAAAAGTCAATGACTTTGTAAATGCCAAGAGATGGGGACTGCAACACTCCAAGGACCATTCCAAAGGGTTTCAACAGCAGTACTTCCCTGTGGGAGCGTGTTATCAAATTGAATTCAAATGGCTAGATATAATAAGTACAGATGGTCACACATTCCCACAGAACCGGTGACAAGCTCTCTTTCCTTTCCCATTCAGACGGTGTTTTGGCATTGCAATCCACTGAGTCACTTGGGTTTTTAAAGAAATTCAAGCAGTTTCGCACGATCCATTTCAGAAGTCCGTTGATATTTTGTGTTTCATTAGGCTTCCAGCTTAATTATTTTTCCATCTACCAAGTGCATCTTTAGACTTTAGACTACACAGAGTCTCTTGCCCAGAGCAGTGGGATAGGGAACCGGAGGACATAGGTTTAGGATGAAGGGGGAAAGATGTAATAGGAATCTGAGGGGTACCTTTTTCCACACAAAAGGTAGTGGGTGTTTTGAACGAGCTGCCAGAGGAGGTAGTTGAGACAGGGACTATTGCAACGATTAAGAAACAATTCGACAGGTACATGGATAGGACACTTTTGGAGGGATATGGGCCAAATGCAGACAGGTGGAACTAGTTTAGAAGGGACATGTTGGTCAGTGTGGGCAAGTTGGGTCGAAGCGACAGTTTCCATGCTCCATGCCTCTATGACTTTATAGATACAGCATGGAAACAAACCCTTCGAACAGGCCCGAAGAACCAGGCGCACTAGACAACCCATGCGGTCTCAGGAGAAATGTGCAAACTTCATAGAGGGAGCACCCGAGGTAGGATTAAACCCGTGTCCCTGGCGCTGTGAGTTCGCAGCTTCACTCGCTGTGTGCAATGTCTTTATGAAAAAACCCCACCAATATCCAATTTGCAATTCGGATTTGCAGTATTAAGCTATTTGCAAAAATAAGATATAAATAAATTGCTGATGAAATAGCCAAATCGAGAGACGTTTCAATGAAACAGGAAAAACATAGATTTAGACTTTTGATTTGTGACTTTAGAGATACAGCGCAGAAACATACCCTTTGGCCCTATCGAGTCCGCGCCGACCTGCAATAATCTCAGACACTAACACTATCCTACACAGTAGGGACAATTTTACAACTTACCGAAGCTAATTACCCAAGAAACCTGTTTGTCTTTGGAGTGTAGGAGGAAACCAGAGCATGCAGAGAAAACCCACACGGCCATGGGGAGAATGTACAAACTCTTACAGACAGCACCCATAGTCAGGATCGAATCTGGGTCTCCGAAGCTTAAGGCAGCAACCTTACCGCTGCACCACTGTGCCACCCACAGGTATCTTATTACTCGGGTATCTTCAGCTATATCGAAAAGGGATTCCAAACCCCACACTTGCGATTGGCTCCAGAGAGTACACACAAAGTGCTGGAGTTACACAAAACCTGGTTTTGCGTCAGTCTCGACCCAAAACCATCACCCATTCCTTCTCTCCAGAGAAGCTGCCTGTCCCGCTAAGTTACTCCAGCATTTAGTGTCTATCTTCGATTTAAACCAGCATCTGCAGTTCTTTCCTACATGTTGACCCCAGAGACCTGGCTCACGTGGACATGCTAGTAAGATAGAGGTACAGCACATAAACTGGCCTTCACACATTCACCTAAGTTCTAATTATCTCAAAATTGGACACAAAGTGCTGGAGCAACTCGGCAGATCAGGCAGCATCACCGGAGAACATGGATAGGTGACGTTTTGGGTTGGGAGCCTGCTTCAGACTTCAGTCAATCTCTTTGGTGTACAAAATCATGAGAGACACAGAGTCTCTTGCCCTGATTATGGGAATTGATAACCAGAGGACATAGGTTTAAGGAGCTTCCACGCTGTGTGACTCTATGACTATGCTGCCTGACCAGCAGATCTACACCAGCACTTTGCATCTATCCTTTCAAGTACACATCCAGCTTCATTGTTAACTATCATTTAATCTGCCTGCATTGTTACCACTGATTATAAACACGCTGTGCAAAACAATTTCTTCTCATGGCATCTTTGACTCTTTAAAATGCCCTCTGGTTCTTGATCCCGCTTCTTTCTCTCAATTGTCTGGATCCTTCAACATTAAATGGCTGGATCAAGCTGACTTTGTTCCAAGCTTCGTCAGTCTAATCACCAATGCAAGTCCCTCATCAATTCAAATATATCAGCATCCTTTCTGGGGCGGCACAGTGGTGTGGAAGTAAAGTTGCTGCCTTACATCATCGGAGAATCCTGACTACCGGTGCTATCTCTACGCAGTTTGTATGTTTTCCCTGTGACTGCATAAGTTTTCTCCAGGTGCTGTGGTTTCCTCCCACACTCCAAAGACATACATGTTTGTACGTTAATAGGCTTCTGTAAATTGTCCCTAGTGTGTAGGATAGAACTAGTGTACGGGTGATTGCTTGTCGCCGCGTACTCGGTGGGCCCAAGGGCTTGTTTCCACACTGTGTCTCTAAACAAGTCTCCATCATCAAGTTTCCGATGACACCACTGTTGTGGGATGAATCACTGATGGTGGCGATTCAGAGTAAAGAAGTGAGATCGACCGATTGACCAAATCGTGCCAGCACAATAACCTGGCTCTCAACAACAGCAAAACCAAGGAACTGATTGTGGACTTTGGAAGGGGTAGGATAGGGACCTACAATCCCGTTTATATCAAAGGGACAATGGAGGAAAGGGTCAAGAACCTCAAATTCCTGGGCGTGCATATTTCCGAAGATCTTTACTGGTCCCAGCACACTGATGCAATTATAAAGAAAGCACATCAGCGCCTCTACTTCCTGAGAAGATTACAGAGAGTCGGCATGTCAAAGAGGACTCTCTTGAACTTCTACAGGTACACAGTAGAGAGCATGCTGACTGGTTGCATCGTGGCTTGGTACGGCAACGAACATCCACGAGCGGAAAAGAATGCAGAAAGTTGTGACCACTGCCCAATCCAACATCGGCTCTGACCACCATCGAAGGGATCTATCACAGTCTCTGCCTCAAAAAAGGCTGCCAACATCATCAAGGACCCACACCATCCTGGCCACACACTCATCTCTCCACTGCCATCAGGTAGAAGGTACAGGAACCTGAAATCTGGTACATCCAGGTTCAGGAACAGCTTCTTCCCCACAGCCATCAGACTATTAAACTCGCCATCAAACAAACTCTGAACTATAACAGCCTATTGCACTTTATCTGTTTATTATGTGTGTATATATATGGTCTACGCTATATAGACACACTGAACTGTTCTGAACACTTAATTGTCCTATCTGGGACACATGATAATAAACTCTCTTGACTTCTCTGTGAGGAGGCAGGGTGACTTGGACAGGTTGGGGGAGTGGGCAGATGCATGTCAGATAAAGTTTAATGTGGATAAATGTGAGGTTATGCACTTTGGTAGCAAAAACAGGAAGGCAGATTACTATCTAAATGGCATCAAGTTGGGAAAATGGGAAGTACAATGGGATCTGGGGGTCCTTGTACACCAGTCTATGAAAGTAAGCATGTAGGTACAGCAGTGCAGTGAAGAAAGCGAATGGCATGTTGGCCTTTATAACAAGAGAAATCGAATATAGGAGCAAATATGTCCTTCTGCAGTTGTACAGAGCCCTAGTGAGACCACACCAGGAGTATTGTGTGCAGTTTTGGTCCCCTAATTTGAGGAAGGACATTCTTGCTATTGAGGGAGTGCAGCGTAGGTTTACAAGGTTAATTCCCGGGATGGCGGGACTGTCATATGCTGAGAGAATGGAGCAGCTGGGCTTGTACAATCTGGAGTTTAGAAGGATGAGAGGGTATCTCATTGAAACATATAAGATTGTTAAGGGCTTGGACATGCTAGAGGCAGGAAACATGTTGGGGGAGTCCAGAACCAGGGGCCACAGTTTAAGAATAAGGAGTAACCCATTTAGAATGGAGACGAGGAAACACTTTTCATCGCAAAGAGTGTTGAGTCTGTGGAATTCTCTGCCTCAGAGGGCGGTGGAGGCAGGTTCTTTGGATGCTTTCAAGAGAGAGCTAGATAGGGCTCTTAAAAATAGCGGAGTCAGGGGATATGGGGAGAAGGCAGGAACGGGGTACTGATTGGGGATGATCAGCCATGATCACATCGAAAGGCGGTGCTGGTTCGAAGGGCCGAATGACCTACTCCTGCACCTATTGTCTATTGTCTATTGACTTGACTTGACATGAACTCATCTTTAAGCCTCCCCATGTAGATTAGTTTAGTTTACTTTGGTCCAGCGATACAGCATGGAAAGAGGCCATTTTTCCGTGCAACTTTGCTCTTTGACCTCTTCAAAAGAACCTTCCTTGTTCAAACTAATCAAAATGCTGCTGAGGATTTGATTTAACTGAATGTCAAGCCTGAGGCCAGTGTTATTCTCAGAGACCCCATCAACAGAAGAAAACTGTCTGAAGTAATTTAATTTGGGAGCTTTCTTCCTGAGACACACACAGGAACCTTTATTCGGTTAGGGCCGGATGTGGGACAAGTTTGCGAAGATTTTAAACAAACCAGCCCATCAAATGTCTTCAAATGTTTGCAGAATCACATTAGAGGCAGACAGCTGTCACAATTAGTGTACAACTTTGTTGATATTTCAGCCTGAGGAAGATGGGTAAATTGTTAGAGGTTTATTTTGGAATAAAAGCCTTATGTAAAGGAAAAACATGTCAGGCAAAGAATAATAGGAGGGAGATTTAATGCATTTTACCTTAAATGGCTTTCAGAATCATTCACATATCCTTATGATTAAATTGGGCAATAGGACGGCATAAAATTATACAGCATGGAAAATGACTCTGCCCACCATTTTAAGGTGAGAGGGGAAAGATTCAATATGAACCCAAAAGGCAACTTTTCCACAGAGAGGGTGGTGAGTATATGGGTGGTGAGTGTGTGCTAGTGCTGTCGGGGATGATTTAAACTAATGTGGCAGGGGGATGGGTACAAGAGCAGAGAGGCAGGTGGGTGTAAAATGAGGGTAGAAGCAATAGGTAGCAAGGTGAAAAGTAAAAGTGGCAGGCAGCCAAAACCAGGGCAAAAATCAAAAAGGGCCACTTTTCAGCATAATTGTATAAGGGGTAAGAGCATTGTAAAGACAAGCCTGAAGGCTTTGTGTCTCAATGCAACGAGTATTCGTAATAAGGTGGACGAGTTGAACGTGCAGATAGCTATTAATGATTATGATATAGTTGGGATCACGGAGACATGGCTCCAGGGTGACGTAAGCTGGGAGCTGAACATCCAGGGATATTCAATATTCAGGAGGGATAGAGAGAAAGGAAAAGGAGGTGGGGTAGCGTTGCTGGTTAGAGAGAAGATTAACGCAATGGAAAGGAAGGACATTAGCTTGGAGGACGTGGAATCAGGTATGGGTAGAGCTGCGAAACACTAAGGGGCAGAAAACGCTGGTGGGTGTTGTGTACAAGCTACCTAACAGTAGCAGTGAAGTTGGGGATGGTATCAAACAGGAAATTACAAATGCGTGCGACAAAGGCAAAACAGTTATAATGGGTGACTTCAATCTACATATAGATTGGGTGAATCAAATTGGCAGGGGTGCTGAGGAAGAGGATTTTTTGGAATGTATGCGGGATAGTTCTCTAAATCAACATGTAGAGGAACCAACGAGAGAGCAGGCTATTTTAGACTGGGTTTTGAGTAATGAGGAAGGGGTAGTTAGCAGTCTTGTTGTACGTGCCCCCTTGGGCAAAAGTGACCATAATATGGTTGAGTTCATTAGTATGGAGAGTGACATTGTTAATTCAGAAACAATGGTTATGAACTTAAAGGTAACTTTGAGGATATGAGACGTGAATTGGCCAAGGTTGACTGGCAATTAATTCAAAAAGGGTTGACGGTGGATATACAATGGAAGACATTTATAGACTGCATGGATGAAGTACAAAAATTGTTCATCCCAGTTTGGCAAAAGAATAAATCGGGGAAGGTAGTGCATCCGTGGATAACAAGGGAAATCAGGGATAGTATCAAAGCAAAGGATGATGCGTACAAAGTAGCCAGAAAAAACAGCATACCAGAGGACTGGGAGAAATTCAGAGACCAGCAGAGGAGGACAAAGGGCTTAATTAGGAAAGGAAAAATAGATTATGAAAGAAAACTGGCAGGGAACATAAAAACTGACTGCAAAAGTTTTTATAGATATGTGAAGAGAAAGAGATTAGTTAACACAAATGTAGGTCCCTTGCACTCAGAAACAGGTGAGTTGATCATGGGGAACAAGGATATGGCGGACCAATTGAATAACTACTTTGGTTCCGTCTTCATTAAGGAAGACATAAATAATCTGCCGGAAATAGCAGGGGATCGCGTGTCAAAGGAGATGGAGGAAATTAGTGAAATCCAGGTTAGCCGGAAAGTGGTGTTGGGTAAATTGAATAGATTTAAGGCCGATAAATCCCCAGGGCCAGATAGGCTGCATCCCAGAGTACTTAAGGAAGTAGCTCAGGAAATAGTGGATGCATTAGTGATAATCTTTCAAAACTCTTTAGTTTCTGGAGTAGTTCCTGAGGATTGGCGGGTAACAAACATAACCCCTCTTTTTAAGAAGGGAGGGAGAGAGAAAACGGGGAATTACAGACCAGTTAGTCTAACATCGGTAGTGGGTAAACTGCTAGAGTCAGTTATTAAAGATGGGATAGCAGCACATTTGGAAAGTGATGAAATCATTGGACAAAGTCAGCATGGATTTATGAAAGGTAAATCATGTCTGACGAATCTTGTGGAATTTTTCGAGAATGTAACTAGTAGCGTGGATAAGGGTGAACCAGTGGATGTGATATATCTGGACTTCCAAAAGGCTTTCGACAAGGTCCCACATAAGAGATTAGTATACAAACTTAAAGCATACTGGATTAGGGGTTCAGTATTGATGTGGATAGAGAACTGGCTGGCAAACAGGAAGCAAAGTGTAGGAGTAAACGGGTCCTTTTCACAATGGCAGGCAGTGACTAGTGGGGTACCGCAGGGCTCAGTGCTGGGACCCCAGCTATTTACAATATATATTAATGATCTGGATGAGGGAATTGAAGGCAATATCTCCACGTTTGCGGATGACACTAAGCTGGGGGGGCAGTGTTAGCTGTGAGGAGGATGCTAGGAGACTATAAGGTGACTTGGATAGGCTGGGTGAGTGGGCAAATGTTTGGCAGATGCAGTATAATGTGGATAAATTATGGCAAAAACAGGAAAGCAGACTATTATCTAAGTGGTGGCCGATTAGGAAAAGGGGAGATGCAGCAAGACCTGGGTGTCATGGTACACCAGTCATTGAAAGTAGGCATGCAGGTGCAGCAGGCAGTGAAAATAGCGAATGGTATGTTTGCTTTCATAGCAAAAGGATTTGAGTATAGGAGCAGGGAGGTTCTACTTCAGTTGTACAGGGTCTTGGTGAGACCACACCTGGAGTATTGCATACAGTTTTGGTCTCCAAATCTGAGGAAGGACATTATTGCCATAGAGGGAGTGCAGAGAAGGTTCACCAGACTGATTCCTGGGATGGCAGGACTGTCTTATGAAGAAAGACTGGATAGACTCGGTTTATACTCTCTAGAATTTAGGAGATTGAGAGAGGATCTTATAGAAACTTACAAAATTCTTAAGGGGTTGGACAGGCTAGATGCAGGAAGATTGTTCCCGATGTTGGGGACGTCCAGGACAAAGGGTCACAGCTTAAGGATAAGGGGGAAATCCTTTAAGACTGAGATGAGAAAGACTTTTTTCACACAGAGAGTGGTGAGTCTCTGGAACTCTCTGCCACAGAGGGTAGTTGAGGCCAGTTCATTGGCTATATTTAAGAGGGAGTTAGATGTGGCCCTTGTGGCTAAGGGGATCAGAGGGTATGGAGAGAAGGCAGGTACGGGATACTGAGTGGATGATCAGCCATGATCATATTGAATGGCGGTGCAGGCTCGAAGAGCCGAATGGCCTACTCCTGCACCTAATTTCTATGTTTCTATGTTTCTATATGGAACAAGCTGCCAGAGGAGTTGTGGCACAGTGGCGCAGCGGTGAGGTTGCTGACTTACAGCACCAGAGACCCAGGCTCAATCCTGATTACGAGGTACAGAGTCTGTATGTTCTCCATGTGACCGTGTGGGTTTTCTCCGAGTGCTCCGGTGTCCTCCCACCTTCCAAAGATATATAACGGTTCAAAGGTGAAGTGCCTTCTGTAAATTGTCCCAAGTTTGTAGGATAGAACTAATGTAAGGGTGATCACTGGTCAGCACAAATTCAGTGGGCTGAAGGGCCTGTTTCCCCATTGTATCTCTAAGTTAATCTTGGAGCCTATCCATATGCTCAATGTTTGGGGCAAACTGTACAGAAACATCTAAGAAGAAACTAAATACACAAATGGGGCAAGAAAGAATTGGATGATAAAAGAAAGTGCAGATGCTGGTTTTCAAAAAAGGACACAAAGTGCTGCAGTAACTCAGGTAATTGCTGGTCGACGCGGAATCTGCACCGGAGACCCGGGTTTGATCCTCACTACGGGTGTTGTCAGTGTGGACTTTTCACGTTCTCCCTGTGACTGCATGGGTTTACTCAAGTTTCCTCCCACATCCCATTGGCTTCTGTAAATGTCCCTAGTGTGTAGGATAAAACTAAAGTACTTGTAATCATTTGTGGGCACAGACTCAGTGGGCCGAAGGGATTGTTTCCGCGCTGTATCTCTAAACTAAATTAAACTAAAAGAAAAGAGTGAAAGGCTGGGCTGGTAAAGTTAAATAGTGAAAACTGAGCAATCACTATGTTAGTTTTTATTAAAATGGTGACCATAAAAATATATTAAACTGTAGCAGCACACTGTAATTCCAACATTTAAACTACTTTGAGTATTTAAAGTTGATCTAATTTACTTTCTTCTTAATTTAGGGTTTATATTGATAGTGGAAGGTTTTGTTTGATTGAATTTATTGCTGTTACGTTAATTGTCATCTCAGTGTTTTTGTATCTGAGGTTAAAACTCATTTAACGCAGGAAAATAGTTATTTCCCTGGTTCTTCAAATAATCAATGAATCAGTACACAGTGAAATCACCATCATCTATTCAATTCAATTCAATTCAATTCAACTTTAATGTCATTGCACAGATACAAGTATGGATACAACAAAATGCAGTTTAGTGTCAGTTCGTAGTAATAGCAATATATATATATATTTGTATTGCACGAGTTCCATGTGCATGAATCAAGCTGGTTTAATCTTTTAATTCATTGCATTAAAAAACCCTCTTCTCAATTCAAGTTTTGGAAAATAAATGAATGTGATATTTTCTCCCTTGCTTAGTGTAATTGCTACATTCTTTACAAGGCTGTCGAGAGTTGTGTTGACACATTATCACTTTAATTTCAGTGAAAAATAATGTAATTTGCAACCAAGTATAAGTGAAACTTGATGCTGTGATCATCTAGTTAAGATGCTCAAATCAGAGCCATGTACTCCTTATAATTAAAATGTATCCCTTTTATATTACTTTTAATGAAAATAATTTGCTTTAATTGTGGCGTAATTACAGAAAACCTTTATTTCTTTCAAGCAGCTGAACTGTTCGGATCCAATGTTTTGTGCTTGTTTGAAGGAACCCATCCAAGGCATCACAATCATGCTCAGTATTTAATGAGGTGACAATAACAATTTGCATTTATGAAGCATTTTTAGTGTCGCACCCTACAACACAGAGATAGGTTCTTTAGTCCATGATGTCTATTTTATCTGACATGTAGGGTGGCACAGTGGTGCAGAGGTAGAGTTACTGCCTTACAGCGCCAGAGACCTGGGTTCGATCCTGACTATGGGTGCTGTCTGTAGTATTCTACCGGAGACTGTGTGGGTTTTCTCCGGGTTTTCTCCCACACTTCAAAGATGTGCAGGTTTGTAGGGTAATTGGCTTCTGTAAATTGTCCCTACTGTGAAGGATGGGACCAGTCACTATGCTCTCCACTGTACATCTCTTAAGGTTCACGAGAGTATGGGCAACAAGGTGATGCAACGGTAGAGTTGCTGTCTTATAGCGCCAAAGACCCAGGTTAGATCCTGGCTAAGAGTGCTATTTGTAAGGAGTTTGTACGTTCTCCCCGCGACCTGCATCGGTTTTCACCGGGCGTTCCAGTTTCCTCTCACACTCCAAAGACTATTTTATAAACTAATTGGCTTAGTAAAATTGTAAATTGTCCCTAGTGTGTGTAGGATTGTGTTAGTGTGCAGGGATCACTGGTCGGGGTGGACTCGGTGGGCTGAAGGGCCTGTTTCCGCGCTGTATCTGTAAACTAAACTAAACAAAGCATTCATCGACATACTGGATCTCCTCAATTATTTCGGAAACTGGAGGCGTTGATGGGCTTTTTTATGATTGCATCCGTGTGCTGGGTCCAGGACAGATCTTCAGAGATATGCTCAGGAATTGAAGTTATTGACTTTCTTGATGATTGTTTGTGGATTCTTGGCCTTCCACTTCTAAAGTCAACAATCAGCTCCATTGCCAAAGTGGAGCCACATACAAACTGGTGGAACAGCATCTCGCATTCCACTTAGATAGCATACAACCAAACAATATGAAGTTTGAAGGGTATATGAAGAGGGATTCCAACCCAAAACGCCACCCATCCTTTTTCTCCAAAGATGATACCTGACTCACTGAGTTACTCCAGCATTTTGTATCTTTCCTTCAGTATAAACCAGCATCTGCAGTTCCTTTCTACACAACACCTATATCCAGTTTGCAACGCGGATTTACAGTATTGAGCTATCTGCAAAAATAAAGATATAAATAAAATTGTTGATGAAAGAAGTGAACAGAGAGGAGTTCAAGTCAAACAGGAAACACATAGATGAGGGTGAAAGACACCTACTGGAATTATATTTTTTCCATCCAGTGAAAATGACATGAATATTAACGTATGCCAGGACCATTTGCGTTTGAATATATAAACAGATTAAGTTAACCCTGAGGAAATATGTATTTGACCCTGCCTATACTGGCAGTGCAACACAATTCTCCACTTATGTGTAATGCATGATTGTGCTTTGGAGACTCCAGCGCGGTCCATGGTTTCATTATGCTGCTGCACATGCAGTGGATTTGGTCCATTTAAACCCCACACCACAGGATACATGCCCATTGCCGCTACTGATGTTATTCCCACTTGAAAACAGGAGCCTGATTTTTGCTGTATTTCATTGATGCATTGCTGCTAGACCTCACCCTCATAACATGGAGTTTTTTACAGATACAGCGCAGAAACAGGCCCTTTGGCCCACCGTGTCCGCACCGACCCATGGTCACCTCTACATTATTTCTATCCGACACACTCAGGACAATTTACAGAGGCCAATTAACCTACAAACCTGCAGGTCTTTGGAATGTGGGAGGAAACCGGAGCACCTGGAGAAAAGCCACGCGGTCACAGGGAGACGGTTCGTAACTTCATAGTTCATGTTCATAAAGAGTTGTCCTAGCCTAGTCTTTCTACACTGGATTTGTACTTGTAGGTTTTAGCTTGTACTTAGTCACAATAAAGAACCTTTGAACCTTTGAACCTTTGAACTTGCCCATGGCGACCAATATGCCCCACTTACACTAGTCCCACCTGCCTGCGGTTGGCCCATATCTCTCTAACCCATGTATAATAGACAATAGTCAATAGACAATAGGTGCAGGAGTAGGCCATTTGGCCTTTCGAGCCAGCTCCACAATTCAATGTGATCATGGCTGAACATCCCCAATCAGAATGACTATCTATTCCCGCTCGCGATGTTGTACACTTCTGTAAGATCACCCCTCAGCCCCCTGTGCTCCAAAGGATAAAGTCCAACCTCTCTCCCTGTAGCTCAGGCCCCCAACTCCTGGCAACATTCTTGTAAATCTTCTCTGCACGTCTATCCGCTGTCCCCTTAAGGGCCTGTTCCACTTGGGTGACCTAATCTGCGAGTTTACCCTCGACTCATACTCGTAGCATGGTTGACATTAGGATTGCAGGAGGTCTTCGTAACTCTCCTTCGTGCTCGAGAGTAGTCTCCGTGTACTCAAGGCCTCAGCTAGGTTGCGGCATTGTTTTCAATATGTTAAAAAATGCCCGCGAGTAAAAGAGGGTCGCCGTGGAAAAAATCAATACTTTTTTTACTCGTAGGTTTAGTCGTAGTAGGTCGTAGTAGTTCGTAGTAGGTCGGCATGTTTGTCGTAGGTAGTCGAAGGTAGTTGAGAGTAGTCGTAGATAGTCTTCATCATAGTCGAAGGGAGGTCAAAGGAGATCGAAGGAGGTCGTCTTCACTCTCCACTATTCAATTTTCCCTAAGTTAGTCATTGCTAGTCGTAAGCTGGACTTCAACATAGTCGAAGGAGGTCGAAGGATGTCTTCTACGTAGTCGAAGAAGGTCTTCAACATGAGATTTTTTAAAACTCTTCTAAACTCGCTAATTAGGTCGCCCAAGTGGGACAGGCCCTCCTCAGACACTCCAGAGAAAACAATCAAAATTTGTCAACTCTCCGCTTGTAACAAATAGCTTCTAATCCACGCAACCTATGATGCAGTCTCACCAAAGCCTCTATATCGTTCCTGTGACATGGCAACCAGAAGGGGCGGCAAAGTGGAGCAGCGGTAGTGTTACTGCCTTACAGCGCCAGAGACCCAGGTTTGATCCTGACTGCAGGTGATAACTGTACGAGGTTTGTACATTCTCTCTTTGACTGCATGGGTTTATCTTCAGGTTCACTGGTTTCCTCCCACACTCCAAAGATGTACAGATTTGTAGGTTAATTGGCTTCTGTAAATTGTCCCTAATGGTTTTGGTTAAATTTAGTGTATTGGTGATTGGTGGTCAGCGTGGACTCAGTGGGCCGAAAAGCCTGTTTCCACGCTGTATTTCTAAAAACTAAAAGTAAACTAAACCAAAACTAAACTGTACACTTAGGACTTACATCCAACCACTCTAACAATGGCCTCTCCAAAATGGCGACTCCCTATCGCCCTGCACCTTACAAATATTCACTCCAGTGCCCACTCACTATACCTGTTGGGCACAGAAAACAATTAGTTGTTCAGTTTAGTTTATTGTTATGTGCACCGAGGTACAGTTAAAAGCTTTTGTTGCATGCTAATCAGTCAGCGGAAAAATTATATATGATTACAATCAATCCACAATATATATATATACATGATAAAGGGAATAATGTTTAGTACAAGATAAGGTCCAGTAAAGTCTGATTAAAGATAGTCTGAGGGTCTCCAATGAGATAGATAGTAGCTCAGGACCTCTCTCTAGTTGTTGATAGGATGGTGGAGTTCCCTGATCACTATACGTTAGCCCCTTTATCCTGTACCTGTGCACTGTAGATAGCTTGATTATAGCCATGTATAGTGTTTCCATCGACTGGATCACACACAACAAAAAGCTTTTCACTCGGTAAGCGTGACAATAAACTAAACTAAAACACTAATTGTTTTCTGTTCCCATCAAATATAATGAGCGGGCACTGGAGTGAATTAGTCCTTACCTTGCTCAGCCCTTGTGTATACTCACACTTAACTCTGAGTCAGTAGATTGAAGACTAAATTCATGCTCAGGGGAGTTGAGTGCAGCATCAAGGTGGTACCAAGGGAATGCCACACTTTGGGAGGTCCAACTTTATATATAAAATGAATTGCTATCCAGGCAGTTACTAATGATCCTATGTGCTATTTCAAGGAAGCACAGTGGAGTTCACTATGCTGTCCTAGCTAATATTTATCACCCACAAAAATGGACTTGTCTAGCAATGTATCGCTACTCCCAGCAGTTTATAATCAAAATGTAATTCAATACAAGAGTCAATCATATCCAGGCCATATCCAGATTAAGGATGGCAAAGGAAAAATTTAGCCTGGGAGTTCCATTTGTGAGTCATTTTAAACTTTAGACTTTAAGAGATACAGCATGCAAATGGGCCCTTCGGCCCACCGAGTCTGCGCCAACCAACAATCACCCCGTACACTAGTACCATCCTACACACTGGGGGCAATTTACTATTTTTACCGAAGCAATTAACCTTCAAACCTGTATGTTTTGGTGTGTGGGAGGAAACTGGAGCTGTAAGGTAGCAACTCTACTTCTGCGCCAGGGTGACCAATGCTGAACACAATACTCCAAATAGAGCCAAGAACTAAATACCATCCTAATAATAATTTACACCCGATGCAACTGGTCAGAACACAATTAATACCGAATATACTTTTGAGTATAGTGTAGAAATAGGCCCTTTGGTCCACCGAGTCTGCGCCGACCAACGATACCCATACATTATCACTATGCTAGGGTCAATTTGCAATTCATGCCAAAGCCAATTTAGCCTACAAACATGTACATCTTTGGAGCGTAGGAGGAAACCGGAGCACCCGGAGAAAACCCATGCGATCACAGTGAGAACATACTAGAGAACTTGAGTTGACTTGATTATATTTATCTATAGGATCATCTGATCTGATTTGAGAACATGCAGAAAAAAACCTCTTCACTGCAGCTCTGCACACATGACAATAATAAAACAAAACCTAAACCTGTTATGCCTCTTAAAACTAAATACAGATAAATTATTGAAAGTGAACATAATGAGTATATATTTTATATGTGGATCCACTTATTATCTACATTATATTTTCGGCCAAAGATTTTATTTAACAATCACACTTTCCATGTTCATTGCTTGCTTTTGCACCCAATTAAAAATACAATCTTAAGAAACGTGTTGCAAATTAAAGCACATTTGCTTGTTAAATTGTGACAGGACTATGTTTCAGCTCAGAACAGAAAGTCATTGATTTGACTGCAGGCCAAGTCCCTTCTCAACTAAAGTGGGTTTAAAATCTGTATAATTCAAAAATGAATGCATTGGATCGAGCAGAATATGCAAATATGTTTCTATTTTAAAACATAGCTTCGACTTCAACCCTTTACCGGCATATTTCTGATAAGTGTGCATCATTCTAATATGCCAATAATTGCACTACAGTGAATGCACCATTACAAAGTGAGGCATCTCTGAGTTCCTGGCCCTTGCATTATTAAAGAGATGTTGCCTTTCGCAAGGGAGCTATTACAAGGACAATCCCTCTTTCCCTGTCAGTATTCACCCTCTCATGTACCGAGCGGTGAGTTCATGAGTTCATAAGTTACAAGAGCAGAAATTTGCCATTCAGCCCATCAAGTCTACTCTGCCATTCAATCATTGCTGATCAATCTTTCCCACTCAATCCCATTCTCCTGCTTTCGCCCCATAACTCCTGAAACCCGAACTAATCAAGAATCTATCAATCTCTGCCTTAATCCATTGAACGGGCCTTCTACAGCCATCTGAGACAATGAATTCCACAGATTTGCCACTCTCTGAATAAAGAAATTGCTCCTTATCTCCTCAGGTCCTAGATTCTCCCACTAGTGGAAACATCCCCTCCACGTCCACTTTATGCAGGCCTTTCACGATTCAGTGAGTTTCAATGTGGTGAAGAGTTGTAATTTTCAGATATTGATATTTTTGGACCACGTACAAAGGAATCCATTCCTGCTCCTTAAATGTGTAGAAAAAAATTGCAGATTCAGGTTTATAACGAAGATAGACACAAAGTGCCGGAATAGCTCTGCAGGTCAGGCAACATCCGGAGAAAAAGATGGGTGACATTTCTGGGACCCTTTTTCAGACTTTGGGAGCAGCTCTGTCCAAGACCACAAGGAATTGCTGAAAGTCGTGGACGAAGTCCAGGCCATCACACAAACCAACCTCTCTTCTGTTGACTCCATTTACACCTCTTGCTTTCTCGGCAAGACCACCAGCAGAATCAAGGATGAATCTCACCCAAGCCACTCCCTCTTCTCCTCTCTCCCATCAGCCAAGTGACACTGAACTGTGAAAATCCACACCTCCAGATTCAGATAATATTTCCAATAATCCATATTGTCAGTGCTTCTGACAAATAAATCTGAAGTCAAAATACTCCAAATGTTCCGTCACCAATGTCTTGTACATGACTTCCCAACTTTTATACTCAATACTTTGACTGATGAAGACCGAGGTGCTGAAAGCCTTCTTTGTCACCCTATTTACTTGTGACACCACTTTCAAAGTGTTATGCACCTGCACTCCAAGATCCCTCTGCTCCACTGGTAAATGGAATTGGTAAGGGTCTGACAGGCTGATGGGCCTGTTCCTGAGCTACTTGACTCAGTGACTCCGTAACAATCCTTTTTTTCTCTATTTCTCTTATGGCCCTGTCTCACAGTGCGAGTCATCCCACGAGTGACCCCAAATGAAAGAAAAAAAACAGGCTCGTGGTTATGTACGAGATTTCAAGTTTATGATCAAGTGTTTAACCGAGTTTCCACGGGTATGTAATTGCTGCGATGTTCCAAGTTCCTCTCCCGAGTTACCAAGTTCCTCTCCCGTTACTCTTGAGCCAACCGTGAATAAAGGTAAGTGTGTGAGGGTGTCCGGGTGCCGCCCGCCGCCACTGTACTTTCACATCAGTTGCACATCAGATTGTTGGGAGACGGAGCGCAGGGGTCGCCTCCTGAGCTGCTTTGGTGCCCAGGCGTAAGTTGAGGTGGAGGGTGGTTGGGGGTGGGGGTTGACAGACAAGGCTCTTGGGTGCTGGGATCATTCTCTGCGGGATGGTTAGCGCGGGAGACATGTGAAGGAGAGGTATGCTGACTGTTTGTAGTGATTGCCCACCAGTCTCAAAAGCCGCTGTGTCTCCCTGTCCCTATGATAGCAGGGGGCAATCAAGCAGCACAATAGCCCCCTCCCCCTCCCCCTCCACGCCAACACAAAGGGCAACGATTCCAAGGCTTTAGGGGCAGAAACAGCGGGCAGGCGACAATCACCTGCCATAATGCGAGAGAGATCATGCGCTATTGTAGGTCTCCTTTGCACGTCGGTGTTTCTGTATTTCTCCATCTCATTGTTGGCCCTATCTGTCACCAACCCACCTCCACCCCTCTGCTTCCCAGCCATGTGTGTGACCCCTTCCCTCCCCTCCCCAGCTCCCCGCCCATTGCACCGGGCGCGGGGGCATCGCACCGTCTTCACGTCGGCAACGATCCCAAGGCTTTAGACGGAAGGCAGACGCAACAAGCTGGAGTAACAACGCTGGCCAGGTAACATCTCTGGAGAATGTGGATAGGTGACGTTTCGGATAAGGGCTCGTCTTCTGAAGAAGGATCTCGACCCGAAAAGTCACCTATTCCTTCTCTCCAGAGTTGCTGCCTGACCCGCTGAGTTACTCCAGCTTTTTTGTGTCTATCGTTGAATGGGTGACGTTTCGGGTCGAGACCCTTCTTCGGACTGAAAATAAAACTTGCCTCGCGTGAAGCGGCTTGTAAATTAAAACATAAAATCAAGAAATGTTAAAGGTCGACTCATTTATGTGCTGCTATTCATTCACCTGGCCTATTGCTGTCCTCCCTCGTCTACCGTGAGCGCTGGACAACTCACTGGGTGCAAACCTCCGCTGCATCCCGGGCGGAGGGCGATGATCACCGGACTGACCGGCAAGTAGAGGCGGCGGGTCGGCCAAGCCCGGCTCCCGGCCACCGGGATAGACACCAACTACTGGAGTAAACTCAGCGGGATCTCTGGAGAAGTCTGAAGTAGGGTCTCGACCCGAAATCTCACCCATCCCATTTCTCCAGAGATGCTGCCTGTCCCTCGGAGTTACTCCAGCATTGTGTGTGTCTATCTCCGGTGTAAACCAGCATCTGCAGTTCCTTTCCAATCCCACACTCTCGGCCCCGGGGGGTGGATGGAGCATCACACGTGGACACATCCCACCGACCGCCCCAGTCTTGCCCCTCCGGCAGATCTTTAACCGCGTCCTCATGAGACAGAGTGACGAATACGAAGCAACCTAGGACGAATACGAAGCAGGCGCCTCAGTAATAAAGGACAAATGGCAGAAAGGCCGAAGATGGACACAAAATGCTGGAGTAACTCGGCAGGACAGGCCGCATCTCTGGAGAGAAGGAATGGGTGGCGTTTCAGGTAAGTCTGAAGAAGGCTCTCAACTCCATTCCTTCTCTCCAGAGATGCTGCCTGGTCCGCTGAGTTACTCCAGCATTTTGTGTCTATCTTTGGTTCAGTCTTTACTCGAGCGAATGAACAGATTATAAGAAAATTCCCACGGTAGACTCACGAGTCACTAAGGTAAACGCACGGGTCACTACGTTATTACAATGAGTTTAAATGTTTCCATTTTTAACTTAAACAGTTAATTTGACTCGTGGAAAAAATCAAACATGTTTGATTTTTTTCACGAGTTAACAAGTTTCCCGAGCACATGCCATTAGCGCCACAAGTCGATAAGTTGCTCGTGCGAGTTCCAACGTTCCCGCTACGTGATCACCATGAGTGAAAACTCGGGGTCACTCGTGGGCCAACTCGCACAGTGAGACAGGGGTTTTACTTTGTTTCATCAAGTAGCTTCATTTGTACTGTCTTTCCATCTGTCCGTCCGTCCATCCATCCGTCTACCTACCTACCTGTCTGTCTGTCTGTCTGTCTGTCTGTCTGTCCTATACTTGTCCATTCCTTCCCAGAAGTGTGCGGTAATAGTGAACTGATATTTCCTCTTCCTCCCCCTTCTCTCTCTCTGCTGTTCAATCAACAATTGCATTAATGTCCCTCTTAGAATAAATGAAACATGGCTGTCACATTAAGTAATCTGTTTTTATTTCCGATCATAATTCCAGGATTGTGCTAAAAAAGTACCAATTAAGTATTAATTGTAATCAATTTAAATCACATTGTAAATCTAATTAGTAAGATTAGTACAATGGAAACATTACTCTGTTGCATCATAGGAAATCCCCAATGGGCTTTTAACTAGTTTCCTGTTTAGTGTTCTTCTGCAAATGTACATCCTCCAGTCTAATTCTTTCATCTGCTCACTTCCTGTCATTTCTCTTTAAGATTTTCCCTGATCCGCTGCCTTCAATACATTAAATCACAAGAGATTGTGATTCTATTCCATTGAAAATTGTATTGTAGATCACAAGATTTGTCTCTCTTTCCATAACGTCCATTCCAATCTATCACCTGTCACTCATTGACAAATCCCTTCTCCCTTACTCCGCCTTCAATGGAATTTCTGTATATTTTATTCATTCACAGTGGCGCAGCGGTAGAGTTGCTGCCTTACAGCATAAGACACCCGGGTTCGATCCTGACCATGAGTGCTTGTCTCAGTTGTCTGCTCAGAGTTTGTTCATTCTCCCTGTGACTGCATAGATTTTTACTGGGTGCTCTGTTTTCATCGCATACTCCAAAGTCTTGCAAGCTTGCAGGTCAACTGACTTCTGTAAGTTGTAAATTGTCTCTAACATATAGGATAGTGCTAGTGTGCGGGGTGATCACTGGTCGGCGTGGAGTTGGTGGGCCGAAGGGCCTGATTCCTTTGTGTAATTTGGAAGTAAAGTAAAAGTAATGGCATTTTATGCCAATCTCAAATTTTGGCTTCTTCAGTATGTGTTAAATGCATTATTTTGGATCTGGAGTCTTGTTGCGATCAGACTGATTTTAGATGTTTAGACTTTAGAGATATTGCGCAGAAACAGGGCCTTCAGTCCATCGAGTCCGTGCCGACCAGCAATCGCACTGTACACTACATACGAGGGAAAATTTAGAATTTTTATTAAAGCCTACATGTCTTTGGAATGTGGGAGGAAACCGGAGCACTCGAGGAAAACCCATGCGGCACAGGGAGAACGTGCAAACTCCATACAGACGGCATACATAGTCAGGATCAAGCCCGGGTCTCTAGCGCTGTAAAGGGGCTGTCCCACTGCGGCGACCTAATCTGCGAGTTTAGATGAGTTTTCGCTCGACTCAAACTCGCAGCATAGTTGACAAATGGTGCTAGGAGGTCCTATGAGGTCTCCTTCATGCTCGATGGAAGTTCCCGCATACTCGCGGCCTCGCGCAAAAATTTTCAGCATGTTGAAACATTTTCCACGAGTAAAAATTGGTCGGCATGGTTCTTTTTAATTCATAGCGCAGTGAGGTGGGGTCGCTATTTAGTTACCAGCAGTCGAGGGCAGCCGTAGGCAATCTCCTTCACTGACCGGGCATTTTAATTGGCTCATTGGAGTTTTCAAGACCAAGGAAAACCGACCGGTAGGTTAAATGCCCAATAAACTTTATTACACGTTTTCTGGCTTCTTAAAAGTGTCTCCATTCCTTCTCCCCCCACTTCTCTCCCATTCTCTCCCCATCTCTCCCCCTCTCTCCCTTTCTCTCCCCTCCTCTCCCTCCTCTACCCTCCTCTCCCCTCCTCTCCCCTCCTCTCCCCTCCTCTCCCCTCCTCTCCCCTCCTCTCCCCCCCCCCCCCCCCCCTCTGAGCTCTATAAAGGACTTACCGTACACTGTCCTTTACCTTCCTCTTCATCGCGGGTGTGAATTTCAGACAGCGCTCCCCTGTTTACCCTGGCCCCCACCTTTGCAATGTGTTTGTGTGCGTGTGTCTGGTTGGTCGATCCAGCTCGCGGTTTCATCGCTGACGGTCGATCCAGCTCGAGGTTTTCCAGGCGAGTGGCCTCGAGCTTGAAGGTCGAAGACATTCTTCTGAACTCGCGGATTAGGTCGCTGCAGTGGCACAGCCCCTTAAGTCAGCAACTCTACCGCTGCACCACAGTGCTACCCACCTGATTAAAGGTTGAAATGTACCTTCCTCAGTACACAGATTACTGAATCTGGAATCACAGAGAAAGTTGCATAGAATATAAAACATAGAACAGTACACCAATGTGACAGACCATTCGGCCCCAGAGATGCTGTCCCCCAGAGGTCCTGCCTGACCAGCTGAGTTTCTCCAGCACTTCATGTTTCACTCTCCACTACTACCCTCTGCCTTCTATGGCCAAGCCAAATGTTCATCCAATCTCCCAAATCACTATGCTTTCCATGTGTTTTAATCTTCTAGATCTATGTACCTTTCATGAGGAACCTTGTCAAATAGTTACTAAATGCCATGTAGGCAACACCTCTGCTCTACCCTCATCAAACGTCTTTGTCATTTCCTCCAAAAAGTCCATTGAATTTGAGAGACAGGACCTCTCACAGGCAAAGCCACGTGGAATATCCCTAATGTCCATCCTCTTCCTACAGCGAGTAAATCCTGTTCCCAAGATTCTTCTCCAACATTTGTTGACTGTTATGCCTCAATTTCCTACCATAGATGTAAGTCTCACTGGCCTATAATTACCTGGTTTGGGACATGCACATATTGTAGTCTCTTGCCCTTGTGACCCTTCTTCAGACAGATAAGGAAGTGTAAGGTGTGAAAACAGGACATAGGGAATGGAGATCAAGGAAAATGTGGAATAGTTGGGCTAAGGTAACAACAAAACAACAGAGATAAAATGTAGTCGGAGTCAGTAAGACTGGTCGGAGAACTGTGAACAGGAGGAGATGGAGAGAGAGGAAAAGCACAGGTTACTTGAAGTTAGAGAAGTCAATGTTCATACCACTGGGATGTAAGCTGCCCAAGCGAAAAACGACGTGCTGTTCTTCCAATTTTCGCTGGGCTTCACTCGGCCAATGGGGGAGGCCCAAGACAGAAAGGTGTGGGAATGGGAGCAGGAGTTAAAGCAGATATATACTTAGCATGTGTCCACATGGATTCTATCTGGTGTCCACTCACATCTGAAAGATTATTAAAAGGTTATTAGTTTATTATCACCATGTGTGCTGAGATGCAGAGAAAAATGTTGTTTTGCACAATATCCAGGCAAATCATACCATACAGGAGTGCACAATGCCGTGTAAAAGAGAACATATGAATAGTATTACCATTGTAAAAGTGTTACGACTCCCGAATGCAGGTACTTCAGAGCCGCGTAAATTAGTCAAAAACCAGGCTCAAGTTCAAGAAAATAGTCTTTTATTTAGTTAAAACCCAAATCTGATTCAAACAACCCAGTAAAGGACAAGAATAAACTAATAAACAAAGATAACAGTGCTCCAGCCAGCCTCGCAATGGGCCGTCGAACTAGAGTCTCTAACCTGCCTAAATGGAAATAACCCTGAAACAAAATACACGAAAACCCTCAGGTCAGCCCTTATCCGTCCCAATTCAATATTAATTGACAAATAATACACAAAGTTCTATGCCATGTGGCCAGGCCTCCTGCAGCTCACACCAGCAACCTGCTCACGAGTCAGGGTCGACGAAGAGAGAGAGAGTTCTGAGAGACTCCTGGTATTTAAGCTTTCGATGAGTCACCCGTCACCTGACGCAGCTTGGCCAATCGGGTACAGGAGCCCTTAACCCCTTGATTCCTGGCTCCTAGCCACGGGGCCTGACCTCACCATTCACCAGAGGGGGGGGGGGGGGAGTACCTAACACCCCCACCCAAAGATACTGAATAAGCTTCGGAAGAAACTATTCAGTACTAAAACACTACTGGCGTGACAAGACATCAACCAAGATATTATCCTTGCCCTTGATGTGCCTGAACTCCAAGTTGTATTCTTGCAGCTGCTAACTCCAGCTCATTAACCACCTGTTATTATTCTTCATGTAATGCAAAAAAAACAAAGGGCTATGATCCGTGAATACGATGACAGGGACATTCGAGGAGCCCACATAAACCTCGAAAAGACTCAGAGACATTAACACAGCAAGGGTTTCTTTCTCAAATGGTGGCGTACCACCTCTGATGGGGATTAAACTTCTTAGAGAAGTACGAAATTGGATGCCCCACCCCATCTGAATCATCCTGTATCACCACACCAAACCCACGATCACTAACATTCACTGCCAGTTTAAATGGACGCTCAAAATCAGGTGCCGCAAGCACAGGTGCGCGCACCAGAAGACCCTTAGTATGATCAAAGGCATGGTTACACTCAGCGGACCACACAAAAGCTACCTTCGGACAGCAAATTCGTCAAAGGAGCAGCCACTGCAGAGAAGTTTGGACAGAACCCCCTATAGTACCCAACCACAGCCAGATACCTACGGAGTTCAGTCCTAGATGTTGGAACAGGAAATGCGACAATTTGTCGCACCTAATCCTCGAGAGCGCGAACCTGACCCCGGCCCACCATCTTACCCAGATACGTCACCATGGCCTGGCCAAACTCACACTTCCCCAGATTGATCGTTAGGTTTGCCTCCGCTAGTCGACAAAATACCTCCTTCAGATGACCGATGTGCTCGATCCAAGACCTAGAGCACACAACTAAATCATCAAGGTATGCTTCACAGAAGGACAAACCAGACAATACCTTGTTCACTAGCCGTTGGAAGGTTGCCGGCGCATTGCGCATCCCAAATGCCATTACCATGTACTGAAGAACGGTATCAGGCGTAACGAACGCAGAGATCTCCCTCGCCCGCCTAGTCGAAGGAACTTGCCAATACCCTTTTAGCAAGTCCAACTTAGACACAAAAGATGCACTACCCATATGATCCACACAATCCTCCATCCGTGGAAGAGGATAGCAATCCGGCTTAGTTACACCATTCACCTTCCGAAAGTCCGTGCATAACCTGTCCTCCCCATTAGCCTTCGTAGCCAGTAGACACGGAGAACTTCACGGACTACAACTAGGTTCAGCAATTGCATGCTGCAGCATAGAGTCAACCTGACCTCTTAGACGTTGACACTTGTCAGGGTTGTCCCGATACGGATGCTGTTTAATTGGCGCAGCACCGGCCTCGTCAATGTCGTGCTGCAGCACAGACGTTTGAGAAGGCACATCCGAGAACAGAGACCCATTTGACCCCAGCAAAGCAAGCAGATCATCCCGCTGGCTTCCAGATAAATGAGACAACCGCAAGGGAAGCGACTCCAAAGCTTCAGAGTTACACAGCTTTCCCTGCGTCACTGCCACCGACAACCGTGCCTCACCCACATCACCACCCGTGTCAGGGGGCAGCACTACTACAGCCAAACCGGCTTAGACAAAACCGAAGGACACAGTTCCTCCCCATCAACCTGTACATGCTCCTGTTCAAGGTACTGCTTCAGCATGTTGATGACAGAGCTGTGTCTTACGCCTCCGATCAGGGGTACCAATAACATAATTCCTTGTACCAACCTTCTTATCCACCTGATAGGGACCACTATACCGAGCCTGCAGACTGGAACCAGGAATAGGCAACAACACCAGGACTTTGTCACCTGGAGAAAAATTCCTACTAGAAGCCTTCCTGTCAAACCAGCCCTTCATCCTAGATTGAGCAGAAGCAAGATTACCCATTGCCAGTTCGCATGCCCTCCGCAGTCTAGACCTAAAAGTACAGACGTGGTCTAAGATACTACGTTTTGAATTCTTCTGCAACCATTTCTCCTTCAGGACCCTCAACGGACCACGAACAGTATGCGTGAACACCAGGTCAGCAGGTCTGAACCCTAAAGACTCCTGCACGGCCTCACGCACCGCAAACATAACGAGATGAACCCCCTCATCCCAGTCTTTGTCAAACTCCAGGCAGTAAGTCCTCAACATGCATTTCAAAGTCTGGTGAAACCGCTTGCGAGCTCCCTGGCTCTCAGGATGATACGCACTGGAGTAACAATGCTCAATATCCAACAACTTCATTACCTGACCAAAAACCTTTGACATGAAGTTGGAACCTTGGTCGCTCTGCACAACCTTGGGCAAACCGAACAACGAAAAAAACTTAGTGAGAGACTTCACAATGGTAGGGGCAGTAATGTTACGCAAAGGGACCACCCCCGGAAAGCGGGTAGACGCACACATAATTGTCAATAAAAACTTGTTGCCCCCCCTTGTCCGAGGTAGAGGACCCACACAATCAACTAGAATCTGTTCAAACGGCTCCCCGACCACAGGGATTGGATATAAAGGCGCAGGAACAATCAATTGGTTCGGCTTTCCTGCCACCTGGTAAATGTGACAACACCTGCAGTGCTGCTTCACGTCCCTGGCCAAAAAGAATTCCGTAAGATACGGTCATACGTCTTATTG
This sequence comes from Okamejei kenojei, assembly GCA_035221665.1. Taxonomy (NCBI): domain Eukaryota; kingdom Metazoa; phylum Chordata; class Chondrichthyes; order Rajiformes; family Rajidae; genus Okamejei; species Okamejei kenojei. The sequence continues at coordinate 49,632,240 of CM069141.1, forward strand.
ACACCCAAATGTCCACCCAGAGGTCCGTCATGAGCCAAACAGAGTATTTCGTCCCTATACCGACGAGGTATGACAATCTGTTAAACCACGCTCCAATCATCATGCCCCGACATATCCAAGGGAGACCATTTTCGCATCAGCAAGCCATTCCTCAGAAAATACCCCTTTGCTGTGGAATCCATTTCCCCTTCATGCACCACACGGTCAAACAGATCCGATAAACCTGGATCACTCTTTTGCTCCTCAATCAGCCGGTCACGTGACAGCGACACGGGCACATTTTCAGACAAGACCCCATCTTGAGATGTAGAAACACCCTCCACAACACAGGATCCATTATCCTGATTGCCAAAAATGCTCTCACTCAGGTCCACTACATCTTCAAACTTTGCCTGGCTCTTAGCCATAGCCCTTGTAACAGCACAAGCTGTGAAGACCTTCGGATGCTGCACAGCCAATATATCAGGACTCTGCACCATCGGAACAGCCGTCACCTCAGGAGTAATTAAAATTCTACCTCCTGCCAAGTCATTCCCCAAAATCACAGAAACTCCTGCAATGGGAAAACACGGCCATAAACCAACAATTACCCAGCCTGAAACCAACTCGGACTCGAGACTCACGGTATGCAAAGGCACTACCATGTCCTCCAACCCGAATCTTACCACAGGGACACTGGACCCAACCGATGACTCCCCAGAAAATGGCAGTACACTATCCAATATAAAGGACTGAGTAGCACCAGTATCACGCAAGATGGATACTGGAACTCTATGACCCCCATCCTCTAGAGAAACAAAACCTTTCGTGATGAATGCAGAATAATTCCTACACTCATCAGATGCAGGCATCCCAGGAACCACAGGTGCTCTTTGTGTGCCAACCAAAGCCACAGGCTTTGCATTTTTCCTTTGCAGGACGGGGACACGATTTTAAGATGTGCCCGCTCCCTTTACAATAGTAGCACACAGGCCCTTCCTTAGTCCTGAAATCTCCGTCAACCTTATCAGCTCAGACCTCCCCCTGTATTAATGAGCTGACACTAGCAGGCACAGAAACAGCTTTGGCATTGCCACCGGCGATACCACCACGATTAACCAGCCGTGCACCAAAAATATAGGATCGCCCAACAAACTCAGTTTTATGTGTCAATACATACTCATCTGCTAACGGCCTTAGACACCTCCGTCACTTTGTGCTCATTAAGGTAAGTAGCAACCCTCTTAGGGAGACAGTTCTTAAAGTCTTCCATAATCATCAAGGCCCTCAGCAGCTCAAAATCCTTCACTCCTTGAGAAGCGCACCACCTGTCAAAAAGTGCCTCCTTCTCCCAAGCAAACGCCATATAAGTCTGACTATCAAACTTCCTAAAGCGCCGGAACTTCTGCCGGTACGCCTCTGGAACTAATTCATAAGCCCTTAAAACCGTAGACTTCACACACTCATAGTCCCGACTGTTGTCAACAGATAACGACGAGTACTTCTCCTGTGCTTTACCCACAAGGACACTCTGCAATAGCAAGGACCACATGTCCCTAGGCCACTTCAAGGACAAAGCCGTCCGTTCAAACACTGCAAAATACTTGTCCATATCCTTCTCATTAAACGGGGGAACCAGGCGGATGTTCTTGCTCATATCAAACTCCCGTTCCCTAGTAGAAACTCGGGAGGCATTCAACTCCTTCTCCTGCAGCTCAAGGCGTTTCATTTCAAGCATGAGCTCTTTCTCTCTTAAGGCCCCATCCTCCTTTTTCCTTTCAAACTCTGATTTGAGCATGAGCTCTTTCTCTCTTAAGGCCCTCTCCTCCTTTTTCATTTCAAGCTCTAATTGGAGCTCTTTCTCTCTTAAGGCCCTCTCCTCCTTTTTCATTTCAAGCTCTAACTCCTTCAATCGAATGAGGTCCCCCATTTCCTGACCAGGCTTTGTAGAAGATAGAGGACTGTCTGCACCAGCAGGCAATACCCCACTCCTCACCAACTCAGACCATAACAGCGACTTTATAGACTCTTTCTTCAAATGCTTATCAATAGGCACCTAATAGCTCTCTGCCAGCATAAACAAATGCTCCTTCGTACATTTATCAAACAATTCCCGACTAGGAGCCTCAGTAAAGTTCTCCACTTTAAACTCCTTATCAAATGTAGGACCAAACCACCAGCCAAACCCTGGGCACCAATGTCATCACAAACGGACGAGAAAAAAAATCTCCTCACAACACAGAATTCCTCAGTCACCTCACAACACAGACTTCCTCAGTCACCAGAAGCCTACCTAAAAAAAACCCAAATCTGTCTAGGGTCCTCAAAGCTTAGGACGAGCCCCCATTTTGCTACGACTCCCGAATGCAAGTATTTCAGAGCCGCGTAAAATAGTCAAAATCCAGGCTCAAGTTCAAGAAAATAGTCTTTTATTTAGTTAAAACCCAAACCTGATTCAAACAACCCAGTCAAGGACAAGAATAAACCAATAAACAAGGATAACAGTGCTCCAGCCAACCTCGCAATGGGCCGTCGAACTAGAGTCTCTAACCTGCCTAAATGGAAATAACCCTGAAACAAAATACACGAAAACCCTCAGGTCAGCCCTTATCCGTCCCAATTCAATATTAATTTACAAATGTAGGTAATAATACACAAAGTTCTATGCCATGTGGCCAGGCCTCCTGCAGCTCACACCAGCAACCTGCTCATGAGTCAGGGTCGACGAAGAGAGAGAGAGATCTGGGAGACTCCTGGTATTTAAGCTTTCGATGAGTCACCCGTCACCTGACGCAGCTTGGCCAATCGGGTACAGGAGCCCTTAACCCCTTGATTCCTGGCTCCTAGCCACGGGGCCTGACCTCAGGAGAGAAACAAAAGAGTTAAGTACATAGCATTCACCAGAGGGGGGGAAGTACCTAACACCCCCACCCAAAGATACTGAATAAGCTTCGGAAGAAACTATTCAGTACTAAAACACTACTGGCGTGACAAGGCGTCAGCCAAGATATTATCCTTGCCATTGATGTGCCTGAACTCCAGGTTGTATTCTTGCAGCTGCCAACTCCAGCTCATTAACCGGCCTGCACTCAGGAGAGAAACAAGAGTTAAGTACATAGCATTCACCAGAGGGGGGGGAAGTACCTAACAATAGTAACTAACTGTAATAGTGTTACCATTACAGAGAAAGTGCAGGTAAAAAGAAAAGTTCAAGGGGTACAATGAGGTGGATTGGAAGATTGGGATACTCATCCCTCTTGTATGGGAGGTTCCTTTCAATCATCTGACAACAGCAGGGATAAAGTTGTTCTCGAATCTGGTGGTTTTCTCCAGAGATGCTGTCTGACCCATTGAGTTACTCCAGCACTATGTGTTTATCTCTGGAATACATGTTGGACCTGTTTCTATGCTCCATGACTGTACAGATGATGCCCATATCCTAGTTCAGGGGCTCTCAACCGCATCTTCTCCAGACTGAAGACGGAAAAGTCACTCAACCATCTGAAGAAGATCACCTATCCATGTCTTCAATATATGATGCCTGACCTGCTGGGTTACTCCAACCCTTTGTATCTTTGTTTTGTTAAAGCAACAGCTGCAGTTCGTTGTGTTTAACCGTCTCCAATTCTCCACCTTCATGTCTTCGCTCCCTGACACGCATATCTTTGGGCCCTTTCCTTCAGATTGCTTTCATTCATTCGGTGTCAAACATTGTAGAAACAAAGAAATGCATATGCTGGTTTATACCGAAGATGGACACAAAGTGCTGGCGTAACAGTGACTCTCAAGAAGGGTCCCAACCTGAAACGTCACCTATCCCTTTCCTCTAGCGATGTCTGAAGAAGGGTCCTGATGTGAAATGTCACCTATCCTTTTTCTCCAGAGAGATCTGAAGAAGGGTCCCGACCCGAAACGTCACCTATCCTTTTTCTCCAGAGATACTTCCTGACCCACTGAGTTACTCCAGCACTTAGTGTCTGTCTTTGGTGTCAAACCTTGTTTGATAATCCCTTCTATGAAGGGATGTTCAAAGACCTATACAAATGGGAGTTTTGTTTTTGACGGGGTGTCAAGCTCAGCGACAATATTAATTTCCAGTGTTATTTCCTCTTAAGCCTTTTTTATCTCATGCAATTCATGCCCTGCCACAGACACTCGCAGGATTTAACACCTATTTTCACGTCAGAGATTAATTTGTGAGGTGGGGTGTAGACGAACACTTAAATTAACAAGAACCCCGAGCAGAAGTTACTGCCCGGAATGAGACAGGCTGGGAGGCAACTAACAAGACAGACCAGGACTGGAGATATATAACAGAGATAGGGCGTTGTATGTCATTATTAAGAATGACACTGTCCGCCTTGTGTCAAGAAAACACAGATCATTTTCTATGAATAAGCATGTACCGGCATAGGAAGAGTCTCCTGGTTTTGTAATTCATCCTGACATTTCATTATTATGTCGGAGGGTTTTATTTTTTCCCCTGCCATCGCGATGATAATGAAAAATAATCTGCAGCTTTTTTTCACCCACTGGCGACCTCTTTCTGAATAATAGCTCGTACTTCAAAGCGAGAGGCAGCCCAAGTGGCACAAATCAACCTCCTGAATGTTAAGATGCCAAAATTAATGATATTCTTTGTTGTTCGTTGGCGCAGGCAGAGCAAACATTTATTGCCTCCATCTCAAATGCTCTGCTAAAGGCGGTTTTGATCCATCTTGTTGGACATGCTGCTTTGTTTAGTTTAGAGGAACAGCGTGGTAACAGGCCCTTTGGCCCACCGAGACCACGTTGAACAGCGATCACCGCTTACGCTAGCACTATCCTACACACTGGGGACAATTTACAGAAACCAATAGCATGTAAATTTGCACATGTGATGTGGGAGGAAATGTGAACACCTGGGGAAGACTTACGCGGTCGCAGGGAGTAGGTACAAATTCCATACAGACAGCACTCTTAGGATTGAACCAGGGTCTCCGTCGTTGTCAGACAGCAGCTCTACCACTGTGCCCCCTCTGCTGAAAGGAAAAATTCCATTGTTCTGTTTTAGTACATATGACAATTAAATACTCTGGATGCTTGACTGCTGCAGGCCATGGGAAGAGGTTGCTTTTGCAAATTAGACTTTATTCTTCATACATACATAGACAAAAGGTGCAGGAGTAGACCATTTAGCCCTTCGAGCCAGCACCGCCATTCAATGTGATCATGGCTGATCATTCACAATCAGTACCCCGTTCCTGCCTTCTCCCCATACCCCTTGATTCCACTAACACTAAGAGCTCTATCTAACTCTTTTTTTAATGCATCCAGTGAATCGGCCTCCACTGCCTTCTGAAGCAGAGAAATCCACAAAATCACAACTCTCGGAGTGAAAACGTTTTTCCTCACCTCCATTCTAAATGGCTTACCCCTTATTGTTATAACTGTGGCCCCTGGTTCTGGGCTCCCCCAACATCAGGGTATGTTTCCTGCATCTAGCATGTCCAATCCCTGAATAATTTAATATGTTTCTAAAGGAATCCCTCTCATCCTTCAAAATTCCAGTGAATACAAGCCCAGTCGCTCCATTCTTTCAACATATGACAGTCCCGCCATCCCGGGAATTAATTTGGTGAACCTACGCTGCACTCCCTCAATAGCAAGAATGTCCTTCCTCAAATTAGGAGACCAGTACTTCAGGTGTGGTTTCACCAGGGCCCTGTACAACGGCCGAAGGACCTCTTTGCTCCTATACTCAACTCCTCTTGTTTTGAAGGCTAACATGCCATTAGCTTTCTTCACTGCCTGTTCTACCTGCATGCTTATATTCAGTGACTGATATACTAGGACACTCAGGTCTTGTACTTCCTTTTTCCTAACCTAACACCATTCAGATAATAATCTGCCTTTCTGTTCTTGCCACCAAAGTGGATAACCTCACATTTATCCACATTTTACTGCAACTGCCATGCATCTGCCCACTCACCCAACCTGTCCAAGTCACCCTGCATCCTCATAACGTCCTCTTCACAGTTCACACTGCCACTCAGCTTTGTGTCAATTGCAAATTTGCTAATGTTACTTTTAATTCCTTCATCTAAATCATTGATGTATATTGTAAACAGCTGCAGTCCCAGCATCGAGCCTTGCGGCACCCCACTAGCCATTGCCTCCCATTCTGAAAGGGACCCGTTAATCCCTACTCTTTGTTTCCTGTCTGCAACCACTTTTCTATCCATGTCAATACCCTACCCCCAATACCATGTGCTCTAATTTTGCCCACTATTCTCCTGTGAGGGACCTTATCAAAGGCTTTCTGAAAGTCCAGGTAAACTACATCCACTGGCTCTCCCTTGTCCAGTTTACTTGGTACATCCTCAAAATATTACAGAAGATTTGTCAAGCATGATTTCCGCTTCGTAAATCCATGCTGACTTGGACCGATCCTGTTACTGCTATCCAAATGTGCCGCTATTACATCTTTGATAAACAAGGAACTGCAGATGCTGGCTTACAATAAAAATGCACAGTGCTGGAGTGACTCAGCTGGTCAGGCAGCATCTCTAAAGAACATGGATAGGTGACATTTCAGATCTGGATCGTTCTTCACACTAAGGATTGAGCTCAGCCCGAAGACCAGTTCTCCAAGGATGCTCCCTGACCCGTTGTTACTCCAGCACTTTATGCCTTTCCTTGGTACGATGCAAATGGACATAAAAGAAAAACTCAAATTGCTGGAGCAACTGAGTGGGTCGGACAGCATACATGGAGGGAAACGGACAAGCAACAATTTGAGTCGGTACCCTTCTACAGTTTTGCCCCAGTTCTAGCATCTGCAGTTCCATGTGTCTCTATTCTGGATATAAAATACTGCTGTAAATTGAAATAAAAATGAAAACAATTAGGCTCTGTAAATTGCCCTTAGTGCGTAGTGAGTGGATGTGAAAGTGATTTGGCATCGCCCTAGTGTGAACAAGGGATCGATGGTTGGCATGGACTTGATGGGCCGAGGGGCCTGTTTCCAATGATTCAATGATACTTTATTGTCACATGTACTGAGGTGTACAGTGAAATGCTTTGCTTTTGCATACAACACGGTAAAATCATACAGCAGATCTCACCAAGGCAGTGCACACAAGAGTCTCCACGTTTCTGGCACCGACAAAGTTACAAAGTCATTGAGCAGTCTTTTGTTCTGCTCTCAGTGGCTAACTAAGCCTGCCGCCGTATGTGGCAGCAGCTACCCCCCTCCCACCCCCTTACGTCGGGTCCCCCTTCGATCTCAGAGCACCCCCGCCGGATATCTCTCAGCGTCGTGGATCCCCTCCTCACTCTCGACCATTTACCTCTTTCTCAACGGCCCTCATCTCTCTTCAGATAGATAGGTTCTTGATTAGTGCAGTTGTCAGAGGTTATGGAGAAAAGGCAGGAGAATGGGGTTAGGAGGGAGAGATAGATCAGCCATGATTGAATGGCGGAGTAGACTTGATGGGCCGAATGACCTGATTCTACCCCTATCACTTATGACCTTATGACGGCTTTCCTCGATCTCCGATGGGCCTCCTCGCTCTCGGCCGCTACTCACAGTAACGACCCTCTTCACAATCGGTGGCGCAGGTCCCAACGACACCGGAGGCTCTGGCCAAGTTCGGAGTCTGCGGTGGGTGAGCCGGGCCTACCAGTGGCTCCTCCGTCATCGGTCCCAAGCAGGTGAGCCTCGGTCAGCGGCGAGCAAGTCCACGCTCCGCGGCGGGCTTGGCTGCTGCCTGCTGAGACACTCGCGGTGCGCTGGGAGTGGATATCCATGGTGTATCTCTAAACTAAAAACATAAATCCAAACTCTTGTGTCCTCAGTAATACATCTTTAACAAATCATTGTCCCAAAAGCACGCAGGGGAAAATAAATAGTTTTTAACACAGAGAGTTTTATGATCTGTGGTGATGAAAACAGATTTAATCAGAGCTTTCTAAAGGGAATTTGGTTGGTACCAGAGAAAGTGATTTGCAAGACTATAGGGAAAGAGTGGGAAAATGCAACCAAAGAAATTGGTCCATTAGGAGTCGACTTAGTTCTCATGGCTCATGTTACTTCTTTCGGTATTATAACAATCCTATCACTCCAAATCTTGTATCCCTTCTATGATATCCTCCATATCCAAGGAAGGATGTGTTAGCGTTGGAGAGGATCCAGAGGAGATTTATGAGAATGATCCCAGGAGTGATTGGGTTAACACATGATGGACGTTTGATGGTATTGGGCCTGTACTCGCTGGAGTTTAGAAGCATGAGGGGGGAACCACATTGAAACTTATTGAATAGTGAAAGGCCTGACTAGAGTGGGAGCTCATGTTGTTAACCTCCCCGTTGTGAGCCCTGTCAACTGACCTCAGTCAGGCGAATGACAACAAACAGAGACAGCAGCAGTGCCGTAGCTTGGCTCCAACCCGGAGCATGCGCCCTTTTTAGGGCGGGCACCTACGGATGTCGAACCGGATGGCATCACCCTGCTGCGGACTTCTGCTGCCTCAAATGCAAGAAGAAGATGACTAGAGTGAATGTGAAGAGGATGTTTCCACTAGTGGGAGAGTCTAGGTCCAGAGGACATAGCCTCAGAATAAAAGGACATACCTTTAGAAATGAGATGTGAAGGAATTTATTTGGTAAGAGGGTGGTGAATCTGTGGAATTCATTGCCACAGATGGCTGCAGAACTTGTCAATGGATATTTTTGAGGCAGAGATTGACAGATTCTTGATTAGTCGTGTGTCAGGGGCTCTGGGGTGAAGGCAGGAGATTAGGGTTGAGAGGGAAAGATAGATCGGACATGATTGAATGGTGGAGTAGAGTTGATGGGCTGAATGGCCGAATTCTGCTCCTTGAACTTATGAACTTATGAATTTACAAACTTATAAATTAGTAAATTACAATTTACCTTAGAATAAAGGAAGCAATCAGCTGTAATTCAACTAAAAAAGACCCACAACTTGGTCTTTCAAATGACAAAAAGGTGCAGAAAGGCATTTAACTGGTAAAAAAAAGAGAACATGCTGAGTAACTCAATAGGTCAAGCAGCATCCCTGGAAAATAGGGATAGGTAATGTTTCAGCTTGGGATCCTTCAGACAGAAGGTCCCTAACTGAAGCATCATCTATCCATGTTATAGGAAGGAACTGCAGGTGCTGCATTATAGCAAAGATAGACACAAAGTGCTGGAATAACTCAGCAGGTCAGGCAGCATCTTTAGAGACAAATGCTAGATGACATTTCGGGTCGAGACATTTTTCCAGTCTGAAGAACAGTCACGATCCGAAACATCTTCTATCCGTGTTCTCCAGAGATGCTGCCTGACCCGCTGAGTTACTCCAGTTTTTTTGTAAACCAACATTTGCAGCTCCTCATTACTGCATTTAACTCGTAAATGTTCATCTCCGCAGAATATTCTAAGGCTTTAGAAGTTTCTAAAGAGCCTTTTTAGGTAAAGAGCTCTAAAAAGCAAAAGAGAAGCGCTTTAGTTTACAACAGGGGAGCTCCAGGTAAAAGAGTACAAGACAGAGTGCAAGTGTTTGATGAAATGTTTGCCTCATCCAAATGATCTCACCAATAGAGGCGAGCTAGAGTGAAGGCCAACAGAGAAGGCCAACTATCACCAACTAAAGAGTAGTCCTGATCTCCCATCTACCTCAATGGAGACCCTCGTTTAATCGGACTTTAATTGAATTTACTGGATTTTATCTTTATCCCCTTTATCCTTTATTAATACACCGTGGACGGACAGATTGTAATCATGTATAGTCTCTCTACTGACTGGACAACACGCAAAAAAATAATTCCCTGTACCTCAGTACACGTAACAATTAACTAAACTCACTTGTGTAAGAATGAACTGCAGATGCTGGTTTAAACCAAAGATAGACCCAAAAAGCTGGAGTAACTCAGCGGGGCAGGCAGCATCTCTGGAGAGAAGGAATGGGTGATGTTTCGGGTTGAGACCCTTCTTCAGACACCAATCTGAGTAAGGGGTAGGCCATTTAGACTGGTGTCTGAAGAAGGGTCTCGACCCAAAACGTCTCTGAGGGCGGTGGAGGCTGGTTCTCTGGATACTTTCAAGAGCGAGCTAGATTGGGCTCTTAAAGATAGCGGAGTCAGTGGATATGGGGAGAAGGCAGGAATGGGGTACTGATTGGGGATGATCAGCCATGATCACATTTAATGATGGTGCTAGCTCGAAGGGCCAAATGGCCTACTCCTGCACCTATTGTCTATTGTCTATTTTCACCCATTCCTTCTCTCCAGAGATACTGCCTGTCCCACTGAGTTACTCCAGCTTTTTGTGTCTATCTTAGAACTAAACTCACTTAGCTCATTCAGACCAACTTACCCTGGGCGACCATCATACCCCATCCACACTAGTCTCACCTGCCCACATTTGGCCCATACCCCTTTAAATATGTGCTATCCATGTACATGTCTAAATTTTTCTGAAACGTTGCGATAGTACCCATGATAGTACAGGTGACAATAAACTAAACTAATGCTAAACTAAAAAGGCCACATCATGAGCACCAAATCCAGTAGAGATGTTAGAGAAGGTGCATCTAAACTAGACGAGCCAGATGTTTAAGTGCATCGCCAGGTGAGACAGGGGTTCCACTTCCACTGGCAAAGCCATTGTAACTACACAGGAGCAGACAATAAATATAAAGGGTCTGAAAAAGTGTACTGACCCGAAATGTCAACTAACTATGTTTTCCAGAGAACCTGCTAAGTTACTCCAGCACTTTGAGTCTTTTGCAAACCTTTAGTTCCTTTGGAGACACAGCATGGAAACAAGCCTTTCGGCGTACTGAGTCTGTACCGATCAGTGATCCCCATATACTGTATAGCACTATCCTGCACTTTAGGGATAATCAACAGTCTTTAACGAAACCAATTGACCTACAAACCTGCACATCTTTGGAGTGTTGCAGGGAACCAGGGCACCCTGTGAAAACCCATGCTGTTGCGGGGAGGACGCACAAACTCTGTACAGACAGCACCCATAGTCAGGATCGAACTGGCATCTCTGGCTTTGCATTGCAACAGCTCTAATACTGCGCCTCCATGCTGCCCCGTACATTATACATTATAAGTACTCCAGCACAGCGTGGTTCTGTAAGTGGAGAGTGGTGACTATCTTCCAGCAAGAAAATAGCCATGTAAATCAAGGGCATATACACTAACAAAGCAATGGCATTATAGCAAAACTTTGCTTAAGGGAGCAATCAAGTTAGGGTAATAAATTCCACTGTGCCAGTGGCATTCGCATCAATTGAAGACAATCTTTGATTTGCAATTAGTTCTTTGACTCATCTTTTGATGTGTAGGAAGGAACTGCAGATGCTGTTTTACACCAAAGATTGAGACAAAATGTTGGAGTAACTGAGTGGACCAGGCAGCATCTCTGGAGAAAAAGAATAGGTGACGTTTCGGGTCGAGGCCCTTCTTCGGACTGAGATTCAAGGGAGAGGGAAACTAGAGGTATGAAAATTACAGAACAGATCGGAGCCAGCACCGATGGCCAAGAGCTCACAGTCATCCATTGTTGGAGGTGGAGCATGTGAAAACAAAGGGATACGAACAGTGAAACTAGTAGAACTAGGGTGGGGGAGGAACAGAGAGCGAGGGCGTGCAGTTATCTAACTTGAAATTAGAGAAATCAACAATCATACTGCTGGGTTGTAAGCTGCCCCAAGTGAAATATGAGGTGCTGTTTTCTCCATATGGCTCCCCACTCCACTCTGGACCACTTGGACAACTAAAACTCATATGTCAGGCTGATATTCATTGATTACAGCTCGGCATTTAATACAATTATCTCCTCCAAGCTGGTTACCAAGCTCTCAGAGCATCCCTCTGCAATTTGATCCTTGACTTCCTCATCCACAGACAACAGTCTCTCCGCATTGGCGGAAATGTGTCATCCTCGAAAACAATCAGCACGGAAGCACCTCCGTGCTCAGCCCTCTTCTGTACTCACTCTATACTCATGACTGCGTAGCCAGACATAGTGCAAACTCCATCATCAAGTTCGCTGACGACACCACTGTTGTGGGACGAATCACTGATGGGGACAAGTCAGAGTATAGAAGTGAGATCAACCGATTGACCAAATGGTGCCAACACAATAACCTGGCTCGCGACATCAGCAAAACCAAACAACTCATTGTGGACTTTGGAAAGGGTAGGATAGGGACCCACAATCACGTTTACATAAACGGGACGTTTATGTAAACAAATAGACAAATTCTTGGGCATGCACATTCCCGATTATATTTCCTGGTCCCAGCACACTGATGCAATCATAAAGAAAGCATATCAGCTCCTCTACTTCCTGAGAAGACTACGGAGAGTCGGCATGTCAAAGAGGACTCTCTCGAACCTCTACAGGTGCACAGTAGAGAGCATGCTGACTGGTTGCATCGTGGCTTGGTTCGGCAACCTGAGGGTCCAGGAGAGAAAAAGGATGCAGAAAGTTATAACCACTGCCCAGTCCATCATCGGCTCCGACCTCCCCATCATCGAAAGGATCTATCGTAGTCGCTGTCTCAAAAAGGCAGCCAACATCATCAAGGACCCACACCATCATGGCCACGCACTCATCTCTCTGCTACCATCGGGCAGAAGGTACAGGAGCCTGAAATCTGTTACATCCAGGTTCAGGAACATCTTCTTCCCCACAGCCATCAGGCTATTAAGCTCACCAACCAACAGACTCTGTATTGTTACAGCCAATTGCACTTTATCTGCTTATTTATGTGTATATTGAACTGAACTGTTCTGTATTTTTGTTTACAATAGTCAGTTGTGCTGCAGCAAGCAAGAATTTCATTGTCCTATCTGGGACACATGACAATAAACTCTCCTGACTTGACTTGACTTGACATTGTGTGTGGCTTCACTCTGACAGTGGAGGAGGCCCAGGATAGAAAGGCCAGTGTGGGAATGGGAAGGGTAGTTAAAATGTTTAGCAGCACATCATCCTTTGATGTGTTGCTTAGTGTTGGTTTTAAACAATTATCAACTGGGCATCAATGGACCAGTCACCGTTTTTAAAACACTTTTGTTAGAAGTATCTTCCAGCCAGTTGCATATTACATTTCAGATTTCATTCATTGTTCAGTGTGATTTGTTAAGGGATTGAACGCACTAGATGCAGGAAACATGTTCCCGATGTTGGGGGAGTCCAGAACTAGGGGCCCCAGTCTAAGAATAAGGGGTAGGCCATTTAGAACTGAGATGAGAAAAAACCTTTTCACATGGAGGGTTGTGAATTTGTGGAATACTTTGCCTCAGAAGACACTGGAGGCCGATTCACTGAATACATTCAAAAGAGAGTGTGATAGAGCTCTTCGGGCTCGCGGAATCAAGAGGTATGGGGAGAAGGCAGGAACGGGGTACTGATTGTGGATGATCAGCCATGATCACATTAAATGGCTGTGCTGGCTTGACGGGCCAAATGGCCTACTCCTGCACCTGTTGTCTATGTATCTATGTAAATCTGATTTTGATTTACTAGTTTTAACATGTGTTCCCAACACCATTGCGAGGCTCATCATTTCCTGGCTCCAAATGCCTTTAATTACATATCAATCTGAGCAATTAAATAATATTTGAAACATTAATTATTTCTGGCAGTCTCCATTTAGCCAAGGTGCCCGAACCAGTTATTATATCCAGTGATATGCTTGATATTATCTTCCCTTTATTGCTCTCATGCAGTTGTGGTACAATAGCTGAATGGCTAAGGCTTTTTATTTTTGTTTAGTTTAGCTTTAGTTTTAGAGATACAGCGTGGAAACAGGCACTTCTCCCTACCGAGTCTGTACCGACCAGCTATCACCACGTACACTAGCAATATCCTACACACCAGGGCCAATTTACGAACAAGTAGTCTAATTTGGCGTTTCCAATGGAAAGTGGCTTTATTTCATTCATATGGTATTAACAAACCTATTTTGAAATAAAGGGATACAAAGTGCTGGAGTAACACAATGAGTCAGGCTTTAGACTTTAGACTTCAAGGATACAGCAAGGAAACAGTCCCTTCTGACATCAGAGTCTAAAGTCTAAAGCATGACTCGTTCATTTACCTCAGCAGCTTGTACTTATCTTTATTTCAAAATCATTTTGCGTTAGTGGCAAATGACAGAAACATAGCTCCTCTGCATTGGAAATGATAAATTTGATCATTTATCTAATTCGTCTAATTTCTTAAATAAAAAAAGTGACTTACATTACCAAATTATCTATACTTCTTGTTTCCCTTTCCCCTTATTCTCAGTCTGATGAAGGGTCTCGACCCGAAACGTCACCTATTCCTTTTCTCCAGCGATGCTGCCTGACCTGTTGAGTTACTCCAATCTTTTGTGTCTATCTTCGACATTCACAAAAGTTGGCCATAGGATGTAGCAAAAATCCTTGTGAGATTTGAAGCAGTTACTAACTGCTATCAGGGTTTTCCATTTTATTACTGTCATTTTGCCACATGATCTGTGGAACACTGTCCAGATGCAGCTACTCAAGGACCGAGTTAGAGAACTGGAGCAGCAGCTGGATGACCTGTGGTCCATCCGTGTTGTTTTAAAATCATCAGACTCACACATAGAGTTTAGAACTCATAGTCTTTTATTTGTAATTCTACAGAGGAAACACCTTGTGCTTTTGCCTCCGTGGCAAACATCTAATCTAAGAGAGAGAGCAAGAGAGTGTGTGACACGCAGGTTTATGGGTGGGTAGGGATGAAGATCTGGACTGGACTTCATATGGAATGTGCAGCATGCATAATCTGTGTGGTGATATATATATATATATATATAGTAGAGACACACTAATCTACATTCTCTTAAAGAAATAAATACAAAATGTAAGAACTACTAATTACATAGTACATCTAGTATGTGTCATACACTGGAGGAAGTTCAAAAGTACTTACGGTGGGCTTGCAGATGCGACCTGTACAGTACAGTCCTGCATCTTCTCCCATCACCGGAGACGCAATCGGTGGTACAATAAGTGCAGGAGATTGAAACAGCATACCCAGCGATGAAACAGGAGACTTTGGCACAGGTGGAGGCGTTGTGGCCATAGGCAAAGTGACCGGATCAGAAGCCGATGGTAGTGTTGGTATGGTCGGGCCGATGCCGCTGGATGGGGTTGGAAGAATACCTGTGCAGTCAGGATAATACGGAGGTGGTGATGGTTCGTTCACAGGCAGGATGTGCTGTATATTACGTCTGTAGGTGCCGCCATTGGCATTGACCAAATATGAACATAGCTCAGAGGCAGTTCCAGAATTTACACCAAGATGGTTGAGATCTTTGTCGGTTTGCAGACGCCCCACCTGTCCCTCGGCGAGTGGTGGATGTGGTCTGCTCGTCTTGTCATACCACCCTTTTTGAATGTCACGCTTTTGTTGTAGCCTGGACTGGATTTCTGATGGTGGGAACATATGCGGTACCAGTGCCTGTTTCGCCAATGTGGCTCGGGTCTGCCTTGACATCAAATGTTGAGCAGGTGAACCCAATATCGGGTCCCAGGAGATGTTGCGCAGGTTAAGTAGGTACAGGTACATGTCTGATTTTGCCCTTTGGGATCGTTCCATCACTTGTTTGGCGCGCCTGATGGCACATTCAGCTGGCCCATTCAACTGCGGGTATTCGGGGCTGCTGGTGATGTGACGAAAACCCCAGTGTGTAGCAATGTCTTTGAAGTATTGGCTGTTAAATTGACTGCCATTATCAGACAGTAGTTGATACAGAGACCCGTGGTCAGGGAAATGGCGTGCCAGCTTCTGGACTGCCCCTGCAGAGGTAGGGCTACTGAGTAGATCGATGTCAAACCATCCGGAATACGAGTCGACTAAAAACAGGTATTGTTTGCCATGCCACTCAAAAATAGCAGTTGCCACTTTAGACCATAGGAGGTCGGGAACCGGGTGTGAGAGAAGTGGCTACTTTTGTTGGTGTGGTGTCAAATTGTTGCACACTGCACATAATTTCACCTTCTCATGAATGTAATCAGCCATGCCAGGCCAAAAAACATGTTTTTCACTAGCACGACAGTTGCCTCAGTGCCTGGGTGCCCCGCGTAAACGGCATCAAAGCACTTGCTGTGTAAGGAGGCAGGAACTACAGCTTTGTGGCCCTTTATGAGAATATCCTCTTGCAGTACTAGTTCATCACGAACAGCAAAGAAGGGCCGGATTGTGAGTGGTAGTTTGTATTGCTTGTCTGGCCAACTGCGCTTAATAATGGAGGAGAGCGATCGTAAGGTATCATCAGCAGCAGCGTGGGCTGCCAGGTCTTCCAAACAGGATGAAGGAATATAGGAGACAGTCATGACAAGGAAACTGTCATCTGTTGTGGATGAACCCTTGCAGGTTTTCCGTGGAGCACGTGACATGGTGTCAGCCAGGTGCATGACCTTGCCACATTTTTAGGTTAGAACAATGTCATACTTCTGTAGCTGTAGCAACATATGTTGGAGGCATCCTGGAGAGGCGTGTATCGGTTTGTTCAGAATGCTGATTAGCGGTTGATGATCAGTCTCAATCGTGACCGTTTTTCTGAAGATAAAGTCATTAAACTTCCTGCAAGCAAAAACGACTGCTAGCAGTTCCTTTTAAATTTGGGCATAGCATAGTTCTGTGTCAGTCAAGGTGCGAGAAGCATAGGCAACAGGCCTGTTTCCGTCACTGTTATCCTGGAGGCAAGCTGCTCCTAAACCATACTGCGAGGTGTCACGTCAGTGTGACAGGTAGTCTAACATCAAAGTAGGTGAGGGTTGGGGCACAAGACATTTGTTGTTTAAGAGTATCGAACACCATCTGCTGTTGTTCATGCCAGAACCAAACCGTTTCTTTGTGGGTTAGCTGGCGCAGTGGGGCCGATAGTTCACTGAAATTTGGAATGAATTTCCCCAGTAGTTTACCATGCCAAGGAATATCTGCAGGCCGAGCATCAAAAGTCAAAGTCAAAGTATCCTTTATTGTCATTCAGACCTTTCAGTCTGAGCGAAATTTTATTGCATATCATATAATATCAATAACAAAAACACACAATGAACACAAATTTAACATCCACCACAGTGTTCACCAGGCACCTCCTCACTGTGATCGAAGGCAAAAGTCTTAAAGTCTTTGTCTCTTCCCTCCTTGTTCTCCCTCTGCGCTGAGGTGATCCAGGCCTCAAATGTTGTGACCCCACCGGGTGATGGTAAGTAAGTCAGTCCCGTGGCTGAATCCGAGCTCCGCGAATGGGCTGGTTCAAACTCCGCGTCCCAGGCGGTCGAATCTGACGAAGCTGCCGCCCTCCAGTCCAGCGGACGAAGCTGTTGTTGCGGGAGCTCCGGAAAAACAGGTCACTAACCTAACTGCTGAGCCTCCGAAGTCGGGCCGCCGCCGCCGGAATGCCGTTACGCCGCCACAGCTCCGAAGTCAGGCCGCCGCCAGAACGCTGGAACGGCGCCACAGCCCCGAAGCTGTGCTGTTGCTGCCGGAACGTCAGAACGCCGCCACATCTCTGAAGTCGGGCCGCCGACGCCGCCGCCGGAACGCTGGAACGCTGCCACAGATCCGGTCGGGTCCGCCGCCGTAATGCCGGAACGCCACAACAGCTCCAAAGTTGGGTCCGCCGCCAGTACGCCGCCAGAGCCCCGAGGCCGCCAGCTCCGCCATTAGGCCTCAGCGCAAACGGAATTTGGGACGGAGGACACGACAAGAAAAGGTCGCATCCCCCCGAAGGAAGAAACTAAATCCATGTTTCTCCCTCTCTCCCACACACATACACAACCTAATAAACTAAATTTAACTAAAACAGACAAAAGAAAACAACAAAAAAAAGAAAAAAAACAGACAGACTGCAGGCGAGCCGCAGCTGCCAGGCAGCGCCACCACTTTCGGTTACAAGCATGTCTGTGGGTGCTGGTAACTCGTTGATTACAATGATCTTTGATGGATCGGGTTTGAGGCCATCTTTAGTGAACACATGACCTATGTAGTTCACCTCGTTCACTCTGAATTTGGACTTCAGGGGGATTAACTTGAGGTTGATTTCTGTAGCGTGGTCCAGAACTTTCTTTAAGTCTGCGTCGTGTTCTTGGACAGTTTGTCCAGCACAAGAATGGCATCAACTATGATGGAGCATGGGTAACCTGCAAATAATTGTGCGCTGAAATACTTCACTTGCCAAGCTTATGCCGAATGGCAGACGGAGGAATTTATAATGTCCAAAGGGTGTGCTGAAAGTGAAACTTGGAGGAGTCTTATCCAAGGGAATCTGCCAGAATGAACTATTGGCATCTAGAACTGTGAATACAGTTGCCTTGCCCAGCTGCGCTGCAACATCTTCCACTGTGCACAGTGCCATTTAATGGCAGTGTTTAAATCTTTATGATTGATGCAAATCTGTATTTCTTCTTTAGTCTTTTTTTTTTGCTACCACCATGGTTGAGACCCAATCCGATGGGTCAACGACAGGGGCAATCACACCCATAGTCACCATTCTGTCGGGTTCACTTTGTACAAGATCCCACATAGCATGGGGAATCCGGTGTGCTGGGTGGACAACTGGGAGGACCTCGGGGTCAGTTGTGATTGTGTACTTGATGGGTGAGTTGCCCAGCTTGTCATCAGAAGACTTCTGTATTGTTGAGTGAAGCACACGTGTAGCAGACAGTTGAACCGATCTACTGAAGGCGATCAGGCCTAGATCATTACAGGCGTCAATGTCTAGCAGAGAAGTCACTTTTTCTCGGACAATAAAGAAGCTCTGGTTGTGGACACATGACTCCAAATGGCACAGTAGCTCGACATGTCCGACAGGGAGCACTGTACCTCCTCCAAATGGAAGTAAAGTAGCAGCAGTCGGATTGATTATCTCATTTTTTCGAATACTATTGAGTTCAGATAAGGACAGAACGTTGTAACGGGCGCCAGTGTCAAGTTTGGCAATAACTATTGTTCCGTTAAAGAGGAGCGTGACTTTGGAATCTTGATGTTAACGTGACAAATCGGACAAGGAATGTATGTTTAGATTCTGGTCTCCGATTGGAGGCGAGGGTTTGAATCCCACTTCTGTCACCATGTTGAAATGATCAGACTCACACATAGAGTTTAGAACTCATAGTCTTTTATTTGTAATTCTACTGAGGAAACACCTTGTGCTTTCGTCTCCATGGCATACATCTAATCTAAGAGAGAGAAAGAGAGAGAGAGAGAGAGAGAGAGAGAGAGAGAGAGAGAGAGAGAGAGAGAGAGAGAGTGTGTGACACACAGGCTTATGGGTAGGTAGGGATGAAGATCTGGACTGGTCTACATAAAGAATCTGCAGCATGCATAATTTGTGTGGTGATATATATATAGTAGTGGCACACTAATCTACAATCCGGGAAGACGGAAGCTTCCTGGACAGGACCTACAGTCAGGTTATCACTCCAAGAGTACAGGAGGTGCAACAATTAGAGACGGCAAGGAAGGGGATGAAACAAGTGGAAACAACTCCACCCTCTTTGGAGCTGTCGGTGCAGACGACGCTTCCAGTCCGAGTGGCAGACTTGAATCCTGGCGCTGAGGCTCGACCGGTGAGACTGATGTCAGGCAGAGCCATAGTGGTGGGTGATTCCATTGTCAGAGGTGCAAATAGGAGATTCTGTGGTGACAAATGAGATTCGAGGATGGTGTGTTGCCTCCCTGGTGCCAGGGTCCAAGACGACTCAGACCGACTTAAGAACATCCTCGAGAGGGAATGTGAACAGCCAGAAGTAGTTGTGCATGTAGGAACAAATGACGCGGGTAAGAAGACGAAGGAGGTCTGCAACGTGAGTATAGAGAGTAAATGAGGCTGAAAAGCAGGACCTCTAGGGTGGTTATCTCTGGGTAGCATCCAGTACCTCGTATTATGAGGGTAGGAACAGGGAGATAGGGGATCTGAATGCTTGGCTGAGGAGTTGGTACAGGGGGCAAGGATTTAGATTTCTAGAATCACCGGGATCTCTTCTGGGGCAGGGGTGACCAGTACAAAAGGGACGGGTTGCACCTTAATTGGAAGGGGACCGACAATTTGGTAGGCAGGTTTGCTAGTGCTACACGGGTGGGTTTAAACTAAACAGTGGGGGGGGGGGGGGGGGGGGGGGGGTGGAATCAACAACGTGGAAGCGTATGCATGTAATTTACGGGAAAGAGAGTGCAGGAAAAGTCTGTTAAATATTTTTATTGTAGAAACATATTAATGCAAAATACATTATTATACAGTAATGAAAGTACATCATTAGATACTTTCGTAATATTAATAATATTAATATTATTATTAATATTAAAATTTAAGACTATATGCTTCTATACACTTTTTAAATGTTTTTATAAAGTAAGAAAAGATAGAGAAAAATAATATAGAAAATATGAAAGCGAATGGAGTATTAATCATTAATCCGTCGTTGGAGATATAAGCATGGTTTATTATGTATACTTCTTCATCCATTCTATTATGCAGGCCTCAGTCAAGCCCTCGCACTGAGCCACTTTGACCCTGTGAATATTCAATATATGGAGACCATATCCCTCTGAAGAGATCCAACCTGTCCATTAGGACAAGCCTCAATCTCTCCAGATGGAGTGTCTCCGACATTTCTGTATTCCACATTTTGATTGTGGGGGATGTAGGGCCTTTCCAGAATTTTAGTATTAATTTCTTCCCAATTATTAAACCGTAATCAATAAAGGTTCTTTGATTCGTTGTTATTAATTGGTCTGTTTCCAGTATTCCTTGTATTATTAACTTTGAATCAGGGGTCAAAGTTATATTAACAACATTCGAAATTATCCTAAATATTTCTATCCAGAATTTTGTAATTTTTACACAGTTTGTAAATGAATGTGACAGATTAGCTTCTAGGTGTTGACATTTATCACATATGGGAGATACTTTTGAAAAGATGTTATGTAGTTTGGATTTTGAATAATGTAGTCTATGTAGTATTTTGAACTGTATAAGAGAATGTTTAGCATTTAACGAACAATGGTGTATATGTTGTAAACTTTCATCCCATACTTCTGGTCTAATAATTTGACCTAGTTCGTTTTCCCAAGATTGTCTATATATTTCTGTTGATTGGACATCACTTTCCAATAAGGTGTTATATACATATGAAATCATTTTTTCTGTGTTCGGATGTTTATTTAAGCATTCATCTAAAATTTCTATCTTTCTATTTCTATGTTCTGTGTGTTTGCTTTAACATAGTCTCTGATTTGTAAATATCTAAAATAATCTTTAGAGTGTAGTAAATTTGTTATAAATCTTGAAATGAAAGGAAAGAATTTTCCTTATAGAGATCACCCATCTTAATAATTCCCTTGTTTTTCCATTGTAAAAAGCCTTTATCCATCATTGAAGGTTTAAATGTAACGTTATTTACAATGGTAAGGGATAGTGGTATAGATTTCAGTTTTAATGTTTTCTTTATTTGTTTCCAAATACGTATTCCATTTTCTATTATCGGGTTTTCGCTATAGATTTTCTTAGCTAAATTAATATTAGCAAATATTATAGAACTAATTTCAAAAGGAGAACAATCTTCTTTTTCCATATTTAACCAAATTGGTTGCTTATCTATCACTTCTAACCAAAAATTCATATTTTTTGATATTAACTGCCCAGTAATAAAACATAAAATTTGGTAATGCTAAACCTCCATTTTTTTTTGTTTTACATAAATGTTCTTTATTTATTCTATGGCTCTTATAATCCCAAATGAAGTTAGTAATTAGGGAATCCACCTTTTTAAAGAAATTTTTAGGAAAAATATCGGAATTAATTGGAAAAGATATAATAATTGTGGGAGAAAAATCATTTTTATTATATTAATTTTACCTAACATTGAAATGGGTAGAGTTTTCCAATATAAAATATTCTTATTTAATTTATTCAATAATGGTGGGAAGTTAGATTTAAATAAAGAATCAAATCTTTTTGTTACGTAAATTCCAAGATATTTAATTTTTTCATTTGTTATCTTAAAAGGGAATTGTTGTAATATGTGTAATTTATTTACCGTTATTGGCATAAGTTCGCTTTTATTCCAATTGATACTATATCCTGAGAAGGATCCAAATTCAGTTATTAATTTTAATACATTTTGGATACTAATTTCTGGTTTTGTGATGTAAAGTAATACATCGTCCGCATATAAGGAAATTTTATTTTTAGTATCTCTGGTATCGTATCCATATATTTCCGGATGTAATCTCACCCTCTGAGCTAACGGTTCTATTGCAAGTGCAAACAGTAAGGGGGATAAAGGACAACCTTGTCTACAGCCTCGAGATTGCATTTAGTTGATAACATTCGATTTGTTGTTATTCTAGCTGTCGGATTTGTATATAACAATTTGATCCAAGTAATGAAGTTCTCTCCCAATTTGAAAGCTTCCATAACTGAAAACAAATAAGGCCATTCCACCTGATCGAAGGCTTTCTCTGCATCTAGCGAGATAACTACTAGATCTTTTTTAATACCTCTTTTCGAATATATGATATTAAATAACCATCTCAAATTATATGAAGAATATCATTTTGGTATAAATCCTGTTTGATCGGGGTGAATTAATTCATTAATAACTGTGCTTAGCCTTTGTGCTAATATTTTGGTTAGTATCTTTTGATCAGTATTTAAAAGAGCTATTGCTCTAAATGATCCTGGTTCCTGGTTCATCCAGGTCTTTGTTTATTTTAGGTATAAGTGTTATGGTAGATTCATTTAACGTTTCTGGTAATTTCTGGTGTGTATATATATATATTCATATAATGATTTCAGACATGGTACAATCTGATCATGAAATATTTTATAAAATTCCGAGCCAATACCATCTGGTCCCGGTGTTTTACCATTTTTTAATGATCTAATAGATTCTTGGATTTCTTTTATTGAGATGTCAGCATTTAGTGATTCTCTATTTTGTAAGTCCAACCCTTTCAGATTACATTTTTTTTTAAATGCTTCTATTCCTATTTTATTTTCTGTTGTTTTAGCAGTGTATAAGTTTTTATAGTATTGCATAAATCTTTTGTTAATATCTTTAGGTTGTATTAGCAGTTCGCCATTATGTGATTTAATCCTATGGATTATTTTTTCGGCTTCCATTTTCCTTAGTTGGCGAGCCAATAGTTTTTGAGGTTTATCTCCAAATTCAAACTGTAATTGTTTGGTATGTTGATAAAGTTTTACAACTTGATCTGTATATATTTTATTTAATTTATATTTCAATGCTGCAATTTTATTATGTAATATTATAGATGGATTCGCTGCATTCTCTATATCTAATTGTTTAATCTCCTTTTCCAATTCTTGTTGGTCCTTACGATTCTTTTTATTATAAAATGCTTGGGAGGAAATCATGATTCCCCGGAGATATGCTTTAAATGTTTCCCATAATAAGGAACAAGATATTTCCGGTTTATCATTTGTTTCGAAAAAAATCTTAATTTGTGCTGTAATATATTCCTGAGTCATTTTGTTTCTTAAAATTTGTGGGTTGAATCGCCACTGTCCCGATTTTTCTGTTTTACCATTTATTTTAATCTTAAATGTTAAAGGTGCATGATCTGAAATTATAATATTGTGATATTTAGAATTATAAGTGAGTGAAATAAGTTTGGCATCAACCAAGAAATAATCTATTCTTGAGTAAGTTGTATGTACTGACGAGTAAAAGGAGTATTCTCGTCCGGTAGGGTTTTCTTCTCTCCTACTCTCCAAACATCTTTGATATTAGTAGTTTCCATATATGCATTTAATAAGTCACTAGAATGTGATTTAGTTTTCCTTTGTCTTGTAGATCTGTCTAAGTAGGGGTCTGGTGTACAATTAAAATCTCCTCCAATTATTAGATTGTATTGTGTTAATTCCGGGATATTGTTAAATATTTTCTTGAAAAACAATGGACTATCAAAGTTTGGTCCATTATACATTAACCAAAATCATTTTCTGTGTATTTAATTCTCCTATCACAATGATGTGTCTGCCATCGTTATCAGTTATAGTTGATGTATGTTTAAATAAAATGCCTTTGCGAAATAATATTGCTACACCTCTTGATTTATGCGTAAAAGAAGAATGCTACATTTTATCTATCCATTTAGCTTTCAACCTATGTTCAGCATCTTTTTTTAAGTGGGTTTCTTGAATGAAAGATACATCAGCTTTAATTGCTTTTAAATGTGCTAATACTTTTCCTCTCTTAATCGGTTCGTTAATACCTTTAACATTCCAACTACAAAACGTTATTCCCTCATTCCCCATATTCATTTTTAAGTCTTGCATCTTTTGTCTATGGGGGTCTACAATAGAGTCTATGGTTCAGCCCGACAGACCCGACCTTACACCCGAATATCGAATAGATGAATTTTAAGTCTCGTAAATGTCTCTCACGTATATATCTCCTTTGATCCAATGTATAACTCCATTCAAACTGAAAAAGCAATAATAGTTTATAAAAGAAAAAAACAAGAGATAGATTAAGAAGTTAGTATTGTGCATAAAGAAAGAAAAAACTACATCTAGAATTGTTGCAGTTAGTGCTAGCCATGGCTAACCATCTACCGACTTCCGTCGTTGATGTTAGTAACTTAACCAGCTCTCAGGTTTTTGGAATTATTATTCCATAATAATATTATACTGGGGGTATAACATTAAAAAAAGAAAGGGAAAAAAAAGGGCAAAAAAAAATATTCAAATTATAATAATTAAAGATATAGAAATACATATATTTAAAACTTATTTAAAAATCTAATTAATATAAAAAAAAGGGGCAAAAAAGAAAGAAAAAAGAAAAAACATAAAAGGAAGATAAGAAGTAAAAATGAAAATTGCTGGTGTAAAAAAAAGTCTCCAAATGAAATCCATCCCTATATTTGACTCTAATCGTTCCAACATAGATAAACATTAATTATTAGTGATAATGATTAATTTTAATTGGTAAAAGTGATACTGATAAAGATACCACGGTGTGACTTTAATATGTGTTAGTTATTTATATTAGTAACGTGATTATGCTAATTATTAGTATCCACATGAGGTTTTCCAGTCCGCTTCTTTCTCCAGCTTCCATCCAGCGTTGTCCAATTCCGTCCAGTCCTGCGTTGTCTTATGAAGTCTTGCAGAGTCTTGAGGATTCTTGTAAAGTCCGTAAAAGTCAGTATATTCGATGGTAGGGGCTTCTCAGGTCTTGATCTGCCAGGCAAAGTCCAGTGCTTCCGCTGGATTGGAAAAGAAATATTCCTTGATGTTGAAAGTAACTCTTAAAGTAGCTGGATAATGCAGGCCGTATCTCAAATTTTCCACTCCCCTCAGAAGACTTTTAGCCTCATTAAATGCTTTCCGTTTCCTGGAAACTTCTGCTGGGTAATCTCGGTAGATACTGATCAAATACCAGGTTTCTATTTCTCGAGGTTTTTCGCATTATCTCCTCCAAGACGTAGTCATATTGTAGCTTTATAATCATTTGTCTTAGGGGGGCGTTTAGTCTTGTCTGACGTCTCCTCACTCTATGTGCAAGGGCTAATAAAGGCTTTTATTCCAGAGATAAAACGTGTTGCAGTAGGTTCGCAGTAAATTCTCGAGGATCTTCATCTTTCTCTCGTCCTTCGGGAATACCCGCGATTCTTAGGTTTTGTCTTCTCTGGCAACCTTCTAGCTTAGTACATTTCTCGGTTATTTTAGTCAGTAAATCCGTTAGACGTTCATTTTCTGTAACCAGCTTTGCTGTAGTCCCAGCACTTATATCAGCTAGTTCTTCATGGCTTTTTATACCAGCCGTCTGTTGGTCCAGTACCTTCTCCACAGGATTCAGCCTTTTTTCAAAGTCAGTTTTGACCTTTTCAATTTTATTGTTCATCTCCTTTGACATTTCGTTCATCATTTCTGTGATTTCTTTCTTCAGATCTTCCGATATTTTCTTAGCTTTATTATTAATATTGGAATTAGTTTCCAGTTGAAATTCTTTCATTTGATTATTCATCTGGTTTATTTCTTCCTTTAAACCAGCAATTTCACGTGAAATAAAGGTTTTCAGTTCTTCACTTTCAGTTTTTTTCCCTGTTCTTTTCGATAGATCTTCCTGGGATGAGGTCCTACCTGAGTCCGAGGCTTCAGTCAGGCCTTCTGCCGGTCTCTGCCTGGTTGGTCGACTTGTCGATTTTTCGGTAGGGCTGCGTGCTGTAGACATAACTAGTCGCGCGCCTGATGACGTCACTCACAGCAATCGGTGCAGAAACGGCAGGCAGCAGGTAGGTCCGTTAATCCCCCATTTTTTCCCACGGAGCTGGCTGGCGTTATCCTCTAGCCCTCCATAGCGCCACCGGAAGTCCAGAAAGGTCATGTTTAAACTAACAGGGCAGGGGGATGGGAATCAATGCAAGGAGTCAGGGGGACATAAATGGAGGACAGAAGCAAAAGGTAGAAGGAAAAGAAAGCAAAAGGTAGCAGAGAAGAAAAATAAACCTGAAAGCTTTATGCCTTAATGCGAGGAGCATTCTTAATAAGGTGGATGAATTGAATGCACAGTTAGTAGTTAAGAGATATGATATAGTTGAAATTACGGAGACATGGTTCCAGGGTGATAAACGCTGGGAGCTAAACATGCAGGGGTATTCAACATTCAGACCAAGCGGAGGGCTTGGCAATCGTTTCGCCGAACACCTCCGCTCGGTCCGCATTAACCAACCCGACCTCTCGGTGGCTCAGCACTTCAACTCCCCCTCCCATTCCGTATCCGACCTCTCGGTCCTGGGCCTCCTCCACGGCCAGAGTGAGCAACACCGCAAGTTGGAGGAACAGGACCACATATTCCGCTTGGGGAGTCTGCATCCTCTGGGCTTGAACAATGAATTTTCTCAATTCTGTTAACCCTTGTTGTCTCCTCCCCTTCCCACCTCTCCCTCAGCCCTTGGGCCCTGGCATTCCCTCTCTCTCTTTCTCTCCCCCACCCTAGTCGCACTAGCTTCTCATTTGCACACTACAAACAGCTTACAATGGCTTGTTTCCTGTATCATCGATACTTTTTTGCATATCTTTCATTCATTGTTCTTTATCTCTCCACATCACCGTGTATATCTCTCGTTTCCCTGATCCCTGACCAGTCTGAAGAAGGGTCTCGACCCGAAATGTCGCCTATCTCCTTCGCTCCTTAGATGCTGCTGCACCCGCTGAGTTTCTCCAGCCTTTTGTGTACCCTCGATTCTCCAGCATCTGCAGTTCCTTCTTTAACAAATTCAATATTCAGGTTGGATAGACAGAAAATAAGAGGATGGTGGGGTGGCATTGCTGGTTAAAGAGGAGATTAATGCAATAGCAAGGAGAAACATTAGCTTGGATGCTGTAGAATTGGTATGGGTAGAACGGCAAAATAGCCAAGGGCAGAAAACACTTGTTGGATTTGTATACAGACCACCAAACAGCAGGAGGGAGGTTGGGAAAACATCAAGCAGGAAATTAAGAATGTGTGTAGCAAAGGTACAGCAGTTATCATGGGTGACTTTAATCTACATATAGATTGGGCCAACCAAATTGGCAACAGCGCTGGGGAGGAGGATTTCCTGGAATGTATACAAGATGTTTTTTTAAACCAATATCTAGAGGAACTGACTAGAGGGCAGGCCATCCTAGACTGGGTATTGTGTAATGAGGAAGGATTAGTTAGCGATCTTGTTCTGCAAACCCCCTTGGGCAACAGTGACCATAAAAAAACATAAAGAATGGAGACTTTGAAGGTATGAGACGGGAATTGGCTAGGATAGACTAGCAAGTTATACTAAAACGGTTGATGGTGGAGATGCAATGACAAAGATTTGTCATGGTAAAGATGAACTCCAAAAATTGTTCATCCCTGTGGTGAAAAAATTAAAAGGGGAAGGCGGCTCAACCGTGGCTAACGAGGGAAATCAAGGATAGTGTTAAATCCAAGGAAAAGGCATATAAATTGGCCAGGGGAAGCAGCAAACCGGAGGGCTGGGTGAAAGCGTTGTACTTTAATGCGAGGAGCATTTGTAATAAAGCGTTAATTAAGGGGGAAAAAGAGCATGAAAGAAAGCTTGTGGGGGAATATAAAAACTGATTGTAAAAGCTTCTTTAGATAAGTAAAAAGGAAAAGATTAGTGAAGATTAGTGAAAACTAGGTGAATTTATAATGGGAAATAAGTATAGGGCAGACCAGTTAAACAAGTACTTTGGTTCTGTCTTCACTATGGAAAACACATACAATCTCCCAGACGTATTTTTCTATACTT
Source organism: Okamejei kenojei (assembly GCA_035221665.1). NCBI lineage: Eukaryota > Metazoa > Chordata > Chondrichthyes > Rajiformes > Rajidae > Okamejei > Okamejei kenojei. The sequence continues at coordinate 49,660,518 of CM069141.1, forward strand.
AAAAAAGGCATTGCCATTAAAGTGGTTAGTAAGCTCTTATTGGTTTTAATGGCAGTGGAGCTGGACATTTGATACGTTTTTTTTTTCTCTACCTTTGGTTTTCTAATTTCAAAGTTGCAGGATATTTCCTAAATTTACTGTAAAGTAACCTTTTAGGGAAGACCAGACAAGCTGGTGGGATCATAAATGGCAACAACTGGAGGATTGCTGTGGGCAACTGTTGAACTGTAATTTTACTTTGTGTTGCCAATTTACATACTCCATGGTTTTTTAAGCTAGTTTTCTACGAAAAGAACTGCCGTAATCAAAGCCCGAAAGGGTAGGATGGGGCTGAAGCCCAGTGTTTAGACATTGGATTGTTTTTTAATCATTCTAATAGAATGATTTTCCAACTCAAGTGGTAATTAACAAAAATTCCACTTCTAGGTTTCTTTACATATTTTTAGGATGTTTAAAAGGTGAATAAAAGCAACATTTAAGAAATGAGTTAATTTATGTTTTTTGCTCATGTGACAAAATAAATTACAGAATAAGACGAAATTTACGAAAAAAAAACATAAGAAAATTTGGGTGAATTAAATTTTGTGTTACAGACACAAGGTGAATGACACTGAAATAGTTTAAAAAGCACTGCTCTGGCAGGAGGCCTTAGAAATTGTGGGCGTATTGGTGATCATTTCCCAATGTTCTCTCAACTGTAGATCAGTTCCTGTGGACTTGAGAGAAACCAAAGTAATTCCACTTTTTAAGAAAGCAGGGAAAGAGAAAACGGGGAATTATGGACCAGTTAGCCTTACATCGGCAGTGGGGAAGATGCTCGAGTCAATTATAAAATATGTTATAGTGGCACATTTGGAAAGCAATGACAGGATCAGTCAGTCAGCATGGATTTATGAAGGGGATATCATGCTTGACTAATCTTCTCGAATTTTTTGAGGATGTAACAATTAGAATTTATAAGGGAGAGCCAGTGGATGTGGTGTATCTGGACGTTCAAAAAGCCTTTGACAAGATCCCATACAAGAGATTAGTATGCAAAATTAGAGCACATGGTATTGGGGGTAGGGTAGAGAACTTGTTGGCAGATAGGAAGCAAAGAGTAGGAATTAACGGGTCCTTTTCATAATGGCTGGCAGTGACTAGTGGGGTGCCGCAATGCTCGGTGCTGGGACCCCAGTTATTTATTATATATATATTAATGATTTACATGAGGTAATTAAATGTGACATCTCCAAGTGTGCGGATGACACAAAGCTGTGTGGCAATGTGAACTGTGAGGAGGATGCTATGAGTCTGCAGGGTGACTTGGATAGGTTGGATGAGTGGGCAGATGTATGGCAGATGCAGTCCAATGTGGATAAATGTGAGGTCATCCACTTTGGTGGTAAGAACAGGAAGGCAGATTATTATCTGAATGGTTCAAGAACAGGAAGGCAGATTATCATCTGAATCTGAACGATACCTGGGTGTCCTAGTACTTCAGTCACTGAATGTAAGCATGCAGGTAGAACAGGCAGTGAAGAGAGCTGATGGCATGTTGGCCTTCATTGCGAGAGGATTTGAGTTTAGGAGCAAGGAGGTCCTACTGCAGTTGTACAGGGCCGTGGTGAGACCGCAGCAGGAGAACTGTGTGCAATTTTGGTATCCTACTTTGAGGCAGGACATTATTGTTATTGAGGGAGTGCAGCGTAAGTTCATTAGGTTCATTCCCGGGATGGCAGGACTGATATGATGAAAGAATTGGTTGACTGGGCTTGTATTCTTTGGAATTTAGAAGAGGGGATCTTATAGAAACATATTAAATTCTTAAGGGATTGGACATGCTAAATGCAGGAAATATGTTCCTGATGTTGGGGGAGTCCAGAACCAGGGGTCACAGTTTAAGAATAAGGGGTAGGCCATTTAGGACTGAGATGAGGAAAAACATTTTTACCCAGAGAGTTATGAATCTGTGGAATTCTCTGCCACAGTAGGCAGTGGAGGCCAATTCACGGGATATTTTCAAGAGAGAGTTAGATTTAGCTCTTAAGGCTAAAGGAATCAAGGGATAAAGGGAAAAAGCAGGAGCGGGGTACTGATTTTACATGATCAGCCATGATCATATTGATCATGGCTCAAAGGGCCGAATGGCCTACTCTTGCACCTATTTTTCTATGTTTCTATGTTTTTATGTTTCTATGATCAATCTTCTTCCACCCACCATCATGTTACAATCACAATACTTTTCCCATTTGTTCTTCATTGGCTATCGTATTCCTCTCGACCCAGTTTTGCCCTGACCAACTGCCCACCCCTCTACAAATATCCGATAGGATAGACAGTCAGAACCTTTTTACCAGGGTGGAAAGGCTAGATGGCTTAAGGTAAGAGGAGCAGAAGAAGTTAACCAGAATGCCCTGAATTAGTGGAAGGAATTAGCCACAAAGAATGTTTGGGAATGTTTTCTCTGCAAAGTCGGAGGTTCAGGGGAGACCTGATGTGTACATTAAATTATGAGAGGCATGGATAGGGTAGACAGTCAAAGTCTCTTGCCCAATGTGGAAATGTCAATGACCCGTGGGCATACAGTAGCTGTGAGGTGATAGGGCAAAGTTTGTAGGAGATATACAGGCCAAGTTTTTTTATACAGAGGGTGGTGGGTGCCTGGAGCACACACTGTCAGGGGTGCTGCTGGCGGCAGGTACGATAGTTGTGTTTAAAAGACTTTTAGATAGATACACGGATATGCAGGGAATGGAGGGCTATAGATTATGTTTGACTTGGCATGATGTTCAGCATGGGCATTGTGGGTCAAAGGGCTTATTGTTGTACTATCAAGGACCAGTCTTACCCCTGTTATTCCTTCTTATCCCCTCTCCCATCAGGCAAGAGGTACAGAAGTTTGATTACAATCAAGCCATCCACAGTGTATAGATAAAGGATGAAGGGTACAACATTCAGTGTAAGATAAAGTCCGATCAAGTTTGATTAAAGATGGTACAAAGGTCTCCATTGAAATGGTTGAGAGGCACTCTGGTTGGTGATAGGATGGTTCAGTTGCCTGAAAACAGCTGGGAAGAAACTGTCCCTCAATCTGGAGGTGTGCCTTTTCACACTACTGCACCTCTACCCTGATGGGTGAGGGGAGAGGAGGGAGTGACCAGGGTGGGATTGGTCCTTGATAATGCTAGTGGCCTTGCCGAGGCAGAGTGAAGTGTAGATGGAGTCAATGGAAGGGAGGTTGGTTTGCGTGAATGTCCATTCAATTGCTTGAATCATGAACGTCTTGTTTTGCAATATACTGGCAGCTATTTTTTCCTACATAACTGTCATATTTCTTCAGAAAGGAAAAATAATTCACTGCACATGAAATGCCCTAGGAGACACTGAGGCTCCGATAAAGGACCATAATAAATCCAGGAGTTTCTTTTGGTGTATATTTGCAATTTGATTGGAAACCATTACTGGGAGAATTAGACAGAGTTTTACGCTGACCACATTGGTGTCCGAGACTCCGACAGCAATGAAACCAATCCTTCGGCCTCTCAAATCTGTGCAGACCATCAACCACTGATAGGAAGCATTTTTTCAGGATGTATCACAGCATGGTTTGGGAACAGCTCCATCCAAGACCGCAAGAAATTGCAGAGAATTGTGCACGCAGCCCAGACCATCACACAGACCAACCTTCCTTCCATTGACTCCATCTACACGTCATGCTGCCTCAGCAAGGCCACCAGCACAATCAAGGACGAGTCTCACCCTGGTCACTCTCTCTTCTCTCCTCTCCCATCAGGCCAGAGGCACAGATGTGTGAAAATGCATACCTCCAGATTCAGGGACAGTTTCTTCCCAGCTATCATCAGGCAACCGAACCGTCTTATCAACACCTAGATTGCAGTCCTGAGTTACTATCTACCTCATTGGAGGCCCTCGGTCTAATAAAACAGAGTTTTATATAACTGCAATAAAACATAGAATACTGTTCCGAGAACAGAGAGAACCAATGAAGCCAATAAAAAGTGACCAGATGCATCAAATTGTATTTGTGAAATGTACATTTAAAATGAAGATTAAGAAAATCCTACAAGGAAACAAAATAGCATTGGGTTGAATTGAGAGGATAAATATCTAAGAATTCCAGATTTGTAGAAAAAAGCGAGGCTCGGTGGCATAGCGAATGAGCTATTGCCTTACAGTGCCAGAGACCGGGTTCGATCCTGACTATGGGTGCTTGTCTGTATGAATTTTAAACGTTCTGCCTGTGACCAGCATAGGTTTTCTCTGAATCTTTGGTTTCCCTCCTCACTCCAAAGACATACAGGTTTGTTGGCTAATTGGCTTGTAAAATGTAAAATTGTTGCTAGTTCGTGTAGGATAGTGTTAATGTGCGGGGATCGCTGGTTGGTACGGACTCAACTAGTGCTATAGCTCTAAACTAAACTAAAGCGCTGGAGTAACTCAGTAGGTCAGGCAGCATCTCTGAACAAGTCTGAAGAAGAGTCCCAAAAGTCACCTATTGTACGAATGGAAGACAATAAATATAAAGGGTCTGAAGAAGGGTCCTGGACCATCACATCATCTAACTCCCGGGATGCTGCCTGACATGCTGAGTTACTCCAGCACTTTGTGCCTTTTTGATGAAAACCAGCATCTGTAGATCCTTGTTTCTATTTCCAGATTCATAGAAGTTCCTCTCCGGGTTGAACATTGCTTTATCTGATCTCCAAAATTTGTCAAATCTAATCTCAGGCTTGTTACAGTTCAATGGTTCAATGATGGTTCAATGGTGCTTTCTTGTCACGTGTGAAGTGCAAATGCACAGTAAAATTATGTTCTTACAAACAACCCAGTAGAGTATCACCATACCATCCCTGATTAGCAGTTGTACACTGATCCCGCATGCAAGACACGCCATGTTCTGGCCAGACCCCGGTTGCCACTCCTCTTCTACCGGCCTCGCTCCTCATCTGTCGCATTCGTCGCCGGCTCCATCCTCCCAGTCTCTGGTCTTTGGGGGATGAGCAGAAGCCAGCTCGGTGACTCCCCATGTAGGCCGCGGTCCGCCGGGTTAACCGAGCATGTGCCGGCTCGGAGGCTACCCGAGGGAAGTTTGCCTTAAATTCACCACTCAGTTTTCTTTTCCAGAGAAACCTTGAGTTTGAATGGAAACTGTGCTATGATGGGGTCATATTACATAGAAAATGGGACAGTACAGCACATGAACTTGCATGGAAACATAGAAACATAGAAAATAGGCGCAGGAGGAGGCCATTCGGCCCTTCGAGCCAGCACCGCCATTCATTGTGATCATGGCTGATCATCCCCTATCAATAACTCGTGCCTGCCTTCTCCCCATATCCCTTGATTCCACTAGCCCCTAGAGCTCCATCTAAGTCTCTATTAAATCCATCCAGTGATTTGGCCTCCACTGCCCTCTGTGTCAGGGAATTCCATAAATTCACAACTCTCTGGGTGAAAACGTTTTTTCTCATCTCAGTCTTAAATGACCTCCCCTTTATTCTAAGACTGTGGGCCCTGGTTCTGGACTCGCCCAACACTGGGAAAATTTTTCCTGTATCTAGCTTGTCCAGTCCTTTTATAATGTTATATGTTTCTATAAGATTGCCCCTCATCCTTCTAAACCAGTGAATACAAGCCTAGTCTTTTCAATCTTTCCTCATATGACAGTCCCGCCATCCCAGGGATCAATCTCGTGAACCTACGCTGCACTGCCTCAATCACAAGGATGTCCTTCCTAAAATTAGGAAACCAAAACTGTACGCAATACTCCAGATGTGGTCTCACCAGAGCCCTATACAACTGCAGAAGAACCTCTTTACTCCTATACTGAAATCCTCTTGTTATGAAGGCCAACATTCCATTAGCTTTCTTCACTGCCTGCTGTACCTGCATGCTAACTTTCAGTGCCTGCAACCGCCATTCAATATGATCATCAATAATGGCTGATCATCCAACTCAGTATCCTGTACCTGCCTTCTCTCCAAACCCCCTGATCCCTTTAGCCACAAGGGCCACATCTAACTCCCTCTTAAATATAGCCAATGAACTGGCCTCAACTACCTTCTCTGGCAGAGAATTCCACAGTGTGAAAAATGATCTTCTCATCTCGGTCCTAAAAGACTTCCCCCTTATCCTTAAACTGTGACCCCTTGTTCTGGAGTTCCCCAACATCGGGAACAATCTTCCTGCATCTAGCCTGTCCAACCCCTTAAGAATCCAAAAGACATACAGGTTTGTAGGTTAATTGGCTTCGGTGAAAAATTATAAATTGCCCCTAATGTGTAGGATAATGTTAGTGTACAGTGTGATCGCTGGTCAATGCGGTCTCAGTGGGCTGTGCTGTATCTCTAAATTCTAAAATTGAAAGAATAAATTTTTCTGCATTTCATTCAGAAAAAAAATTAAAACAACAATTTCAAATCTTGTGGCTAGCATCATCAAGCATGAAAATATCAATGGGGAGATTATTAGGCTACATGATAGACTTCCTGATGTTTAGGAGTTGATTAGAGTTGATTAGTCAAATTGCCTCAAGGAAATGGGGACAGGAGAGGGATGAGGGGGATAAATGGCTTGTCTAGTTCTCCAGGTATCAGAAAGGTAAGGGAAGGCCAGCAGAGAGTGTATTTCTGGGTGCACCATGATCTGGCCCATTCAATGGCCTTTAAACCAAGTGGAACAAGGTAATGGTGGGTGATATAGAATGGTTCCTTGTGCAGAATAACAGTCATTTATATCGAGTCATACAACATGGAAACAGGCCCTTTGGCCTAACTTGCCCAAGCCGACCAACATGCTCCATCTGAACGAGTCCCACCTGCCTGCTTTTCACCCATATCACTCTAAACCTACCCTATCCATGTACCTGTCTAAATGTTTCTTAAATATTGTGATAGTACCGCAACTACCTCCTCCAGCAGCTCGTTCCATACACCCACCACCTTTTTTTGTGTAAAAAGGTTACCCCTCAGGACAGGTTCCCATTAAATAATTCATTGAAGTTTAGTTTAGTTTTTTTTATTGTCACATTTGCCACCTACAAAGTGAGGGAGTAAGTCAGAGCATCTCTGGAGAACTTGGATAGGGGACGTTTCGGATCGGGGCCCTTCTTCAGACTGATTGTATTGAGGGGGAGAAAGCCGGAAGAGAGGAGGGTGCAGGTGAGTGGGGGTTTTAATAGGCAGATGATTGGACTAATGCCAGAGATAAAAAGACCAAAAATGCGAGATACAAACAGTTAGGATCGAACTCGGGTCTCTAACGCTGTGAGGCCACTTTTCCACCCATATACTATGCAGCACATAAAGACATGAAATATAACTAGTAGACAGTTAGGCTGTACTGATGGTATTTGGTGTGATGTTTTATACTTAAAAGAACAGTTGGACATATCCAAACTATCACCTGGAGGTAACGGGTTTGAATTGTAATAACATTTGCATTTAGTTAGAGACCTTTTACAATTGCAAGTCATTCCCAGAGGGTTTCACAGTCAATTAACTGAATCTGAATCTCTGTCATGGTTGGAATGTGGGGAACGCAGCAGGTCATTTTCACGCTGTGCCGAGCTAAAGTATGAGTTAATTTGTTTTAGGACAGCTTATTGAAAAATAAGAACCAGGGTTATCGGAGTGAAGGTAGTTAATCGGCCCTCATTCAAGAAACATGCCTCACGTTTGCCTTCTTATATGATCTCCAATTCATCTGAAAGTAGTTCAGAGATACAACATGGAAACAGGCCCTTCGGCCCATCGAGTCCACACTGACCATTGATATATAAACAGAAAGGTGGCATGGTGGCGCAGTGGTAGAGTTGCTGCCTTATAGTACCAGAGACCTGGGTTTGATCCTGACTATGGGTATTGTCTGTTCGGAGTTTGTACGTTCTCTCTGTGACCGTGTGTGTTTTTTCTGGGCGCTCCGGTTTCCTCCCACAATCCAAAGTCATAAAGGTTTGTAGGTTAATTGACTCCAGTAAATTGCCCCTTGTGTGTAGGGTAGAATCAGTGTATGGGTGATAACTGGTCAGCGTAGACTCGGTGGGCCAATGCGCCTGATTTCACAATGTATCTCTAAACTAAACTAAAATGGTGGAAACATTCAGCAAACAAGGAGGTATCAGTGGAAGGAGAAAGAGTCCATGTAGACACTAGAGACTGCAGATGCTGGAACCAGGACCACAGAAGAAACTGCTGGAGGAAGTCACAAGGTACTATCAATGCAGGAGCCTTGGGAAAAGTACGAGGCTTCCCCTCCTCTCATCTACTGCTGTTCCTTGCTGTCGGCAGTGGCTTTGTCCACTCTTTGCTCGACCACTGCTGCCTGCTTTTTCCATTGCTCTGTCCAGTTGGCCTCTTCCACCCCATCTCCTTGCCGCCTCCTCCACTGGAGTTGCAGACATACCCCACCATGGAAGCAGCAGCAGGTGAGAGGGGAGGGAGCCCCATAGTGACCGAACGCGTCCAGTCATTGGCAGCGGCCTGACGAAAGCGCCGTCCCAATGGGCTTTCCCCCCCCCGAGAGACCGTACACAGAGTCATCGTCAGTTATTGGCACCATTTCTAAGTCCAAGTTGTTGTAAGTGCAGATTTCTTGGCGTTACTAAACTAAACTAAACTAAACTAAACTAAACTAAACTAAACTCACTGGGGACCTCATTGAAATTACCAGATAGTGAAAGGCCTGGATAGAGTGAATGTGAATTTCCATGTCTCAGAATTAAAGGTTGTACCTTTAGAAAGGAATGAGAGGTGTTTTCATTATGGCCTGTCCCACTTACGTGACTTTTTCGGGGACTACCGGCACCCGTCATAGGTCTTTGCAGGTCGCTGAAAAATTTCAATATGTGGAAAATCCAGCGGCGACCAGAACAAGGTACGACTCTTTGGGTGACTACTCACGACCATACAGGCTTCACCCCGCGACATGTCGCCAGGGTGTCGCTTGTATGGTCGAGAATAATCTCCTCAGTCGCCCAAAGAGTCGTAGCGTCTTTCTGGTCGCCGCTGAATTTTTAAACAGGGTGAAAATTTTCACCGACTTGCAACAAACTACGATGGGAGTGCCGGCAGTCGCCAAAAAAGGTGCGTAGGTGGGACAGGAACATTAGTCTGAGGTTCAAGCGAAATGAAACAAATCGAAACAAAACAAAACAAAACTAAAACTAAGCTAAACTAAACCAAACTAAACTAAACAACTAAATGAAGGGTCTCTGAATTTTTTTACTATATTAAAAGATGCTTTGTGGAACAAAAATAAATCTTCAGGGGCTAATTAAAGTCTGACTGATTTGAATTTATCTGACTCAGCCAATCTTTTACAGTCCCACCTTTTAAAATACCAAAGACAATGCTATGTTCATACTCCTGAATTCTGTTGCAATTTTTTCTTAGACAATGGCCTTGAATGTTCATGAAAATGTCTTTAAAGTGTGGCTTGTAAATCATCGATAAACATTATATTTCAACGGATGCTTCCCCCAAGGCCCACTTAATATGGGGATTATACTTTAAATAATTGTAATGTATTCATACATATTCATGTGTATGTTTTAATGAGTTGGTGTTCAATGTAAACAGGGAATGCTGCGTAATAAATCTCTCTCGCCTGATCTAGGCAACCAGTGTGTAAGTCTAGTACTTCATTCTGCTGTCCGGAATATAACAATAATGCATACAATAATGTATACACATCTATCAATAATGAACAACATTTTTGTTACATTTTTTATCTTATTCTATATGAAGAAAGGCGTGATACTTTCTCTCAGCATGCTAATGTAATCTGTTTTGTATCGACAATTGCAACCTGCAAATTAATAATTATTTTATAAATCTGTAACATAAACCTACATCAATTTTGTTTACAGTTGTCTTCAGGGCACAATTGTTTTAGATTTCGACGTTAAGTACATCGGTATTTCACCACCTGTGCAGATCAGAAATTTTAATACGTTCATTGAATATACCACTGTCAATAACCAACTCTTGTTATCCAGCAGGAAGATTTATCTGACACAATTGATACAGATATATTAAGGTGAGGGGGAAAAGATTTAAGAGGAATCTGAGGTGTAACATTTTCACACAAAGGGTGGCTGGGTGCATGGAACAAACTGCCAGAGGAGGTAGTTGAGGCAGGGACTATCCAAATGTTTAAGAAACAGTTAGACAGGTACATGGATAAGACAGGTTTGGAGGGATATGCACTAAACGCGGGCAGGTGGGACTAATCTATGCTGGGACATTTTAGCCGGGTGTGGGTAACTTAGGCCGAAGGGACCTATTTTCCATGCTGTATCATTCTATGACTATGAGAAGATAGACACAAAATGCTAGAGTAACTCAGCGGGTCAGGTATCATATCTCTGTAGAAAAAGAATAGGTGACGTTCGGGTCATGACCCTTCTTCAGGAGTGTTTTCTCTCCAGAGCTGCTGCATGAACCCATTGAAGTATTCCAGCATGTTGTGTATACCTTCGAAAGAGTCAGCATCAGCAGTGTTCCTTCCTACACAATTGATACAGAAACGGGTAGGTTAAGATACATAAGTACAAGCAGAGTCATTACTTTCAATTTTAGAACACTGAATGCAGAAACAATATAGCAGCGGAACAGGTTCCTTCCAGGCTCACAATGATTGCCGAACATGAGTCAACACCAACTCCTATCTGCTTTTATACCTATAACCCATTGTCCCTTCCATTCCCTGCACTTCCATGTTCCTGTCCTACAATCTCTTAAACGCCACTATATATCTGCCTCAAACACCATCCCTGACAGCAGGTTCCAGGAACTCACCACCTCTGTGTAAAAAACATGCCATGCCACATCTCCTTTAAACTTTGGCCCCTCTATCCTTAATGCCATGCCAAGTCAAGCTGAATTCATCTTCTGTGCATAATCCATATCCCTCTATCCCCAGCACTTTCATGTGCCTATATAAAAGCCTCCTAAATGGCATTAGCGTTCCATGCCCCCACCACTCTCTGTGTAAAACACTTGCCCCGCACATCTCCTTTAACTCCCCCCCCCCCCGAAAAAGGTTCTGTCTGTCTTCCTTACCATTATCTCTCATAATTTTATACATAAGCATCTTGCATTTTACGCGTGTTTGATTTATTTTTTTTGCAAAATAAGTTCCTTTATTACAAGAGCATGATTAATGCACTGCATTTTCAGAATAACGTGATCAAATTTATGCTGTTATCGTAGTTGTGCATAAGTTTCTTATGGATTTATGAACTAGGCGCTGCTTTTCCAGTACGTAATCCCCATGTAATCAAGGACGAGCCTCAATTCCTGTCCTCTTCTCCCCTCTCCCATCAGGCAAGAGGTACAGAAGTGTGAAAAGATACACCTTCAGATGCAGGGACAGGTTCTTCCCAGCTGTTATCAGGCATCTGAACCACCCTATCAACAACTAGAGACTGGTCCTGACCTACCATCTACCTCGTTGGAGACCTTTGGACTATCTTAAATCAGACTTCACTAGACTTTATCTTGCACTAAACGTTATTTCCTTTGCCACATATCTGTACACTGTGGACGGCTCGATTGTAATCATGTATTATCTTTCCGCTGACTGGATAGTTCACAGCAAAAGCTTTTCACTGTCTCCGTACACGTGTCAATAAACTAAACTAAACTAAACAAGCCAAGTTGCTGAATATATGTAAGAAAGAGGTGGATACAATTATTAAAGACAAAAGACATCAAGGAGGTTGTGTTAATAGGGGATTGAGAAAGGTGATCTGCATGATAGGGATATCATGCCCCAAACTTGCTCCTATTTCCATCCTTATCACAACTGTAAATGCTGAAATATGAAATGTAGGAGCAGATTAGTCCATTTGGAACATTGAGTCTACTCCACCATTCAATCATAGCAGAATCTATCTTTCCCCCTCAACCCCATTCTCCTGCCGTCTTCCCATAATGGGAACATGGGATTGGAATATGGATATGACCAAATTATCATATTTGGGAGATAAAGATTTCAAAACTGTTTTGCATCACCTTTTAGTCATTACTTTCTACTTACGCTAGGCTCATTTAAGCTAAAGTTTATTCCTCCACTTTGACCTTTGACACCTGATCGCCTCGCAATAAAAGAAAGGTCAGATAATTGAAGTAGAGTTCAATACATTGACGTTTTGAATTGGTTGTAAAAATCCTCAAAATAGAAAATAATCATTGGTACTTGGAAGGTCAGCAAATTCATTTAAGCCCTTGGCTGATGATAGGATCACTGGGCACAGTGAGAATACGTAAAGATCAAATAGGGTTTATCCACCGATATTAAGGAAGGGGCGAGCGGAGAGAAGTAAACTGTGGATAAAGGTTGTGCAGGTTTGTAGGTTAATTAGCTTCTGTAAATTGCCTCTAGTTTGTAGGATCAGAAAGTTGGATAGCATAGAACTAGTGTAATGAGTGATTGATGGGTGGCATGGACTCAGTCGGCCAAAGGGCCTGTTTCTACGCTGCATCTTCCACGCTGACAAGATGGCGCCAACCCCAGTGGCTGTTTGCGTGCTAGCCACAAAAGTAGATCTACAGATACATATTACAATCTCCACATTCTTAAATCTCCACTCCTACAGCAACATTTCTTCCCTTATCTTGTACTATGTAATCTATGGATCAATTTGTAATCATGGATTGTCTATCCTCTGACTGGATCGCCGCAACTAAATTTTTCACAGCACCTCGGCAGCCGAGACAATAAAACAAAACTGAACTTGATCATAAACTAAAATGTCATAGAATGAAGGAATGAAGCACCGTAGAAAAGTCACCATTGTTTCTAGCTTTATTTTTTATATTGGTTTTGTACCTGATATTCCCCAACATTAAACTTTGAATATTTTTTCGTTTTCCCCCTCTCACAGAGACCTTGGAAGTTGTAATAATGGCACCAGAAAGTGATGGCTCTCTGTGTGCTGTTCCAGAAGAGTATCTAATTAGTTTAATTAATTAATTGTTGTGTGTACTAGAAAGGCAAGGAGTGATTCTCTCATTTTGAGTGACTTCATCTCACACTCCCCTCCCTGCCCCTCCTCCTTGCACCCTTGTCGTTTTTACCAGTTTCCAGGGTTGTAGGGCCTGTTTCACACAGTATCTCTAAAACTAAAATTAAAACTAATAGGATATTAATTCACTCATGTTTACTCTGCCACTGATTAAGATCATGGCTGATCTTTTAGCATTCCCTCACAATCTTCATCCATTGATTCCATCAGTGTGCATTCAGTGGGTCGAAGGGCCTGTTTCCACGCAGTATCTCTAAAGCCCAAAGTCTAAATTCTAAATTGCATCCTCTACTCAAAGCGCACTGAGCCTGCTTAAAGTCAGGTTTTGTGGTTGCCCCTAGTCTATAACACTCCAAAAGCCACAGTCATGCAGCACAGAAACAGTTTAGAATTTTGTGTTTCCTTTAGTTTATTATTGACATGCTTATTACGGTACAGTGCAAAATCAGAGCACCCAGAGAAAATCCATGTGGTCACAGAGGACGTTGTAATGCAGCAACTCTACCGCTGCATCACTGTGCTGCCCACCCAATTTGCCGATTGGGCTAGAAAGTAAAACTGAGCGTCTGTCCGCAACCAAAGATGACATAGAATGTTAATGGTTCAATGGTGCATTATTTGTCACATATGTAACTGCACAGTGAAATTCTTTGCATATTTACACATGCGATCACTGCCATACTTTGGCACCAAAGTCCGGTCGGCCCGTGTGCTCCATGTACTGGAGCTGTTCCCGCAAACTGACCGCCATCTTAGTGTCCCAGGGTTGCTTCCCACAGCTGCCCTTGAGGGCGCTGGAGGCATTACCCCGGTTCACCCTCCTACCAGCCCTTACTCCCTGCATCCGACTTTTCCAGCTCCCTCCTGGCAGTCCTACGAGCATTCGGGAGAACCCCACAGTCTGATGAGCCTTTAGGCGGGTCCCCCCAACCGACGAGTCTTCTTAGATTAGGGTGATAGGTGTATGGAACAAGCTGCTGGAAGAGGCAGTCAAGGCAGGTACTAACATTTGGACAGGTATATGGATAGAACTGGTTCAGAGGGATATGGGCCATGTGTGGGCATGTGGGTCTGTTGTTAATGGGGTACGTTGTTCGATGTGAGAAAGATGGGCCAAAGGGCCTGTTTCCACGCTGTATGACTATGACCCTAAAATGCCAGTGGAAACATTTTAGGTAAAATAATTGAGGAAGAAATTGAATGAATTATATGTGAATGATTGAAAATGGGTTCATATACTTTTGAGCTATAGCAAGGAAACAGGCCCTTTGGTACACTGAGCCCACAGCAAACAGTGATCACCCTATAGTTGGCCTGAGGGGCTTGATTCCACACTGTGTGACGATGATAAAGCTACTAGTCTGAAGAATTGAGAATGAAGAAGGGTCTCGACCCAAAGCGTCGCTTATCCATATTCTCCAGCAATGCTGCCCGGCCTGCTGAGTAGCATCTTTCAACAATGCAAAAGATGACCTAGATGACTAATGCAATCTGTTACTATACCCTGAACCACATAAACTTGAGTGGTCTGATATCCACAGAGACCTTTGTTTGGCAGTGAGATGGTGAAGGCAGATACAATAGTTGCATTTGTGGGGCTTTCAGATTAACACATGGATATGCAGGGAATGGATGGATATGGATCACATGCAGGTAGATGAGATTAGTTTATGTTGCGGCATCATGTTAGGAATAGACATTGTGGGCTGAAGGGTCATTCTTTTGCTGTATTTGCCATGTCCCATGTACTATGTGTTTATTCAAGTTGTCAATTGCATTAGTATGGTGAGATACAAGCACAATTAAGAACCCAGAGCAGCATCACAGACACATCGGGTCAGACAATACACAGAAACATAAATTATACAAAAATTCATTAAGTCAATGAAAAGAAGAAGAATACAAAAAAACAACATGAGTGCAAAAGCACAAAGAGAAAACAGGTCCCTAGTATAGTGCGAGGTGGTCCTTAGTGTTCCGTTGCATGGTAAGGTTAGGGTTGTGTATGTCAGTTCAAGAACCTGATGGTTGTAGAAAAGTAGCTGTTTCTGAACCTGCTGGTGTGGGATGGCACGAGCCGGATAGTGGGGATCCGTAATGATAGACGCCGCCTACTTGTGGCAGCAGCTGTTGTAGATACTTTTGATGGTGGGGAGGGCTGTGCCCGTGATGGACCTGACTGAGTGAAGAAGTCTCTGCAGCCTCCTGCGTTCCTGTGCATTGGATTTGCTGTACAAGGCCATGATGAAACCAACCAGGATACATTCTATAGTGCATTGGTAGAGGTTTGTTGGAGTGTTTATGTCAACAAAATAGAGAGAGTACAGAGGAGATTTACTAGAATGTTGCCAGGGTTCCAGCAACTATGTTACAGAGAAAGGTTGAACAAGTTAGGTCTTTATTCTTTGGAGCGCAGAAGGTTAAGGGGGGACTTGATTGAGGTCTTTAAAATGATGAAAGGGATAGACAGAGTTGACGTGGATAAGCTTTTCCCATTGAGGGTAGGGAAGATTCAAACAAGAGGGCATGACATGAGAATTAAGGGACAGAAGTTTTGGGGTAACGTGAGGGGGAACGTCTTTACTCAGAGGGTGGTGGCTGTGTGGAATCAGCTTCCAGCAGAAGTGGTGGAGGCAGGATCCGATTTTAACATTTAAGAGTAAAAGTGGATAGGTATATGGACGTGAAGGGAATGGAGGGGTATGGTCTGAGCGCAGGTAGATGGGACTAGGGAAAACAAAATGGTCGGCACGGACTGGAAGGGCCGAGAGG